>CM032228.1:154787500-155405000 GCA_019009955.1 Riptortus pedestris | reverse complement strand
TAAACCACAAGAGCCTAGCCAGGATTACGGCGATTCAAGGGTGTGGTACCTAATCCTTAATTACCATCGCCTACTTACCAAGCAACAAAGTTTATGGGCATTTCCTCTAAGGTCTTTCATTATTATTTAGATATTTTTAGTCAATATACTTCTATCCTTTCAATTTGGCAAAAACTAATAGATATGGTCTGAATCCACTGCCCATCATGATGCATCAAGATAGATTACACCAGATAAATCTGTAATACAACTCATGGAAAACTCTAAAAATCATGACATTTTATTATGTCACGATTAGTGCTGTATGTTTCAATGGGGATGTATCTTACTTAAGACAAGGAGAATTATAATCACCGATACTTCATTCTTTATTAATTATTAACAAACAAAGGTAAAGGTTAATCAGAAACACTTTTTCCCCACTTTTAACCACAAAAAGGCCTTTTTAGGAGCCACAAAAAGAGTTTCTGATTAACCTGATTCATCACCCTTACCACCAGCTGAAAATAAAAATAAGGTTGTAAAGGCTACTTCAGTTGAAGATTTCGCTGAATGTTATACGTGGTATATTTAAGTACCAGACATTATAGACGACATTTACGTCCACATTGTGCTACCTATGGATTATTGGGACGGGTTATCTAGCCAGGCTGGGACTCAGGATTTTATTTAATGAGTTCATCACTAAATAAATCCCTATTGGCTGGAATTAAAGTCACTACTTTATGGTTAGCTATGTGAGATTATGACTAATGCCTTATCTCACATGGCTAACGCCTACGCACAGGCCACACTAGACTAAAGCATTCATATCTAATTAGCAGAGAAGATGAACCTATATGTCGCTACTGCAACAGAACGCTGACAGTAAAACACATACTAACTGACAAGTAAAAACGTACCTATGGCCCAAAAATGCATGCGAACTACTAGCTGACAGTAGCCCATTTATAGATGATGTTTTTAAGTATTTAAGAAATAATGGATTATTTCGCAAGCACTGTACGTGGAATATACGTTTTTCCCCCTTCCAGTTTATCTATTTATAGTTTTCTTTTAGTTTTTTTTTTGTTTTTCCCCCTCATGTTATAAATTTACTAACATTTTATATTTAGTTTTGTCTATTCTATTTATTTTGTACATTTGTAAAATTTAGCTGTGTAAAAATTTTAATATTTATGTAAAATTATATTCTACGATAAAATGTTTAAAGATGAATCGCCATTGTAGCGGCATCTAAAATAAATAATAATAATAATCACATGGCTAATCAGAGACTCCCAGATATTATAGACAAGCCTTCGTAAGGCCCGAAACTGTTCCTGCAGAAGTATTTTAATCTCGTCTTCAACGTACCTACTTCTACAGAGGTTCTATGATCTCATATTTAAGTAGAAAATCTCAGTTGAGAATCAAAAGCCTTCACATGAAACCTGAAGTCAGAGATGTCTAGCCCATGCAACATTCGTCAATTCGTGATTAGAATATTACGAAAGTGTTGCACCTACGGTTTCCTCAAAAAATGAGGGTAGATAATATCGATACATTAAAATTATGAACAGTGTAAAAATTTCTATTTTATTTTGGGGGAGTCGTCGCAGAGCTTAAAGAAAAGATTGAAACAGCATTGCAGAAATATTCATAATTTAGAAAATAGAACATCTTTGGCAGGCCATTCTTTGATATTAAGCATAAATTTAATTTTGACGAAGTAAACATTTTTGGTAATGAAGAAAAACGTAACCAAGCGGAAGATAAAAAAAATATTCACATTATTAAAAACAAATATGTTGTGAACAAGAAAACTGAGATAAGAAATTAGCATGGTACATTTATCAAATAAACACCAAGTCGATTAGTTGTAGATGTAGCTATGCTTCTTCTGGAATCGATTTTCAAAACTCGAAGCTTTTTAGGTTATCAATTTTTACAGTGTTCATCATTTATTGTATATTGTCAGCTGAGTGGTGTGGTACATCAGAATTATTGTTAGTCTTGACGTGACCGCCGAGGTGGTAACGTCGAGTCTTTTTATAGTCGAGAGTGTTGTACTCATGACGCGATTTTCGAAAAATTTCTGCAAATGACCATGAATACTCCCCAGGAGAGCTCTGTTGGTCGCAATTTTTGTTTGGTCGTTACCAAACTCGGTATTTAATACTTTTATGTAAAAAGGAACATCAAGTTCGATAATGGCAGAAATCGGATCAGTGGGATGGGGTTTAGGGAGGGGGAATTTCGGAATTTTGGAAATATCTCCGTTGAATAAAAAAAGTGTATAGAACCAATGTTTTTGGGAATTGAATGTTCTATAAATGGTTTTATATACGTTAGTATCACGATTATTAACCGAGATATATGCAATTTTTAGTTTTCACCATTCAGTAAACCCCATACTCATGTCATATTAACAATAAGTTGTAACTATTTGTTTAAGTGTTTAATATAAAAGTAATCGTCAATTACGATAATGACTGGAAGTGAGGAGTGGTAAAATGCACATTTTCTCAAATATCTCTTTTATTATGAGTCGGATTGAAAAATGTTATATAATTAATATTATTGAAAAAGTTCCCTTAAGAAAAATCAGCTATTGAGATTGCTCTCATGTCGCGATTTTCGAAACATTTCTTTAAATGTCCAACGATCCTTCATAGGAGATAGCAAAATTGATGGCCAAACAATTCAAAATTATATACTATTTTTAATCCAGAGAATAGCTCTATATAGTCGGCGAATTACATCTATTTTACTGCTCTTTCAGAAGTTTAAAAATATTTGCCTATTTGCATGCGCATTACATAATTGTTGGATTAACATTTCTTTCTAAATATGGGAAATAAAAATGTAAATTGCAGAAGAAAGTTCGTTGAGTACTCAGAATGACATTACGGTAGTTTAATAATATTATTTATAATTGTTATTCAACTATATAAACAACTAATTACAAATCTTTTTTGGAAAGCAAAGAATGACTTGATAGTGATTAGTTTTGAATGTTAGTTGCTAAACACATATTATGTAGTAGATAACTTCATAATAGACAATAAGAAATTATATTTTCCATAGTATGAATTATTTAATCTTAATTAAATAGTTTATATTTTATTTTATATAAAATAAAAAAGAATTTGAATGAAAAATGTCCAAGTTTGTATATTCGCTTACCACCATTGTAGGTACATCTAACAAGAAACATCAGTGTATGGGTCCATATCAAACATTTTATTCTTAAGGAGAACCACTCAGAGGACGTTAAAATTAATAAATAGGAACAGAAAAATTAATGAGTCCAGTTTGGTTAAAGATCTATTAGCCCAAAATGAAAGTTTTCTGATGTAAACATTTTGTTGGATCGAATTCTGATTAAAAATCTGCAACGATTTTAGAATCGTTGTCATAATTAGATTTAAATAATTAAAGGACCAACTTAGTATTAAAACCAAGTCCGTCAAGTAGAGCTGCCTAAGCAGATTTCTTTAATGCATTACACGCTACATCATCCCACATTGTACTCTCCATTTTTCCAGTAATAAGAATCGTTTTGAAACATGGCTTGAAATTTTAGGTGAGATATTTACAGTTGCAGAAAGAATATGCAGAACATCAATTCTAATACATTATCAACAATGTTGTCTGTTAAAATATGGAAATGAAAAATATGGTTACGGCCATACAATACGTCTATCCCCTAGTCTTTCCAGATTTAAAATATGAGGCCATGTAAAACTATTTTATACAGTTTAAAAAAAAAAGACAATTTCTTTACACGATAATCCCTTAAAAAATTAATAAGTAAATGTCATATTTAGTTCTTAGAATGTAACAAAAGTCAGTCAGCCTTGGCCTGCGTAAACTAAGCATATTTCCCACATATTAGCACGACCCACTACTGACCTCATCACACCACATACTCTCTATTCCAAAACAAATACGATGAGTAGAAGTGAAGGTTTGCTGACGGCTGAATAAATGTACGAATATCTCATAATAACGCGGATATGTTGAATTTTCATATTGCCCCTCCCTTTAAACCTCCCTCTCTATTTAGGAGGAAGGAAGACGATATTTAAAGAATCATTCAATTATCGGGTTCGGTTCCTATCGATCAAATAATAATTTTCGAGGTTAAGAATTAAGATTTCAATTGATGGCGGTCTTGTGACGGATATATTTGCATGTATCTTTTCTAGTAAAGATCTGTTGATAACAATATTTGGTATTTAGCTTGGAATAAGATGTTTCCTGTTAAATACGCTTATTGCCAAAGTACGAATGGTGGGGGTATACCGAAAATAGAAACTTAAAACATGCAACAAGATTGCATATATACAATTTTTCTATACGACGTATAATAACGGAGATATTTTCAAATTTCAAAATCTCCCCCTCTACACCTCCCTTCTACCAGATTTTAGCTGCTAACGAACTTGATCTTTAGTTTAACATGAAATGCTAATATATCGCGTTTGTCAACGATCGAACCAAATATTGTATATAATTATTAAAGGTCGTCAATTTTTCCATTTCCTAGGTAGGATCGATGGACATTTAAAGAAATCTTTCGAAAATCGCGTCATGAGAGCAATCTCAATAGCTGATTTTTCTTAAGGGAACTTTTTCAATAATATTAATTATATAACATTTTTCAATCCGACTCATAATAAAAGAGATATTTGAGATTGTACATTTTACCACTTTTCAAATTTCTCAGGTCCGATTTCAGTCTTATCGAAATTGACCATTACTTTTATATTAAACCCTTAAACAAATAGTATGACAATGATTATACAACAATTGTGTCCTCTAAAGCGTTATCAAACACACAAATGTATATAAATTGTAGCGAACTTCATTTTTGTCGTCTCCTACCTACGAAATGACAAAAACGCCATGAAGTCTAATAAAAGGCATCAAGAACTGGTTGATGAAGCTTATTAGACATATCTTAAGGATGAGCATGAAAAAAATAAGTGAATTTGTGGTCACTAGGCCAAAAAAAAAAGGGAATTACAGAAAATTTTCAAAGACATATAATGGCATTTCATTGTAAATAAACCGTAAAAATTGTGAATAATAGAGGCTCTCAAATAAATTCACTAAAACAATTCTTTTCGAAGTTTATGAAGCTGTCGATGATCAGTAGTGCAGCTGAAAACATACAAACCATAGAAAATTATTATTTTGAAAAAGCGAATATTAAATGAATCCTTTTTTAAATATTTTAAGATTATTTTTTAAAAACTCACGGATTTAGGGCTTAAAGGAAAGAGAAGGATATTTTGAATCAAAGACTAGTTTGTCAAAGGACTCTGCCATCAGATGTCTACAAAAATAAGACCAAGGGAAATGAGGATTCTTTGTTATTTTTTTTCTTGTTATAGTCACTTTTCAATTATCTATATAAAAGATGAAGTTGCTTCAAAACCATTAAAATGACTTTAAAGAATTTTTATATTCTTACATAAAAATTCCCCTTAATAAAATTGGCCTTCCTAGCAAAACTAATGAAATCTCTATTCTTTCTTCTTATTACTTTCTTTTCTCATAAGTAGACAAAAATGTTTTTGGGGATCTGAGGTTAGCCATGTGAGTTAAGGCGCTGTTTTTCATGATCTTGGAAAAACTAGAGTCACCGTGTGGGCCAAGGCTAGTGATTTATTGATAGACATTAGTGTGGCCCTTAGCTATAGGTAATTTTTCGAAAGTTGAAATTTGTCTGCTCCCACCCCCTAACTCTGTTCCAATCAACTATTCAAACGCTTTGAAATTGAAACATAGCATATAAGCAACGATTAATTCCGTTAAAAAGCCCTGTACTGTCCTCTGTCTTAATCAGTTTCTTAGAGAAATTTATTTTTATATTTAATTTACAACGACTATATATATATATAATACCTCTTCTCAAGGTTTTCAGTTCCACTTTTGTAACCTACGTCATCCTTCTATGTTGAAGGAGGGTCTTTGTCGAGGAAATCGGTGCTGGTAGAAAATCTCATTAAGAAATGTTTTGTATAAGGAGTTACAAAAGATGAAAACTCAATTTTTGTGAAGGAAGAAAACTAATTTTGGTGGAAAACGTACCTCTTCAGTTGATTTTTTTTTTCTTCTCCCTCTTCTTCAGCATTGTCTGCTTCCATCATAGCTTGAGCTATGCTGGAACATGCTTAACCGCTGTTGGAACGTTGTCATCAAAATAAGGATAAGGCCACGGTTTCAGGAGCTAAGTACCAAAGATGATTGGAAAGTTTTTTTGCAGCAGCCTTACTGATTTCTGGATCAATATCCTCATAATGTATCAGTTGATGGATGAATAGAAAGTCATGATGCGGTGCTTTAATAGTGTCTGATGACCGAAACCATGCTCGAACGTACAGTCGTGCAAGAAAAATACATATTCTTCTTAAAGAATTTTGCTCCCTATGATATAATTGAAATTGATCTTGGAACAGGTACATCTTGAATGTATGAATCGCCATTGCCATCCACCTAGCATTACTTACAGCTCCTGATACACGACACGATATTCCGTTCTTCGGAATGCAGCCAAGAAAGATCATCGTTAACTCCAGCAATGCTCGGTAATCATCTCGCTGCAGTTTATGCGTAGAAAGGTGTTGTTCAAGAAATCCAAGAGTGATAGAGCGGACATCATCAGGCACTTCAATGCTACCAGTTATGTAAGCGTTCTTGCCTAGTATTGCTCAGGTTTCTCTGAATGTTTTGAAAAGAATCATGTCTGGACCATAAGTTGCACCCATTAGCGAACCGAAGCAGCTTTTCAAAACCAACTAAAAAATATTATCCTTTTTGACCTTTCCTGAGTCCATTTTCGCTAGTTTAGGTGTGACCTCTGTCTGTATGTACGTATCTCTCAAAACTCAAAACGTCCGTCACGCAGGGGCTGCGTAAACTATGCAAATTTCCCACGTGAAGTTTTACAGTATAGAAATTTCGCGAGAGCCAAACTAGGACCGAAGTTAGCTGATCTCATCTCGTCCGTTACGTGCACACACATAATATAAATACAAATATCTCGGTTAATATTGAATATAGAGAATAAATGAATATAACAATATTAAATAAAGTAAAGTAAGTTTATTATATAGTAAATTTAATTTGCAATAAAATTGACTCGATACAATTTTCGATCCGACGTATAGTAACGGAGATATTTCCAATGTTCGAAAATCCCCCCTCTAAACCTCTCCTCCCACTGGTCCGATTTCAGCCATTAACGAACTTGATCTTTATTTTTTCATAAGTTTGGTAACGATCAAGCAAAAATTGCGACCGCTAGATCGTTAACAAATATACTAAACTCTAGTCAGATTGAGAGAGAGAGAGAGAGAGAGAGAGAGAGAGAGAGAGAGAGAGAGAGAGAGAGAGAGAGAGAGAGAGAGAGAGAGAGAGAGAGAGTGAGAGAGAGAGAGTGAGAGAGAGAGAGAGAGAGAGAGAGAGCGAGAGAGAGAGAGAGAGAGCGAGAGAGAGAGAGCGAGAGAGAGAGAGCGAGTGTGAGAGAGAGAGAGAGAGAGAGAGAGAGAGAGAGAGAGAGAGAGAGAGAGAGAGAGAGAGAGAGAATTTTGAGCGGATCTCATTTTCGTCATCTCCCGGGTAGGATCAATGGACATTTTCAACAAAGAAAATCTTTGAAAATCGCGTCATGAGTACGACCGAAAAACGAATAGCCTTAGAATGTTGTACTGTTTTGATGCGATGCATTGGAATGGAGATATATATAACTTAATGGGTAATAAGGAATAGTACTGTATTGATTTGTTTATGGGAGGGAGGGAGGAGAGTGAGATGCACTAACAGTTTGACCTTTCCCAAAATCTCTGGAGAGTAGAACATCAGTAATCAATAAGCATTAGTACATTTACTTAGAGCTGCTTTACATTCAATACAGCATTCGTCTGAACAACTAGAACTATTTATATCCAGTAGGAAAACTGATTGGATTCTCAAATTAAGAGTGGAGTTGAACCAGATTAACGTTATATGTTGTAGTTTAGCAAAATCATTTTCTTGTTCTGCCATTAATCATATGAAACTGCTTCTCCTGATTCGACGCTGACGTGACTTAACGTAGTTACATAAATGAATTGGAAAAAATACATCTGAAATATCACTAACTAAACCGCTTTCCCACGTGCTGGAATATCTCAAAGAACGAACTAATACCACATCATGGTCTTTATTTCTTTCTAAGTAAGAAACCTCGGTAAAAGAGACATAATCTATTAAATTATAGCTAAAGGTCAAGCTGGTTAATGACTGACGTAGGACGAGGATGAGTAGGGGTTAACTTTATATGTGAGGCTGTTATTAATGGTATGGTATTCTTTCGCTGAAAGGAAAAATTTTCTTTTGTTCTGCTATTTTTTGTAGCAGTTCCAGTTAACATTTTCTTTTTTTTTTTACTAATAAAAGCTAATACTTAAAACAAAATCAATTTGCCGTAAACCTTTTTTTATGGCTGGATCTTCATTGGCAAACAACTTCGAACCACCAGTTCATTGGTGGCACCCTTCAGTCAACTTAATAATTGTCAATAATCTCTACAGCGGAAAGTGGCTGAATTGTAAACGAACAGGCCAGCCAAACTCGTAGCGCTGAATAGATAGATAGACCGAAAAGAAAAACAATTAATGAAATATATCAGAATCCGACATATTGAAAACTATTTACTTTAGCCAGTGCTGCAATTTGTAATGAATCAGAATAATTAATTTAGTAATCCAAGAGACGGGGGAGGGGGTAAACAGTACGTATTTGCATATATCTCACAAAGTAAAAGTACAATGAAAAGAACATTTGGTATTCAACCTTGGAATGAAGTGGTTCATGATTTAACAGCTTATTATTAATATGACATGAGAAGGAGTGGGGAAGGCTCAAAAGTGAAAAATGCTAATATCTTGGTTAGTATTCAAGATAAAGGATGAATGTATATAACATTATTTATAGTAAATTTAATTTTCAATAAGATTGGCTCTTTAACATTTTTTGATCCGACGTACAGTAATGGAGATATTTCGAATTTGCGGAAATCCGCCACCCTCTCTAAATTCCCTCCCTCCCACTTGTCCAATTTTAGCCATTAATGAACTTTATCTTTCCTTTTACATAAAACGTTTAAATATCAAGTTTCTTAACGATCAAACAAAAATTGCGACCTCTAGAAAGTTAACAGACAAGTATATTAATGTATATATATAATTTTGAATGGACCTCATTTTCTTTATTTCCTGTGTAGGATCGATGACCATTTGAAGAAATATCTCGAAATTCTCGTTATGAGTACGACCTCAATAGCTGATTTGCTAATTCAAGGGAAATCTGCTAAAATAAGATTTTGATAATATTTTTGATAATATTTGATAATTTTTGATTGGCGCCGCTGCGCCTCATTTGTGATCAAAATGTTATTTATTCAAACAGAAATTGCTAATGATTATTAAAAAATGACTGTCCATAAATATTTATTTATATTAAATTGTAGATGAAGACAACAGCACATACCACACATTTCAGTTAGAAGACTATTTTAAGCAGAGAAAATGACAAATTTCAGTCAAAGGTTTTGGGGCCAAAGGTGAGAGATAACCGCCAACATGAATTCGAAAATTCCACATAATAAGAATCTAAAATTCATGAAGCTGCAGTATTGTAAATGACATTATTTCTATATTGAATTCTCATACTTGTATTAGACGTATAATTTATTTTTAATATTAATTTTTCCTTAAATTTTTATAACATAAGAAGCCATCGTAAAATTAAAATTATTCTAGTACTGGTTAAAAAATGATAAGTATATTTTATTGCAAATGGGTGAGCTGTAATATTGATCTATTATTCATTTATTTTTAACCCTACTTAAAAACGAAGCACAATATATTCCGGTTTTAATAGGTTTGTAAACTATTTTCAGTGTAGATACTTTCTAAACCCTTTTCTTCAGCACAAAATAACAATTTAGTTATCTAGCTGTTTTCTTTCCTTTGGCCCCACTGAGATGAGCCTTGTATCGAATAATATTCTACGAAATAGAGGTTAGTTGTTTGATTTCCTTTTTCATGGTTCATCTCCGATGGCATTTAAACAATTGACCTTTTTTCATCATATGGTTTCTTCATCAAGTTGTTCATAAAATTTAATATTTCGAATCAATCCTGCATTATTTAATATCCTTATTCTAGAAATATAGGAATAATTAAAACTTCAAATAACTGAAATTCTTTGGGGTGGGGGAAAGGAAAAAAAAGCCGGAGAATTTTAATGTTCATATTATTAAAATAATAGAAATTTATTTTTTGAATTAATAAACGTGCACGTATTATTTCAATTGTAATTTCTCAAGTTAAATTTATTCATCGCGTTTGCATTATTTTATGTCAGTAATTCTCCAGCATGACTATGGAAACTTAAACCACACTGACGATAGTGACATCTTTAGACATTTTATTAATGTAATAAAACATTAATTTGTATTCTCCTCTCTCCTTGGAGCGAGAAGAAGAGCTTTTTTTTTAAAAAAAAAATTGTTATATAATCATCAACTTAGACAACTCATAGCAAATAAAATAAATAAAGAGTCCGTCACGTCACGCAAGGTCTGCGTAAAACTGCGGATTTTCATGTGCTGGAATCATTCACTCTGTAATATTATCTCACCATATAATCTCTATTTCTAAGTAAAAATCCCAGGAGTAGTAAGGAAAGAGGGGGGGGGGCTTAACTTAAGGCTGAAAGCAAGATTGTAGGAGTAACTTACTTAATATTTGAGTTGCAAAAAAACGTATAGAAGAACAATTATAGCGCACCAATTGTATAACTAAATTGGTTCTAGGATTGATAGACATTTAAAGAAATAATTCAAAATTCACGTTTTCAAATTATTTTTTTTTTAAATTTAATTAACTTTTATTATTATTATTACCAGATAGATAGATGTTTATTGGCTAATATGTACATATTTTAGCCTGAGTCTGGCCCATTTAGTGTTAGTAATCTTACAAGTACTTTACAAAGAGAATATATATATAAGAACTAATGACATAATATTAACCTATTACAATAAAATAATACATTTTACATTTTTTTATTTTTTTATTAAATGTTTTCAGGTACTTTAACTTCTAAAATTCTTTATAACTTAATCTGATTAGTACTATTCAACATATACGTATTTACTTTTGTTCATTTGTTTACTGTGACGCATTAATTGACTTCGTTGGACATTTCCAAATTATAGGGTTTAATTTTCAAGATAGTGGTATAAACTATGTCGTTGCCTAGTTGCATACTGCTGACAGGAATGAGTAAATCAAGTTCAATTTTTAAATTAAAAAAAAATATATTATTATTATTATTTTAAATGTATTTAAGCTATTTCATTTGTTAGATAGATGAGTTACAGGCCCCAGACACTGATAACATTTGCCTAAATTGGCAAAAATATTCCTGGGATTTTTTTAAATATCTGCTCTGTTTAGGATACGAAAATGTTTCTATAAGATTTCTTGTCTGATAAGGATCTCATAAAATTATATTAGGCTTCACCTGTGCATTTATTTAAAATAAATTATAATATGAAAAAATATCTTCTTCTAGTCAAATATTCAACATCAATAGGTAGAAAGGTAAATAGTAATAGAATTAATATGCGGGTATTATTCCATTTCACATCGATATTCAAATCTACAGTGTTCCCTTTGGGGAAACTAACAATTAAGTCCGTCACGCAGAGGTTGTTTAATCTAAGCGGGCTTCTCACGTGCTGTTATAACATACATGATCTCATCTCACCACATATTCACTATTTACATGGTAAAATAAAGTGAGTAGAAGGGGGATGTACCTGGTTTCTCCAAACTGAAAACAAGAAAGTACGAATAACTCGGGTAATACTTGAGTTACGTAAAAATGAATAGAACTACAATTGTAGAGCATCAATAGCTTAACAAGATTGGTTCTTAATATTTTATCACTCATAATAACAGAGATACTTTGAATTTTCGAATTACCCCTCCCCACCCCCTAAACACCCATTATTCCAGGTCCGATTTCAGCAAATACCTAATACGGTCAATTTGTGTTGTCTGAAACGCCTAAATAACGAGTATTCTATAGATCAAATAACCATTTTAGCAGATTTCCCTTAAGGGAAATCAGCTATTGAGGTTGTACTCTTGACGCGATTTTCGAAATTTTTCTTCAAATGTCCATCGATCCTACCCAGGAGATGACGAAAATGAGGTCCGTTCAAAACTGTATATATATATATATATATATATATATATATATATATATATATATATATATATATATATATATATTTGTCTGTTACCGCTCTAGCGGTCGTAATTTTTGACTTATCGTTACCAAACTTGATATATAATCGTTTTATACAAAAAGAAAGATCAAGTTCGTTAATGGCTGAAATCGGACCAGGGGGAGGGGGGGTTTAGAGGGGAAGAATTTCGAAAAGTCTTTATACCTCCGTTATAATGCGTCGGATCGTAACATTGTATAGAACCAATCTTATTGCAAATGTAATGTTCTATAAATGTTGTTATTTACATTTTTTCACTATCTTGATTATTTACTGAGATATTTGCATTTTTTTAGTTTTCGGTCTTCAGTAAAGCCCCACTCCTACTCATCTCATATTTTCAATATTCTATTATGTTATGAAGCACTTTATTTGAAGCTTAAATACCAAATATTGTTCTCATTGAACTTTTACGTTTTGAGATAAATGCAAATACGTGGAGCACTTGGGAAATCTGCTTAGTTAACGCAGCCCCTGCGTGACGGACTTTTTGATACATGAACGCAAAATCTTAGTTAATGGCGTCATCACATAACGAATTTGCATGTATCTCGCATAATAAAGATCTGAAACAATTGAAAATAATATTTGGTATTTTAACTTAGAATTAAGTGATTCATGATATAACAGCTTGTTGTTAATATGACATGAGTAAGAATGGGGGTTTACTAAAGGCTGAAAACTAAAAAATCCAAAGATCTCGGTTATTATTCATGATAGAGAAAATATGTTTATAATAACATTTATCGGCAATAAGTTTAATAATGTTCCACTCTTCGATACGACTTATAATAACGGAGATATTTCAAATTTTCTAATTCCCCTCTCTAAGCCCCTCTTACCCTTAGCTCGATTTGTGCATTCGAGTTTCTCATGAAAAGCCTATTTAGTTTGGTAATCGCGACCGCTTGAGCGGCTATAGACATATATATAATTTGGGGAGATGACCTCATTTTCGTCCTAGGTCTCCTAGGTAGAATCGATAGACATTTGAAGGCATTTTTCGAATAATGAGTAAAACCTCAATAGCTTCTGAAATGCAATAGTAGGTCAAACGAATGCCTGTGTTTAAGAATGCCTTTGACTAGAGAATTAGATTAGTGGCCGGTTACAAGCCATTACGTGTGTGAGGGTTTGAGAGGATAAATGTGAGGCCGTAAGAGAGGATAAATGTTGTAGGAAGTGAGAATAATTAGGATGTTGTGTCATGTTGGACTGGCGGAGCCTAGGAAAGTGGGAAGAAAAAGAGTGAGCCAGTTGGGATCGAACCCAGGCCAGCCACTCACAAACTAGGTTACACTCTGAGGGGCTTCACTCACAAATCCTAAATACCCCAGTCTTAGGAGTTAGCTCGATGAAGGGTTTCCCTTCCATCTATAGAGATAACAATAAACTACAATTGTGCCCTCAACCTAAAACAACCAGCCCAATCATATTACAAACAGAATAAAACAAAGTCTCGCATCTTAAGTTCAATGTGTTGGAAAGAGGATATTTTATTTTGTTGAATCTCAAAAACGAATCATAGAACTTTAACTGACAAAACTATACAACGCCGTAAATACATTTGAATTTTCTATTAACGCCTCTTAAAGGAGACAGTGTATTATCAGTTACTATTACTTTTATTAAAGCATAGAAATATCTCCAATTATTTACTAATAGTAGTAATCCATTTTTAGAAATGAAACAACAAAGGCATATGTAAAGTATTCACATAAGAACTTATTTGAAAATAGAATATAACAGAAGAATGAAGAAGTAATTGTATTACAATATTTGGAAAATTGATGGATTTATTCTATAGTTAGGTATTTTATTTTTTTAAAAAAACATATACCCACATTGTTGTAATAATTTGTTATTTATATTTATACGTTCTTAAGAATTTATAATAGTAATGGCAACTAAATGGGAAAGGAAAATATAGATACACGGTCAAAGTAAATTGTTTCGAAAACCCGATGAAAGGCAAGGAAGGCTAAATAATACCCCTTTTCAATTAAATTGTTTATAGGTACTTATAATGGTCTATACGCCACTTTGCCGGTACTGTTGTCTATACACTGTCAATGTATAGTCATTCAGAGTAAAAAAAAAAAGATTTTATTGGTGACTCATCTTTAACATTTTTCTATTATCAAAAACCTTGATTATATTTATCTTATTTCTTGTCTATATGAAGTGAATGGAAGTAAACTGTCTAAATGAATATGCTTTCAGTTATCAAACTATATGCATTACAGAAGGTTTATTTTTAAGGTAGAGGCTCCTATTTATATCTTTATTTTTGTTCCCTTTAGGTAATATTACTGCTTCAAACATAATAAATTGGCATTCTTTTTAGGGGCATTTGCTTTCCTCTAAACCATCATTTGAGTGTTTTCTATTTTTATTCTGGCTTATTAAATAATGCCCCTTAGTCCCCTCCAGATTAGAAAATGTTGGTAACATGTACATAACTCGTTCAAATGAACATTAGCTGTAACAAGTGGGCATTATTTAAATTAATTTATTTATTTTAATTTAACATCCAATTTATGCTACTATCATTAAACATGGGGGGTAATCTACAGGTTACCACTCTACACTAGCCAGGTTATAGGTCTATGGATTTTATTTAATCTTTACTAATTTAAATACTATATTTTTTCATTTAGTTTTAATAATACTTAAATGGAAATGATTATCCGCTGATTTCAAATTTTTCATATGGCCTAATTCACTCTTCATTGATTGCATGCCATATAACATGAGTGCACTGGACGAGTTATGGTCAAATTACTTATATAGGAAGGAACTATGACAATTAGAATGTATGATTATTATCGAACTACTGAAACAGCTATAAAACTGGGTCATCTAGATTTTTGAGGTGCTCAAAGTAGAGTACCCTTCATACTTCACCCAGGGGGGTTTTATATATTTATAGACAGAAATAGCTAACACCAATAACTGAATTTTCCCAAGTGGTGTAAGAAAACGTCCAAATTCATGAACATCATAAATAGATTATATATATATATATATATATATATATATATATATATAATACATATTGTGCCATGGAAATTTGGATTTTAGGTTTTAAAATTATAATACCTTTATTTGTTAAAGTGTATTAATATTCTATGAGACGAAATTTCGCACTTTTATTGACAAAATATTTCGAGAGTTGATAAACTAACTGTTTATAGTGATGTTTTGGGCAATGCAGGTTTAGTTTTATGTATATACATTCGAAATCACCAATAGTTACCATCCTTCGTGCTGGGTTTCAAGAAATTAAATCAGGGTTTTTTTCACTTAAGCCAATGTCCACTTCGGACTAATTTTCGAAAAGCCTTGTCACAAATCATTGGGAGTTAAACAAATTTAATGTCCTAGTAGCTCGAAATATGCAAGTATTGAGAAAAATCAAGGATTCTATATCACAATGTTGGACACAAATTTGACCAAATTTCTTTTTCCATTCACATATACAAATTACTTCAAACGGTTTTACTGTAAATTATCAAAAGTTTCTCTTTAACCAATTACACTCCATTCGTCGAAAATATACTCGAAATACTCCAAAAAACGTTCATGCAGACTAGTTAATTCACTCACCTATATTAACGAAGATAAATACAAGGAAGAGCATGAGACTGGTGTAGTATTTAGACCTAGGCATCTCTAAGGCGGCTTAGGCAGTTAATAAATATAACAAAATAATAATAATTATTATCGGCTAGACTGTCTTGAGTGAACACATAGATATAAGAGGGGAAGGAGCTGCGAGAGTAAGCCCTCCCTTCGGACTGTGAGCAGCTACTGCAAGGGGACCACCCCCGCCGGCAGACCCCAGCCCTACCCCCACCACCTATTTCCCCTCCACTCCCCTACTTCACCCCCTTCAAATCTAATTAGCAATAGTGGATCCCCCCATTAAAATAGGTAGGCACAGCTTAAAAACTGAATCAAATATTGCTAATAAACTTTTGGGTTATGCATTAACCAAACCTCCATCCCACAATACATGCCATACTCGTGGAGGGTTTCCGTGGCAGGTGAACCAATATCTTCAGGAAGGCGAAAACGTTTATTTGTCACAGGAGTAAATCCTTGCTCACCAGTCCGCAACCAGAGCGCACTAGAGTCGGTGCTAGTGAAATAACGAAAGAATAATGTATATCCTTCTAGTCCTGATAGCTTGACTTCAAACCTTGACCCTCTCCCAACTCTTCTCAGGTACTAGAGGAAGCGAACGACCTCCCCCAAGTTTATAATTGCTTAGAAAAAGCAAAATTGCTGCATAGCATACAGTCCCTAGTATGCCCCAAATGTTTATCACATTGGCCGAGAATGACTAAAGAAAAGAAAGACCTTAACTCCAAAAAACTCTGATACCTTTGAGGTAAACGTTTTCCGAGGAAACCAAAACTGTGATTTATAAATCAATTACTCCTTTTGTCTTTGGCACAAACTCTCTTCTTCGAGAACAATCCTCAGTGGTTGCACTTATTGAGGAAAACGTATCAGCTGTGCTTGGACCATCTTGTCTGCTGTGCACTGGCCACAGCCGTGTACCGTATGAGCCAGCTTTCTGAGTGATGATACCAGTGCAAAAGGATTATTCACTCACCTGAGCTGGAGCAGAATGACTTCCAGTAAACACAGTATCATTAAGTGGCTTAACAACTAGATCCTCAGTTTTACTGGCTGCTTTTAATAATTTTTTTCAATAAAAAAATATATATTTGTCTGTTACCGCTTTAGCCGTCGCAATTTTTAGCAGATTTCCCTTAAGAGAATTCAGCTATTGAGGTCTTACTCATGACACGATTTTTGAAAAATTTTCTCAAATGTCCATCGATCCTACTCAGGAGATGATGAAAATGAGGTCAGTTCAAAATTATATATATATATATATATATATATATATATATATATATATATATATGTGTGTGTGTGTGTGTGTATGTATATACTTGTCTGTTACCGCTCTAGTGGTCACAATTCTCATTTGATCGTAACCACTCTCGATGTATGAGCGTTTCATACAAAACTGAAAGTCGAGTTCGTTAATGGCTGAAATTGAACCAGTGGGAGGGCAAGAATTTCGATTCGTTACATAATGACGGATATATACGAGATTTTGTATTTCACTCCTCTCAACCCCACTCTTCTTGGTCCGATATCATGTTGGCACAGAAATGGTTAAACATCGAAATGGTATAATTCAGTAAACTTTGAGACCTGTAGTACCTAGAAGTCCATTGATAACATCACATCCTAAGATTATTCTTCTAAATCATGCAGTTAAAACAAGACATTGTATGAAAGGTATAAGAAAATACGTGATATATTAGCTCAGTCTTTGTGTGAAATTAGGAGTGAGGGTTTGTTGTGGTTGAAAACTCCATAATACCAATAATTCCTTTACTTTTCAGAATAGAAAAAAAATGTACAAAAGCAATTGAAGAAAATTACATCACCAACGCGGTAGGTTATATAACGAAGATATGTAGATTTTTTTTATTTTACCCCTTCTCTAAACCGCTCCCCCTCCAGGTCCTTTTTTACCATTGACAAACCAGTTTTATCCTGAAAAAAAACTTACGACTCACAGAAACTTTGTCCTCAATGAGGATCGACATTTATCGTAGATATAAAGAAATAATGTCAGTTCCCATATTGATCTAAATGTACTATTAAATATCAACCATCTTTACCTTCAATCTTGTATAAATGTAATTTAGTGCAGTAATCACGGCACAAGGACATTCCGATTACGAGTCAGGGAAATGCGGAGGGAAATCTGTGAGGTGGGAATCCCATTGATGCTGAGGAAAACAAGATTTCCAATGATACATCCAACTGTTAACTTAGGAAATTTTCACAGTTAATACCAAGTTTGTGTTGTTGTTTTTTTTTTTCGTACTATTGTATTATTTATGTTATTCCTTTCTTATTTTTAGCAGATTTCCCTTAAGGGAAATCAGCTATTGAGGTTGTACTCATGACGGAATTTTCGACATTTTTCTTCAAATGTCCATCGATCCTACCTAGTAGATGACGAAAATGAGGTCCGTTCAAAACTGTATATATATATATATATATATATATATATATAATATATATTTGTATGTTACCGCTCTAGCGGTCGCAATTTTTGTTTAATCGTTACCAAACTTCATATTTAAGCGTTTTATGTAAAAAGAAAGATCAAGTTCGTTAACGGCTGATAATAGAACCAATCTTATTGCAAATTACATTTACTATAAATATTGTTCTATACATTAATCCTCTATCTTGAATATTAACCGAGATATTTGCATTTGTATTTTGCGTGTGGTTACCAGTAGGTTAAGTTCGGAGTTTCCGCCGAGAGCTCTGGCGGCCGTTTCCATAACTATCGTCCCTCGTGAATAGGTTTAGAGGTTAGGTTAACTGTTTTTTGGGTCTAGAAACTACTGGGTTATTACGCCCTAAATAATGTTTTTTAGGTTTAGAGGTTTCTTACTACTACAGTTGTTATTAGGCAGATTTCTCTATTGTAAAACTTCACGTGGGAAATCTGCTTAGTTTACGCAGCCCCTGCGTGACGGACTTTTTTGTATTTAAGCAAATGTGCTTATGATAATAAGTCAATCCTAAATAAATAAGACATACATAGTAAACAAATGTAATATTTTAGTTTGATTATGGATATTAAAGTGCAATGTTACAGAGTTTTAATTTATTGTAGCTGATGTAGCGTTAAAGTGGCACACCAAATGGAACCTTTACACCACCGTGGTAAGAATAGTCATTAATCTGTAAATAACCCGTCTAAGTTCGCATTAATAAGTAATTGTGTTAGAAAATATGTAGAAGTAAGTGTAAAAAACATAACTCAGTGAAGATAAAGTTATTCCCATTCTACGTTTTAGCAGATTTCACTTGAAGGAAATCAGCTATTGACTGTACTCGACGCGATTTTTTAAAAATTTCCTTAAATGTCCATCCATCATAAGTATATATATATATATATACTTGTCTGTTACCGCTCTAGCGGTCGCAATTCTTATTTCATCGTAACCAAATTCGATATATAAGCGTTTCATACAAAAGTAAAGCATCGAGTTTGTTAATGGCTGAAATAATTTCGGTCTTTAGTAAACCCCCACTCCTACGTATGTTTGGGTGTGTTGTTTTTTTTTTTGTTTTTTCTCCTTATGTTAGTAACCATACCAGAAGAGGTTTTATCCCTTGAATGTTCCACATATTGTATAGTGCAAGTGTTAATTAATATATACAATTCACTAACCCTTATATCATAATATTTTTTAATTTTTTTTTACGATACTTCAAAATTTATGCTTATAACAAAGTCCATAAAATCACCGAACACTTCTCGATCAGTGAGTTGATGCAATTCAAGTAGCCAGTTCATATTTAAACTTGTAGCTCTTTGGATGATGGGGCTCCAGATATAGACGAGAGCAGTCAAAGACCAGGTGTTCCACTGTCTGTGATGAGGGATTATAGCAAGGGCTATCCTCTTCCAAAATGTGAAATCTGCGAAGGTAGCTACGCATCTACCCATGCCCGGTCAGGAATTGTGTTACTTTGAAATGATGTTGCGAGGTCCATCTTCTGCCTTCTCCCGATAATAGGAGTAAACTTTCTTGTTAATGATGCATTTATAGATACCTTTCCGATCGTCCCAACGTGTCCTACTTGGCGGCTTCCTCGAGGCTTGACAATGGATTTTTTAGCTGTTCCCTCACTAAATTATCATCCTTGCTAGCTAGCTTCCTTAGTCAACCGATCTGCTTCTTCGTTTCCCACAATTCCGATGTGACCTTTACCCAGAAGAATACTACCTCAACGCTATTGATACTTTGTACTATTCTTCTAATGGATTCAATTACTTACGTTCGAGTGTAATTTGGCCAAGAGTAGCCACAGCCACCTTCCCCAGAAACTCCTTGTGCATTTCCTCGAACCCATTCCAAAACCTTTAAAATAGCTAGAGCTTCTGCCTGGTTAGAGGGAAATCTACTATAGTGGTTCTGCACGTAACGCGATTTTCGAAATATTTCTTCAAATGTCTATCGACCCTATTTAAACGAAAAATGAGGTCGATGGATCTCATTTTTCGTTTATATAATATATAGTTTTTAACGTAAAACTGAATCTATAATTGTGAGTGTGTGTGTTTGTGTGTGTGAGTGTGTGTGTGTGTTTGTGTGTGTGTGTGTGTGTTGTGTGTGTGTGGGTGTGTGTGTGTGTGTGTTGTGTGTGTTTGTGTGTGTGTGTATATATATATATATATATATATAGAGAGAGAGAGAGAGAGAGAGAGAGAGAGAGAGAGAGAGAGAGAATAAAAAATCTGTTAACCCTCTGACGGACACAATGTTTGTTTGATCGTTACCAAATCCGATGTTTAAACGTTTTATGTAGAGCTAATGACCGAGTTCGCTAATAGCTTTATCGAACTAGTTGTTGGAGGAGGTTTATTGAGGAGGGGGATAAATCATTGAACAATATCACCGCTATTATTAGAAAAAAGTATTATATAACAGAAACTCTTCCAAATTCAAATCTTTATAATTGGTGTTCTTCACAAGTTATTTGTGATGTTGTGCCATCAGCCTTCAGTAAAGCTCCACATCTACTCATACCACGTTAACAATAGACCAATATATCATGGAATGTCTTATCCCAAGTTTAAATACCATGTATTACATCATTGGACTATGTGAGATACATGTAAATCCGTTGTAGTGCGGTCTTCAACTAAAAGTGTACATCCTGGCGTATCTAGTTCGATTCCCACTTGGACCATGGAGATTTATTTAGTGATGAACTCATTATATAAAATCCTTAGTCCAACCCTGGCTAGGAAAGGGTGGTAATCTGTAGACAATCCGTCCCAATCAGCCATTCTAGTAAAAACGGGACGTTAATAAATAATAATGATAATAAAATTGTACGTTCTTGGATCCAAATGTGAACCTCGGTACATAACTGTTAGATTAAGGCTAAGCATTAAAGATCATATTTCTCCTGAGATGCTATGCAACAGATGAACCGATTGATGAATAAAAAGTGAATTAAAGGCTGATTACTAATTAAATTGCATATACTATTTAAGTTTCTTCCCATCGGCTTTGTAGGGCCATTATTCTATATGATCTAGGTCTGGACAATTACATTTATGATGTGATTGCCATTTTTTGGTCATGGGATAGACAGGTCACTCGGAAGCATTTAAGTGAACTGTGTGGAACTAAAAAAAAAGGGGGGGGGTAGAAACTTTACGGGTTCTTGGTAATGAAATTATAATTAATAAAATAAATACATGAAGATTTGTTGTCATGAAGATGCTGCTTGATGCGATGTGAGTAGTTAAGTCAAAATATCAGGAGACGAAAAACTTTCGCCCTCGTGTTAGAATGCGAATACACATTCAGTCCTAGACCGGGAACCACGACTCACCGATAGCGCTCAGCACAAGTCGAGATCCGGTTGAACGTTACAATGAACAAAAAGGTTCATAAATATTTGGATAGAGCACGCTCTACAAATATTTATTATGCAAAGTGCTCATTCAAAGAGAAAGCTCCATCGTGAGTGCCTGTTTAGACTCCTACAGTTTGAACCAAAGCAGCCGGGTGACTCCCGGTTGAAATTGGGCCAGGAAGAAAGAGGGGGTCAGAGGGGGGATTCGAATTGGTACAAATTAAAAAGGACGAGTGAGAGATATTTGTTCACATTCCACTAATAACTGATTCTTGAGCCTTCTGGTATTGAAAATTCATTTAACTCAATTTTTAAAAAACGTGATTTATTACTAGGGCTTAGAGAGCCCTATAGTAAGGAGATTTCCGAGGTGCTGAAATGACATGATGGTTATCTCTTCTTACCATCAGTTCTTTTTTTTACCGTAGCTTGAAGCCTTTGTAAACAGGAATTGAAATGTTATCTGTACATGAGATATTTAGTGACTCAGTTTTAAAAGTGAAAATCGGATAAATAGAAGAGGGGGTTTGCTGAAAGCTGGTAAAAAAAATACAAATAACTCTCATAAAATTCCAATAAATACATAGAAAACAAGTAAATTTGCCTCATAATTAATTTATATAATATTTTTTGAGTCGAGCAATTATTTCAGAGATATTTTGACTATTCTTTATCCCCACTCAAACCCCCGCCTCTGGCCCGATCCAGTTTAGCCAACTTGATCTTTGGTTTTACATAAAACGTTTAAATAAAGAATTTGGTAATGACCAATCTTAAATTGCGACAGCTAGAGTGTTTATATATATATATATATATATATATATATATATATATAGTTTTGAACTGACCTCATTTTTGTCATCTTCTAGCTAGGATGGAAGAACATTTGAAAACTAATTCGAAAATCCCGTCAAGAATATAAGGGTCTTAAGGGAAATCTGCTAAAAGTTAAGGGGTTATGCTATGCCAAACCCTCATCACAGGAGTGCTAGGCCTCGTCGGTATCTTGACTTTAAACAATGTAAAGAAATAAAATATTATTTTATATTTATTCTTATAGTAATTGCATTTCGCGACTGGGGCGATTGAGCGACGTATCAGTTAAATTTTTACCATAGTTCACAGATATATGCTCATTTCTGCAAACATTTTCACTATTGTCCGACACTATAATTTTTTTTAAAATGTTACGTTTAAGTCGTGTAATGCGCGGTGTGTATTCTGGTTACGGACATGTAGTAATTCATTCAAAGTGTATGGTAGGTCTATGGGTGCCCTTAGATACCAATCAGTTAGTATATGTTTTATAGTAAGTCTACAGTCATAGTGTTGGCAGTAGGGGTCTTCTCCAGTAAGTAAGTGTGAGTCAGTCGTGAATGGCCAATTCTTAACCTCGTTAAAACTACTTCTCTTCTAAATAGCTTTTATGTGAAAGGCCATTCACGAAGAATATGTTTCAGTTCTCGAAGTTTGTTAACACTTGTTGCAAACCAAAATTTCTGCCATGAATTGAGTACCATATCTTTATCTTGAGCTTGAATATCTTGGTGTGTACAATATGTGTTGTAAGTTCTTTTTTGAGTAGTATTTGCATTTATCCCAAAACGTAAAAGTTCAATGTGAATAATATTTGATATTTAGGCTTCAAATGAAGTGCATCATAGCAGCTTATTGTTAATATGACATGAGTTGGAGTAAGGGTTTACTGATGGCCGAAAACTAAAATATGGAAATATCTCACTTAATATTCAATTTAAAGAATACAACATTTATAGAACATCACAATTGCAATAAGATTGAGATTATACAATTTTTTCCGACGCATAACAAAGGAGATATTTCGAACTTTCGAAATTCTCCCTCTCAGGTCCGATTTTAGCCAGCCCTTAACGAACTTGATCTTCATTTTTACATAAAACGCTTAAACATCGCTTTTCGTAACTATCAAACATAAATTGCGATTGCAAGAGTGTTAACACACACACACAAAACAAACACACATAGTTTTGAACGGACCTCATTTTCGTCATCTTCTGGGTGGGATCGATGGACATTTGAGAAAATTTTGCCATGAGTACAACCTCAATAGCTGATTCCCTTTAAGGGAAATTGCTAAAAAGCCTCTCTAACTAACAAAGTTAACAAAAACAAATTATAAATTAAAAACAGTACAGGATTAATTTCATTATAATGCTGCTTGTTTTGTATAACACTAGGTAGATTTGAAATTATTTTATTAACCAAAATATTTTTTCAGGAAACATGGACATGACAAAAACGAAATAACAAATATAGTTCTATATTCTTAGAGAATTGGGCAAAGGATGCTGTATTACAAATTAGAAAAATTAGCAATTAGCAATTACAATTAGCAGTATTCTCCTACGTATAAAATTAACAAAGAACATTAAAATGAAATTGTAAATAACTGAATGTTACAAAATAAAAGTTGCTATTGGATGAATTTATAAAATTTTAAATAAATCAGGATATTACAAGATCATTTTTTTTAATATAAAAATGTTTATACGTGATTTTTTTTTAAAATGACCCCCGAAAAAATGAGACTATAAATTTATTTATTTATAAATATATTTGTTCATACTTCATAAATTTATTTAATTGTTTACATCATATTAATTAATTAAGAGGATTGTAGCAATATTTCCTTTTTTTATTTTGAACTTAAGGTAATATGCATATTAATTAGGATACTAATTCCAATGTCTTGAGTTGTTTTTATAATTAAAATGTATTTTTTAATAAGATTGTTACACACCTATAGAGTGACTTAGCAACAGATGATAGATAATCTCATAATAATCTACCTCTAATAGACATAATGTGATTCTATCAGAGTGATTACGCTTGATAATCAGTCAGAGCAAGTTGAAACAGGTCAAATTTAAGTAATCTGAGACAAGACTAGAGCTATATAAAATACATATAAGATAAGAAACCCAAATGTCGCCTATGCCTATTATTTTCAGGTATTTTCATGTAGTTTTTAACTTTTTAGTGATGCAATTTAAGTGTAAATAACTTCACTATAAACCGTTGTTTTTGTTTTCTGTATGCTGACAACAGCCAACTTGTGCCAGTTTAAGTTATGGAGCGGAATTGGAAAAATTGAAATTCCCAGTGAACAGTAGGAGGGTTCCAAAATACCGTCTACTCTGTGCCTATTACCCCCTAACAGGTAAAATTAGTATCGCCTATTGTTAATGAAGTCCTTCTAGGCAAAAATGTAAGGCAGTAGTTGAAGGTTGCGAGGAGGTGTGAGAGGGAGAGAAAATATGAGTTTCAACAAAGTTCATACAAAAAAAAACCCAACAAAGATTAGAAAATTGATTCTCAAAGTATTAATACAAATAGTAATTTTATAGTATTCTAGCTACTTATTTAATCCAACGGAAAGAGCAAATGTATTCCTTGCCTTCTATACTAGTTGCTTCATAATATTTGTGGTTCCAGTAAAATTAGGGCGTACACATGAGCCACAACTGATCACTGTAGTCATCCGAATACTTTTGGCTGCAAATTGTGCAGGTAACATCCATTTCATCTACTTTTTTTTAAAGCAGATGTTTTTTACTTTTCTTTAGCTGTATAACAGTCGGCACTTATGGATGGTCGCCACTCATTCAAAACGATTATTAAATCATAATAAAAAGAAAATCACTTTATTATTTTAAATAAGACTTCTAGAACTTATAATTAAAGACAATTTATAATTATCCACCAACCAGAAACAAGATTCGAAGAATTGCTTCCTGCAAACCTGAACGTTGTATCCAAGACCGCATACTCTTTATATTTCTCATAAATGCATTATCCTATACAAGATAACCTTCATTTGATATCTTTTGTCTAACGACAGTTCTACGAGAATGTCAGATTGCTGGAAGGGTTATAGTGAACAACTGGAAAACGCAGGATTTTCACATCTACAAATAAATCTTAAGTATAATTACGTTGATCCTGAAACCGCGGATCATACACTAAACGTTGAAAGGGTGTGGGATTGTGCTAAATGGTGTGCTAACATAAGGCAAAGGGGTACCTCCAGACACTACTTGGACAGCTACCTTGAACAGTTCATGCGGCTACTCCCCGACTTCTGGGCAATCCCTAATTTACAATAACATTTCGACATTTATAAATTCTAAAAGTGTTATTTTAAATAATAATGTGGTTTTCGTATTCACTTATTGGTATTATGATTTAATAATCGTCTTTAATTATTAAATTCTAGAAGTGTTATTTTAAATATTAAAATTATTTTCTCTTTAAAATTTAATAATCTTCTTTAAATGAGTGCCCTCCGTTAACCGATAAGTACCCAGCAGTCTTACACATTTGTTTTGTATGTAGAGCGAATTAAATCCACAGTCATTCGTTTTTGTCACAACAGTTGAAGTTTTAGAATTGCTAGTATGTTATTGGGATACTCCTGGTCTGGAATTTGATAGACATGAGTCGGATGAGCCTTGTTTCTTGTCAAGGACAACGGGAAGAGACCATAGTATTGGCTGATGGGAAAACGGTTTTATGGTTTCAGGAATTGGTAATTTCCTCAGTAAAACTCTTATTCACTCTGGTTAAAAATCTGTCCTCATTAATGGAAAGCTGTTTCTTGATTGAAGCTTTGAATAGTCTCATAAATTCAACTTATGGCTTCTATGGGGCGGCACAGATACCATTATAATGTTGTGTCCCCTTACAAATTTAATTATCTCCAGTTTTGTCGTGTGGTCAGTGTCCACGAAGAACCAATAATCTTGGGCCTGCTACGGTAGATTTAACATAATTTGCATCATTTTTCATTTACTTACAAAACAAGTCCCACTGAATCCAGCCAGAAGGATGAAAAATGAATGGAACTTGTCCCGAAAGGACTAATCTCATTAAATTTAAAAAATTTCTCTTCCTCAGGGGCAATAATCATTGGTGGAACAAGTTGAGCGGCAGCAGGTATATGGTAACAAGTGACAATGGAATTCATGTTGCCGCTGTCTGCTAGTGACATTTGTTTCCAGCTGGTTTCGTAGTTTGTCCATTCACTGGAACCCAAAAAGTACCAAATCAACAACCAAAAAAGCTTAAAACGCCATACTGTTTTTGTTTTCAGTTATGAGTCGGAAGCCGCTCGCAAAGCTGTTAATACCAACCTAGAACTACAAGTTTACTGAATTTCCTATTGATTGTGAGATTAAGGTCAATGCTTTAAATCACGCGGCTAACCTGAGCCCTGTATAGCTATTGTACAACGGTAGATTTTAATAAATGGAAATGTAAAACATCCATCAATTGATAATACAGCCGTCTGTCTCCATCTCTGCCTCTCCTAGATTATGGCTCTTCAGTCCACTGCATGAAACTCCGTACTACAATTCTTTCCTCTGACAACTGATCTCCTTTCAGCCTTTGCTTCAACAAAGATCTCTTAAGGGTTGATATATTGTTTATTATTCAAATGTTTTAATTAACACATGTTGTTTAACCAAACCTCATTTAGTGTTCAGTGTGATTTTGTAGAGTTAACATGTGACACATTTTTGTCTAATAAAACCTAGTTTACAAGTTAACTATAGTACAATTATTTCAAGGGTTGCCTCGTCGCACAGAGTGATAGTATCAGCTCCCCAAGTAGAACCAGATCGAGATTAAGACCAACGCTTTAGCATATGGCTAACCTGAGCCCCATAAAGAACATTAGAATGTGTAAGGAGAATACAAATGAAAAAACTTTGTTAGAAATTTTATGTAAATTAGTAACATAAAAGTCTAAATTAATATAAAATATATATAAAAAATGAAGGACACTTATATGTAATTACAGAGCACCATGACATTTCATCATATAAAATTAAATTTATAAATATTTTAGGTTGTTTAAGGATCATACATTAATAGAGCAGTCTGTTAATAATAAAAGCATGAGCCAGAGAAAACTAAAAATTATTGAGTCTTTCAGTTTTATACCAGCCTTTGTTTCAACCAGTTACTCCAGTATTGATGTAGTGACATATTGCAACCAGAACTGATTACAGTTCATAAAGAGATTCTTTTTAACTTTCTTACTTAAAATACCATCTTAATGAGAACTTTACCTCCTATGAACGAATATTATGTCATCCAAAATCTCAATTAGTGTCACCCAAATTCGTTCAATACATACATTAGCATTGTCATCTCTGAAACCTCTAACAAAACCACAAGTGAGGCACTAGGGCTCTGCGTTTTGTAGTACTTTCGTTTGTTCAATGCCTGAGACAGGAACAAAAAAAAGAAAAGTGTCCCTATATTTGAAACTATTTGTACATTTAATATTTCAAGTTCAATTGGTTTTCAGAAAATATAGTTGCAGCTCCTTGGAAAAATATTCTAAACTATAACCTGTAGCATTACAGTAATTATAAACAAATTTAATTGGAGTCATAGACATAAGGAAGAGGGTCTATTTGCAGTTACATAATAACGAGTGTTAAAAATTGTTCATAAGGAACATACTTTGATTAGTTTATTTTTATTCTATTTTACCTGCATGAACATAAAATAACTGTGCCCCATTTGTTTTTTTAATGTGTTTAATCTAATTCAAACTTTAGGATATGGAAGTTGAATACTTAGAATCTGTTCATATGCCATTATTGAAATATAATAACATTTGAATATATCTATTAATGGGAGACAAGCATTATGTAAAATAAGTTGAAATAGCAGGCTGGCATGGAACTGAAAATGCCTATAATTTTATATAACCGTTAAAGTGATAAAGCTGATGACATTCATGACTAAGTTTTAAAATTATCTGTCACATACATAGTAATGGGTATGAATCCTCTGCTGTTTTACCACCCAATAAATCTTGGTCAATATTCAACTATACCTGGCTATAATAGATATAAGCAAATAAATTAAAATGTTGAAAGGCAATGCTTTCAAATTAAAATGTTTATACAGAGTCATGAAAAATGTTTCTTACTTTGATTAGATGTAAGGGCCGAAATTAGAGAACCCTGACTACTCAAAGTATATGCTAGCGGCAGAGAATTTAGAACCAGGTAGTAAAGATGAACTAAACATGAATTAATTTATTTTGGTTTGATCTATAAAAATGCCAGATAAAATGAGATATATAAATTATTAAAGAAATAATTAAAAAAAAAAATAACCTTATTTTAAATTCAATTCAACATATATTTAGTGCATGAAATAGTTACTAAATAGTGGACAGTTAGTATTTTTATACACAGAGTATCACTTAAATCTACTTATACAGTGAGAAAAATGTACAAATATTTTTAAATCTTTAAAGTAATATGTATCTACTCTGCTCTCTAGTTGTAATGCAAACTGCAAGAAAATTATGAAAATAGATTTTCTAATATTTTATGAAAGAAAAATTGTTGTTTCAAGAATATATAATGAAAATAGATCTTCTCCAAAATTGCAAGGAACAATAACTACCTTTACAAAAGATTCAGATAAAAATAAATAAACCCTTTTTTATAAATTTAACAATAATACTTCCAAATATTTAGATAAAGAACACTATTGAATAATTTTCTTTTGATTATTCATATCCTAAATATAAGTATTTAATTACTACAATAATTTACTAAAATATGGTAACTTAGAAACTTCTTTCACTTAAAACTATGTTAAATTTCAATAAATAGTATTAACAGTTCAAAGCAAAGCCTCTCCTTATATTAATAAGATATAACTAAGTACAAATAGTGTTTATTAAGTAATTACAATTTGATAGGTTAGTACAATTAAAAGAACTCTTTGTACTCAAAATACTAAAAAATAAAAGTGGAACACTAAGCAAATATTGAACTTATCATACTGAATATGTGATTTTCAAAGAAGAAGAAATACCTCACAGAACTAAATAGTTGCACAAGGACAAATAGGAAGCTCATGTTATAATAATAATTAACACATCAATAACTAGTTTAATATATATACAAATCTACTTTGTTAAAATAGTTTAAGCACTGTAAATAACTAAAACGAATGTTAGTTCTCTAAAATACCAAAGTATATCAGATTTGATTTATATGAACTAACACATAAATATAAATTATCTTTCAAAATCAGTCATCCAAATAAAAAGCTATAAAAAATTATAAAAGACAGTATATCCATGATAGATAAATCATTACTTTAATTAACTCAACTTCTACTTAAACAAATTATATATATTTTCCTGTAATTTTAAAGTTAATTAATTAGGAAAACATATGCATGTAAATAATGACAGATAACAATTATAAAAGCAAATAATGAATTTTTCAAAAATTTTGAATATCAGACACTGATTTAATTTTTATATTTGATCAATTATTTCCCATGACTACCTCATTTGAGAATGCACATTATTAAAATTATGATCCCTCTCATCTTCAGAGTTTTGTTATCAAAAAGATAAGCTGTTTTGAGGTATCGAGTTGTAAAGGCTCTTGAGCCCCGAGTATCCCACCTCCCATTTTCTTTGTCGAGTTGACATTGGCATGGTTCCTATTTAAAACTTGGTAGTTTTCTTGCTTGCAATGATTAATTCAAACTTAACTCATGCTCTGATGTGAAACACTTAATTCACCTCTTAGGAAGGCATGGTGGAAGGTTCTTAAATTAATAAAGACGAAATTGTTAAAATAATTGTCTTGTATTCATATATATATATATATATATATATATATATATATATATATATATATATATACTCGTGCGCACAGGTATGCTATTAGTGGAATAAATTCGAGCATCAATGTAAAGAAATATACATTTCAAGTTCAACTACAATACATCTGAGTGCAATCTAGAACATTGTGTATATCAGAGATACCAAAGATAACATATGGAGTTTAACCCTTAGGCTGCTACATACTGATAAATCAGTCCAGGGTTTTTTGTGCCAGGAGTGCTATACCAATACCTCAAAGAATAAACTTTAATATAAGAGGAAGTATAGGTAAAGGGGTATATGATGGTGCTTTTAAATTAGTCATGGGCACAGTCTACTATAGTACTGAATTGCCATGTTTGAATTAGGGATTGCATTCTAAATTTCATTTACCAAAATTACTTTTAAGTCTTTAGTCGTTACAAAACTTCAAGGATGGATTCCTCATTTTTCTTCTGAGTGGCCCACTCAGTTGCAAAAGGTTAATAAGTATCTAAATCAATAAAGCTATAGCAATCCTTTGTCTCTAATACTAGAACAAATATGATAGGGAGTGTGTCTAGCAAACTAACTCACTTCCCATCAAAGCTGTTTGGCAGGCCCCATTTCTTTATTGGATGTTGAGCGAAGGTTTCCTTCTTTTTTTTCTAATTAATGATGACTCAATTATTATTTATTTTGGAAATATGCTTATTGGGCAGTGTCTACACCACTGACTTGTTATGTAATCCACCTATTGTTAGAAATAAATCCTTCAACAGAAAATTATTAAAAACTAAGAAGAGGAATATAAACTAAAGAATGCAATCATTGCAACAAAGATACACGAAGAAGGATGTTAAAGAAGTAACATTCTAATCAAAAACTTAAAGAGCACATTGCAGACTTCATATGTATCTGTCTTTTATTTTTAAACAATTTTAAATAGTATTATTTCATTTATATTTTACTGTTACATTCAAAGACCTTCTGCTCGGGATATTTGTTTGCATTTCTATGACTGATTAATAGAATTACTTTTTTTTAGTGGTCTATTTTAGGATTTCAAGTTATAAAATAAATAATTTATTACGTTACATTATAATTTTCAGGCTGATGGTAGTCCTGAAATAAAACACTAGGCTATGCTATGGAATCCAAGTTCAAATCCTGGGATCGCACTTTAAATATGATTTAGCTGTACGGTCTCCAAGCAATGAGATTGCATTCTATCCTTCCTCCCAGCACCTATTCAGTCGTTACTTGAATAAAGCATTGGCAATATTTAGTAATGTTTACAATTAAAGTCTGCTATTAGCCCAAAAATGACACATGATGGAGCATACTTATAACAATTAATGAGCACTCTCAAATGAACATAATAAAAGTATATGTTTCTGCCATGTTCAATTTTGTAATTAATTAATATAAATAACTTAATATAATTTAAGAGTTAGTTAACATTAGTCTCCAGGGTTCATTATACTTACAATTTTTAATTGTAAATTTTCAGTGATTCTCTGATTTCCATCTCATATTTTCTCTGGAGGGAGAAATGATGGACTTGTACAAAGGCATCCACTGACTTACCATTTCTAACAAATATGTCCTCTCTTCCTGATTTGATTTTAGCCATTAACAAAATTAATATATAGTTTTACATGAAATGAGGGTCATTGAGCATTGTATCACTCCAAGAAAAATTGAGACCACCCATGCAAAGAGTGCAGATTGACAATGTTCATTGCACATTTCAAAACATATAAAATATTTTTCCTGATCAAAAGATATAAAATATGCTTGAGAAAAGAAGAGAGAGAAACTCAAAAAATTTGAAATTTTAAAATTGGGTAAATATATGCCTACTGGAGCAGAAACTTGAGGTCATTTTAACTCCAATATAACACCCAGAGAGAAAACAATATCAGTAAATTACTGAAATATATAAATCATTGCAAACTCAAATTTTCTCACAATACTAAACAAACAATAAAGTACATAAATAATTGGAAGATCTTTTGAAATTAAAAATAAGTAACATTTTCATAAATATTTCAGTTCAGAAAATATACATCTTCAACTGTTGTAAAAAAATAAATACGAATTACAACTCTAATGCTACACATTTATTACATATATATATATATATATATATATATATATATATATATATACACACACACACACACACACACACACACACACACACACACACACACACACACACACACACACACACACACACACACACACACACACACACACACACACACACACACACACACATACACATATACATATATTCATGCATACATTCATACATACACAAACACTCACATCCCCTATAATTTAATGTTAGTCTGACTAATTATTTTCTTGAGTCTTTTTTACACTATCTGAAATTAAAAGTTTTAAGAAGAAGTACATAGGAAATACAATATCTTTGTCCAGAGTCAAAAGCTTTATCTCCTGTCCCCTGGTAAGTGATACTCCCATAACATCAGAACTAAAACTTTTCTTGACTTGTCTTCGTTCATCTAAATTTATAATTTCAACTCTGAAAAAAAACATTAATTAGGTAAATTAGAATTCAGCAAATAGTACAAATGAAAATTTAAATAACTTAAAAATAAGACACATGCATTTTGGATTATTTTTTTTCCTTTTGTCAAATTAAAAGTTAAAGCACAAGAAAATTATTTTCTGCAGAGCAATTTTAAAAATATATAAAAATAAGGTGAAGCCTGGTTTGTGTTTTTTTTTTTTTTCTTTTTTTTTCTAGCTTGGATGGAACTCAGGATTTCATTTAGTGAGTTTGCCACTCAATAAATTCTTATACATGGAATTCAGACCACACATGACTCTAGGTTTATCATGTTTATTAAGACCGATGCCAATTAATTCATATTTAAAGTTTAATTAAAGTATGTTTAAAACCTCAATGCTGAGTTATTTTAATAATTATAATATCATTCTTGACAGTGGGGTAGTTATATTACCTTTTATTTGTACTATAACTTGCTATTTCAACTGTTTTCTAGAATGTAAATTAAATAAACTTATTCCCAGAAAATAAGCTATCTCATTCTTTCTATATCTTACAAAATAAACTACTCTTTCTTCTTTTTATCTACATAACAAAGACACAGAAAATGTGTCCCAGAAAATGTTAATAGTTTCACTACTAACCAATTGCCATGTATCTCTTTTATACAATAAACATAGTTGGTAATTTTGATACTATTTAGATGAAAAAAACTTGTCACGGAATTATTTTTTAAAGAGAATGTTTATATTCAAACATAAAAATAAGCCAAGCCAAAAAATATTGAGTATTATTTTTATTATTAATATTGCCTACATTTTTGGTTTCAGAGGGCACAAACAAGCAAGCAATCATTATGAAGCTTTACTTTCGACTTATCTTGTACTGAGATATATCGCATCTCAATTCACCAAACTTGTTGACCTCATCATTGACCAAGCATTGATGACTTTATGTTGAAAAAAGGTGAATATTCCAATTTTGAGTCATTTTTTTAATATTAGTAAACTTTCATGTCTTGAGATTTCCTCATTAAACTAGTTGTCTAGTTATTATATGTCCTGACAGGACTACAATAATCCCCTCCTCTTGGAGTTAAAGTGCAATTTTTCTAATTATTAGGTGAATTTAATCACTTAAAAAGTCATTACTGAATTTCCTTAATCAGCCAAATATTAATTTATTGTGGGGAAATGGATTTCAAACCTTACTCAACAAGTAATTACTAATATTATAAATTGATGAAACTATGTCACAGACTATAGAATAGATTCTGGGAGAATGTTAAGAAAAAAAAATCTTCTTTTCAATCCACTATATTGAATTCAAAGTGTTATTTAAAAATAAAACATTTTAATAGCCTCTTCAGGAGTACGTGTCTTAAAATTAAAACCATACTAATTAGAACTACCTGCTAAGAGAGCAATATTCTGCCAGCATCTACTCCATAGGTAATTATTAGTCCCCCAATGATAATCACTCCTTTGCAAAAATTGGATAGAAAGTAATAAATAAATAACTTATAAACAAGAAATTAAATTTATATCTAACAATGATTCATAATTTGTACAAAAAAATCCATCATGTAGACGCTGTGTAAACTACGCAAATTGTCACAGATTAGCACTGATCTGACACCACCTATTCCCCACGTTTCTTGTAATAAGATGCCTGTATAAACATGAGTTGAAATTTAAGCTGGACTTGAAATGTTTAGAAACAATCACATCAGTAAGAGTGAGGGTTCAAAGCAGATAGAAAATTAAAAATTAAAAATATCTCGGTTAATATTAGAGATAGAGAAAAAAATTAATAATTTTTGGACATTAAATTAACAATAAGATAGGTCATACAACATTTTTTGAAGTAGTTCATAATAATTGAGATATTTTGAATATTTCATTTTCCCTTTCCAGCCCCTCCCCCTTATTTCTTTTTCAGTCATTAACAAACTTGATCTTTAGTTGAATTATAAAGTAAAATAAATCAAGAGAGCAAAAGGTATAAACTACTGTTGGAATTAAACACACATTGAACAGTTCTTTCTTTTTATTCTGGGCATCTCCTCATTATATTTTATCATATTCAAAAAGTCCGTCACGCAGGTGCTGCGTCAACTAAACATATTTCCCACGTGAAGTTCTGCAATAGATAAATCTACATGGTAAACACTTAACAACACCGTGTATATAAAGTGAATAAATACAATCGGTAATGAGAAATCTTTCAGTCAATTTTAATAACCTATAAAGTGTCTTAATTGTAAACAAACAGGTTAGCCAACCTCTGTCTGGTTGAACAGATACATAGAAATATTCTTCACCAGAAATAAAAAAGTCCGTCACGCAGGGGTTGCGTAAACTAAGCAGATTTCCCACATGAAGTTATACAGTAGATAAATCTGCCCAATACAACTCCAGTAAATACTAAATATCTCTAAACCTATTCAAGAGGGACGAATAGTTACTGAAACGGCTGCCAGAGCTCTCGGCGGAAATTCCCGAACATAGCCGACTCCTGCCGACCACACACAGAATACAAATGCAAATATCTCGGTCAATATTCAAGATACAGAATAAATGTATAGAACAATATTTATAGTAAATCTAATTTGTAATAAGATTGGTTCTATACACTTTTTCTATCTGACTTATAAGTAACGGAGATATTTCAGGTATTCGAAAATCCTCCTCTCTAACCCCCCGCCCCACTCCCACAATTTTCTCGTAAACTTTATTGATTCTGCCCTACATGTTTCATGGTCTATATACTACCTCTTCAGGGGCTTTCAATTTCTGAAGTGCTCGTTTCCCTTTTACATTTGTTGCGACTGTCCTCAGTTCAACGAGTCGGTCATGAGTAGGTAGTATATAGACCACTTAGGAGAGGTGGCATATAGACCACTTAGAAGAGGTGGTATATAGACCACTTAGGAGAGGTGGTATATAAACCACGAAACATGTAGGGCAGTATCAATAAAGTTTATGCGAAAAGTGTTTTTTATTGGCAACCCTTGCAAAGAGAATATGAAGAATATATAAAAGTATGGGGTCCAAAATAAGAATATATATATATATATATATATATATATATATATATATATATATATATATGTGTATATATTTGTTTGAACGGAACTCATTTTCGTCATCTACTAGGTAGTTCAATGGGCATTTGAAGAAATTTTTCGAAAATCGCGTCTAGAGTGCAACCTCAATAGCTGATTTCCCTAAGGGAATGCTAAAATGGATTTCACTGGTACAAATTTTAGAATTTTGTTGTAAATAACATTTAGAATACAACCTCAATATCTGATTTCTGTGCAGGATAATATCCTAAAAATTAATAGAAGTTGAGTTTCAAATATGATTTAAGTTTTGTGAAAAAAAACAAGAAATTGGTTGTCAAAATATTTCTAAATATTAGGATTCTATACCCGATTTAAAGACTGAACCAGTAAATGATAATAACATAAATAATTAGTTAAAATAAAAGCTCTTACTTCAGAACAAGGTTGTGGGGAGTATTTGTATTAACAAAGTCAATTTGTGTTCTTTGCCTTCTTAAGGAGATCACATGATCATTCAGAGTCCATACAAGATCAATGCCAAACGAAAATCCACTCCACCTCCAAGAAAGTCCATCACCTTCAGATATTATTCGGCCACAACGATAACAGTTTTTTAAGAAGAAGTCCTCTTCGATATTAGTAACACTGAAATTTTTTAAAACATTTAGATTTCTATGAGAATAATAATTTCATTTTATTAAAACAAAGATATAATAACTGAGACTGAAAATATAATATAAAGCAACAATACAATATAACTGACAGATTTCTTGAATGAAATAATTAGTTAAGCTTAATTGAAATAGGTTAAATGACATACAGGATACTTGGGGATCATCTACAGAAATACTTAATCAATTTAAGGATGAGTATATATTTTACAACTACAGTTTCAGACACCTATGTTATCCTATAAAGCTACAATAATGAACGAACATTGTATAAGATTATGGTGGAAACAATATATCAATTAATTTGTTTGCAGGTTGAAAATGGGGGCAAGGAAACAATTTAAATGAACTTGTATGGAGTAATGTCATTTTTAATGAAGGGAAAACAGAAAAAAAAGAAAAAGAATGAGAGGCAATAAATACAATAAAATAATACAAAAATAGCATAACAATAATGATTCAAGGAGAACAGAAAGTTAAAATCTCACAGTACAAAGTTCAACTTTTAAATGTTGCAGGCAAGAGTAGGCAGGAAATGTTGATGACTTCAGTGTCACAATGGTGCATTTGTAATGGTAAAATCTGTTCAGACCATGGTAAATAGCATTGTGGTTTGATCATGAGGAAGGATGTCTTACAGTTTAGTGTATAGTGATTTGAGTTTGTGATTCTTAGTCCTAGCTTAATGTTGGGGAATGTTTCTTTTATGGTTTTGTTTATTTGTTCCATAACATGTTTCTCGAATGTGAGAGTAGCCAAACTACAACTTAACATAACCAGCCTTAAGGAAATTAATAATTATTATTTATTAACATCCACTTTTTGCAACTCAGGCTAATTGGGACGGGTTATCTACAGGTTACCACCCTTTTCTAGCCAGGGTGGGATTTAGGATGTTATTTAATGAATTTCGTCACTAAATAATTTCCTTTACCCAGGTGAGACTCAAACTCGCCACTCTAGTTTTACCATGTGAATAAAGGTCAACACTTTAACTCAAATGGCTAACCTGAGCCCCGGAAATTAATAAAACAATAATAATAGTATATCTATACCCAAAAAAAAAAAATGTTAAAGAAATATGAGTATATAATATGTACAGGTGTCTCGATTTTTCCACCAACATATACTCTGGCAAAGGAAATCTGTTATAACCTTACTTTGCACAACAAATTTAGGTTGTAAAATACAATTATTAAACAAAATGTTGTTGCACGTACAGAAAAAAAAAATGGCTACACTACCACTGTAACAATTTATTAAAATGACAGAGCACTTTCGATGTAGTGCATCATCATCAGTAATCGAACGTCCTGGATTTTGACCTGACGGCCCTTAGAACTAGACTCTACTAATCTGGTTCTAAGGGCCATCATATTAAACATCCAGGAAGTTCGGGCACTCACGATGATGCACTGCTTCGAAAGCACTCTATCATTTTAATAAATTGTTACAGTAGAAGCGTAGCCATTTTTCCCCTCTACCTGCAACAGAAGTCACTTCCACCTGCCAGAATACCAACTTAAAAAATGTTGTATAATTCTAAAACTGTCAGAGTAACACTACAAATAAAGTATGTTTAAAATGAAAAAAAACAAAACAACATTCACTCACCCTTTATCCCCAGTAAATATGTCAAGCATTGTTAACCAGTTTCTTTTATATGCCGAAATAAACCATAATTCTGGAATAATACCATCTGCTACAATAATTGGAATGTCATAAACATTTAGGATTAAATTATGCATCCGAACCTGGTAAAATATATCATGGTATTTTTTCCCATCTTCTGTCCAAATAAATGGCATTTCAGCTATAATACAAAATAAATATGGTGTATATTTTACAAATAAAAAAAATTTACAATTCAACTGTATCTCTACTTTTCAACTAGCCTTTCTGTTTGAACCCTGCCAGTTATTTTATTTCATAGATAAAGGATATAATTGTATTCTTATACAATGGAGGAGCGCGCACTTGTGTGTGTGTGTGTGTGTGTGTAGAATTGTAACGTGTATCTGTATATTGATTTTGTTCTCAAAATTTCATGATCCTGTTTTGTTTCACATCGAATTGAAATGATATCAACAACTTTTGGCTTTGAGGTCTGTCCCCAGTTATCTGATATAAATTGTGTCAAAATTTCACTTTAATTAATCAAAAAGCATTTTTGAGAAATCATATTTACACATTTCACTAAATAGAAAATTTGTAAGTCTTATGAGGAAAGCATTAATACAATTGTGAAATAGCAAAACAATTTGAAGAAACAATATAATCAAAACAATAAATTATATATTTTAAATATATTATGAACAAAATATACAAGTAGAGATTAAAAAAAATGTCATATTAAGAAATAAATATATAGGAAGTTGGGGATAGTTGAAGCAATAAAATAATCTGGCATAAAAAAGGTTTCCAAGCAGGAGCTGCATACACTAAGCAGATTTTTCATGTGCTGGAATGACATGAGTGCTGATCTCATCTTACCATACATTCTCTATTTCTAAATAAAAATCTAGTGAGTAGAAGTGAGAATAAACTGAAAACAATAAACTACGAAAACTATTCCTTAACCTGTTGACTGCCAAAGCATTTTTCGGATTCAGGTCCGAGAAATCAAATTGATTTAATCACATTATATTATTAAAAATACTAATTATGATTCTTAACAATCATTAAAAAGTTTACAGGATGTTTTTTTTTTTTTATTTTTTTTTTTATTTTATTTTTTTTTTATTTTTTAGAAAAAAGGGTCCTACGAATTATCTCTTAGTGGGTTTCAAGAAGAAGAATCGTAGTCGAGAAACTCTCTCCCTCTCTCTCTCCCCCCCCCCCTCTTCCTCCCCCAAATAAAGATTTAAGAAGTTTTTAGTTACCTCTCTTCTTTTCGGCTTGAAAGAAATTTTCACATTCTTTATTGCTACAATTATCATATTTTCCTGGATGAATCTGCAAATACAACCATCTTCTAAGAACACAATAAAGAGACATTTCTGTCTGCATAACACTCAAATTCGGATTTGAAACAATACTCAACATCAAATCGCATCTGAAATATAGCAAAATAAAAATATCATTTAATATGAAAACTATTTAAACTCATTTGCTAAAGAGTATTTTCAAATTCCTACAATCATGTTTATTTCAACTTAAAATTATGTATTTAAAAACTTTTAGGAATATCAAATCTCCAGCACAAACTGAAGGCCATATTAGCTAAATATATGAAAGAGCTTTTTTATTTGTTCATTTTCAAGAGGGGCAGTAATATTAGTATTCTACTGCCAACTGCTATTCAAACCCTCACTTTACAGACATACTCATGAGTCTACCTTTCGCTAATATTTAACACTGTAGCAATGGTAAAATATTCAAAGAGAAACTTCCAAGGTGTTATATTGAGCACAACTTTGAAGAATATCATGTTTTATATATATTGAAAAGAGAAATTTAGTTGAGGCCTTAAAAAAAGTGGTAAATTGTTTTTATGTAAACTCAAAGTTTCAATTAACATCACAACCTCCACTTAATCTTTTTATATAACACAAGTACTTTCAGGGCAAGAGCTCCGATAAGTGAATGCTTTTTTTTCGTGAATTAGTTTCACATATCTTGAAAGTACTTTTATAAAATAAAAACTCCGTCGCGTAGGGGATGCATAAACTAAGCAGATTTTCCACTTGAAGTTTAACAATAGAGAAATTTGCATACTGGTAACATTTAACACTACTGTGAGTAAATACAAACTGTAACGAGAAATCTTTCAGTTAATATTAATATGCTCCCAACAGAAACGGCTTCTGAATTGAAATCAAATAGTTCTGCCAACTACTCAGAGCTCAACAGATAGATAGACATATTATTCATCGGAAAGAAAAACAATTGGATAAATATACACAACATATTAACTTTATTGCAAACTATTTACTATATCTAGTACTTTATTTATAATAAATCAGAATAATTTATATTTTAATAAATGAAATTTTAGTAGTCCAAGAACTACGGGGGATCAACAGAACGTATTTGCATATATCTCACAAAGTAAAAGGTTACAGGAGCCTCTAAACAAATTTCTTGAGAGCCGAACACTTACGGACACAGCCGAAGTAACTTTTGGCTCGTTTTCGTCATCTCCTTGGTTGGATCGATGAACATTTCAAGAAATTTTTCGAAAATCGCGTCATGAGTACAACCTCAATAGCTGATTTCCCTTAAGGGGTAAACTTCAAAATTACTTCACCCTCTTTTTTTATTAAATGTATGGCTTTAGGAGATTAAAATAAGTAAATTTAAAATTGCCAACTTTTTATTTCATTATATTAATCCTTTATTACATTAAAATTTGTAGGCATATCAGGCATTTGGCAGTAGGCATAACTCAAAATTGATGTTTGTATCGAATATATCAGATATTAATCATCTTTCATTTGAATGTAAAAAATGCAGAATGTCAGAACCCGTAATGTGCATTGTTCCTTATAAAAATCTGATGTGGACACCACAAGACTTCCTTGTATTCTAATTGAATTAAATAAACAAAATTTTTTGTTGCATTTGATTTTAATTTTTTTTCATTTGAGTATGACACACAATATCTCTGTTCCAATGCATCGGTTTTGGAAATATAACAGAACATAATTTATAGATATTTTTATGGTAAACAAAAAAGGTCCAATACAATTTTGTTGTATCACTAATATATAAAGAGATATTTTCATTACAAAAATTCAAAATATGAAATTTCAATATTCTAAGACTAGCAATTTTTGAGTTACATACATAAAGACATCATGCCCAAAACTAGTCAAAATTGGTTCGAGGAGTGTCAAAATGGATAATTCCATTGAAATTTTTGCAAAAGCAATACTTCTTTTACTTCATACGAGGAAGCAAAAACTAAGCAAAACTTGGTCAATGAAAATGACAACCAATCATCAGGAGAAATATATATTGGTGAGACCTTAAAAAAACAAAATTGATTATGTCATACTTACTCTATATCTTTCAGTATTTTACTGTTTTTACTATTACTAAAACAGTCAGTAAAATTTATCATAAACCAATTAATAACTTTCTCCTTTATCTGCTTTAGACCATAATCACAAGCTGCTTGGTAAAAAAGAACTGCAGTCTGAAAATAGCATTAAAGAGCTGAAATAGCATTAATTCAAATAAAATAAATTTACATAAACAATAAAAAGGGAGAAAGATTTAAAATTATCTGAATAAAATAGATTGTTTCAAACACACTTATAATATGACTAACAAACTAGCAGAAACATAGGAGAGGAATAGTGAAGGAAGTGAGGGTTTAAATGGATTTAATCAGTCAGATGATCAGAATGGACACACTTACTCCTCTTTCTTTAAGTTCAAAGATACCTAGAAAATAGTTATTTTTGAACTTAGTAAGTGTAGGTATCATAAATCTCATTACAGAGAGAAAATGAGATCGCAATTGCAAGTACCTCTCAGAAACATTCAAAAACAAAAACACTTTGATTTTGACTTTCAAACGCAACCAACACAGAGTGTAAAAAGAATAATTTTAAAGTTTTAGTATATGCACGGCTTGTAAGGAGTTGTCTAAACTATGGCAGACTTCCAAAAGGATTTTAACCAATAATTATAGCTTTAAATGAAAAAGAAAAAAAAAACTAACCAGTGGACAAACAGAGTCGTGCATTAAATCATGACATTGTTCAATAAGTCCATCCATTTGAAACATTGTGGCTGCTGCGAGTACACCAACTACAGAATATGGTTCTAATTTGATTTCATTCAAATAAAAAGATCCAAAAACTGTAGACAAGGCTGCAACAAATATAATATTCTTATTTAAAAAAGTATAATCACATCCACTTAAAGCAAAGAATTGGAGTAGGTTATCTACAGATTAACATCCATTTCAACAAGGGTCACATTAAAAATTTTACTCTATCACCAAGTGAATTCTAGTCCCAAGTTAAAATCAAACCCACAACCCAAAGTTCACATAGAGCTTTAAGAACAATGATTCAATAATGCTCATGGTTACTATGAGCCCTTATAACCAATTATTAATAAATAGTAAAATAAAAAATATATAATTAGGAACATACCTTCTTCAGTTATATTAGGGTCTTTTACTTCAATACTAATGTAAGATTTATTGGTTTCATTCCATGAACCAGAGAACATACTGCTGAAATAATGACTCTGAAATAATAAATACAAATTACATTGTACTTTACTATGCCAATACAATGTATATAATATGCAATTTTATTATTATTATTTACTAACGTCCACTTTTTGCAACTGAGGCTAATATGCAATTTTAGAATTAATCAAAAATTTATTTCCAATTCAAATGATATATTCTGTTTTCACATATGTAAAAACATTTTCCAAGAATTAAAAAAATGACCAAATTCTGCCAAAATATGTGACAGAATGAACATTGTAAAAAAAAAATCAATACATTTCTAAGAAATAGTGTTCAAAGTGATAAAAATTATTAATGCCAATAAATTAACTAACTGTGGTAATCACACTGGACAAAAAAAGTGTAAAATTGTTTTAGACAAAGTAGATATGAAAACATTTTCTAAAAAAGTCCAGTATACAAATATTTGCATGGATGCTCTCATAGAGAACCCTAACTACTTAACTACAAGAAGAATTAAAAAAATCAGTTATATGTTGATAAAATAAACCAAAAAAACAACAACAAACAACTTTTCATGAGTCTGTTATTGAATCTTCTTAAAGGGTGGGGCACTGAAATGATGATACTTGACCAACTGGCTGTCTTGTACAACTAGTCTTTCTCAAGTGGCCAATGACACCAGTAGAGTGATACAGTAAGCACTGCATGAGTATTAGTGTACTTAGTACTGTGCTTCACCTCGATGACAACCTCACAAGCTTCCACAACTTACCCCCCTGTACACACCACTTATCATCCCTGCTGGAAATTTGTCCTTTGGGAACGAGCTTTACAATAGAGAAATTTCACGAGAGCCCAGCAGTTAATGAAACGGCGAACTAGCTTTTGGTGGGAAAGACACTTCATCCGTTAGGCGCCCAGGATTTAATAAAAATGCAAATATCTCGGTTAATATTCAAGATAGAGAATAAATGTATATAACAATATTTATAGTAAATTTAATTTGTAATAAGATTGATTCTGTACAATTTTTCGATCCGAGGAATATATATAACGGAGATATTTCGAATTTTCGAAAATCCTCCCCTTTAAACCCCCCCTCCCCGTTGTCCGATTTCAGCCGTTAACGAACTTGATCTTTCTTTTTAAATAAAACGACTAAATATCGAGTTTGGAAACTATCAAACAAAAATTGCAACCGCTAGAGCGGTAAAAGACAAATATATAGATAGATAGAAGATATATATATATATATATATATATATATATATATACAGTTTTGAACGGACCTCATTTTCGTTATCTACTAGGTAGGATCGATGGACATTCATTTCTGTAAAACTAAACAACAAGTTCTTCAATGACTATGGGGTGGGGTGGCCTACCACCCCATAGTCATAGAGGGGGAAATACCAACATTCAATATATCTCCATTATTATATGTTGTATTGAAAAATTGTATAGAACCAATCATATTGTAAATTTAATGTCCTATAAATGTTGTTATATACATTTTGGCTCTATCATGGATATTAACCAAAATATTTGCATTATTTAATTTTCAGCCTTCAGTAAGCCTCCACTCATTTGAGTTTTATTTAGAAATAGAGAATACATGGGGCGAGTAGATCTGCAAAGTTCTGTACCAGCGTGTGGGAAATTGCTCAGTTTATGCAGCCTCTGCATGGCGGTTTTTTTAAAAATACCAATTAGATCTTCCCAGTATAATAAATATAGTAAATGGCTGTTCCTCCCATGCAATTTAAACTACTGAAGAGGGAAGGAGAACTCATGTGAAATATTTATCGATAAGTCCAAAATCTGGTCAGCAACCTAACAAGCTAATTAACCCTTTCCTTGCGCAAAGCCACTATAGTGGCTTTGCGCAAGGAAAGGGTTAAGAATATAATGCAGGAAATGGTACAGAAAGGTTTTAACCCTTAACACCAGAGGTTGGTTTTAGTAGATTTCCCATAAGGGAAATTAGCTATTGAGGTCGTACTCATGACAGGATTTTCAAAAATATTCTTCAAAGGTCCTTCGATCCTACTCAGGAAATGATGAAAATGTGGGACTTTCATAATAATATATATATTTATATATATATATATATATATGTATATATATATATATATATATATATACAGTTTTGAACGGACCTCATTTTCGTTATCTACTTGTTAGGATCGAGGAAAAGAAAAATTTCGAAAATTATGTCATGAGTACAACCTCAATAGCTGATTTCCCTTAAGGGAAATCTGCTAAAAAAACATATAAAGAGAAAATTATTAGCCTTAAAACACAAATTATTTTTTGATTATTCGTATATACTTTAAGTATAGTTGTTTTCTCTCAACACTAAAGATCATATTGGTTATTGGCTGAAATAGGACATGGAATAGTTGGGGTTTAGAGGGGGGGATTTGAAATTCAAAATATATCTGTTATTATGACTCTGGCCTTAAAATAGTGTAGAACCAATCTTGTTAAACTATTGAACTGTTGATCTATAATTGTTGTTCTATGCATTTTTTCATAACTCAAGTTTTAAGCGAGTTATTCATACTACATTGTTTTCATCCCTAAGATGCCCCCCCCCCCCTCCTTCTACTTCTACTCCTCGGTTTTTAACATAGAAATAGAAAATATGTGGTGAGATGAGATCAAAAGTATGCTATAACAGCATGTGGGAAATCTGCTTAGTTTACACAGCCCCTGTATGACGGACTTTTTCCTTCTTAGCTTAAGTTTAGGAGCAATGCTCTAATTGTATACATTATCTTTAGCTATATGTTCAGAAACTCCTTTTTAAACTATTCTTTCATAAAGGTATATTGAGTAGTGTATGGATATGTGAGTTCAATATGGTTATTTTATGAGTGGTATTAAAGTAGATAAATGCCAATATCTGAGCTACCATGGTTTTGAAAAATGTCAAAAGATAATGCCATTCTCCATCTATATAAATATTTAGATCAAGATAGTTTAATGTGTTAATTAATGACATTCCTGTATTTCGAATTTAAATATTTAAAACCACTGAATCTCTCAAAATGTTGAACACGTAAACAATATAATGTGTATAAAATTGTATGCAATTAAAAAAATGGATAAACATTGTTCATGATGAAATAATTCTCTAGGTGACCCATGAACATGTCTGCACACACATGGCTTAAAGCCCATTGATAAGACAATATCTTGAATATTTTTGTTAAAAGGTAAATAAATTCGAAGGAGGGGAACTTCTAGAAGATCTATAAACTCCTAATTGCAATCTGGAGATAAACAATTAACCAAAAATTTTCATTCAAATACATCCAAAATGTCTGGCCTGTATGATAGGAAATCTGCTTAGTTAACCCAGTCCCTCCTTGGCAGACTTTTGTTTGATTCTAACAAAAATCAATATATAAGCGTTTCATGTAAAACTAAAGATCTATTCATTAAAGGTTGAAATTCACCAAGGGAGAGGGAGATACAGAGGGGGAGAGAATTGAAAAATCAAAATACCTCTGTTATTATGAGTCAGATCGAAAAATGATATAGAACCAATATTGTTAAACTATTGATACATTCAACACCAATCTTGTATTGATGATACCATAATTGTTGTTGTATAATTTTTTTTGTAACTCAATATTGAATTAGACTCTGTTAAAAATTCCCGTGTTTTAGCAGATTTCCCTTAAGGGAAATCAGCTATTGAGGTCGTACTCATAACACGATTTTCGAAAATTTTCTTCAAATGTCCATCGATCCTACCCAGGAGATGACGAAAATGAGGTCTGTTCAAAATTTTCTATATATATATATATATATATATATATATATATATATATATATATATATATATATTTGTCTGTTAACGCTCTAGTGGTTGCAATTTTTATTTGATCGTTACCAAACTCGATATTTAAACGTTTTATGCAAAAAGACAGATCAAGTTCGTTAATGGCTGAAATCGGACCGGTGGGAGGGGGGGTTTAGAGGGGGGATTTTCGAAAATTCGAAATATCTCTGTTACCATACGTCAGATCACAAAAGTGTATAGAACCAATCTTATTGCAAATTAAATATACTATAAATATTGTTCTGTGAAAATTGAATGAATGAATGAAAAGAAGGTCTTATTCCTTCACAAATAATTAGTCCAAGGTCCAAATGCTTTCAGAGCATTCGTCTCATCGTCAGCACCCTGCTGACAGACGCATACCATTAAAAACATTGTACAAGCTTTGTTATTACTTAACAAGCTTTCTAGTAAAGTAGAATTCAGAAACATATAATAATAAAAATGAGGATCGCAACGAATATTTACATATAACATTGATATTTCATTGGGACACTCATTTTTATTGTTAGATGTTTTAGAATTCTATTTCACTTCTGTGTATACATGCAATGTATACTGTGTTCTAAAAGCCCTCTGTTACTTGGAATAAGTATTTTTTCATTCAAGGAACAAGAACTTTTTTCATTGAGTCATATTTGTGATCTGCTTCCTCCACCAACCAGCACCCTAAAAATGGGTTTTTATTTTATTAATTTATTAGATTTTTATTTATTAAAAGTTAAGTAGTAAGGTTTCTGGATGAGTGTTTCCATGTTAACATTTTCAAGTATGAGTTAATTTATTAGAATGTCACTCGAATATTTTAATTTTCTAATGATTGTTACCACTTTGAACCATATTCCATGAAAATAATTGAATCTGTTTTTATGTTAAATGTTTTTGAGATAATATTCATTCTGTTACCTATTTTCAAGAACCGACAATTTCTCATTAAGGAGACAAAAGTTAAAATAATATTTTATGATGGAAATATTTCTTTCATCCTTCGATTATGAATTTTTAATAATTAAATAAATAACACACAAAATGCCTTACCTGTTCTAAATAAACTTTATGTAATTTCCAGTCTTTATTTAAAATATTTACTGTAATGTCACTGTCTTTTCCATCTACAAATAATGCTTGATATATATATTGAGCAGTACAATGAAGTTTCATCCTAAACAAATAAATTATATTAAATATAAATGGCAAATAATAGTGATCTTTTTAGCATTTTAATCAAATGTTCTAACAATTCTATATCCATAAAATTTTCAATGTTTATTTAAAGAGATGTATGGATCAAAAATCTATACTTTAGATATAATTACTTAAAAATATAGTTTCTAGATCAACTAGCCTAAAGATGAAAATAATTCACAAAAAATACTCCAATAAATATGATTGGCTGTTCTGTTAATTCAGATACGTAATCATGCCTGTCTTAAAAATCTAAAACCTGTTTTTTTTTTAGCAGATTTCCCTTAAGGGAAATCAGCTATTGAGGTCGTACTCATGACGCGAGTTTCGAAAAATTTCTTCAAATGTCCATCGATCCTACCCAGGAGATGACGAAAATGAGGTCCGTTCAAAATTATATATATTTAGATATATATATATATATATATATATATATATATATATATATATATATATATATATATATACACATATATATTTGTCTGTTAACGCTCTAGCGGTCACAATTTTTGTTTGATCGTTACGAAACTCAATATTTAACCGTTTTATGTAAAAAGACAGATCAAGTTCGTTAATGGCTGAAATCGTACTAGAGGGAGGGGGGTTTAGAAGGGGGGATTTTCGAAAATTCGAAATATCTCCGTCATTATGCATCAGATCGAAAAATTGTATAGAACCAATCTTATTGCAAATTAAATTTACTATAAATATTGTTATATACACTTATTCTTTATCTTGAATATTAACCGAGATATTTGCATTTGTATGAAGTCTGTGGTCGGGTGTTGTTCCGGTTAGTCCGGCCGTTTTCCTAAGTCTTGGCTCTGGCGGAAGCTTCTAACCTAACCTGTCGTTTCTAACCTTACCTAACCTTCTTTACTTTGTGAGATTTATGCAAATACATTATGTTCATCCGCCCCCCCCCTTCTTTAGTTCTTGGACTACTAAAATTTGAGTTATTAAAATATAAATTATTCTTACAATTCAGAAGCCGTTTCTGTTGGGAGTTTATTAAAATTAACTGAAAGATTTCTCATTACCGTTTGTATTTACTTATGGTGGTATTGTGTTACCAGTATGCATATTTCTCTATTGCTAAACTTCACATAGGAAATCTGCTTAGTTTACGCAGCCCCTGCGTGAAGGACTTTTTTATTTAATTTAGCAGATATCCCTTAAGGGAAATCAACTATTGAGGTTATACTCATGATAAGATTTCCAACAAATTTCTTCAAATGTACATTGATCCTACCTAAAAGAAGACGAAAATGACATCCATTCAAATCAAAGTTATATATTTTTGTCTATTACCCCCCTAGCGGTCACAATTTTTGTTTAATCATTATCAAACTCAATATATAAGCATTTCTGTAAAACTAAACAACAAGTTCTTCAATGACTATGGGGTGGGGTGGCCTACCACCCCATAGTCATAGAGGGGGAAATACCAACATTCAATATATCTCCATTATTATATGTTGTATTGAAAAATTGTATAGAACCAATCATATTGTAAATTAAATGTCCTATAAATGTTGCTATATACATTTTGACTCTATCATGGATATTAACCAAAATATTTGCATTATTTAATTTTCAGCCTTCAGTAAGCCTCCACTCCTACTCATTTGAGTTTTATTTAGAAATAGAGAATACATGGATTATACAGATCTGCAGAGTTCTGTTCCAGCGTGTGGGAAATTGCTCAGTATATGCAGCCTCCGCATGGCGGTTATTTTGAAAATACCAATTAGATCTTCCCAGTATAATAAATATAGTAAATGGCTGTTCCTCCCATGCAATTTAAACTACTGAAGAAGGAAGGAGAACTCATGTGAAATATTTATCGATAAGTCCAAAATCTGGCCAGCAAGCTAACAAGCTAATTAACCCTTCCTTGCCCAAAGCCATTATAGTGGCTTTGTGCAAGGAAAGGATTAAGAATATAATGCAGGAAATGGTTCAGAAACGTTTTAACCCTTAACACCAGAGGTTGGTTTTAGTAGATTTCCCATAAGGGAAATTAGCTATTGAGGTAGTACTCATGACAGGATTTTCAAAAATTTTCTTCAAAGGTCCTTCGATCCTACTCAGGAGATGATGAAAATGAGGGACTATCAAAAAAATATATATATATATATATATATATATATATATATATATATATATATATATAAAATTATAACCTCTGCCTGTACATTGGTTTTTTCTTGAAATTTCACGATAACTTTTCATTTCACATGTCATAGACACCATAACTGTATTTTGTTTATTTTGTGTATGTTTGTTTGTTTGTTTATATGTTACCTTTTCACGCATAAATGGCTGAACCGAATTTTATGAAACTTGGTATGTATAATACTACTAACCCAACTTAGACTTTAGGCTATAATAGTATTCTCTGAGACGAATAGGAGTGGGGGTTATAAGGGAGGCCTGAAATTAAAAATAGCGATATTTCGTTTCCGATTGGTTTTTAGGCAAATATATACATAACAAAAGTTGTTTATTTTGTTATTTAGAGTAACTTTTATTTTATATACTTTTGTCGTATACCAAAGTATAAATGAGTTATACACTAAAAACTATAGCGGGGGTCAACAATTTTATTTGGCACAAAAGACTCAACCGAACTAAATAAAACTCGGTATGTGTACTAGCACTAACTCCTCCATGACAATACGCTGTATCAACATTTCTAGGGATGAGGAAGAGTGGGGGTTGTAGGGAAGGTCTGAAATTTAAAATAATGATTTTTCGTGTCCTCTTAGTTTTTGGCAAATATGCAAATGACAAACATTGTTTATTTTGTTATTTAAAGTAACTTTTCTTATATATACTTTTGTCGTATGCATAAGTATAAACGAGATATATGCTAAAACCTATAGCGCAAGTGAACAATTTTATTTGGCACAAAAGACTCAACCGAACTAAATAAAACTCGGTATGTGTATTAGCACTAACGCCTTCATTATAATAAGCCATACCAACATGCTATTATAACAACCATACACTATATTTATTATAACAAGCCATACACAGGAGACGAGAAATTTAATAACATTGAGAAGAGTGAAGTCTTAAATAACAAATAATTTTATTATTAACAAATCCACAGCAACGACGGGTATAAACCCTAAAAACTGTGACGAGGAAATGTCAAAATATTGTGGAAAGTAAAGCCTTGCCAAAAAAATACCATCTTTATTCAGCTTAAAATGAATTCCCGGGTGAAGCCGGGTACCTTAGCTACTCAGGAGATGATGAAAATGAGGGACGTTTAAAATAATATAATGTAATATAATATATATATATATATATATATATATATATATTATATCTTTATAAATATAATTCTACTGTACGTGTGTATGTCACTGAACTCCTCCTAAACGGCTGGACCGATTTGAATACACTTTTTTTTACGCATTTGGGTGACGCCCTGGATGGTTTAGGATCACAAATATGCCCAGCAGATAGAGCAGGAGTGGGGGTAGTAAGGGAGGCCTAAAATTAAAAATTGCGATATTTCGTTTCCTATTGGTTTCTCGGCAAATATGCAAAAGCTGTTTATGTTGTTATTTACAGTAACTTTTGTTATATTCACTTTTGTCGTATAACAAAGTATAAACGAGATATACACTAAAAAATTAAAATGGGATCCAACAATTTTATTGGGCACTAACGATTATACAGAACTTAACAAAACTGGGTATGTGAATTAGCATTAATAATTCCATCATTATAAGCTATATTAAATTTTGAGCACATAACTAACTAATTTTTAAAGTTGATTATTTATTTTAACATACATTCCTCGTCAGTATAGGTTTTATTTATGTGGTAAGAATGTATTTATTTGTAAAAAATATAGTTTAGTTGTTTTAAAGAAAAAAATTGGAAAGTATACTTTCATCTTCAAGTCATCGGCTCTCTCATGGCAGCACAAAGTTATTATTACTCAGATTTAGTGAAAATGCAGTTTAACCCCACCCTTGATGCCACCAAGCTGAAAATCCGCCGAAGTAACGTTTGTAAACATTGCCGACATCATGAAATTACGCGTTGTTGTTTAAAATTGAGTTAAAAAAGCAATGAGAAAAAATAATAATAATCACGTAATCACCTGATTTTCGATGGTTCGAAGGGTAGGGTTAAACTGCATTCCACCCGTGATCTAAATGCTATCTACAAAGTGTTCATCCCCTTTCCAAATATGAAACGAATCCTCTATGCTGAGGTACATTTCTATAGTTGTTAGGGGGTGAGCATATTGTAGTCTAAAGGAAATGGCCTCTCTAGAAATGTATTTAAGCCATGAACCATGCAGATGAAATAAAATCTACACAAAAAATGGTGATTTTGAGAAAGACCAATTATAGATTCAAATTTTATGTACATTCTGTGTGATATGTCTAAATGGCTACTGTCAGTTCACAGTTCTTTTAGCTTAAATGGAATATCTAAACCATATTGTAGCTGACAGTCAGTCACCAAGTGATTCAAACTTGAAATTTCACTGCAATGTCTTTGTTTGACATCAAAGTGGGCCAGTAAGGATAGAATCAAATAATTAAGTTCAAGGATTCAATTAAATGCAAAATCTTGAACACTTACATCTATCACACGATAGCATGAAAAACAACTTACCTTTTTGGTGCATGGAGTGATTCCATCATCTCGGCATCATCACATGAATCCTCTCTTTTTCTCTTTTCTTTTCTTCTGTTATAGACATCACAGATTGTGGTGGCAACTGAATCAGGACAATAATAGGATACTGTGCTTAATACCTTGCCCATTATAAAACAATAGGGGAAAATCAACAAAAAATATAAAAATGGCTACAAAAACACCAGAGAAATTACAGTCTTTTAACCTAACCAGGACTACTATTTAACCTGTTTTTTTCAGATGCCATACTATATATCGATTCAATAAGAGTTTTCATAAATTTATTTTATTTTCAATTAATTTAAATGCGCATTATCTTTAAACAAGTGTACAACTGTGAAGTCTACACAAACATAAGGAGGTTTAACATTCAACTGCTAGTAAACAAACATCAGCTGACAAATGAAGCTTCATTCATGGTTATAGTGCCAGGTTAACTAAGGTTACAATTGTACCTTAAGATTTCTTTATGGATTATTATTTTAACGGAATGTGATCTATGTAAATGTGATGTTATTGGTTTTGGTGTCTATGTTTGTTGTCATGCCAGAATGACTGTCCTATTCCTATTACTCTTTAATAATATTCAGGAAATACACTGTTATATGTGTTGAATTAAATTATTAGCTTTTTAAATCTCTAAACTTTAAGCTACAGGCATTATGTTTGGGAAAAGAATAGTAAGTCATTGTTTGGATATGACAGTAGTTTGGTGTCATCGTTCGCTATGCACATACAGCTATTCTCCTCTGTCAAGAACAAAAATTACAATGAGCGAGAATCCAGTATTTACTAATTACTATAAACAAGTTAATCTGAAGAGATCCACTTGTCATCAGATAGCTTTTCAAAGATCTTTGTCTACTCAAAGTTTAATTGTTATCCAGTCTAAAATTTTTACATTTTTATCTGAAAATCCTGCTACTGACTCAATAAAAACCTATATAATTTCAGTTCATGAAATGTCTGGCCTTCCTTGGTGGGGTTCTATTGTTCTTAGTACATTTTTATTGAGAATATTTATTACTTTACCATTAGCTATTTATCAAGTAAGTTTACTTGCTTATTGTAATTTAAAAAGTATGTTGAAACATTCTAAATTGAATAATTAGAATTGATGTTTCAGGCTCGTATTATTGCTAAAGTCGAAAATATTTCTCTACTTGAAATGCCTGAAATAGCTCAAGAAGTTCGAAAGGAAACAGCCATAAAAGAAAAACAACTTGGTTGGCCTAAAAGTAAAGCAAAATTTTATTATAAACATACAGTAAGCTTTATATTAATTCTTGTATCTGTTCATAAGTTTTTATTTACGATTGATGATTTATATATTAATTGTTACAGCTGAAAAAGAGGTGGGATGCTTTAATTGTTCGAGACAATTGTCATCCTTTCAAAGCCACTGCAACTGTATGGTTTCAACTTCCTACTTGGGTTTTTTTTTCAGCTGCTTTAAGAAATTTGACATACATGCTTCCTTATAAAACGGCAGGTTCTCTTTTCAATCCATTGTTTCCTAATTATGTAAATTTATTTACTTTTTAAGAGTTTTTACTATCTTGTTTACAGAAGCTCAGATACTGTTTATGAATCTTTCTGTTGGCGGTTTTCTTTGGATGCCAAACTTGACACTTCCTGATGGAACACTCATACTGCCTGTCTTGTTAGGCCTTTCTAACCTCGCTATAATTGAGGTGCAATATTATTCCAGTTAATTCAAAATCCATTTAATAAATCTTTTTTTTTTTTAATTATAAAGTGTACTAATTTCATTGAAGTATCTTAATATTGTAGATTCAAGCTATGATGAGGCTTAGACAACCAACAAGACTACAGAGATACGCTACAAACTTTTTCCGATGTTTTAGCATTATTCTTGTTCCTATATCGGCTACTGTTCCTTCTGTAAGTTTTGCATTTTTACACACTTTGGATCAATTTGACAAATATATTTAATTAATTAAAAATCAATATCATATATTTAATTGATTATGAATAAATATAACATAAATATTAATTTAAATTCATATAAATAACTAGATTATAATATATACTTTTTTTTTTTAGGCTCTTTGTTTATATTGGACTAGTTCTAGCTTGATTGGGCTTGGTCAAAACCTATTTCTCATGTCCAATGAAGTGAAAAAGGCCTGTAAAATTCCTGAAACTCCAACAACTTTAGACCATCCCTACAGACAACTGATACATGAAATTAAGGAGAAAAGTCTTGTTACAAGTTTGTTTAAAAAAACTAGATGATTAATTTTTTAATTTGTTTAATAAATATTAATAATAATTTCAGAGGGTCCCCCCTCCATTGTTTCCATCTCTGCCCTTCTGACCCTTGGCTATTTGATTAATAGACAAGTGACCCTGTTACTCATTATCAAAACGATACCATTCTATTAGTCTATTGGTGATCCTCCTACTGTGAACACTTGTTTATTCAAATGAATGTATAATTCAAGTTCAAGATGATGTATCAAGCAAGACAACTGATATTTTTTTTCATATTTTGGGCTTCATTTTATTTTTCTACCATAGATGCAACATTTGATACAGTAAGCTAGCCAGTATTATAATTTCTGAAATAATTATTCTGATACAGCTTTACAAATATATTGTCAATATGAGTAAATGTAATGTTTTTATTACTACATTAAGAAACTCATGGTTTAAATTGTTTTATTTAAAATTAATTTATATTTACACAGATAATAAAAGTTTAATTAGTTGTATGAATGAATAAATTAAATAACTGTTGCTATGAAAATTCAGAGCTATATGAATGTAATCAAGTAATTGAAAATATATTGTTCAAAGTAATTTTTTATCCAAAACAGTTTTTATGAAAGAAAACTTTTAGGAATTCTTTCAGTGAAAAAAAAAAAAAACCATTAAAATTCCAATATTTATCAAAATAAAATACCTAACAACTCTCTATAGTATGTATTATCTACTTTATTATTTATTAACGTTCATTATTTTAGCTACTATGGCTAATTGGGACAGGTTACCATCCTTTTCTAGCGAGGGTGGGGCTAAGGAATTTCTTTAATGAGTTTATTACTATATAAATCCCTATTGCCCAGGCGGGAATCGAGCTCGCAACTCTAGGTTTACCATGTGCAATTAAGGCCAACTGACATGGCTAACCTGAGCCCCAACCTTTTTTTTCTTTTTAAATAAAATAAAATTATGCTTGAGAAAAATATATTATAAATTTCAGAAAGTTCATTTAAATTTTCTCCCAAGACCAGAAGAAATTACTCCTTTGTTTGGAAAAATTAACTACCAAATTTTTGTGTGTGTTCTATTATATTATGTAGTTATATTTAAATAAAAGAATTTATTTCAATGAATTATATCATGAATTAGAATTATGTTGGTTTAATGGTAGTCAATATCCATAAAAGTGAAATATTATTTCACTGTCCCCGGCATAGCCATAGATACTCTTGGTTATTCTAGGATTCTCTCAGAGGCTGTAGGGATTTATTTAGTGCTGGACGCACTTCATAAAATCTTCTTGTATGGGGAACTTCTAGATACCCCAACCTATTTAGCCTCAGTAGTATAAAGTGGACAATAATTAATGTTAGAAAAAGGGCTGTGTAAACTAAGCATAGTTCCCTCATGAAGTTTACAATAGATAAATCTACATATATAAAAATTGTGACTGCTAGAGCGTTAACGGAATATATATATATATATATATGTGTGTGTGTGTATAAATATAAATATAATTTTGATTGAACTTAATTTTTGCCATCTCCTGGGTAGGATCGATGGGCATTTGAAGAAATTTTTTTGAAAATTGCGCCATGAGTATGACCTCAGTAGCTGATTTCCCTTAAGGGAAATCTTCTAAAAAAGTACCCCTTAATTTATGAAAGACGGATCAGAAAATATTAATTATAAGTTAATATTCTTTTCTAGTCAAAGCTTTGAATAAATTTGATCCTTCTCAAATTATATACTATTGCATTTCATGTTTTGAGTTAAAAGGACAATTATCTTTTAGGGAAATCATCTAAAATAGTATCATTGGCTATGATCCAGCTCCTTCAATGCTATGAAAACTAAAAGAGAGCAGGGAAGATCAAAACAAGCTCGTCACTTGAAAGTGGGCGAGATATTTCTCTGTTTATGCACTAGTGGTAACAATTTTTGTTAGATTGTTACAAACTAAATATTTAAATCCACTCCTATTCAAGTCATATTAACAATAAGCTCTTATGTCATGAACCACTTTATTCTAAGCTTATATACCAAATTTTGTTTTCAAGAGCCCTTTATTATGCTAGATACAACCAAATTCGTTGTGTGGTGATGTCATCAATTAAGAGTTTACGTCCTAACTCAAAAATGTTTATTTCATCTATACTATACTCGATATTTAACCTTTTCTGTCAACACTAAAGATCATATTTGTTATTGGCTGCAATCGGGCATGGGATAGTCAGGGTTCAGAGGGGGGTGATTAGAAATTCAAAATATATCCGTTATTATGAATCTGACCGTAAAATAGTATGGAACAAATCTTGTTAAACTATTGATGCCCTACTATTGTTGTTCTATGCTTTTTTTTCAACTCAAATACTAATCGAGTTATTTGTACTACGTTGTTTTCATTCCTCAGTATCCCCACCCCCCTGCCTTGCCCCTTCTACTCCTCAGTTTTTTTTTACATAGAAATAGAAAATTTTGTTGAGATGAAGTGTGTCATTCCAAAACATGGGAAACCTGCTTAATTAACGCAGCTCCTACGTGACAACTTTTTTACTTTGTCCTCTAAAACTTTATTAATTGGTTTATTATGAAGAAATATTTGAAAAATAGGGACATAAATGTATATGATCCGCTTCCATTCTAAAATGGCAATTAGTTAAGGAATATCCAAAATAAGGACCCAAAGTTTTCATTAATATCTTGAAAAAGTATGAAAATGAAACATGAGCTTGTCTAGAATTAGGATTCAAAAGTGCTGTCGGTTAAGTAGTTTCCTCTTTGGTTTCTCTCAATTTGTTTTTAACAGCTCTTAAATAGTCATTGTTATCTGTGTTTAGATTCTTGATTCCATAATATGCTTTCCAGAAAACGTCCATCCTCAATATCGACATCCATAGGTAATAGCAGAATATTGTTCTTCTTGAAGCGTCATCACTACAGGAATAAGAAAAAAGGGAAGTTGGAACTTAAGTATTTATTGCCTGTTTCTTCCAATTAGTTTTTTTTTTTTTTTTTTTGAAAAAAAAAACGAGTTTGTGCTTTTTAGCGAGTATTTGTTTGGAGCATAACAATAAGAAAGAAAAATTGAACCGTAGAATGGACGTTTTTTTAAAAATAAATTTGCTGCTTTCCAACACTTGTTAAAGTCTCGTCAGAAATAGGATTGTATGGTTAGAGTGCATATTGACGGAAGAAGTTATCCTTAAAATCTAAATGTTCTGAGTTGATTCAGAGGATGATTTTTGAGGTTTTAAAATTAAGGTAATTTTTTAATTAGTTTTAATTTTTTTTATTTTCTGATTCTGTTAAAGCTATTAGTAAAACCAAAGTTACAAATAAAAACACAGATTATTAAAGAGTAACAGTTCCAACCTAGCAACCACTCAAATGGTCTGATCTTCACAAAATTGGACTGTAATTTTAGTAGATTCACCTCAAGGGAAATCAGCTATGGAGGTTGTACTCATAATGCAGTTTTTATGCTAAGTTTTATTTATTTCGGTTGGGTCTTTCGTCCCAAATAAAATTGTTCACTTCTGCTATAGGTTTTAGCGTATATCTCGTTTATAATTCGGTTTACGAAAAAAGTGTTTATAACAAAAGTTACTCTAAATAACAAAATAAACAACATTTGTTATGTTCATATTTGCCGAAAAACCAATAGTAAACGAAATATCGCTATTTTTAATTTCTGGCTTCCCTTATAACCCCCCCCCTCCTGTTCGTCTCAGAGGATATTAATATAGCCTAAAGTCTAAGTTGGGTTAGTAGTAATATACATGCCAAGTTTCATAAAATTCGGCTCAGCCGTTTATGCGTGAAAAGGTAACAAACAAATAAACAAACAAACAGACACCAAAGAAACAAAATGCAGTTTTGGTGTCTATGACATGTGAAACGAAAAGTTATCATGAAATTTCGTGAATAAAATCAATGTACAGACAGAGGTTACAATTTTATATATATACTAGCTCAGATACCCGGCTTCGCTCGAGAAGTCATTTGAGGCTGAATGGTGATGGTATATTTTTGGCAAGGCTTTACTTTGCACAATATTTTGACATTTACCCGTTCCAGTGTTTAGGGTTAATACCCGCTGTTGGCATTTGTTAATAATAAAATTATTTTTTTATGTAAGACTTCACTGTCCTCCATATTGTCATATTTCCCATCTCCTGTGCATTATGCATAGATCTGAATTATTAAGGAGAAAATATTGACATACATTTGAATTAATTTTTTCAGGTGAGGTACCTGATAATTCATATTGACAAGAAGTGTTGAGCAAATTTCTCTAAATAACAAAATAAACAACTTTTGTTATGTGCATATTTGCCGAAACCCCAATAGGAAATCATTATTATTAATTTCAGGCCTCCCTTATAACCCTCACTCCTGCCCGTCCCTAGAAATGTTAGTATGGCTTATTATAAGGAAGGCGTTAGTGCTAATACACATAGAGTGTTTTAGCAGATTTCCCTTAAGGGAAATCAGCTATTGAGGTTGTACTCATGACGGAATTTTCGAAATTTTTCTTCAAATGTCCATCGATCCTACCTAGTAGATGACGAAAATGAGGTCCGTTCAAAACTGTATATATATATCTATATATATATATATATATATATATCTATCTATCTATCTATCTATCTATCTATCTATATATTTGTCTGTTACCGCTCTAGCGGTCGCAATTTTTGTTTGATCGTTACCAAACTCGATATTTAGTCGTTTTATGTAAAAAGAAAGATCAAGTTCGTTAACCGCTGAAATCGGACCACGGGGAGGGGGGGTTTAGAGGGGAGGATTTCCGAAAATTCGAAATATCTCCGTTACTATTCGTCGGATCGAAAAATTGTACAGAATCAATCTTATTGCAAATTAAATTTACTATAAATATTGTTCTATACATTTATTCTGTATCTTGAATATTAACCGAGATATTTGCATTTGTATTCTGCGTGTGGTACCAGTAGGCTATGTTCGGACTTTCCGCCGAGAGCTCTGGCGGCCTTTTCCATAACTATCCGTCCCTCGTGAATAGGTTTAGAGGTTAGGTTAACTGTGTTTCGGGGCTAGAAACTACTGGGTTATTACGCCCTAAATAATGTTTTAGGTTTAGAGGTTTCTTTCTATTACAGTTGTTATTAGGCAGATTTCTCTATTGTAAAACTTCACGTGGGAAATCTGCTTAGTTTACGCAGCCCCTGCGTGACGGACTTTTATTTAGTTCGGTTGAGTCTTTTGTGCCAAATAAAATTGTTGACTCCCGCTATAATTTTTAGCGTATAACGCCTTTATACTTCGGTATACAGCAAAAGTGCATATAAAAAAAAGTTTCTCTAAATAACAAAATAAACAACTTTTGTTATGTGCATATTTGCGAAAATGCAATAGGAAACGAAATATCACTATTATTAATTTCAGGCCTCCCTTATAACCCCCACTCCTGCCCGTCCCTAGAAATGTTAGTATAGCTTATTATAATGAAGGCGTTAGCACTAATTCACATACCGAGTTTGGTTTAATTCGGTTGAGTCTTTAGTGCCAAATAAAATTGTGGACTCCCGCTGTAGTTTATAGCGTATAACTCATTTATGCTTCCGTATACGGCAAAAGTGCATATAACAAAAGTTACTCTAAATAACAAAATAAACAACTTTTGTTATGTGCATATTTGCTGAAAAAGCAATAGGAAACGAAATATCGCTATTTTTAATTTCATGCCTCCCTTATAACCCCCACTCCTGTTCGTCTTAGAGAATATTAATATAGCCTAAAGTCTAAGTTGGGCTAGTAGTAATATACATACCAAGTTTCATAAAATTCGGTTCAGCCGTTTATGCGTGAAAAGGTAACAAACAAACAGACACGAAAGAAACAAAATGTAGTTATGGTGTCTATGACATGTGAAACGAAAAGTTATCGTGAAATTTCGTGAAAAAAATCAATGTACAGACAGAGGTTACAATTTTATATATATATAGATATAGATTTGTCTGTTAACGTTCCAGCGGTCGCAATTTTTGTTTGTTCGTTACCAAACTCGATATTTAAACGTTTTATGCAAAAAGACAGATCGTTAGTTAATGGCTGAAATCGGACCAGTGGGAGGGGGGGGGGGGTTCGAAATATCTCCGTTACCATACGTCGAATAAAAAAATTGTATAAAACCAATCTTATTGCAAATTAAATTTTCTATAAATATTGTTCTATACATTTATTCTGTATCTTGAATATTAACCGAGATATTTGCATTTGTATTGTGTGTGTGGTCGGTAGGAGTCGGCTATGTTCGGGACTTTCCGCCGAGAGCTAGGCCGTTTCCGTAACTGTTCGTCCCTCGTGAATAGGTTTAGAGATTCCTTACTACTACTGTTGTTATTAGGCAGATTTATCTATTGTAAAACTTCACGTGGGAAATCTGCTTAGTTTACGCACCCCCTGCGTGACGGACTTTTTTTATACAGTTTTGAAAGGACCTCATTTTCGCCATTTCCTAGGTAGAGGATCGATGGACATTTGAAGAAAAATTTTGAAAACCGCGTCATGAGTACGACCTCAATAGCTGATTTCCCTTAAGGAAAATCTGCTAAATCAGGGTAGCTAGGCTTTTGCTCAGAGGCTAAATCGGATTCTCTGTCAATAGAATGCATGGGATAATTACGAGGATTGTCTTGCACAGCCTGCTGGCTTTTGGCGCAGCTTCAAACGTGCAAAGAGGAGACACCCATTTTTAACCTTTATGTAGGGACGTGGGGTGCTCAGCACCCCATGCGTTCTTAGAATTGTCACTACTCCCATGAAAACAAACCTAGAACCTCTCGCCTTCCTGACTTTTCCTGTCCCGCGGGTACCTTCCAATTCATTAGCTCAGTTCTCTTTTGCCTCTTCTCCGGATCACATATCTAGTGTGTTTGGGGTGCCCAGCACCCCACGTCCCAATAGTGACAAAAGTTTTGCTCTATCGACATGCAGCGTGATCGCGATATTTTTGATACTCGAGATCCTAATTTCGCGAGTTTAATTCTTCAAGAACTTGACCGTTTGGATAGTGAAGAAGCTTTATCTTTTGTGGACTCTTCTGAAGCAGAAAGTCATGAGCAAACTTCCGCCTCACGATATATTCAGGAAGAAACCCCAAATTTTCAACGGGACGCAATCTTGTCAGATTTAGAGGACAGCGAGAACGAAGGAAATGTAGATGGCATTATCGTTAGCGACCACGATTCAGAATCTGAGCAAGAACCTTTGTCATCATCCGAAGATGAATCTGGTGACAGTTCTACGAATTCGAATTTTTACTATGGCAAAAATCGATTCAAGTGGTCCCAAGCTCCTCCCACGCGAAGAAGAGCACCAGCACATAACATTATTGTTCATTTGCCTGGAATACGTCGGCAGGCCAAGGAGATGGGGCAAACCGCAACACCTGAAGAGGTATGGAATTTGCTATTTACCAATTCAATGCTCACAACTATTATGACACACTTAAACGAAAAAATTGAGTCATATAAGGAACAGTGGAGTTCTCCCCATATCCCTGAACTGAAACCCTTAGACTTGATTGAGCTAAGAGCATACCTCGGTTTGCTTATTCTTTCCAGCATTATGAAAAGTGGTCGTGAACGGGTAATATCTCTGTTCGCAAATGATGGGCATGGAAGAGATATTTTCCGAGCGACGATGAGTGCTAAAAGATTTTTTATTATTACCATATGTTTGAGGTTTGATGATAGTAAGACTCGAGCTGAAAGGAAACTAGCCGATCCCACTGCTGCCATCAGTTTTATATTTTCAGAATTTCTCCGAAACTCTCAGGCAGTTTTCACTCTTGGGGAAAACTGTTCATAGATGAGTCCCTCATACCATTTCGTGGCCGGGTAAAGTTTCAAGTTTACATGCCAAACAAACCCGCTAAATACGGCCTGAAAGTAGTTTGTTTGACTGATACCCGTAACAGTTACTTGTATAATGCTTACTTATACTGTGGTAAGGATAGCGATGGCTTGACTTTACCACCAGAAGAACGTAAACTCCAGAAACCAACTCAATCGGTTATTCGTTTATGTGAACCAATATACAAAACAAACGGCAACGTGACATGTGACAACTGGTTCACGTCCATGGAGTTGGTGGATAATTTGCGGAAAAAGGGTTTGACTGGAGTCGGAACGTTGCGTGCTAATAAAAGGGAAATTCCTAAAGAATTCTTACCTGACAAAAAACGTCCTGTTGGTTCGTCATTATTTGGATTTACAAAGGATGTTACAATTGTATCGTATGTCCCAAAGAAATCCAAAGCGGTAATTTTGTTGTCATTAACCCATCATGATAAAAAATGTGACCCTATATCCGGCCTTCCTGATATCATTTCATTTTATAATTCCACCAAAGGAGGGGTAATTTGGATCGGAAGTGCTCCGTGTATAGTTCGAAAAGAAGATCTAACCGCTGGACTTTGACCATGTTTTATGGAATATTGGACTTCAGTACTAATAATGCATTCATAATTTACAGTCATTTCCCTAAACATGATAAAATTGACCGCTTTATGTTCAAGAAACTCTTAGGAGATAGTATGGTTGCCATTCATATGAAAAGGAGAATTTTGAACACACGACTCCCCCGTGAACTTCGAGACTGTATTTCTCATATAATCCAAAAATATGAAGAAAAAAAGTCCGCCACGCAGGGGCTGCGTAAACTAAGCAGATTTCCCACGTGAAGTTATACAATAGAGAAATCTCCATAGGAGAGCCGAACAGTTACGGCGAAGGGCCGAACTAGGTTTTGGCGGGAAACTCAAAAATCCGTTATCGGCCCAAATTTAATAAAAATGCAAATATCTCGGTTAATATTCAAGATAGGGAATAAATGTATAGAACAATATTTATAGTAAATTTAATTTGCAATAAGATTGGTTCCGTACAATTTTTCGATCCGACGTATAGTAACGGAGATATTTCGAATTTTCGAAAATCCTCCCCTCTAAACCCCCCCCCCCTCCCACTGGTCCGATTTCAGCCGTTAACGAACTTGATCTTTCTTTTTACATAAAACGACTAAATATCGAGTTTGGTAACGATTAAACAAAAATTGCGACCGCTAGAGCGGTAACAGACAAATATATATATATATATATATATATATATATATATATATATATATATATATATATATATATATAACATTTTGAACAGACCTCATTTTCGTCATCTCCTGGGTCGGATAGATGGACATTTGAATAAATGTTTCGAAACTCGCGTCATGAGTACGACCTCAATAGCTGATTTCCCTTAAGGGAACTCGAAAAAAAGAAAAAGACAGGAATTACCCTTGACAGGTACTCAGGAAGGACCAGTCTCAAGAGAACTATCAGTCGAATCAGCCCCCTCTACTGCAAGAAGTACTCAAAAAATTAAAAAATCACAGTCAAGATGTTCTACATGCCCAAGAAATAAGGATCAAAAACAACCCAGACCTGTGACAAATGCTAAGCACCATCTTGCAAGTTATGCTCGGCCGTGCTTTGCAAAAATTTCTACAAGAATTGACCCCTGCATAATTTTTTATTATAATTATTACTTTCTTTCCTTTTATTCTTTAATATGAACTTTAAAATTTTCATAAGATTTAAAAAAATTTTCCTCTAAAAAATGAACCATTTCTTTGTCTTAAAAAAAATGTTAGCTGAAAGTTACTTAAATAATTAAAGTTTGAATTTTCTGTCAATTGTTTTTTAATTTTATTTTCTACCATGTTTTTTTATAATGCGGCGTTCCTTTACTTTTATTACAACTGAATGTTTAGGACTTATTCTTATTATACACTTCAAGACTATCCCTTTTTTTTGAAAATTCGTTTAAACTTCCATAATAGAAAATTCTTTTTCTTATATTTTCTAATGACAAGATAATCTACGTTACAAGCTTTTAAAAGTAAAGAAACAATAATTCAGTGCACATAGGGGGGAAATGTATTCTCTACTTTAATTTAATAACCTAATGTTATTTAAATGATTTCTCGAAAATGTCCTTCGATTTATGGACTAAAACCATGAAAACACTTTTACAAGACTCGTGAGAAATACATTAATTACATACACTGTTTCGTAGACAATTTAATTGGGCGGTCATAAGAGGCATCTATGTTGAGGGGGAGTAGAATAATGCAGACGAATACTTCGTCTTCATCAGACTTGTTTCTTGCCAAAATATAATCAAATTTTTACCAGAGTGGCTTCATATTCAAATTGTATTTATTTGATATCAATTATTTGACAATCTTGATCAATTTTCACATGGAATGAGAGTATTGTTTATTTCTCAACAATATTCAGTAATATTGAGAATATCATTTCTTAATTCCCACTACTATGTTTGATTTTCTCAGCTTCTGTGTTTGCACAGCTTAGAGGTTATTGGGCTTCAGGGTTTGGCATCTATCCTATACCCACTCAGCCTCCTGAGACTAGAGAGAAGAATCTTGATAAAAAAGTCCGTCACGCAGGGGCAGTGTAAACTAAGCAGATTTCCCACGTGAAGTTTTACAATAGAGAAATTTCACGAAAACCGAGCCAGTGAAGGAAACGGCCGAACTAGCTTTTGGCGGGAAAGTAACTCTCGCCCGTTAGGCGCCCCAATTTAATAAAAATGCAAATATCACGGTTAATATTCAAGATAGAGAAAAAATGTATATGACAATATTTATAGTAAATTTAATTTCCAATAAAATTGGTTCCGTACAATTTTTCGATCCGACGTATAGTAACGGAGACATTTCGAATTTTCGAAAATCCTCCCCATAAACCCCCCCCCCTCCCACTGGTCCGATTTCAGCCGTTAACGAACTTGATCTTTCTTTTTACATAAAACGACTAAATATCGAGTTTGGTAACGATTAAACAAAAATTGCGACCGCTAGAGTGGTAACAGACAAATATATATATATATATATATATATATATATATATATATATATATATATATATATATATATATATATATACACATACAGTTTTGAATGGACCTCATTTTCGTCATCTACTAGGTAGGATCGATGGACATTTGAAGAAAAATTTCGAAAATTCCGTCATGAGTACAACCTCAATAGCTGATTTCCCTTTAGGCTACCAATGCCTGCAAATGGGTTAAGAGGGTCATTTGATCTCTATCCAAAGCCACGTGGCAGGCCCTGGTTCTTCATAGTGTTAATCTCGCCTTTCATTTTAGCAATCCGCATTGAGGTTGAAGTCATGATGAGAGTTCCGAACAATTTCAACAAATGTACTTTCGCCGAGAAGCTGACAAAATCCGTTCCTAAAATAAATAAAAAATCAAAATATCTTAGTTATTTTGTGCCGTACTGAAAATGCCATATAATCAATCTTGTTAATCATTTAATGCCCTAAAACGTTTGTCACACTTACTGTTTCTCTAATTTGAATATTAATCGAGCTATTCTTATTTTCAGCCTTCTGTTAACCCCTGCCCCTTCTCACAGAATTTTCACTTGTCAGTAATTCTATTACAAATCGTTCTATGTCCAATTTAAAGTTGTTTCGGGCTCGTTGGCTGATTATTTGTGGAGAAATAGAAAATCTAATTTGAGTTGACAACATTGGCCTATCAGCACGAGGGAAATCTGCTTAGTTTACTCATATCCTGCATAATGGAGCTATTCATATGTGTACGCATGTATAAAGGCAAATCGGATCACAAGGACATGTGGTAGTGAGAAGCCAGAAGCATGGCTCTTCATTGATTCCACTACTCGTTAAGAAATGTGTTGAGGAAACAATTGAGTGATTGAGATGAGAGACAATATGAGTCAATGCCACCATTCATGAATGAGTCAGTTGCCAATAACCATTTACAGACAAGAAGAAAATTCAAAAGCCAAATCTTTTAACCTGTAGTTGTTACATATGAAGTTCTTCTTGTTATGTTTAATTGTTTTACATTCTCTGTCAAGAGCTATATAATATTCGTCTAATATTGACGAACTTATTATCGTTCATGAGTTCAAAGAAATTTAGTTTCATCCATCAAACCATAGCGATTGCTTCAGCCTAGCATTTTGAGAAAAATATGATTAAATTTCGTTCACGCATTATTCAGTATGAGATAAATCCGGAAGTAATTAACTAACCGTGTTTACTAGTCCTTGTGGTTGAAATAAAACTGGTTTTTCGTTGAAATTTATTAAGGTTTTTCGAAGTAAACCCACACTCATGTCAATGGTAGAAGAGCATACGTGAACCTTCCGTGCTGGGGAGATCGTTTCAAAGAATGTAAGAGGAACTTCATAACTAAAAGGAATGGCTTCTGAAGAATGTGACAGGCCACAAACATTCAGGGCATTCGTTAATAAAGTCTGCATGAAAAAAGAAGGAATATTTGTCGGCAACCGTTGCCATGAAAGAATAAAGAATATCTAAAGATATTGGTTTACGAACAGTAATTTTTTCTGTGCTTTGGGATACGCAAAGGGAGGCCACAGAGACCCATGGATAAGTCAGATTACCAAAAACATCACCATTTTGTTAACTCCCTTCTCGCGTATCTGATGCACTAAGGGCAAGTGACGAAAGAGGTGACACATGAAATGTTTGGATCAGGAAACGGTGAAGAAATGGTTCGACAATGAATGTGAGGCGACAGTAAAGGAAAAGAACGAAACACTCAGAAAAAAATGAGAAGCGCTAAAAGACATCTCCGAATTAATAATAAATATATGCCTAAAACACTGGCGCAGAAAGGCTTGTTTTATGCTAGAAAATGCTGGAGCATTTGAAAGCACAAGGGAGCTTGAAGTTGTATAATGGAGTCAAAAGGATGTGTATGTGAAGCTGCAATATTTCTTCTCGGCAAGAAAGCAATAGGAGTAGGCTGTAATGCACATTATTCATCAAATGCAACCAACAATACACCTATGCCAAATGATGGGGAATCAATAGCAGCACCAATTTATTCCAATTATAGTCTTTTTTTGAAAGGCTTGTTTAAAACTATTTCCCAATATATTTCAAATATTTAGATACAAGGAGCACATCACATGGTAAATCTCGAGTCGAGGTGAGTTCGGTTCCTGCCTGGGCAATAGGAGTTTATTTAGTGAGTAACTCGTTAAATAAAAGCCTCAGTCCTCCCACCCTAGTTAGACAAGGGTGTTAACGTGTAGATAACCAGTCCCAATTAGTCAAAGTAGCAAAAAGTAAACGATAATAATAATAGCATATTAACAGATAATAGTAATTCAATCAAAACATTTATATTTAAAACATTATTTATTTACGTCTACTTCATGCATCTGTGGCTGCTCGGGGTGGGATATCTATTGGTTGGGTGATTCTAACGATTTTATTTAATGATTCGTTACTAAATAAATTCCTATTGCTCCAGGGGGAATTGCACCTACGACTCTTGGCTTACCAAGATTATTATGATCAACGTCACTTCTGACTTGCTCCATCGGTCTGTGCCCTTATTATTCTTATTATATTGCTACTAGATTGTAGTCCGGGGACCAAAACAAAGCAGCAATAGCGATGACCAGCCTGAAGAACGCATCCGATGAGTTGCCGAAAATTAGCGTGAAGACCGCTGGAGCGGAAAACCGGGGCAAGTCAGAAGAGACTTTGCCCAGCGAGGAAGTCTACAAAGTTATATATGATCAACGTCTTAACTCAAAGGCTGGCCTGTGCTCCAAGGTCATAAAATATTCATATGCTAATGAATAGTTAATTAATGCATTATCTATATATTGAATTATTATAATGCATTTTGTTTAGTTATTGTTGCAAAGAATACTACTTGTTTTGTTTTTTTAAACATTTGTTTATTTAGTATATTTTCGTCCTTTTTATTAGTGGGGGGAAAAGTTGCTCTCCTTATTACTAGGAATACACACCCGCGCGCGCGCGCGCACACACACACTCTCACACAGCACAGCACACGTACACGCACAAACACACCACATAGGAAGAAATATATTACTTTTATTTTACATAGCCTAATCTATCACTGTCTTTACAAGAATTCTGGAGGTAGCAGCAATTGGTATGGTCATGGCTGTCCACCTCATGCTACTGGGCAATTTCCATATGAAGAAGACTGCAAGAAGTTTTATAATTGTTTCAAAGGCCGTGGACAGCTCTCTATCTGTGCTCCAGGAACATTGTTCAATCCAGCAATATTGGAATGTGATTTCCCTGAGAAAGTTGCCTGTATGAAAAGTGGCCAAAAAAGTAAGCAAACAAATATTTTTTTTACTATCTCATGATGCAGCCTGTCCTATGTAATCTTAGTCTATGTATCAAAGAGTTAGTTTAATTTGAACACTAAGAAGTACTCCCCTTATTGGAGTTTGATATCAAATTCTTTTTCTATTCCTTGTATTTTTAACTATTTTGCCGTGAGTAAATTGTTGAAACTAGAAACGAAAGCTAATTTAGGATATAATAAAATTTTAATATTAATAAAATACTAATATATATACATTTAGTAATATATTAGTAAATAATAATAGACAAATAGTATATAGTATGGGCAAATGTTTATGGACTAATTGCCAACGGTTCGGATGAAATATCAACTCCAAGCAAATATCTAACCGCATGTTATATTTTAAAAACAATACATAACAGTACTGTTGTGCGAAAATATATTTTAAATATGTAGGAAATATTATGACAAATCAAGATATATATAAAAAAAACAGTTCGCCATGCAGATGCATTAAGCAGATTTCCAACCTGCTGAAATGCCCTGCTGATGACTTCATCACACATTCTGATCTCAATTTCTCTAAAAGAAACTCATCTAAGCAGGTCTAGAAACTTAAGCTGGTCATGTGATGTTTATAGATACAGCTATTTTAAGTGACAATCGCTTGAGCAAAAATGAAAAAGGCCTAGTTATAATTTTGTATAGAAGGGCATCTGAGAATAGAAATCTATCTGGAGTTTAATAGAACATTGCAATATCTTATTTGCATATTGTGTCAATAACCGTCTTATCTCTCCCAATAACACACAGATAGCATTCCAATAATCGCCATAAATACCAAGTTATATCACGAGCTAGCAGCCTTAGACTGAATACTAGGAATGAGAGCAGCTGTTTTGCAGAATACAGTCTTTTATGCTATTAAATATGGACTGTGTGATTCCCCGACCCCCATTCTGCGAATTTTTAAGTTATTAGTATATTAAATTATAATACTTATATTCATCATATTTGGGAATTTATTAATTCCACCACCCCAGCCGTCATACGTGAGTTTCGGTGGTAAGAGAGAATGGCACAAAAGCTCTATTCCTAGGTTAAAGGGAACAGCGTTAACTAAGTGAATTACTCAGAATTTGGGCATTCTCTCCCTTAGTAGCTATATAAATAAGACATTAAACTTCTGCTGGGCATATACACGAACATATATACAACGGTCACGAATACATCAACACAACAGAATTTTCAGAAAGGTGAACTTGAGAAGAGGAGCAGTTTCGATTATAGCCCGGGGGAAATATTGATTCACAATTTAGAAACCAAAGGACCCCCAATACCTCTAGAGCAGCGTCAGAACTAGTTTTGTGGGCAGTGGGCGTCTGATTTGTTAGTTACTTAGATTGTCGGGATAACTACTCAGCTGAAACTCTTAGAAACCATCTACTGGCAGACAAATTGGTTTATGGTAGGGGTGCTCCATCCTATATGATTTCTGTCCATCTTTCTAGTGGAGTAAATTTGTTTCATGACCTATTCGTAAAAACATAGATGAAAGAAAAAGATCTTCAAGGTCCTTGGGAAGAAAAATATATGAATTCGCACACAATGACACGTTTAATTTCATAAGGAATCTTATCGTCCTAATATCAGAGTATATTTGTTGGTCTATCAACATTAGACAAACTAACAAGAATGGCACCAGGAAATTTGGCAGGACTTCCACCTCACCTCGAATTCTTACCATTCCTCTAACTTGTAACCAGTCCATAGGAATTAGATTTAATGAGTATGATGACGACAACATTAATATGCCTACTGTCTTACCCTAAGGAGATGTCGCAAAAATGCAGACAAGGAGAAAAGTATGCTCGGTACCTGTTGAAAATCAAGGTATATGGTTTTCTTGTAGTATAATTGTAAGAAGGGAAACCAGAAATTTATATTTTCGTATTTATCATTAGAAAATAAAGAAGAAAAAGAAAACATCATCTATTACATAGTATTTATAGATATTTCAAAACTAAGTTCATTCAAATGAGAGCTGAATAATGGTTTCCCATATAGGAAATCTAAAAATATGTGTAGTCAATCAGAAAGCGTTTTTTCTTAGGTTCTATCCCATGTGATGTTTGGCGCAACGACGTTCATATATTTAGGTAACACTTTATTGATTATTTCATATATTCAGGTGCAAAGTCCTCTCTAAAGAAACATGATGAAATAAATAACCACTTTTATCAATATGATAAGTACTTATTTATATTTTCAGGTTCATATACAAGTAGACTAACTGATAATACCAACTCTAAGCAGCAAGGCCTCCATTATCATCATCAACATTTTCATCATACACCTGAATACCATGGAGGAGGTAATATATTCTATTGATATGGTGCATCTTTCGGGTTCTGAGTAACTCATCGCAGTGCCTTTGCTTTAGCAGATTTTCCTTCAAAAAAACAGCTACTGAGGTGTACTCACTGCACGATTTTCGAAAAAAATGTCTTGAAATGTCCATCGATCCTACCCAGGAAAAAGAATGTAGACATTATATGTATGTGTATATGCATATATATATATATATATATATATATATATATATATATATATATATATATATATACAAACACATAAATTCTAGCTAAGCTACGCAGGGAAATCATTTGAGCATCAATGATGTTGGTATTTAGTTTTTTTTTTTTTTTTGGCAAGGCTTTATTTTGTACAATTTTTACAAATATTTCCCCGTCTCAGTGTTTACAGTTTATGCCCGAGTACCCAGCGTTGCTGGGGATATGATGGTATTTCATATTTAAGGCTTCAATATCCAAAATATATTTATATTATTCTTCTCCTACGCGTGTAGCTTTTTTATAACATAATCTATCTATCCCTCTCTCTCTCTCTCTCTCTCTCTCTCTCTCTATATATATATATATATATATATATATATATATATATATACATATGTATATATATATATATTTATAGGGTTGGCAAATAAGTCCTTTCGGTTTTTGTATTCATGTTTTGTTTACAATATGTCACATTTATCTGATGCAATAAATCCCAACAGAGGATTGTTTATCCTATTTGTAATATGTAAACAGTTATGTCTGTCGACACTTGTTAAGATTAGGTCAGTAATGCGTTTGTGATCCAGCTGAGAAGATGGACGGTAATTTATTGCATTATAGGCATATTTTGCTGTATTATTTCAAAAAAGGAAAGGGAGCTGCAGAGGCTCATAAAAAAATATGCGGGGTCTATGGGGATAAAGCCTTAACAGAGCGCACGTGCCAAAATTGGTTTGCCAAGTTTAGGGCAGGGAATTTTGACATAAACGACGCACCACAACCTGGTCGTCCACAAGAAATTGAAAGCATTGATGTTAAGGCTATAGTCGATCAAAATCCTTCCCAATCAGTGCGAGAGATTGCTGAGGACCTAGACATATCACATACAAGCGTAGAAAATCATTTGCGGAAGCTCGGCTACGTTTCTAGGCTGGATGTTTGGGTCCCCCACTCTCTGACCGAACGCATTTCCATTTGCGATTCCCATCATGATAATGCCAGGCCCCACACTTCGTTAGTCACCCGCAACAAATTTTTAGCCCTTGGATGGGATCTCATGCCCCACCCTCCCTATTCACCGGACCTTGCTCCTAGTGACTACCACTTATTCCGGTCTCTACAAAATTCCTTAGGTGGAAAACGGTTTGAAAACGAACAGGGTGTCAGGGAGCACCTTGATCATTTTTTCGCTAATAAACCACAGACATTCTATGAGCATGGGATTATTCAGCTGATGGAGAGATTGGGTAAAGTAATAGAAAATAATGGGCATTACATTGTAGATTAAAATAAAAATTATGTTCAAAATATACAATAGTTTTCTTTCAACTTAAAAAACCGAAAGGACTTATTTGCCAACCCTATATATAATATCAAATTACAACGTCTGTCTGTACATTGATTTTTTTTTTTTTTCAAAATTTCATGATACTTTTTCGTTTCACATGGAATTGAAAAGATATCAACAATTTTTGGCTTTGGTGTCCGTTTGTTTATTACCTTTTCACGCCCAAACTACTTAACCGAATTTTATGAAACTTGGTACGTAATTGAAATGGTACGATTTTTTTAAATAAGTATCAGGATTACATTGTCAACGTGGGGTACATTATGTTATCTACCATTGTTCGATGTGGGAATTGGAATAACTTAAATTAGATTTCCTCTGGAAAACATTTTTATTTAAACCGACAAAGATAAGTAACTAAGTTTCGAATTATATCCGGCAACACCTCATACATTCTTTTATGTAGTGCAGTGTATACAAAATATGAGAACCAGTTTCGGTAAATAGTTTTGAGCTCAGAAAAGCTTGATGATTATGATTCTGTGTGTTGCTAGGACGTTTTTGGTCCATTTATTTTTTACACCCCCTCCCCTTTCTTAGATAGCAAGTATATGGACAGAATCAATGCATTGGGACAATTTAAATGACTGTTTTAGTGTAGAACTAGCCTGTGAGTGATAATTTGATGTATTTAGAGAGATGAATGAACGATTGGGGCAATGGTCGCTTCTTGAGTTCAGTGGGTTCAACTCATCATCTCATTTTCATTACCTAATACGGTGTAATCAATAGAATGGCATACATATATTTGTTCTGAAGCTCGTAACAAATGTTAATGTAGAGCATCTGATGTGCAAATTACTTTTAATAAATTTAATCCGAAGTTCATCAGCAGTTAATTTTCTTTTTTTGAGAAAAGATATGTGCAATTTTTTTTTAAGCTTGTTAACTGTCGACACTTAGGTTGTTGGACCATCAACTCCTCCATAAATATATTACTCGCTATCTTCTTTTACGTGAACATATCTAGGAGCAGCAGTACCGAGAAATCAACCGAGTTGTAACTTATTTTCAGTGTTATTACAGTTAGATGGATTTTTTGTGTGATCATTTGAAATAACACAATTTTTAATCATTCCACCTTTATTCCGTTTAAAATTGATTCCAACTATTTCATCCAAAATATCTGTCAAATAAGATATCTAATCGTTGTACATTTGGCTGGGGGGAAAAATGGATTATTTTAAAGAATGCCTCAGCAAAATCGCCAAAGGTGGTGAAATTGTTTACGCTGACTTGTGTCAGTTGCACCTTGCGACTTTATATTAGAAATACTCTTACTTTTTGATTTCCATAGACTGTACTCAGGCTTTCGATTCTGTCGACCACGCAAAACTCTTAATTATCCTAAGCTATAAAGACTGCCATGAACAACGTCACTACCTTATTGCTTAATTTCTCAAAACCCGCACCTTCTAAGTGAGTGTCGGTGAATCACTGCCAACCACTCACCAGATACCGGTCGGGGTCTCCCAGGCCTCCGTACTGGGCCCACCCTGTTCACAGCCCATACCGCTGTCGTCGTGAGTCGACAGTATCAGGGGACTGAGATACTAGCCAAAGCGGACGACGTGGCGATACTCAGAACCTCCATGAGCCACTCTCTGTCCAGCAGAAGCCGCGTGCCAGGATGTTGCAAATAGGCTATTGGACCTTAATATAAAGGCGGAACCGTCCAAAACAGACGCACTTATCTTCGATTTCTTCAAGCACCCCTTACCCCTAATATTTCAACCTCAAGGACGCCTCCATCCCTCTTTCCAGATCCATATGCTATTTAGGCGTACCCATAGATCGGCACCTGATGATGAAAGTGGACTCGATGCGGCAGAAATACACTTCCCTAAAACGACTCCTCCTCTCCACCACCCTCAGGCTCAAGCCAAAACTTATGATTCTCCGCGGAGTTATTCAACCCGCCCTTCTTCACGGCTCCCCCATGCTACGCTATGTCACTAGAAATTCCCTTAATTCCCTCCAACAATACCAGAACACTGGGGCAAGAATGATATATACATGCAACACCTCCCTTCACCAAAAAACCAACAATATAATTCATGAGGCTCTGTCCCTCGATCCCATTCATAGAACCATAGCCAAGCACCATATTAAATTTATCGACTCCCTACAATATATGGAAAAACCCCTCTTCAACTCTCTTACCCCCCCCCCCTCTTCAGCCAGTAAACTGGCAAAGGACGAGCTCCTCGTAGATGTCACCGAACTGGCAAACCAATCTCTACTCAAGACTACAAAAACATGTAAATAGCACCTAGGTTAGGTAGTATATTAGTTAGTTGATCACAGATTAGTTGTGCAGCGCATCCTCCCCCCCCCTCCCATCAATAACCATCACAAACGGCGCCGATGACATTAGTCGCAGGGTTAGTAATTTCTGTTGCTGAAAATCTTTATTCTTTTGTTCTTATCTTCTCTCCTCTCATCCCTTTCCCTTCTTTTCGTTTTCTCCTATCCCACAACCCACCCGGTAACACCAGGTATCATTCATTTTACAACCACTCGTTCTAACATCCAAACCCTATTGGGGACACATTTTACACCTTTCCCTTAAAATAGAACGAAGTTCAGCACAAGGGATCTATCATCTCTATCCGACGCAGGGTTTACACGCTCTGCATTGTCATTTTGATCGATCACTTGGAAAAGAAAATAAAGCGTATTGAACCATTGAGAAGCCGATTCAAGGATGTCACATATTGCACGCTGTAAAAATTCAATCTGTCCATGTCATAATCCTTAACGCTGATACAGATTTTTTCATTACGGGTATTATTTCTGGAATAAGCTTGCACGTCCGGGTTGTTTATGTTTATGGTTCGACGGTTCTTATAAGAAGAACATTTAAGGATATCACTAGGTTGCTCAATCCCTTGATGAAAGCATTTGTCGTATTATTAGAATTTTGGTAAATTTGCTTTTTCGTATTAAATTATTTTTTATCAACAATTCTTGTTTTTATTTTTAACTTTTTTTTTCTATTGGTTAGTTATAAATATCTTTAATCATAAGAAACAATTGGATATTGACACTAAAACAATCATTACAATGATTCCAATGCATTTGTTCTGTCTATTTACTTGTTATCTAAGGAAGGGGGGGGGGGTGGTATAAAAAATAAATGGACCAAAAAACCTCCTGTCAACATCCAGAATCATAATCTTGAAGCTTTTCTGAGTTCAAAACTATTTACAGAATGTGGTCCTCATATTTTGCATGTACAACTCCCTCTGCTGCCTGCACTCCACGCTTCATGCTTAATACTATAAATATGACTTAATTGAAGGCAATAAATTTTATTGATTATTTAGTGATTCCGATTATTCAACATTTATATTTCGACGGGTTGGAAACCATTATATACCAATTAATTTCCGGATAACAGCCATTATAAACATTTATTCGTATAACTACTTATATCTCGGGTAAACCATGTGAATGACTTCATATTTACTGTTCATGTTATAGGACAATGGTTTGTTAGGAACAGCCAAATTCACAGGGAATTGGAGGTTGCTCCTATTTCAGTACATCTTCAACGACTTGTATGGAAGTACCATGGAAGCTTCCCAATATCAAGTGGAGCAACTCATTATAATTTAGGTGCAATGACTGAAGGACGACTACGTCCTAAATTGTACCAAAATCTCTTAATTTTGTAACAAATCTTGTATAATAACATCCATTTGTGAATAATGCTTACGTATTGGTCCAAATAAAATTTTCTTTCTTTCTGTTATAGGACATTAGTGTTTATGATGAATATGACGAGATGATTTTGATTATGCAATCTCTATATTTCCACTGGAAACTATTTCTATTTCAATCCGTCAACTACGTGTAACACGGCTAATACAAAATATTGTTTTCATTGAACTTTTACTGTGTGAGATATGAGCAAATATTTTCGGTGTAACATGTCATTGACATCCCCCACTCTAATGAATATATTGTGCAATGTCTGATATCTGACCCAAAATGTGGGTGGTTTAGAGGGGGAGGGGAATTCGAATATTGGAAGTATCTCTGCTGCTATGACTTGGATCGAAACTTATTATAGAACCAATCTTCTTTAACTGTTGATGCTCTACAGTTGCTGTTCAATACATTTTCTCGTAACTCAAACATTAAGTAAATATCGCACTTTCGTGTTTTCAGCCTTCAGCAAACCCCCACCCATGTTGAGATGAGATCACCAAGGACTGAATCTGCTTAGATTACGTAGTCCCTACGCGACGGGCTTCTTTTTTTTCCTGACTACGCGCATTCAGTGAAAACATTTGGTTTGTTTTAATCAAGATATCACAGTCATAGAAAGAAGGTTTAGAGAATGAAATAAGATATTCCTGATGCCAAGTACCGAAAAAAATAAATTTCTGTTACGTTAAATTGACATCCAAAAGTACATCTTAAGTGCCAGACAATTTTAAGTGCCAGGCCAATTAAAATGTGCGTCACAGAAAGAATATTAGTGATGTAGAAAACAATCATAATTTCATGCTTCCATTCTACGGAGAAAATATCAGCATGGTCGACTATTTTACTTTATGCTCCCCAGAAAAAGTTTCGTTGTATTACCTGATGTAATTGAAAGCAAATATGAAGTTAGTGGTTGTATACAATAATTAGTCAAATATTATTTTCTGTGATAAAAATAGTTGCAAAAAAAGGAGTACCTACGCATTTTGGATGCACATATATGAAAATTACTTTTCATATGAGTATTCCTTGAATTCGTAGAATCGTTCAGCCTAATATATCATCAGAGTCCGTTATTTTTTTTCTAGATAGGCTATAATTGGCACAACTGATAGCATTAGTCATGAGTAATTGGTTGAATTTCTAGCCCAACAATTACGGCCAAGAACTCTGGGGAATACCATGAAACACGTTTTCCTTTAAGTAATAGTATTTATTCTTAAAAACATTTCAGTCATACTTCTAGATTGGTTAATTTTCATTGTTTTCTTCCATAAAGTACTAAATGTAAATTGGGGCTCAGGTTTGTCATGGTTGAAGCGTTAGTCTTAATACACTTCGCAACCTAGAGTCGTGAGTTCGATTCCCGCGTGAGAAAGAGATGGGTGAAAAGAGTCGCATTGAAGTATGGCCGTACAATATCCTGCCAAAAATAATGAATCCGTACTGCTAAAGACCTTTGGGCTATTACTTGATAATCATTAGTTGAAGAATACCGGATAACTCATTTACCCTGATGTCCCTATGGATGATACAGCCAGCTGTACATGGCCTATTAATTCACTTCAAAACAGGATAATATTCAGTTTAAATGTGTCTATTGGAAACAATGATGGAACTTAAAGGTTCTATTGAATCTCGTGCGACAGACAAAGATGAGTGTTCGTCTATGTGAAGGTGGCTAAGGCATTTCGGGACTAATTGTACGATAAGTTGATTGCTAGTCCCTATGCTGTTCAACCGAACCTGATGTACTACGTGAAGTACCCACGGTTTATGGGGAGGGTGGAGGGGTACACGTAGAAAGTTGTTTATTTTGTTATTTAGAGAATAAATGAGTTATACGCTAAAAACTATAGCGGGAGTCAACAGTTTTAAACTCTTTACTCTACCAAACTAAACAAAACTCGGTATGTGTATTAGCACTAACTCCACCATGATGGTACCAACATTTCTAGGGACTGGTAGGAGTGGGGGATGTAAGGGAGGCCTGAAATTAAAAATAGTGATATTTCGTTTCCTATTGGGTTTTCGGCAAATATGCACTTGACAAAATTTGCTTAATTTGTTATTTAGAGTAACTTTAGTTACATTCACTTTGGCAGTATATTAAAGTATAAAGGAGATATGTATACACTAACAACTAAAGGGGGAGCCAAATATTTTACTGGGCACTATCGATTAAACCAAACATAACAAAACTCGGTGTTGAATTAGCATTAACTCTTCCATGATTATAAGCTGTATTAAAATTTTTAGGTTCGGAGAGGAGTGAGGGTTATAAGAGAGGCCTAAAATAAAAATTCGCGATATTTCATTTTCTATTTGTTTTCGGCAAACATGCACATAGCAAAAGCTATGGATGCAACACACATTAACACTGAGATTTAAACACCAGATTTTTTTCAATTTAATGATGTATTATCCTCAGAAATATAAATTTGTTTAAATATCATAGAAAAAAAAAAAACAATGCTCAAGGGATTAAAAGTATTGGGGAAATGTGCAGTCATATCTGCTATTTATTAATATTAATCCGTTAATATGTTACAGATAACAGAGGAAGCTATGAAAAATTATTAATACTAAGTTTGTTTGTGGGGCATACAATAAAATATTTTTAAGAATGCTTATTAAATACATAAAATAAATACATTTTTATGCTTATGGCCGGTTTTGGGAATATAAATTGTTAATATTACATCGTTTATAATAAAGAATGCTATCCACTATTATGATATTTATGATCCATAGTGTTTTGATCAAAAAATTGGGATTGACTAGTAACCTCTTACAATTAATGTTTAATCAGATAGATTCCATAGTACATACATTGCCCATGCTCTCAGAAAGCTATAAAATTTAATAAAAGTAAATACTCAGACAGGAAATATAAATAGATAGGGTTATTAAGGCCTTGCAATGAATAACATGGGCACTCATTATTCAGTCTAAATATTTCCTGAGCAATGCCACCTCAGTAATGGTACTTGATAATGATGAATGAATTGCTATCCATGATTATGATTAACATTGTCTATGATATTTTAAACATAACAGACAGATTGACCACAAAATAATTTTTTTTAATTCTTCAGGGATAAAAAATTCTGTAAGTTCGCTTTAGTTGCCAAATATTCAGGTATTTGCCCTACACATGGAGCGGGGAAATATAAAAATATTATGCATTTTTAAGCCTTACCAAAAAAAAATACTGTCATGATACAATCTCTAATGATTTTCCAAGCGAAGACGACGGGTAACCTAGCTAATAATACATACAAATGTAAATAGATAGGGTCTACTATATGCAAGGCTATAAAAGGTCCTTAATAATGATGAATTTTATCAATGAATGTGATTTATGTATGTTGTCAAAAAAATACCATCATTATCGAGTTTCTAATGATGCGATTTGGGTTATATATATATATATATATATATATATATATATATAATTATACATGTAGGTATATATGCATATTTACGTATTGATATATACATGCAGAAATTCTATATTAGTTTACAATGAAGATTAATGTTTCTCTTATCTCCTTAGACAAATTTTGAGTTTAAAATAAATTTGTAAAAAATGATGAATCTTTACCAGTACTATAACAACAATTTTACCATTTATATGTTGATTAATTTCTTAATTTAAAAAAAAAAAAAAAAAAAAAAAAAAAATATTAATACTCATTACTCCAATATTAGTAAGTTCTTGATACCCCGAACTTCAAATTATTTAAAATATCACTACAACAAGTTGTATTATAGTGCTTGGCAATAATTAAATACGCTCAAGAATACATAAAGTTCTCTACAGTTGTTATCTAATCAAGAGAAGAAAAAGGGATGATATGGTAAAAACATGAACCTAAATAAAAATCTTAAGAAAAATTGGTAAGTAAATCGCTAAACAACTGTGTCTACAATAAATATCAAATACTGTTTATATAGGCTTCTCATTATGTAAGAAATAAACATAAAGTAATTGAAGAAAAAAGAATGAATCTACATAATTCATTGAGCAACATGAACATAAATTGGAAGGAATAATCTGCTGCTCATAGAGCATTAGAACGAATGGTATATCTGTATATTTAAATTATTTAATGTTGCTAAACTATATTGGTAAATTTTCCTCCCTCTAATTTCAGGTCAGTATACACAAGGAAAGGTACAGTTGCCTAATTATGATCAACATAGCCATCATCATCACCATTGGCACAATTCTCATACTCAAAGTTTTTCATCCATACCTCACCCACACCAAAAAGGTATATTCTAAATAAATTAGGTCTTTGATAAATATTTAATTTAATAATATTATATTTATTAAAATGCTTAAAACTGAAAAAAAAAATAAGCTGTAATTTGAGTAAAAATAAAGATTTTAAGCTAGAACTGAGTATATCTGTGTAAATAAAACTGTAGGTTTGGTCTGATTTCCTATTTAAATTCGGCGACTTTGTTATTAACATCTTTTTTTTTAATTTAAAACTATTCTAACAACAACGGCATCAAAATTGAAAATCTTGTTCACTTGTTTGTTACTCAATCACTTAAAAACATAAATAAATAAAGAAAATATTGTATTTAGGTTAACGATTATGGTTCTAACTTAAAGTTTTGACTTCCACCCTCAGAGTTTCCTCCAAAACATATAGATGCCAATACCTTCGTTAATGTTGATTTTATCAAAAATAAAAAATGTGAAAAACAATTGTTTAGAGTACTTTTTATGGCCCTATAATGTTATTTAGGTCTATGATTTCTAATATTCTGACTTCCAGTCACTAAATAGAATTTATTACTTTTCCATGAAAGAGTATCTGTTGAATTTTGAAGTTATTTGTATATATATATATATATATATATATATATATATATATATATATATATATCAAGGATATGAATATTCACGACGTGGTTATTTTATACTTTACTGCTCACGACTGAAATGGGAATCAAACTTGTTTGTCAATATCTTCCTTACTTAATATTATTTCATCGAAAGAAATATTAAGTGTTTAAAATGTACTTTCATGTGGGTGCCAAGAATATGACATGATTATGAACTCATTTCACTCCCTATTCACTATTTATACCTTAGAACCCTATTTAAACAGGGGCTTATTAAAATGTAAGCTAGACATGAATTTTTGGTTCCCCTCTCTAAACCCTCCCTTTTCAGTGATTAGCGATCTCCTCCTTAGGTTTTGCTTAAAATGTTCATATATCGATTTGGGTAACATCCAAACATAATTGTATGAGTGTGTGTTACACAAATGATCCATCAATCTTTTCAAATCACCCTTGTTGAAAGCCCAAACCAACGGTGGTGCACTACTTTCATTTGTAGCACCCTCCCCCTCCACTGCATATATTAACAGATTTCCATTAATGGAAACCTAGGTTGCATGATGGGCATTTTAAGAATTTTTTTTCAAAAATCATGTCCTGCTTACAACTTCAATAGGTGATTTCCCCTGAGGGAAATCTGCAAAACTGGAACTTAACTGCGCACATATTTGTTGTAGTCTCAAATGTATTGTTAGATGGAATCATTATTTTCCTTGATTTCAAGAATTAAATTGGGTTTTATTCTAATTACATCATTTTTTCTTTAATTAACTTTTCTTTGTGTTAATCAGGTTAATTGAATAAGCAATCTATCACTTTTCTTGAGCCTGAGTTGGTCTAAAGGTTTTTCATTACGAAACAATCAACAAATAAGTTCCCATAGCTAGTTGCTGGAATCAACTCATGATTAGATGTTACTTAATTAAAAGCCTTAAAATCAGTGCCTCACATGTCATGGCAACTATAGGCATTGAATCTTAAAGTTTTCAGAATATTTATTTTTAATTTAAATTAAGCTGTTCTTCCAATTTTTTTTATTCAAATTTTTATAACAGGTTTTAGTTTTTTTAATCCTAATATATCAATTGTACCCTTTTTTAATTCTTAATAATTAATTATAGATAGGGTCTTCTCCAGTACGACTTTCCCTTATTTACTTCAGCTTCTTCAATCTTCTACTCGCCCTAATCTCATGTCTTTCCTTATCAGCCTCCCCCACAGCAACTGAGTGATGATAAACATACGTGTATGTTGATGATAATCTTGATTTGAGGAGAAAGTCCTCTATACAATGCCTAATTATTATAAGAATTATAATTACTTTCTTTTCTTTTTTCAGGTCATTATATATATCACTCAAAAACTATACCAAGAGTTAGTACCATACAGGTACCACCTGCAGGACCATATCACTCTGGTGTTCAGCCTCCAGGCATGTTGCCTCCTGCCCCTTCTGGGCAAATGCTTCCTCCACAACCTCCTTCCCTCTCTGGGCAAATGTTCCCTCCTCAACCTCCTGCCCCCTCTGGGCAAATGTTCCCTCCTCAACCTCCTGCCCCCTCCGGGCACATGTATCCTCCACAACCTCCTGTACCTCATTACATTTCACCTCCACCAGCAGAGCTGCCCCAATACCCACACCCTGCACACTCCGAGCCAAGCAATAGTTATTATCCATCAACTAATCCAAAACCAATTTTTCCACAACAAGTTTTATATTCAAACACTCAAGGTGGTCAACAGAAAATAGACTTTGAAAAGAAATTTCAGTCTGTTGTTCCTCGACCGTCTGTAATTTATAATTCATATGGAGATCCCATTGGAATTCCAGTGAATAATAATCAATTCCTTGAGGGTGGATCGTCATTCAGCAGAAATCCGCAATACTCACATCAAGTCCCTACAAATTATAATCCAAATATTCATGGGGGGTATGGCATTAATCCAGGACAACAAGTACCATTTATTGGACCAATTCCTAATGTGTATGATAATCAAAATGTTCAAGAAGGATATGGCCAACCTAGTAGTTTTAACCCTCAACAATTCCCATCACATCCTGAGGATACCAGCTCAAGCAAAACAGACCAGTCCCATACCGTTGTGAAACCAACTCCCTCTAATTCAAATATAAAAGATGTGTGTCCAAAGGACTTCCAAGGGTTAATGCCCCACTCTGACTGTGCGAAATTTCTGAGTTGTGCTAATGGTAGAACTTTTGTCATGGATTGTGGTCCTGGTACAAGGTATGGTATTCTTCATTAAAAAATAAATTTAGAACAATAATTTTATACAATTCAGTTATGATTATCTCTGGCATTACTTAAATACAGGTTTCATCCAAATCTTCACAATTGTGTTCATGCACATGAAGTTAAATGTGGAATAAGTGATGATGACAAGCATGACCAGGACCTAGAGACACAAGGAACTCATAATCGTGATTCGTCTTTAATTATTCATGTTACAGAAGAAACTGGTATGATCTTGTTAAGATTGTATACATATATTAATGGATAAAACATTTATTTTCTTTCTGTATTGTGATAATATTTTTAATTGAAATGAATTACACTACTAATATGCTTAATTATAGAGGAATGGCTCTTATTGAATATCCTATTAGGCATACACTTTTTTGAATAGTTTTTTCAAACACACATTATAACAGAGAGAAAGAAAATATAAATTGGTCTGAAGTAAAGTCTGTCAAGCAGAGGCTCCTAAACTAAGCAGTTTTCCAAAGTAATGACACACTACTGATTTCATCTCACTTTATATTCTATATTTCCCAAAAAATAAATAGATAAACAATTAGTGAAAGTCAATTCAATTTTAATTGATGTCATCATCACACTAACTATTTGCATGTATCTCACATTATAAATGTCCATTGAAAACAATATTTGGTATTTATGCTTGGAATAATAGGTTTTATTGTATATTCGCTTATTTTTAGAGTGTGATGACTAAATGTGGGGGTTTACTAGAGGCAGAAAACTAAAAAAGTCGGTCTCACAGGTACTGCGTAAACTAAACAAATTTTCCACGTTCTGTTATAACACACTTTTGATCTCATATCACAACAAGTCCTCTATTTACTGAAGGCTGAAAAGAAGAAGGTACTAATAACTCACTGAATACTTGAGTTATGAAAAAGCGCACAGAACAACAATTGTAGACCATCAATAGTTTAACAAGATTGGTCCTATAACATTTTAGATCCAACTGATAATAACAAAAATATTTTGAATTTTCAAATTCCTCCCCTAAACCCCCTATATTCCAGGTCCGACTTCAGCCAATAAGAAATATGATCTTTAGTGTTGACTAAAACGGTTAAATACCAAATATGGTACAAATCCAGTAAACATTTTTGAAACAAGAATGTAAAATCTTAATTGATGATGTCATCACACAATGAATTTGCAAGTGTCTCACATAAATGAAAACAATATTTGGTATTGATGCTTAGAATAAAGTGGTTCAAGATATAACAGCTTATTGTAAATATGACATGATTAGGAGTGGAGGTTTACTGAAGGTTGAAAACTAAAAAGTCCAAATATCCACTAAAGTGTTAACAGACAAATAAATATAGATATAGATAGTTTTGAATGAACTTCATTTTTCGTCATCTCCTGGGTAGGATCAATGGACATTTGAGAAAAGTTTTTGACTATAGCACCGACCAATAGTACAACCTCAATAGGTGATTTCTTTTGAGAGAAATCTGCTAAAACTAAGATTGGCAGTATTTTTGAGAATCCATTTCATATAAGTGGAAGTATTCTTATTTAATCAAACCTTCCAGTTACTAGGTAGTTCTAACCTTCTAGTTACTAACTTGAATAAAGGTGCCAATATAAGCTTCATGAAATTACTTGTAATTATATTTTTTTACTTCCTTGTATGCTGTAAAGGAATTATTGTTTATAATGTGCTTTGATAGTTTCCTTGTTTTCTCATTTTTTTAGCAACTGAATTTACTACTACGGAAGAGCCTATTCAAGAACAAGTTACAGTAGAAGATATTATTTCATCTCAAGAACAGGTTGAAGAAGATAGTGTAGATGAAATAAGTTATGAGCATGTTAAAAAACCAATTGTGTCTTTTAAAACGAGTATATCAATATCAACTGAGCAGAATAAACCCAAATCTGAGCATGTCTTCCGACCAGCGAATATCACCTCTACTGTCTCTAGTGTTAATTCACCCCAAGGAAGGTTTATTTCCAAGAGAAATTCCACAACTGATAGACAAATATTGCGATTAAGAGGCAGCCCTTCACAGTTTGAAGGGTTTGTTGAAATGCAGCTATCTCCTGGCTCTTGGGGTATAGTATGTGATAAACCTTCAAAATGGAGAAGTGAAGAAGCACATATAATTTGCAAGACCTTAGGATATCCTAGGTAAATCAAAATTTAGTTATAAGCTCATTAATCAGAATATGTCTAATTATTTTCTACAATAAAATTGTATTGCTACTAATAATAATATACAAGTTAACTACAAGTTAAAATAATATTCTTGTATAACACCCTGTCCCACAACATTGCTTTTAGGATGGTAATGTTTAGTGATCTTCCTTACCTTTTATGGATACTTGTAATTCAAATTACTTGACACATTTTTATTCAAGTTATGATGATTACTCACCTTTGGCTTGGGTTAAAATATAGTTACAAGTATGTACTTTTGGTGAGTTGAGTTTGACCTTTTTTCAGAGTTGTCTGATTTTTAGATTAACAACTCCATAATTTACTTCACAAATAAAGATCTGATGTGGACACCACTAGAGTTCCATGGACTCCTATTATGAAACAAACAAAAACTTTTTTCTGTACTTCATTTAAAATTTTCTTATTAATTAAGTCATATCTTCCGTGCATTGGATCGAGAAATGCCATGGAACAAATTTTTTTAGATATTTTAATGATAAACAAAAATATCTGTACACAAATCTTGTGTATCTCTAATAGGACCAGAAAAATTTGGAATTTCTTTTTTTCGCTCTCCTCAAACCCTCCCCCTCAATCGATTTTGATCAAAAGGGGAGGTGCAGTACTAAATGTTACAATAGTCCTGAATATGAAATTTTCTGTCTAGCCATTTTGGACTTATGCACTTCATAACTCACACATACGTGTGCATATACGTCAGATCCCATGCTGAAACTAGTCACAATGGGTTCAGGAATACTAAATATGGATAATTCCATTGAAATCTCTAAACCTAAATTTTGTGCACTTCCTATACTTCATAAAACATAGTAAAAAAAGGAAGTTTATTCATTATTTAGTTGTTATTCTTCAAAATTGTTTTTTTAAACTTAATAAATATTATCTAGGGGTGCTGAATTGACTTGGCAAGGACTTTCTCCAGAAATAAGCAATATGACCTCAGAAATTCTTGCTGCTGACGAAGTAGTCTGTACAGGGATTGAAGAATCAATACTTGAATGTACTCTCAATGTTGGTAAGCATAGAAATTAACCATACAAAAGCATTTTTACTAATTCAATCTGTATTAATTATTGGACTAGAAGTTCTCTGCTCTCGAACAGTGATAGTCCAATGGTTCTCATAAAAATTACTGAGCATGGTGCTTGGAGCATGCAGATATCACTCTACCCATTGCTTCTTGTGATACATCAGGAAGGACAAGAAAGAGAAGCTGACCCAGGCAGCAGAGGCTTCGTAATTTGGAGGATTTGGAGAGGAATTTCAGATAGACAACTTTCGCAATATTCAATTGTATAATCTTGCTAATAATTTCATGAGCTGTAGACCTCTAATTTTTTTTGTACTTTGGCATCGTTTATTGTGTTAATAATCAAACAGCAAATAAATATGAAGTTATATACACTAATGTAAAAAATGGCTGATTAGCCAGTGCTACTACACCATTTATTTCTTTTTCTTTTTACAGTTTCTAATACACAAGTAAATACCTTCTTTATTTTATTCTTTTTTTATTTTTTTGTAATTTAGCATCAATTAAAAAATTAATTATTAATTAAATTGAAATGAATTGATTATTCATGAAATGATATTGAATACTCAAATGACATTTGAGGCATGTGCAATTCTGGTCAATATTCACTCTATTAGTATTTTTAAGGGTTTTTTTTTTTTATTATTATATCATTTATAGTCCATAAATTAGTGTGGTCATAAATTAACTTTTCCTTTAAAATACATTTATACTTATACATGATGAAGCTGTATACATCATTTGATTAAAAACTGTAATTACTAAATCTGTAAAATCATTTAAAAATTAACTGAAATACTTATTGTGAATGAAAGGTTCTGGTTGTCAACCCGCTAAACATGGAATCTGGGTTCGGTGCTATGGTCATGGCCAATCAAGGTGTCACCCCAATGAAATGTCACTCGGGGAGAAATGTTATTCGCTGATTATTCCAGATGAAGAAGCACCAACAGAACACTTAGTTGGCTTTACTCAAGGAGAGGCTCTTTCTCACTGCCAAAAGAATGGTGGCTACCTACTTGATATTACTTCACAGGTATTACATTTATTTCATTACATTAAAAAACATTGAGTTGGATTAGATAAAAATTCATGTTATAGAGAAATGAATATTGTTAATAGATTTTGTTATTATATTCTCAAACAACTGAGATACTGATCATTGGTAATGCAACATATTTTGAAATTAAATACGTTTCCTGCCAAATACTAACCTGGAATGATTTTCCACCAAAATTAGTTCAGTGTAACTCTCCAACAGCACCCAATTCACCTCTCTCAGACTGCTTCCAGTCTTTTTATATGGAAAATAGTCTTCGTCAGATTTTAAAATGCAAAATTTTCACTATCTCTTTGGCTATCTTCTTCAGGCTACACATCACCAGCACTTTTGATCAGGTTAGGTCGCAGTCTGCAGACTATATATATAGTCTAGATCAACAATAACAATACTGTGTAGCCTGAAGAAGGTAGCAAAGATCAACCCAAAAATTAGCATTTTAAAATGTGATGAAGAAGCAAATGGAGCTTATAGGCTAGAAAAATGATTTATGTTTTGATTACAAAATCATGCCAAACATAGTGTTATTATTTGATCAATAAACTCAATATTTAATAATTTCTTGTAAAGCTAGAGGTGAACTTTGTTAATTTTGAGAATTTACCTGAAGAAGTAAAGGTTTAGAAGAGGAGGAGAATGTGCAATCAAAATGATCTCTCTTACAAGAGGCTGACTATAATTTTTGATTTGAAGACCACCTTGTATATTTGCCCTCTCGCCTTCAAAAGTGGAAAATTTTTCCAGGGCTTAGAAGCATCTGATTCCTGCGATCATTCTGGCTTTTATATCTGCTACACCATTATTACCTTCTGTAACTACCACATCCAGCTACTTAAACATGCTTTAAGAAGAAAACATTAACTCCCAAATCGATAAGACTGCCTGTTCACTAAAGTTCATAAGACATTCTGAAGTACTTAGAATTTTCCATACTTAATCTAAGCCATAGATGTTTTGCAGGTCATGAAAACTCTTCCACAGTATAAACTCCCAGTGACCTATTCATTGTCAGCAGACACCGAAAGCTGTGTTTTAATATGTATTGTTTTTAATAATGAAACAATACATATTAAAACATTCTGAATTAATAATTTATAAAAAACGGTCTGGTGTTAATGACCATAAGGGTTGACACAGCACAAAAAAAAATAGTTGTGTTTGTTTTTTGTGTATATCACCAGGGTTTGCCACTTCCTGGGCAAGGTTAGGAGTAAAGGTGATAATGAAACTTTTCTTTCATGAGCCAGTGATAAACTCAAAGCCATCAAAACCCAATTCCGGTTTTTAGGCTAAAAATAATTTGTAAATAACAATAATAAGAAAATCATCATACCTATAAAGATGGCATTATCACAGACTGGTCTAATAAGGAAGAGGTAACCTATGGTCAATCTTCCAAGCAGAAATTTGTTCTAGAACTCTCCCAGTATCCTCTCTCCCTCACTACTTTCCTCAAACAAATGAAAAGAAAAATACATCTTATAGACCTTGGGAAGAATTTTTTTTTTTTTTTTTTATCTACTGACAATATTTGTTTCTCTCCATTTCGCTAGCCTTTTTCATTCATCATAAATCAAAATAAACTTCCTCCCAGATAAGCTTTGTTTTTTAAATGAGACAACTTTGTACCTCTAGCAAAAAAATCTAATTTGGTATTATTTATCAAAATGTGAATTTTGGGTAAATTGATATACAATTTTATAATATGAAGTTGATTTTGTTGTTTTAAAGTTATCGATTAATTGGCAGAAAGGCAGTTGTTCAGATTTTTTTAGATAACTTCTTAAGTGTGACATATTATGAAATAACCATAAATATTATTTGTTTCATTGTAGTTGGAGAATGACTTTGTTTCTGAGTGGCTGTTAAGACAAAACGTAGATGGCCACATAATGACTTCTGGTGTTGGGATGCCACTTATGGGTGGAACAATTTGGATTTGGGAAGGAAGTGAAAGTACCTTCACTTACCACAACTGGTGGCCTGGTATGTCAATTTGTAATGGTAACACATGTTATTAATGAGAAGAAAACACTTGCAGACTGAGTAGAACTCATGATTACAAGATACTTGCTCTCAGCTGCTTCCTAAGGACTGTATATTATTTGCACTTTGGCAAATTGGAACGGATTATCTACAGATAACCACCCTTTTCTGGCCAGCGTGGGACTAAATATTTTATTCAATGAGTTTGCTACTAAATAAATTCCTATTGTACACATGATAATCGAACCAGTGACTCTAAGTTTAAGTACATTACGGTGCATCATCTCAGAACCTCCTCATGCTTTAACTCATATAGCTAATCTGAAGCTCTTCAAAGGACTTTAAAATTGATATCCACAATTCATTAAATAATTAAATGTGATTAATTAGAAAAGATATTTTCCAGATAGAAGTTTTATAAACATGCTCTATGCCATATTTTTAAATTCTTACCTTTTATCCATGTTTTAAAATATGAATATTTTCTTCAATGATTTTAAGAAAAAGTGCATCATTCAGGGGCTGCATAAACTAAGCAGATTACACCATATATTCTCTATTTCTAAGTCAAAATTAGGTGAGTAGAAGTGGGGTTTTATGATGGACTGAAAACAGGAAAGAACTAAATAACTCGCTTAATATTTGAGTTACAAGAAATGTATTTATCAACAATTGTAGAGCATCAGTAGTTTAACAAGATGTTCTAGAACATTTTTCGAACCGACTCATCCGAGATATTTTGAATTATAGAATTCCTCCTCTCCCCATAACCCCCACCCCTATCAACATCGTATTTCAGCTGTTAACTAATGTGATCTTTTTTGTTGAATAAAAAAAAATGAAATATCGAGTGTGGAATAGATAAACTAAACTTTACTCAGTGAATACCGTAAAACTTTACTTGATGACACCATTGCTCTGCTTATTAGCAGGTATCTTACATAATAAAAGCCTGTTGAAAACTATTGTATGAATTTAAGCTTGAAATAAGACATTTCTTGATATATAAAATTATGGTTAATGTGTGATGACTAAAAGTGAGGTTTACTGAAGGTTGAAAATTGAAGAATTCAATTATCTCAGTTAATATTTGAAATAGAGAAAAGGTGTAAATAACAACAAGACAATTAAATTTGAAATAAGATTGACTCTATACACTTTGTCAATGCAACTTATAATAATAGAGATATTTAAAATTGTTGAAATTTCCCCCACTAAAACCTCCCACTCTTATGTCTGATTTCAGCCATTAACCAACTCAGGTTTGCCATGTGAGTTAAAGCGTTGCCTTTAATCACATGGTAAATCACATTAAGAGTGGCGAGTTCGATTCCCACCTGGGCAGTAGGAATTTGTTTAGTGACGAACTCATTAAATAAAATCCTTAGTCCCACCCTGGCTAGAAAAGGTTGGTAACCTGTATATAACCCATCCCAATTAGCCTTAGTAGCAAAATTGGGCATTAATAAATAACAACAAACTCAACCTTTACTTTTCATAAAACATTTAAATATCAAGTTTCGGTAATGATAAAACAAAAATTAAGATCACTATCATATATATAGTTTTGAATGGGCCTCATTTTTGGCATCCCCTGGGTTGGATTGATGGACCTTTGATGAAAATTTTCCAAAATTGCATCATTAGTATGACCTCAATAGCTGATTTCCCTTAAGTGAAATCTGCAAAATTCAGGTATTGGGCCAGATTTTCTAAATTCTTGATATCTCATGAGAACTTTTATTGTACAATATAGAAGTACTAACATTGTACATAGTTATGCTCACTTGTGATAACATTGCCCTCCTCTTTCAGTTAAATCTTATTTCTGCGAAGGAGATTGCCAAAGATGTCTGAAACCCGTTAGCACATAAATAAACTACTACATTTTAATTTGAGCACCTTCATTCACCATTCTAAAAATCTTAAAGAAGCGTTTATGAATCAATAATTAAAATCTGTCAATCATTATTATTTATTTCTTATATTTAACTTAATTATGTTAAATTAAAATTGTGTCTATTATAAACATCTTTAAGAACATGTTTCGAGATGGAGCATTTTTTTCTCTATTCTCAATGTTCTTAATATGGTTTTTTAAATATTTTTTTTATAGTAATTTCCCTAATTCTTCTATGTAAATTTTTCACTAAATTTACAATACATCTTGAAAACATTACAATTTTTATGTCTTTCATTTTTCATGTCTTTGTTATTTTGTTTTTTAAATAACTCTTGTTTAGATAACTTTCATTATTTTTACAGGATGGACTGGGGTAAAGTCTATTCCACCCCAATCAAAATCGAAAGCACAGTGCATTGTACTTAAGCGGCATTTTCCATGTCAAGAATCTAATGGAGGAGAAGACAAACTATGTGATGCACAATATTATTTTTGGGATTTGGAAGACTGTACTACCATGTCTACAAGTTTACCTTATGTTTGTGAAAGGCCTGCTGACAAAATAGGTTAGTACTTAATAAAAATGAATGTGTAAATCAATACATTTATCTATCTATCTATCTATATATATTAAAAATACTCTTTTGTAAGTCTCGATTGTAAACTGTATATACATATTGGTTCATAGTCTGTTTAATAAAGTATATCATGTATTAATGAAGCAGAGTTAATAAATACCAGAAATAACTGGGTGCACCTCCCCAGTGTTCATCCTTTTAAATTATTTATTTATGATAATTAAACAAATTCACATTCCTGAGAATAACACTACATTGCTAAAAGTATAAGCATCAATTAACATGTAAACATAGACCAATATAAGGTCGGCAGGGAAGCAGCAGAACTGATAGGACAACAAAAGTACCCCACACCTCTCTAGGCTAAGCGGCGCCAACCTACCACTCATTTAGGATCTCAATCCTGTAATACATTGAATTATATTAACAAATCTGATTACATTATCTTCACAATACTAAAACTGTTTGTTCAAATAATTTTCATGTTTTAATTAAATAAAGAATTAAATACATTTAGGGCAAACTGGCGTTTCTCATGAATTAATGTTTGGGAGAAGAGAAGGGGGAGAGGCATATACTTTACTTGGTGCAATCTGTTACTGGCTTTAAAAAAATAACATAAGTTAATCTAAATAACAAAATATAAAACTTTTGTTATTTGCATATTTGCTGAAAAAGCAATATGAAAAGAAATATCACTATTTTTAATTTCAGGCCTCCCTTATAACCCCTACTCCTGTTCGTCTCAGAGAATATTAATTATCAGAACTATCAGTGGATGCCCAGCAGGCCTTACAGGGTCTGCATTACCATACATTTCATTTCAATTGAAAACTAAAACCTAAGTAAATATTCTATTTTGTTAAAAATTACATGAAAAAGAAAATTTATTAGCCTACGGATACAAAGGATTTTTATTTTAAATAAAAATAAAGAATTTTTAAGTAAATATGAGTAGTGACTATTAATGAATGCGGTACACACATTTAATTTTTCTTAAGTAGATTAATGATTTACTGATATGTGTCTGTTGGGGGAGGGTATAATCTTTCTTCCAAATGGAGTCGTTTGTATTTTTAGGAAAGGAAAGTGTGATATAATGAATTCTTTAAAGTGATTGTAATTACTCTTTTGTTACTTGTAGTGGTTAGCTGGAAAAAAAAGTGTAAATAATAAAGTCTTAGGCAGAAATGGGTTAAGTGCATAGAAATTCTAAGAACATCAACATATCATTAATTAATTATTATTAAGATGATCAGTTATTAAAAAAGTTATCTTAATAAATGATCAGTTATTAAAAAAGTTATGATAAATGATCAGTTATTAAAAAAGTTATCTTAATAATTATTAAGATGATCAGTTATTAAAAAAGTTATACTTTATTTATCAACTTTTCTCCTTCTATTATATTATAAAATATTTATCATGTAAATATAACATGGATTATTAGTCAATAGTATGAAAAGATATTGGAAAATATCTTCCAGACATATGACAGCTTAGACAGGCTAGCAACAGGAGGCACTACTGTCAGTTGTGATTCATAGCTACCTTATCAGGATAAGGAGAATAACTCTGGAAGGGACTTTTTGTAAGCGTAAAACTGTAGATTAGTGTTTCATAGAGGTTCTACTGAACAACAGCGGAGACAACCAGATCAATTATCACCTAAACTGTTTTACACTGAGAAGTAGCAAACCAAACTATAATTACAAATCCTGGTGGTACCTGACACAACTACCACACCAAATAGTGTATGCTAATGATGTATTGAATATGATTAAAAATATCACTACATTGTCTGGAAGAATTTAAACAAGCAGTGTAAAGGTGGCAGAGTCCTAGGTTATGCAAGGACTCGACACAAGTGGTTGAGAGTGGAAAGCCCTCCATGGGCTGTTGAAGCTTAGTTTTGAGTTTTGGAAATCTGGCTACAAAATAAAACTTCAATATCAAACCTAATTTTTGAAAGGTCTTCTTTTTTTATTTATTTATTTGAAAACAGCTGACAAGTCTTTATAGTTGGCAATAAAATAGTAGTAATGTGGATTGGAATGATCGATAAGTTATTTTATAGAATTTAGTTTGCGTATTATTCCAATTTTAAATTTTACTCAAATTAAAACTGTTATAAAAGGCCTAAGTATATCTGCAAGTTACTATACCTCAAGTTATTTATAAACGTCATCTTTGTGCTACTGAGACTACTTGGGACATGTTATTTACAGGTTATCACCATATTCCAGCAAGAATAGACTAAGAATTTAATTTAGTAAGTTATTCATAAAATAAATTACTATAGCCCAAACAGTAATCAAACCCATGGCTCTAAATTTAAGCATTGACCTTGCAGTTCCTACAATTGGGTTCTTTCGGAAGCTATTCTTTTCATATATCTAAACCTACCAAAATCCATAATATGTTTCATGTTTTCAAAAAAGGACATTATTTGCCTCCCTCTTTTCCTATGCCCAATAACCTCTCCTTTGAATGTATATTTTTTTATTTCTCTTAAAATTGTTGTTTTTTTTTATATCACCCTCCTTCTTTCTCATGATCTTGATAATACTTTTAGTTAGCTCATATCTAAAACTTCCATGAAGGTGAATTTTTTTTCTTTTAGTCCAATGTGTTCTGCTGATTCTACACCAAATCTACATTTCTGTTGCTTCCCATCTGTTATATTCCCTTTTGTGAAAAGTCTAACTTTTGCTTTCCGTCTTTGCTATCACTGAGTTAAAAATACACCTCTAGCTCAAAGAATTTCTTTTCAATAGAAATTACTTTTCTTTTGGGATAGTCTATTATACTTCCTGCAACTGCACTATTCTCAAAAGTTCTTTTCTTGTTTTCAGGCTGTGTAATGGGAACTGGAACTAGTTACAAAGGTGGTGCAAACGTTACTAGAAATGGTAAGACTTGCCTTGATTGGGAGACTAAGGAAGTTCTTTCAGAACTAAAGTATAAAGTTTCAGAAAGTGATAGAACGTAAGAACTTTTGGTACCTTTTAGGTATTAGCCATTAAATACATATAATTTTATTTCATTTGAATTAGCTCAACTAATTTTTGGAATTTGTCAAATTCTTCAGTATTAAGTAATAATTTTTACTTAAAAGCTCCTGAGTTACAGTTTATATTAATACATTATTAATGATTTTGTACATTTAAATCAGAATGAGTTTGACTGGTCATAATTACTGTCGTAATGTTGCTGGGAAGGAAACACATCCTTGGTGTTTTGTGAAAGAAGGAAATCTCGTCAAAAAAGAACTATGTGATATTCCACCCTGCTCACAAGGTAATTTTAAAACAAAGGAATTGATCACTTATAATTTATTTAATTTTAGATTAAAGTTCTCTCTCTCTCTCTCTCTCTCTCTCTCTCTCTCTATATATATATATATATATATATATATATATATATATATATATATATATATATATATTGGAAGAAATACTTCCAATGATTAAAAGAAATATGGAGAATAACCAGTAAAATACAACCTCTTTTAATCAGAGGAACTGGAAAAGAAAGCAATCTAGGAAATTGAAAATACGAGTAATATCGGTAATAGGCAAAATGTTTTTGTTATGTGTATGTTTCCTAAACAACCAATAAGGAGCGATACATCAAAGGTTTGCAGGCCTCCCTTAGAACCCCCACTCCTGTTCATGCTTAGAATTTTAAATATAGCTTTCTGATCATTGAAGAGTTAATGCTAATTCATATGCAGTGTTTTGTTTAGTTGGGTTCTGTCATTTGTGCACAATAAAATTGTTGACTCCCACCGTTTATACTTTAATTTAAAACAAAAGAGTATATAATAAAAGTTACTTTAAATAAAAAATAAAGGACTTCTGTTATGTGCAAATTCCCTGAAAAACCATTAGGAAACAAAATATCATGATATTTCATTTCAGGCCTCCCTTATAACCCCCACTCCTCTCATCTCATAGAACATTAGTATAGCCTAAAATCTAACATGGGTTAGTAGTAATACAGGTACCAAGTTTCATAAAATAATAAATAAACAGACAACATAGTCCAAAATTGTTGATATCATTTCAATTCCATCTATAATGAAAACGTATTTTGAAATTTTGAGATAAAAAAATGAATGTACAGACAGAGGTTACAATATCATATATTTATAAAAAAAAGTTGATTTTTTTAGGGGGGGGGGTGTTTTACCGCCTCATGATAGCCTAGTTTCAGTGTACAGGTTATAGATAGTTATCCGATTCTATAAGTATCGTGATATATTACGACTTTTTGGGATATTTCTTCTAGTAAACTGTTTGTAACCGTCGTCGCCGAAAATGCTTATTTTTTAAAATTATTTTCCGACAGTAGCCCTCTAAAACAAACACTTTACTAAAGGCCTCACCTCCGTTATATAACCATTGAAGCGCATGCACACGAACTCATTGTCTTTTGCTTTATATAAAGTTATTTTTATATTATTTCCAAAGGAGTGAAAATTGTCTGATTTGTCATATATGTTAATGAATTAGACATGCATTAGATGGTAGTTTCTGTGAAATAGTTTTTTTTTAAGTCATCTTCAGGGAATCTAGTTTGAACAATGTTAAAGTTGAAAGTATTTTGGCTTCAACCTTCAATATCTTCTGTTTTTTGGATAATAATTTTTTTAATACTGTTAATTCTCTCATTTCAAACATGCAATATGACTGTTCTAGCTATTGAAAAATCAGCAAGATACTTTCAGTGTCCTGCAGATCATTTTTCTTGTGGCTCAAATGGTGAATGTATTCCAGCTAATAAAGTGTGTGATGGAAAATTTGTAAGTATAAATGTATGGTAGTTTTTTCTACTATAATTCCTTTCATTTTATAAAAATAAAATAAAAAATGAAGTAGACAAGTACAGATTAGTTTCAAAACATAAGTGTTGACCAAGTTTTTTGTCTTGGTCTTGATCCTTCATGGGACCTTACTTTTTGTTGGCCTTACATATAAGATCCTATAGGTAAATTAAGAAAGCCCATTAACTCTACAGGAATCCCACCATAGTTCCAATTGTACTTGCTCTTCCTCCTTAGCCACTATTTTCCTTTCTGCTGATCAAGTGGATGATTGGCTTACTCCAGATTGCCGTCAAGCTTGATGAACTGCCAATGAAATTCCACTCTCCATTGTTTTCGTCTGGCTCCAGCTGAATATAATGAGTCCTTGTCCATATTTTGATTCAAATTTCTCGAACGACCAACTTAGTTTGTATGTTTTATACTTTTAAAATACCTATTGGAACCTTAATTTGCTCCAATTCTCTTTGTGATGTTTAGTAAGGAGATTTATTTTTAGACCAAATTAAAAACACTCATTCTTCTAGATCATATTTGCTATAATTGAAGACTTTTTGAGCAAATATTTGCATCTCACATTGTGAGATGTCTTCTTATTCATGTAATAATACTCACAGATTAGCTTGCTTTAAACTTTAAAGAAAATCGCAAAGGCATACAAAAAAAATACACTTTTAATTAAAAGTTTATTACAATGAAATTAAATGTTTTATAATTGTGCACAAATGAAAATTATCAAGAATTGTGGTGGTAATTGAGCCCTTAGAATGATTTTCTTTTTTTAACAAAACAAATTAAATTTCATCATGCCCACTCATTGTTTTAAATAAATTAGTCACAAATGGTTATATTTTCTAATTCTAGTTTTTGGAATGATATTAAACTTCTGTTTATATTTTATATTTAACATCAATAATAGTCATTTTTTAATATTTGATGTTTAGATCACCATTTTTCATGTTTCAGGACTGTTCTAACTCAATCGATGAAGTTGGATGTACAAAATCCCAAAAGGAGAAAACACCTGTTGAGCATACTATTTTGTCTGAGTTCAAAATATATGAACATATGAAATTGGTTGTGATGGAAATTGAACTTTTTGTGAGTACTCCACTCACTGAATGTGCTGAAAAATGCTTAGAAAGAGTCAGCTGTAGATCCTTTTCTTATTTGTATGTTAAATATTTCAATTTAATTTAGTTTTATATTTTTTAAATGTTATTTATTCATGCCCACTTTATGGTACTTGTTGCGATCTGGCTGCAGCGATAAGCAGTGGAAGCTGTAATATTGGAAAAATCCCACTACCAAACCACTAACAAGAATTTAGGAAGGGCCACCAACAATCGACTCAAGTCCAAATTCAAATATATAAATTTATTTATAAATAAAAATATTCTCCAATAATAATTGTTAATAATTAAAATGAAGAGGCAACTTTGAAAATATAATGGGGCACACTTAATTATACTTAGACTATATTACAATTGAAACACTTAGCTGTTTAATGGAAGTGCTGACTTAGCCGTGAGAGTTAGTACATGCCGGATCTGGCAAAAGGGTGTTAGCGGTGTTCCACCAACAAGGGACTCCCCTCCAGAGAATGCCGAATATGACTGAATTTAATCCGTCACGAGGGGGTCCTTATATAGGGCTAATCCGGCAGTGAACTTTGAACTGCCATTCGAAATACGCTCAAAAAGTGCATTTAACGGGAATTAATTATCCAAATTCATCCGTATTATTACTTAGTGTGCCGACGTTAATAGCTGTGAATGTTATTATCAAAATCCATCGGCGTTATCTATGAAAATGCTAGAGCACATGGTGACTTCACTCCAAATTGGATATACTTCTTATTTAAAGAACATTTAAGCATTCATACATAATAATCTTAATGTGCTCTGTGCTGGGAATACTCAGAATATACTCGTAAAATATATGGTCATTTATAATGGGCTTATGTAATGCAATGTCAATTTCATTACATACTATGGCTAATCAGAATAGACTATCTTTTTCAAGCCAGCTAAAGACTATAACAAGTTTTCTAATGTATGTGTCACTAACTAAGACTCTAGATTTACCTCCTGTATTAAGACCAACACATTAATTCATATTCCTAACTTGAGCCCCCATTTAATTTATTTTAATTACAGGATGAGAGCCCGGATGCAAATAATTTGTTTTACTCAGAAGAACATATAATAATGTCAAATCTTGCTATAAAATCCCTTCACCTGCCATGTAGAATTGTATTCTATCTCGTTTACTAGTTCAATCAGCTATTTGAGGTGCAATTTTCATGTATGATGGATCTTTAATGATAATGGGTTTGTCAGCTGCTTAATTTTCAGGTTGTCAGGTACATTGTCGCATACCATAACTCATAGGCTAGGAAGCTTAATGTCCTCTTTATCAAACTAATTTTCCTCCTCTTAATATTATTAGTAGGACTTTCCATCAGGAATGTCAACTGGGTTGTAATTTCTTCATTTGTTCATCTATCCTACCTTGTAGATGACAAATTTTACAATTTTAATATTGAGTTTGTTTGTCATTAACAAACTCAACGGTTAAATGTTTTGTGTGAAACTGAATGGGACCAAGAGAGGGGGTTTAGTGAAAGGATAAAATGTTCCATCTCTGTTATTATCTGCTTGATCAATATATGTTGTATAATTAGTATTTTTGCCAAAAACATGTGCTATAATTGATGTTCTAAATAGTTTTCCCTCATTCTAATATTTATTGAGATATTTGTTTTTTTATCCTTAGGTAAACTACCATTCCTACTCATACAGTTTACTCACTAAGCTTCTATATAACTTTGTCACACATATGCCTGAGGAAGAAAACATCTAGAACACTAGATATTTATAATTCTTTTTATTTTTCAGTCCTGCACAAAGTCAGTGCCTTCTTAGCGAAAGTAACATTGGTTTGTCAGGCAATTTGATACAATCTGATGACTGGAATTACTATGAACTTGAAGCAAAATCTCTGAACTGCAAAAATTCTCATGTTTGCGACAATGGAAAGTGTATTGCAAATGAAACTGTAAGTAGTAACCATTTACTCACACAAACACACTTTGTTAATTTCATTTAACTTTGGACATTTCATCAAGTACAGTAAAGCAATGTAATCCTTTTAAAAATATGTGTTTGGAATGAGTAGTATTTGTATAATTTTTTCATATTGTTAAATATTAGCATCACTTTCACGAGTAGCTATACAATTGGCCATTCCTGCTTTGTGCCCACCTCAAGATATATGGATGGTCCATAATATTTTCTCATCACTCCTCTCCCCTGTGCAGCACTGTATTTTTTTTTATTATGTTTGTATTTCTTTAAATGAACTCCAATCTCTCTCCTTGCTGTGTTTTAATAAGAATTATCTTTATATGCCATCAGTTGTGTACATATTTTGAGCCTTCTATGATTATGGCTGGAATGGGTGGTTAGAATGATACCAGCTGTAAAAGGACCTCTATTGTCACAATTAGTCTAATAAAAGATATTTTAGTTAAATAATTAATTATTGTCAATCATTGATTTTTCTTCTACATAGTTTTGGAGAATTCACAACCGATAGATCATTCTAATAGAAAACAGCAAAGGAGAAATTACAAAATTAATAAATAAGTAATCCTAAAAATGTGGAGCAAGCTGAAAATTGTTCTCATATCCTCATCAAATTCATTATAAGCTATATTTAAAAATATCTTGTCTTGACACAAATCATTGAATGTAATATCTATTTGATGTTCATATTAGCAGATTTACCTTAATGGAAATCAGCTATTGAGGTTGTACTCATGACTTCTTCAAGTGTCCATTGATCCTACTCAGGAGGTGATGAAAATGAGGTCCGTTCAAAACTGTATATATATATATATATATATATATATATATATATATATATATAAAATTGTAACCTCTGTCTGTACATTGATTTTTTTCTCAAAATTTCACGATAGCTTTTCGTTTCACATGTCATAGACACCATAACTGCATTTTGTTTCTTTCGTGTATGTTTGTTTGTTTGTTTGTTACCTTTTCACGCATAAACGGCTGAACCGAATTTTATGAAACTTGGTATGTATATTACTACTGACCCAACTTAGACTTTAGGCTATATTAATATTCTCCGGGATGAACTGGAGTGGGGGTTATAAGGGAGGCCTGAAATTAAAAATAGCGATATTTCGTTTCCTATTGGTTTTTCGGCAAGTATAAACATAACAAAAGTTGTTTATTTTGTTATTTAGAGTAACTTTTGTTATATACATTTTTTTCGTATAACGTATTATAAACGAGATATACGCTAAAACCTATAGCGGAAGTGAACAATTTTATTTGGTACAAAAGACCCAACCGAAATAAATAAAACTCGGTATATGTATTAGCACTAACCCTTTCATTATAATAAGCCAGACCAACATTTCTAGGGACGGGTAGGAGTGGGGGTTGTAAGGGAGGCCAGAAATTAAAAGTAGCAGTATTTTGTTTCCTATTGGGTTTTCGGCAAATATGAACATAACAAAAGTAGTTTATTTTGTTATTTAAAGTAACTTTTGTTATATACATTTTTTTTTATACCCAATTATAAACGATATATACGCTAAAACCTATAGCGGAAGTGAACAATTTTATTTGGGACAAAAGACCCAACCGAAATAAATAAAACTCGGTATATGTATTTGCACTAACGCTTTCATTATAATAAGCCAGACCAACATTTCTAGGGACGGGAAGGAGTGGGGGTTATAAGGGAGGCCTGATATTAAATAAGTATAGTGATACTTCGTTTTCTATTCGTTTTTCGGCAAATATGCACATAACAAAAGTTGTTTATTTGGTTATTTAGAGAAACTTCTGTTATATACACTATCGTCGTATACCGAAGTATAATATAGTGGTAGTCAACAATTTTATTTAGCACAAAACACTCAACCGAACTAAATAAAACACTGGGTATCTGTATTAGTACTAACGCCTTCCTTATAATAAGCCATACTAACATTTCTAGAGACGGGCAGGAGTGGGGGTTATAAGGGAGACCTGAAATTAAAAATAGTGATATTTCGTTTCCTATTGGGGTTTCGGTAAATATGCACTTAACAAAAGTTGTTTATTTTGTTATTTAGAGAAATTTGCTCAACAATTCTTTTCAATATGAACTACCAGGTACCTCACCTGGAATAATTAATTCTAATTATAATATATTATTATAATATTTTGTCCTTAATAATTTAAATCTATGCATAATGCACAGGAAACGGGAAATATGACAATATGGAGGACAGTGAAGTCTTACATAAAAAATTAATGTTATTATTAACAAATCCACAGCAACGACGGGTATAAACCCTAAACACTGGGAAGGGTAAATGTCAAAATATTGTGCAAAGTAAAGCCTTGCCAAAAAAATACAATCGCCATCCAGCCTCAAATGAATTCCCGGGCGAAGCCGGGTATCTGAGCTAGTATATTTATATATATATATATATATATATATATATATATATATATAAATATATATATATATATATACAGATAGATAGATATTTGTCTGTTACCGCTCTAGTGGTAGCAATTATTGTTTAATCGTTGCCAAACTCGATATTTAGTCGTTTTATGTAAAAAGAAAGATCAAGTTTGTTAATGGCTGAAATCGGGCCAGGGGGAGGGGGGTTTAGAGGGGAGGATTTTCGAAAATTCGAAATATCTCCGTTACCATAGGTCGGATCGAAAAATTGTATAGAACCAATGTTATTACAAATTAAATTTACTATAAATATTGTTATATACATTTATTCAATATCTTGCCAACTGCCACTTCTACTCATGTTACATAAACAATACTCTGCTACATAATAAATCACATTATTCGAACTTTAAACACCAAAAATTGTATTGGAGAGACCTTTATTATACGAGATACATGCAGATATGTTCTGGTGACCCCCCCCCTCCCATCTTAAGGTTTTGGACTACTAAAATTTGATTGATTGAGATAACAATTATTCTGACTCATTATTAATTACAGTACTAGATATAGTAAATAGTTCTCAATAAAATTAATATGTTATATTCTGATATATTTCAGTAATTGTTTTTCTTTCCGGTGTGAGGCGGGCAGACAAGTTTGTTTACATACCTAACCCAACGCTTCATGTCGGCAGGTTATTGAAATTGGATAAAACATTTCTTATTTCCGCTTGTATTTATACACGGTGGTGTTGTGCTAGCAGTAGGTAGATTTATCTATTACTAAACGTCACGGGGTAAATCTGCTTAGTTTAAGCAGCCCCTGCATGACAGACTTTTTTATTTAAGCTTCAAAAAAAGAGGACAATTTTAAATCTTATTACTGGAGAACTTATTTGGTGAAATTCTTAGCCACAGCCGTGTCCAGTGGTAGTGCTTTGGACTTCTTTTCTAGGAGTACTTGGAGATTAGCTCCCAGAGACAGCTCACAATTTTATTTTATTAGCAGATTTTTCTTAAGAGATATCAGTTGTAGACGTTGCAATCATAGTGAAAAATTTCCTCAAAGGTTCATCAATCCTAACTAGGATATGATGAAAATGAGGTCTGTTCAAAATTATTTATATGTATTTGTAATTTTTGTTCATTCATTACCAAACAGGAAATACAAGCGATTCATGTAAACTAATGATCAAGTTCGTTAATAGCTAAAATTGGCCGGGGGGTGGGGAGTATCAAAAATTCAAAATCTCTTTTTTTATTTTGATTCCGATAAAAAAAATTGTGTATAAAAACAATCTCGTTACAAATTATATTTCCTATAAATCATTTGAGGAATTTTTTTTAAAAATCATGTGTGTATACGACCTCAATAGGTGATTTTCCTTATGGAAAATCTGCTAATAAGCCAATATATCATTAAATATCTTATTCCTCGCTTTAATACCAAATATTGTTTTCAACAGACCATTGTTGTGTGAGATACACATTATGATGGATCCCAGGACAATCAAGTATTGTGTATGAAGCTTTATTTATCATCTTGCTGAAGTTGCTCAAAACTAACCGAGTTACCCATGTTTGAAAGGGCACTGTTTTTTATTTTTTATTCTTGGTAATCTTTATGTCAAGAATCCGACATTCACATGAGTATAGTTAGGAAAAGACACAGTTTGAGCCATTTAAGGTACTCCATCTTAAGCATCACAGTAACTCATCTTGTAACATAATTTTTATAGTTGTTTTAGTGATTGGGAAGTCTCAAATTATTTTTCTTCTTGTATATTTATTTATCTATTAGATCCCACATCAACACATTTTAACTAGTATAAGTTACATATTTAGCACTAATATGACCTGCAAAGCTGTGAGCAGCTGAAGTAGAGCACCCACCATGGTACATCTAGTTTTATGCTATTTAAGGTTGCTTTATAAATATAATTTTTAGATTTAGAGAACAATCTACTTTCAGGTTTGTAATGGAAGGAATGATTGTGGAGACAATTCAGATGAAAAAGACTGTTCTTGGTTAAAACAGAAAATTCAAATACGTTTAACAGGAGGAAGTAAGCCACACGAAGGAACGATTGAAGTAAAAAGTATGTGCTATATATATGTATGTATTATATTTAACCTGAATGATAATCTTCTAAATCTTACACCACCTAATCACAAATCATAGTTCTAAACTACTCTACTATTTAGTATAAAACATATTATTTAACAAAAACAAACAATTAATTGCTGAGTTTTTAATACATACTCCCAAATTAAGTTAATGTTCCGGTTAAGAGATACAATTTTATTTATTCCCCCTTTGTAACTTATTTATTCATTACTAAATGGTACACAAAACATAACTTTTAGGAATTTCTAAATGATCATTTGATCATTGTTAATATTTACAAAAAGTTTGTAAAGACATGAAACTGTTACAATCCTCTCAAGATTTATGTAATTATATTCAATAAATAGTGATTGACAGTACTAGGAGTTCATCTAATTGCATAGGTGATTTTTTTATTTTCTAAAACTATCTATATGAAGAGCTTTCTAGCAAAGCCTCATCCCCATTTCCAGTTTTCCAATTCTTGGCACTGATCTACTGTGATGATGAACTGCCTAATTGATGTTTTATATTTTATATTAGCATTATGGCCTTTCCCTCCTCTTTCTAATTCCCTTAAGGGGCCTCATTTTCGTCATATATATATATATTGACATAGACATATATTTGTCTGCTAATGATCTAGCAGTCACAATTTTTGTTTTTGATCGTTACCAAACTCGACATTTAGTCGTTTTATGTAAAAAGAAAGATCAAGTTCGTTAATGGCTGAAATCGGACCAGGAGGAAGGGGGGTGGGTTTAGAGGGGAGGAATTTGGAAAATTCTAAATATCTCTGTTACTATACATCTGATCGAAAAATTGTATAGAAGCAATCGTATTGATAATTACATTTACTATAAATATTGTTTTATACATATGTTCCATATCATAAGTATTAACCAAGATATTTGGATTTTATAGTTCCAATAAATAAATATTTGGATTTTATAATTTCAATAAACCCCCCACTCCTACTAGTGTCATATTAATAATAAGCTGTTATATCACGAACCACTTCATTACAAGGTTAAATACCAATTATTGTTTTCAACAAAGCTTTATTATATGAGATACAAACAAATACGTTCTGTTGGCCCCCCCTTCTTTTGTTCTTGGATTACTAAAATCTGAGTGATTGAGATAAAAATTATTTTGAATAATTTCAAATTACTCCACTAGCTATAGTAAATAGTTTTCAATAAAATTAATGTTATATTCATAAATATTTCATTAATTGTTCATCTTTCCGGTCTAGAATAATTCTATCTATTCAGAGCTGCGAAGTTTGCTATAAAAATATATCTGTGTGTCATGTGTTTACACTTTATAAATAGGTATAAACTCTTGATTTCATTTTAGTTGAAAGATGGTTAATTAGGGAGCTGCATTACATATCATTTTGAAAGTAGAGTTGCCCTTTTCACTGAACCCTAAACTATTCTTCTTCAAATACTAATTATTTGATATTTTAAATAAATAAAATATAATTGTTTTAGTATACTTTTTTTTCATTTTTTATCACAGCACAGGATAGATGGGGATTGATTTGTGATGATGAATTTGATATGAAAGATGGAGATGTAGTTTGCAAGCATCTCGGTTTTCCACTTGGAGCATTGGAAATAAAGAAGCACTCATTTTTCAAACCTAACCATACAGCAAGTTTCCTCATTGATAATTTAAATTGCAAAGGCAATGAAACTTCATTAGCTGATTGTCACCATAATGGTTGGGGAGTTCATGACTGTCGTGAAGAAGAGGTCTGTATATTTTCATTATTTATTTATAATTTAAATGGGTAGCCACATTTTTTAATATTGCCCTTCAAATAATATTATTATTTATTACTGTCCACTTTTTGATACTATAGTTAATTGGGATGGGTTATCTACATGTTACGACCTTTTTCTAGCCAGGGTGGGACTAAGAATTTTATTTAATGAGTTTGCCACTAAATGAATTCCTATTCCCATTGAATAGCATATAAAAGAGATATTCTGATAGGATATTTTTTGCAGTGGCTTTTGAGCCTCCCGATTGTCTTAATCTCCTCTAGTATAGACCACCCAATCAGTTTGTTTAATGAGCTATCTTCCAGTTTCTCTGCCATCAAATTATGCTAAAGGAGTTAATCACTGTTTCTTCCTCATCTGGAATGTTGTTAATGAATCCATCTGGATCTTTAGTTTACCAATCTCATCTGGAATATTTCTTGCAAATTTAAATTTAAATTATCTATTAACATCCACTTTTTGCAACTTAGGCTAATTGGGACGGGTTATCTACAGGTTACCACCCTTTTCTAGCCTGGGTGGGACTAAGTATTTTATTTAGTGAATTCTGTCACTAAATAAAGTCCTATTGCCCAGAGCGGGAATTGCTTGCCACTCTAGGTTTACCATGTGAGATTAAAGTCAACGCCTTAACTCACATGGCTAACCTGAGCCCCAAATATCTCTTGATGAGACGATCCAAAAAATACTCTCCACAACAGACAGTGGGGTTAGGCTCTTCCTGATCTACGCTGACATTTTCCAGCCATTATGACAGTCCTCTGTTATCAGAGATTCATTGTTTTCTCTGTACTGTGATTCTAGACAAGGTTCAGTGATCATTGTTAATAATTTGAAAACATTCCCAATGCAATATCTCTCTACTGCTTTCTTAATGAATTAGTTTCTAATGACAGTAGAGAATATTCCTTTTCACAATGTATTTATTTATTTTTAATCTTAGCCATATGTGAGTTAAAGCATTGTCCTTAATCTTACATTTAACCTAGAGTGGCGAGTTTGGTTCCCGCCTAGACAATAGGGATTTATATACTGGGCAATACTTAATCTTATTTAGTTACTTTTTTTTTTAGATGGATTCTTCATGTAATATTAACGTAGCTCATTTAAAAACCATTTACTGAATGTTAGTAACTTAAACAACTTTTTATAATAAATATCCAGAAACCTCTCTATTTACTTAATAAAGAAGCATTTCTCCATGTGAAACGAGCAAATTATTAAAAAAGGAAACAATATTGCCTTATTATTTAATATCTTAAATGTTCATTATTAAATACTTCTATTTTTTAGTTAATATTAGTTCAGTAAATATAACAAAAACAAAAGCTAGGAATGTCTGCTTGAAGCATTGAGAAAGAAGATACCTACTTCAAAGCTGATAATTATTTTGTGCTTTTATCATTTTTTATATGACGTTTTTTTTCCTAAAACACCCATTTTAAAATTATGATTTATTCAAAACACATTTAAATAAATTATTTACATTACTGAGAACTTCCTATTTTTCGAAATTGATCTATAATACTCTTCCATTGCATGTATATATTTATTCCTTGAGTTCAGAGAAATGCTTTTCTTCACTAAATCCCATTATTTCAGTATAATTCAATTGATTTTATGAAGTGTTCAAATAAGGCTGCAGGAATCATCTGTAAAGTGGCTAAGACTGACTGTAAATTCAATTACTGGCAATGTGAAGGTTCTGCTGAATGCATTCCTCTTGGGTTCCTTTGTGATAACGTAAAAGACTGTGCTGACAGTAGTGATGAAGATCCAGTTAAATGTAATGTAAGTAATTTTATTAATTTGTTTTATTGTAATGAAATAAATAATTAATACACTTTTCAGTGCCTGCTTATAAATGTGGTAATTAAACTGCACTATCTTATCTTTGTTTTTACTAAGTGTGCAATGACCCTTATTATTTCAGTTTTTTGGCAAGGCTCTAACAAAATAAAAACTAATAGCTTACTATGAAATTCTTTATTTAATAAATAATACTTAAGATATCATCTAGCATATTAGTTTTTAATTTTGTTAGTCTTGTGCCAATTAATTGATAAACTTTATTTTTGAATAGCTGTGTTGTCTGCTCATGATTTGAAGTTGATTGATACATATTTTCCTATAAAATATGAATTTTAGACTAATTCACATACATGTTATATAATGTGGTTAACCATTAACTATATCTCCTTCTGGGTCATTGTTGGGATGGCTTTTGCTATCAACAATTCTCATAGACAGGAAAGGGGGGTAAAAAAATTCAACTAATAGAATATTAACAAGGTGCAACAGAAGTCTACACTGGAGCCGCTTAAACGACTGCCCGATGTAACTGAAATGCACTTGGGTCACTCAGCTTATTTACTTATAATGGATTCACTGCATAATGACTGGAGAAAACTGCAATTGCAACTGTCTACTAAACACTGTACTGCTGACTCTCAAAAGCTGTCTTTTAAAACTCCTTAAATCTGTCACCCACCAGTAAGCTCCCTTACTTATATTTTTTCTCATCGCACATCATCACACCCGAATTATGTGAATTCAAAATATGTTGATATTTAATTAAATTAAAAACCAATTTGGTGTCTTTTCAAAATCATATTAGACTAGGTTTATGGTCAGGAGTGGAACATCCACCTCTCTGAAAAATATGTTGTCCCTATTTGTCTTAATTTCTGTAGACCCTAAACTATGCATATGATTTTAAATCCAAATAATTTATGAAACTTGGTATGTATATTTCTACTTACCCAATTTAGGACTATAGACTATACAAATATTCTCTGAGACAAACAGGAGTGGGGGTTATAAGGAAGGCCTAAAATTAAATATAGCGATATTTCATTTCCTATTGTTTTTTTGGCAAATATGCACATAGCAAAACATAACTAAAGACAATATGTGTTTAAACTCAGTATGATCTGAGATTGCAGTGAGGGCTACAGTCTCTTTCTCTCACCTTGCTTTTAAAATATAAATTATAAATTTTGAAAACTCAAGATATCTCTGTTCTAGTACGTTGGACCGAAAAATTGTATAGAACCAATCGCATTGCAAATTTAATTCTCTATAAATCCTGTTATATATGTATTTTGTCTATCATGAGGACACTACTTTTACCATTATATCCTGAAACGTCTTCAAGCTAAATACCAAAAATTATTTTCAACAGGCCTTTTTTTGTGGAGTACATACAAATACGTATTATGATGACATCAATTAATATTTGACGGTCTTGACTCAAAAATGATTATTTCACCTATCCCATTCACGATATTTAACTTTTTTTTCTTTCGACAATGAATATCATATTAGTTAAGGCTGAAATAGGGGAGGAGGAGTAAGAGAGAATTCAAAATATCCATTGAGTGGTATCGAAAAATGTTGTAGAACTAATCTTGTAAACAATTGTTGTTCTATACATTTTCTCGTAACTCAATGAGCCAGTTATTAGAACTTACTTGTTTTCAGCCTATAATAATAAGCCCTCACTCATCCAATTTTGACTTAGAAATAAAGAATATATGGTGATATGACATTATTAGTATGCCATTCCAGCATTTGGGAAATCTGCTTAGTTTATGAAGCTTCTGTGTGTCAGACTTTTTGAAGAATAAGTTGTTCACTTTCAAGTTCAGTGTCCAATTATCGACAGTTTTAGTAACCACAAAAAATCATTAATAGATCTAAGTTACCACCAGTCTCAGCATTAATACCTCTAAATTTTGTCAGTACTTTAAGAATACCTAAATTTCTTCCCTGGAGACTTATAAAAAAATGATATATTTTGACATTATCGAAATATCTATTTTTTATTACTATACTTATCGTAAAACATCATAATTGACAAATTGAGATGATATTTCATACCATCTTATTTTTGTTTTATTTACTTAATGAGATTATGTTTCATAAAATTTTTGTGTTTCTAACAAGGCTCCAGTTGAAGTTCGTCTTGTGGGAATTGGCGGAGAAAGTCGCAGTAATAAAGTAACTGAAGGAAGGGTTGAAGTAAGAAGATTTGGTGTATGGGGCACTGTTTGTGATGATGATTTTGGAACAAAAGAAGCTGAAGTTGTTTGCAAATCTCTTGGATTCAAAGGAAGTGCTCAGGTGATTTATATATATTTAGCATTCAATTGAATACTACATAATTTATTTTAGAATTTACTAAATATATTAATTTAATATTTATTTGACGAATTGTATACAATTCTGAATTAATTGCAGCTCAAATCTTCTTTTTTTTAAAAAAAAATCGCAAGGTAGGTACTGTATTTTGACATACTCATGTAACTTGAATCTGTTTTACTGAAATTTCTAAGTACAAAAATTGTTAACATATATAACATGAATTCTGTAGATCCAAAAAGTAAGGAATTGAACTGTACTGAATTCTAAACTGACATTTTCACTCAGCTTTTGTAAACTGACAAAATATGTATTTCATAAGAACAAGAAATAACAAATTTGCATTTTTGGATTCTTTAAACAATCATTTTTACTTAATCTATCACAAAAAACAAAAATGTCAAAATTACTTTAGCCTTGAACAAGTAAGATTGGAAATTAGGATTCCTCAATTCAATTGACGATTTAATTTTTTAAATTGAGTTGTTAAAACATACAAAAATGTGTTTGATTTATCAATCACTATACAATTTCAGGCTTATAAAGAAGCTGCTTATGGTGCTGGACAAGGAGTAATATGGTTGGACCAAGTACATTGCATTGGAAATGAAAGTAGTATCACTGATTGTATGTCTGATGCTTGGGGTCAAACAAACTGTCGCCATAATGAAGATGTTGCTGTCGTTTGTTCTCCACAGATGCTTAATGTGCCATCTAAGGTACCTTTTCCTACTTCAATATTTGTTGTTTGTTAATATTTTACAGAAATTAGATAAAAGGAAAATAAATATTTCTGATCAAAAAGTGATATTCAAAAGTTTTGTATGTAATCACAATAAATTTATATTAATTTACTAGCTTTCAATACTAGAAAATGTCTATCACCAGAGACTATTTAGTAATTTAGAAGTAGAACAATCTTTGTTCTTTATTATCCATCTTTCTTTTCCCTAAAACTAAAAAAAAAAAAAAAATCATTCATTTATTTTATTTTTTTTTTGTGAAGGAGGTCGCAAAAAAAGAGCAAGAGATAGTTAACCAGAACATTGATGTAGATATTGATGATATTTTCTATGCTGATTGTGGAAGATTAATGGAAGATTTTGATATTGTTTCATCTGGTTTTGCTCCGAAAGTGGTGTCAGGTTTTGAAACTGTAAAAGGAACATATCCATGGCAGGTAATTTGTTTAATGATAAAATTTTAATAATCTTATAGGAAATTAAATAAGATGTTTATTCAATAACTAAAAAATGTCTGTCATACAGGCTGTGTAAATGATGCAATTTTCCATGTGCTAGAAGGACACGTGGATGGAGACACAATGCATCACACTAGCGCTGATGACATTACCTTAAAATTATATTCTATATTTCTCTCTTTCTAAGAGACCTTCAAGGTGTGACTTGTACTGGACATTAGATATATAATGTAATAGTGTAAATTGAAAATTACATTAGTCTAAGGAGGGTTTTAGCAGATTTCATTTAAGGGAAGACAGCTTTTGAGGTTGTAATCATGATGCAAGTTTCAAAATAGTTCTTCAAATGTCCATCGATCCTATATCAGAGATGACAAAAATAAGTTCCGTTCGAAATTTTTATATATATATATTTGTTTGTTAACATTCTAGCAGTCGCCATTTTTGACATTTAATCGTTTTATGTAAAAAAAATAATTATTTTTTTTGAAAATTCCATTATTTCCTTTATTATAAGTAAGAGCGGAAAATTATATATAACCGATCTTATTTACTAGTATTTTAATTTCCTATCTTCAATATTAACCGAGATATTTGGATTTTTTAGTTTTCATCCTTTAGTAAACCCCCACATCCATTCATGTCACATTAACAATCCTCTGTAATATCATGAACCAGTTCACTCGATGCTTAAATACCAAATGCTGTTTTCAAGAGATCTTTATTATGCAAATTTGTTTTGTGATCAATTAAGATCTTATGTTCCTGTCTCAAAAACTTTTATTTGATCTATACCATACTCAATATTTAACTGTTTTAGTCAACAGCTAAGTCATAATTGTTATTGGCTGATATTGGACCTGGAATAGTGATGGTTAAGAAGGGGATATCTCTGTTATAGTGGGTCGGATCTTAAAATTTTATAGAACCATCTTGTTAAGCTATTGATTTTCTACAATTGTTGTTCACTGCATTTTTTCATAAGTGAAGTATTAAGTGAGTTATTCGTACTACCTTGATTTCAGCCTTCAGTACTCCCCGCTCTCTTCTACACATTGTTTTTTTTACATAGAAATAGAGAATTTATGGTGAAATGAGATCATAAGTGTATTATACCATCAGGTGGGAAATTGCTCACAGCCCCTGCATGACGAACTTTTAATTATATATTTTTCTCATTTAAATGATTAAAATTCTGTTCTAATTTATAATTTATCACTTACTCTCAATTCTTTTGTTTTAGGCAACTATTCGAATTAAAAGTGTGTCTGGAAAATCATCTCATTGGTGTGGAGCAGTTGTAGTTTCTCGCTTTCATGTAATCACAGCAGGTCACTGTTTGAGGGATTACATAAAAGCAGCCTACTTTATTAGAGCTGGAGATTATGACAATGAGGTAAGTTGCTTATTTTTTTCTACTCATACCTTCATGTTTTTTTTGTTAACCTATGCAATTCTTCAACTCAGAAGTTGAATATTTCTGAATATATGATTTTCCCCCACATTAAAAAATTAATAAACACAGTCAAGGCTTGGACAGCAATACCAGCCTTGAAAATGAACCATTGAATGGCAATCTAAGTGGGACATTGAGGCTTCAGAAAGGGCAGTCAAAACCAGTTAACTGTTGACTATTCTTGGCTTTCAAGGAAAACGATATACACCATCATCTCAAATTCCTTGGGAGAAGTTTTAGGAGTTGCCGATTCATACCCCATACTTCTCTGGCATTACAGCAAAACTGATTACAATCCTAAAACATTTAGCTAATTATTTCTGGCTTTGATGAATGCCTCATACATTCTTTTATGGTATACAGCTGAACCTAAAATATTTTTCACGTTTAGAAATTTTTAAGTTTTGACTTTGCACATCTGGCTACCAAATAAACTTTGTTCATGTTTCAAAATGCCTCATATGTGTATTAAGGGAATGATTATTAACATGTATTATTAATACTTTATCTCCACTCTAAAATTGGGGGGTTTACTTCAATATCAAAACATATATTTGTTAGTATTGGTTTTATCGGATGAACGTAAAGAACAAATTGTGTTTAGAAAATATTTTTCTTAGTTTAGATTTATGAATTTTAAAATTTTTACTTACAATTTTGGGTGCCATTTAAAAATTAACTTGTCAATGTAATAACACCTTATTACTTTTCATTTTTGGTCACCGCTTCATACTTCTATAATATTACAGCTGAATACTGGAACAGAATTTAGTTATTTTTTGTCATTTTGACAGGAAACTTGAGTTTAACAAGAAACTAAATTTACTTGAATTGCTAATAAGCATCGTGATTTCCATCTTCAAATAAATTTACATAGTTGGAGTTTGTACCCAGGAAATGTGAATTGAAAATGGTTGCTATGTCCACACCATACTTCCCATAAATTACTCATCAATATTTTCATGGATAACCTTCAAGGGAAAGAATTACAATTTATATCTGAATGTATTGTGTAACCTAATTATTATATTGTTAAGTATAATAATATCAAAAATACTCAAGGTTCAGTTTCAATTGACTAAAATATGTTATACAATTATATTTCCATGCTGTGATTAAAGTTACTCCATAAATGAAGGAGAACACACCAGCTCACATGATATCTTTATTTTTTTAGGGAGAGAAACCCTTATAAAGTTTTATTATAAGCATTGTTTTCTGTAATTTAAGTTTAAATGACAACATACTTATTGCCTTACAAACACATTTATCAGAGTCACATTCCCTGTCTTTACTGAACATGAAATTGGAAAGTCTTCATGAAAATTTAAAACCAAATTATTATTATTTTAGGTTGATGAAGGGACAGAGCAAGATTTAGAAATAGATGAAATGTGGATTCATTCTGACCTTGATAAAAGTGTGAGATTGAATAACGATATAGCTGTAGTTAAAGTGAAAAATCCAGGCTTTGAATTTAATACATGGGTACTACCAGCTTGCCTCCCCGAAAAGAAAGACTTCACTATTCCTAATAATTGTACTATTTCTGGATGGGGTTCAAATGCTAATCCAGGGACGGGTAAGTTAAACAAAAGGAACACATAATTGAATATGTTTTGAAGTTTTCACACAACAATACTGTGGTACTTTTTACAGGTTTTGCCAGAATACTTCATGCTACTTGGCTTCAACCTTTGTCTTCCCACAAATGTAAGGCACCCACCATTTATGGAGACTCATTGAGTGATGGAATGTTCTGTGCAGGGAGTTTAGATGGAGGTCCTGATTCATGTCAGGGTGATTCAGGTGGACCATTCCTTTGCCCTGTTGAAGGTTTGTTGAACTAGGTGTTTCAGTAAATTATTGAATGTTTTAACAATATTTCAATGAACGAAATAAAAAAGCAAAGAGCTTCTTCAGACAAAAGTGCAGATTAAAGTCTGTGATTTTGTACTGATATCAATTACTTTTAGTAATTGAATTTGAACTATTACTATAATCATAATATAGCACTTCTAATTTCTGGAAGAAATTGTCTGATTCTGATCAGGTGTTTGAATATCAAGGAGATATGATATACTTAAGAAATTCTGTAACGGGAAAATATTTAAAATTGAGCATTTACTAATGTGAGCTCTTGATTTTCAAATGGAACTTGAATTTGAGATAACAACTCATTTGTGTATATCATTTAAAGACATGGCCACAGCCACATAAACTGTACATGTATTTTCTACCAGACATATGTAACTCATTTTCTTTCTAATTTGTTACCTTCCTTATGAAAGAAATCAGAATATTCTTGGAACTATTTGGGACATATTCTATTTCAGTGTTTTAAATAATTTAATTTCTGTTTTCTCCTTTTTAGGCCAACTTACTTTATTTGGGATAACCAGCTGGGGTCATGGTTGTGGAAGATTAAACAGACCTGGAGTTTATACAAATGTGCCTTTTTATCTGGACTGGATAAATAACAAAATAAAATATTCCATGATTAATCATAAATAAACTTAGAAGTATAAAAATTGTATGGCTGGATTCATTCAGCTTCTATAATTGAAATCTATTAATTGTACTTATAAAATTAATATTTACAAATTAATGTTACTTAAATATTTATTTAACTTGTATATAGTTTATTTTAGATTTTTATGTAAATAAAGTGCATAAATATTCATTTTTTTTATATTATTTGACAAGTTGTTGCTGGTTGATTCTTAAAGTATAAAAGCCAATGTGATAGCCATACCCCATTAGTTTATTATTGAAGAAGCATTCTCTCTACAGACGATCCTTTGGGTATGTCTCATTATTGCTTAAATGCAACATTTAATCACAGTTAGTCCATTAGTATTAAAGATATTATATGAAGCATTCAGCAATTTTATGGATTTACAAAACACTAAATATTACATTTTATCAGGTTTCCCGATGACTAGCAGACTAAAATGAAGTCCATTCAAACTAGGTAACGATGTGCCGAATCAAACTATGGCACAGATGTGCGGAAATGCCTAGTGCAATAAAGTAATATCTACTTTGTAGGAATATTTTTCTTCTTCCCTATATTCGGTAACTCCCACTTCCAACGACCTAAACATGAGATATTTGCATTTTTTTAGTTTTCAGCCTTCAGTGTACCCCCACTCATACTCATTTCATATTAACAATAAGCTGCTATATCACGAACACTTTAATCGGAGCTCAAATATCAAATATTGTTAACATGGAACTTTTACTGTATGAGATATATATACATATATTTTGGTGTGGCATCATGATTAAAGATTTTATGTCTAAACTATGTGATTTTTATTTTATTAATATCACACATAATATTTAAACATTTCAAACATGATAGATGAAGGCTGAAATCGGCTTGGGAAGAGGGAGGAAAATTATGAAACCAATCTTATCGGAAATTTAATTTTCTACATCTATTAATTTATACGTATTTTCTCTATTATTAATTGAGTTATTTGTTTATTTTTTGGTTCCAGACTTCCGCAAACCCTAACTTCTACTCATCTGATATTTGTTTTAGTATCTCAGTCTCTAAATATCTCATGTCCAGCTTTAATTTTCATAACTATTTACATAGACTTATTACAATGGAAAAAAATTACCAAGTGGCGTTAATAAACGATCACTCATTTGCTGATAACAGAAGAAACAGAATTACTAAGATAACCTATTCAAGTATGAACAGCCTAAAGCGATTGCAATAACTGCGAATAGTGATATGCGGTTTTGAACCAGTAAATATTTTAACCTTAAATAACGAGTGGTCTCCCTCTAAGCATTTTGTCATTTATAAATTCTAGTAGTGTTATTTTAAATAATAATAAATAGATTTTCGTTTAATTATGATTTAATAATCGTCTTTAAATGGGTGGCCACCCGATAACCAATAAGTACCCTTTTTTTTATATATTTGGATCAAACAGTACCTATACATTCCAACTTAATGTCAACATCTCATGTTGGCTCCAGAGGGAATAATAGCTAACAATGCTGTTCCCTAGTGGAAAGTTGTTATGTTACTAACAACTTTCTTGTAGTGGATATTCTCAAGAAGAAGGAAATCAGGACATCTTGTTCACACGAACAACTCCACAAGCTTAGCTTGTAGATCCAACAACAATATCATTGTTAAATAAAAAGAGTTATTGATATTGCACAGAAACTGCAGGAAAAACCACTTGGATTAGAAGAGGTCTTCTTTAGGGGGATGATAAAAGTTGTTGCCACTAATTAATATGGTCTTAAATAATTGAAAATTATAAGTTTTCAGGTTCTTCATCGGTAATCAGTGTACTAAATAATTTGCATACTTTTAGGTAAATAAAAAAGCATTAATGATAAGAACAAAATCTATTTATAACTCATAAAAAATCTTTTATACATAAAATTGAGCCTATCAATTACAAAAGCCACTTAAACAATATATCTCGAACATATATATATATAAAATAAATTCAATTCAAACAAAACAATATAAATATTTAAAAGTAACACATAATATTGAATAAATGCAGTAATCTCTGCATAATAATTAACTGAATTGAAGGACATAGAAACCAAACATTTTCTGCATGCAACCTTATGAAATGCTTGGTTCTTGTTATATACATTTTTTTTAATGTTAAAAAAATAAGTGAGGCCTGTGAATGCCCTTTTATGAATGGCAACACACAACACAGTTTGTCTATCTATATCAAGAAAAAAGCTTTCAGAACAAAAATTAAACAGGATTTGTTTAATTTTTAATCAAACTTAGTAAAACTTTTAAGAACAACGATAAGTATTTTTTCAACTAACATAAACCTCAATTTTGATTAACTAATAAAGACAAACAACTAATTTAAAGATAAATAGAAACTTAGCCTCTCATGCTAAAATAAAGAAATAGAAGAATAAGTAAAATATAAATCATAGAAAAAGGTCAGTTCTGTTGAACAGTAACTTCTGACATTATTTACAAACTACTAGCAACATAATGATAGAATAACTTCAATTTGTATACAAATAAATTGAGAATTTAAAACTTCATTAAATTTGCTAAACCTTGTTTGAAATAATGAACTAAGAATCATAAGGTTGTCAGTTTTTGCATAGAATACTAGAAAAATGTATTCATTAATTCCCCTATGTTAATATTTGTTAAGCTTTGATCTGAACAGAAATAATAATAAAATTTATATCATGCTCCCTTCAAATATGTATTCTGTTTGCATTTGATTAAAATTTATTAATAACAGACATTTAATTAAAGAAAATAATTTAATTTATTAACTGATGTTAATAAAAAAATTTAAAAATGGATTGTAGTTATAAGGAAGTTTGTGCTTTCAACTTTTGGAAAGATAATGTTACATAAACTGACAACTATGGTTCTTTCACTCAGTACTTGTTGTAACCTAAATCTTGACTAATTGTTTTTAGTTCATTATAATAATCAAGCAAATATTGTAAATATTAAAAAAAAACAATATTAAAGCTCTTAATTCTAGAATTTTATGAGATCCTTTTGTTGAGTTTAAATTAAAACAATGGCATGATACGTTATGGCATTGGCTATGTTTTCAAATTTTGAACAAATGAAAACAGCTAGAGAGAGAAAATAATAATAAAAATAATGCACATAGAATCTCATTACTTAAAAACTTTTGAAATCACAGGATTATAAAAATTAACTAGTTTCGAGATCAAAGTTACATTTATAAAAAAAAAAAATACAATTTAACAATTTATCTAATTCAAACATTTTCTGTTAAAAAGTTTTATAAATAATTTAAAAGTTTTACAATGCATAATAAAATATAAGTATAACAGCTTTTGATCACTTAAAATAGGCTTAATAATTTTTATTGATTAATATTACTAAGAGATATAAATAAGTCTCAAGAGGAGAATTAATATTCACTATATTTGAAAACTAAGTAATTTCAAGCACTCTTTAATTGAGAAAAATCAAATGTAATTTTGTTTCTGGAGTATGACAACTCATCTGATACAATTCAGCCAGAACTTTATTAACACATCAGCACAGATGATGGAATACATGGGTTTCAGTATTAATGAGTGGTAATTAAATTGTGACCTTAATTTCTTCTTTTTCAGGTTATCACTGTTCTACCATGCTTTTTTCTTCAACTTTTTGTTTACCTTTAGATGTATTTACATATATCTAATAACATGTTTTACATTATTTGTTTGAAGATTTTTTTAATATTTTTTATTTTGTATTGCTATGGTCCTGAGTTAAATAACTATGCGGTACATCATAGAGTCAGGTAATATAACAAAACATAACGTAATTACTTTCTAACTGGCTCCAATTAGAAAAATGGGTAAAATATATTAATAAATTTAATATTTTAAGATAAAATATACATTGCTGAATTATAGTGTGTAATTCCTAGCAGTTGTATTCTGCACTGTTTTACTTTGATTCTAACAGAGTAGGACAGTGAATCTTAATCACTTCATCTGAGTACCTTAATTAGTTGATCTCCAGGCGAATAAGTTTATTTCTATTTTGACAGTTGTAGACTCCAAGATCACCCTTCAGCAAAATATGGTTGAAAAAGGCCTTAATTACTATACTCATTGATGGTGTCCAAAATAGTTAGAATCAAAGTAAAATTCATTTACCTAGATTCAATACTTTTATTATTAGTCCATATAAAAACACTTTTTAAAATTTAAGAATTAGGCAATCAGAATAGCAAATGTTCATCATGTTATAACCATAGTTAAATAGGTTTAAATACTGTTTAGTTATTTTCGGCTCAATGGGGAACAAATCTAGAACACTGAAGATCGGCGGTTCGCCCACAAATACTCTGCTGTTAATAAAAGAAGTGTTAAGAGTGGAGGTATTTTGACCTTATCCTTACGTTGACTGTTTAGATTGTTTTGAATGTTGTTTTAAAGTAATGGAAATGGACTTTTGTAACAGTAAGAGGAAAGAAAGCTAATAAACTTAATAGCACAATAATAGTTAGTAGCTAATATTATTACTAAAATTAAATATATAAATTGCTCTAAAATTAGCCCATTTTAATAATAATGATTTATATCATTCTAAATGAGCAGAAAAAAAATCTATTTCTTGGGAAATATTCAGCCTTGATTAATACTTGTCTAGGCATTTGTATTTAAATACAAAAATATCCAAAGGGTAAATTAATGAAAAAACATGAAAGACATATGGCATACATCATTGTACCCTTAATACAAGAAACACTAAAAGGAATGCTTTTTGTTCTGTAAGTTTCTTCTTAAATTTAAACTAGTTGGAATATCATTTCCCCTGTGATCTAATCTTTTCTTTTATTACTACAGACAATAAGATTGAGTGATAATTTCCGAAATAAAGCAAGTATTTTAATGGAAGCAATTAAATGGAGTTCACTAAACTATGAAAGGATTTTAATATGTAAAGCAACACCTATTAACATATGACTATCGGTTAAGAAAAAGAAAACCTGCAACCTATCCTAACCTTTTTTATTTTTTGGGCTAGTTAGCCATCCTAATATAAAAAAAGAAAGAGGATGAATTATACCTACAGTGAATCACCAGGATTGTAAACTAACATCTAGTTGTTGATCATGACCATCTTCCAAATTTTGACTTTTATGAGTGAATTTTGTAAATGAAACTAGCAATCAGTTCCTTTTCCTTGACTTGAATAGTTCATAAGCCGTTTCACAACCCAGACTCATTTTGCCTTGAATAAAGGTTTATTCCTGGGCATTTATATATTACTATTTTTGTTTTTTTATTGTAAATGTGTGCTAATAAAAATATTAACTACAATTGTTGGTTGTTTAAGCCCATCCTGGCTTATCTGAAATAAGCCATTTATAAAAAAAAAAGTGACGCTGAGAAGCTTGTATGTTAAAGTAATTGATACACAGTAAGACTGTAATAGGAAGTTGGTCCGGGCTTAGTTGCCGTAGAATAGAACATCTTTAATGTTTTTTATTAGTCTACATTTCAGCTCATATTCATAGCCACTTGCAAAGCAACAATGCCCTAAAATACTGACTATTTAAATAAATATTCCTCAACTTGGATAAGTAAATAGTAGCTTACAATTTTAAATCATTCACACATCATATATAGCATACCTAATGATGGTTTAAAATGCAAGCCAAAATTTAGACTAATAAACACTTTTAACATTCCCTCCCTATTGTGTTATTCTATTATGACCCAGTCCAGTTCTCAACTAATATATATTTGTTTACCCCTTCCTTTAGTAGTGAATTCCTCAATTACAGGAGGCAAATTTTTTTTTTATTGCCTGACCAAGTAGTACGTCTAAATTAAATCATAAGAATCCAAATCCTTAAGACTCAATCTTATAAAACTATTTACAATTTCCAAAAACTAAACAAATTAACTAATTTTCTTTTAGTTGAAAGACAATGGTGTCAATTGAGCCTCCTGAAATAAAAAGAAAAGTAAATTTCTGGCAAATACTTAAATGAGAGGACATTAAACATTGCCTAAGGTTGCTGAAAAAGAACAGCAACTTGATTTTGCCTAATATATCCATACGTTTAAAATAAACATTGATGAAAGACAACAGGAAATTACCAGTAGTGAATGTCTTTCAAAGTTGTTATTTAGTATTTCCAACTATGGTACATCATCATCTTCAAAGCATGAACCTGAATTCAACTCCAGGGTCCAACTGTGGGACATTGACTACTGGCAGCTATTTCTTGTTATTCAAATAATATTGCAATTACTCCAAATTACAAAACTTACCAAAATGACAACTCTACTTTGGTCTTAAAAAGACATCTCTAATTAGAGTACTGCTAATACTAGGTACTTGTTTCTGAGCATTTTGATCCAATCGGACGTTATTGTAAGATTCATGTTCTATAGCCACTTTTCGGCTGACTATAGTCAACATGCGTAAGAGATCAGTAGTTGCATGATGTTCACGAAGAACATGGCACAGTGCCTGGATAAACCATGTACCATTTTCTGGATTGCGCCATGAGTAGTATCCTGTACAAAAATATCAGTCAATAGTGTGAAAATTAAAAACACTGTAAATTTATGTGCAAGTTTATTTATTTTCTCACCTTCAGCAGTGCTATAAGCAATAAGAAAATCAGCCATTTTAGGAATTTTATAAGAATCACTGGCTGAATCAGTTTCAGTAGTGTTTCTAACCAAACGCACTCCTGGGTCTAATTTTTGCCCTCGGCAAGCCTAAAACATTAAACATTAAAACTATAATAGTAAACATTCAATAATCCACATAAACTGAGCAACTAAAAAACAGAATATCCTGTGTAATAAATGTCATGTAACAAGCCTGTTTCACTACAAAAAAAGTCTTTAATGCAGGGGGTCTGTTAACTAAGCAGATTTCCCATGTGCGCCACATATTTGTAAGTTCCATGAGAACAATATTTAATATTTAGGCTTCACATAAAGTGCTTCATAATATAACAGCCTATTGCTAATATGATGAGAGTAGGAGAGCTATTCTATCAAATAGAGAAATCAAATCATATAAATTTTTATTCCATGAACCACTTTATTTGAAACTTAAATACCAAATACTGTATTCACTGATTCTTTACAGTGTGAGTTACATGCAAATACGTAGTGTGATGATATTAAGATTTTGTGGAATTGAATTGAAAATATTTATTTCTTCTATACTATACCTGATATTTAACTGAATCATTACACACTAAAGATCATATTAGTTAATGGCGGAAATCGGGGTGGAATAAATAGGGGGATTAGAGGGTAGAGGAATTTTGAAAAATTTAAAATATCTCCCTCATTATGAATCATATCACAAAATGTTTAAGAACCAATCTTGCTAAACTATTGATGCTCTCCAATTGTCCTATACATTGTTTCAAGTATTAAGCGAGTTATTTGTAGTTTCTTGTTTTTAGCCATCAATAACCCCCTACCCACAAACTTTTTATCATTTTTTTTTACAGAGAACATGAGATGAGATATGAGTGTGTTAGACCAGCATGTGGGAAATCTGCTTAGTTTACGCAGCCCCTGTGTGACAGCCTTTTAATATAGGGGATATATTAACACATTTATAACTAATTTTTACCTGAATAAAAAATATTTTTGGCTTTCCAGCCAATGTAGGGCATTTATCAGGAGTAAATGATTGCCATAGACTTTCAACAGAATACAGAAAATCATAAGTATAAAGGAGATTATTTTCTTGTCCATGAGTGAGCACAGAAATAGAAAGACAGTCACAATCAGTATAATCTTCTTTGAGAACTACAACAAATCAACAATAATTATTATAGAAAAACAATCAATATATTAAAGAATCAAATACAAATATTCCAGTTTATAAAATTATTAAATATTAAAAGATTCATATTATCCACTATATCCTGCACTTGAACAATAAAATAAAATTGTATCCATAGAAATATATGAATTAAATTAACTTAGGCTCTAAATAATATAATTATTATTGTTCTGCTTTTGATTTTTTCCTTCCATGTATGTTTTTAATTATCTTGGAGGAATTTAGGCTGCACCCTCTAGAGCAGGGATGAGCCCTATAAACATGTTTATGCGGCCCACCAAGCATTTCTAAAATTGAATTTATTTTATCGACTTTCTCCACTGAATATATTGTTAATATATATATATATATATATATATATATATATATATATATATATATATATATTAACATTTTTTTTTTCTGTGCGGCCCAGCAAAGAATTTTAATTGGCCCGTTGATTAAAAAGGTTGCTCACCTCTTCCCTAGAGCCTTAAAATAGCACAGCACAGATGATAGGCCTTGCCAGAAAACTCCAGCAGTTCAGCATTCCGCCATATGAGCTTGTTTCTCACTGCTCTAAATATATTTCCTAGGAGTCTTTCGGACCATGAGGACCTTCCAGATTTCCTTGGTGAAAGTCCATGACACATATATTTGTTGGACTGATGATTGTTTAATGTATTTACACTTTTGTCTTCCTAGAGATTCTAAGGCAAAGAGATTTTGCTGGGCGTAGATGCCCTAGTCGATTTGGTGCATGAGAAAATTCTGGTTTTTCTGTTTCCACTCTATTATATTCCGTGACTATCCCTCCCAGATACTTGAGCTAGAGGAGACTTGAACTCACCAAATTTGACAGATGTTCCAATCTCTACCATCAAAAGCTTTTCATGTATTTTGCCTTCTTTATACTTACTTTGAGCATTGAATCTCCCATTACTCGTACAAATAAATACAATAAATAGTTATCATGAATCTACATACACCTAATTCCATGTAACATATACTTAGTGAATAGGATTACAGGCACTTTTTTTTTTTATTTCCAATCCATGATGGCTAAAATATAACTAAATCTGTCATTTAAAGTAGCTGTTCACATAACGTACTTTAAACATAAAAAAATTAATTTTACTTACTATTTTGAATAGCTGTTTGAAAGCCGGCAAAATCTAAGTTTCGATGTATTTGCACTTCAAAACCAAGTAGCTTGTAAACAGATTCCAATTCTTTAACATCAACATCAGAACCTTTGCGGTCTGGCATACCATTATTGAAGGTGTCATGATTAAAAATGTGAGCAATACCCCGACGGGGGTGGCTCATATTATACTCAGGGCTATCTCTGGCAACAGGCATGTTTCCATCATTATTATTTGGATGTAAATAGCTAAAAAGAAAGTGTTCCAATCAATATTATATATAGCTTTAATACAATTATCTGAAGAGTTGATATTATAAGATTAATAACATCAAATCCTCATGTTCTTCATAGTTATTGAATAAAAATTAAATGAATATTATATTCAATATTATTTATATTGAGCTGATGAGACCTTGAACCCATCTTGAAAAGACAGAAGGTCATTCACTTGACCAATGCAACTATTTTATTAAAGTTACATGTTTCAGACCTCTTCTGGTGACTCTTTAGGAATAAATAAATACAGAACTGATATCTACATTGTACAGTAAGACCAAAAGAGGTTTGAAAAATGTAGTGCATTTATTAAAATAAATGCATCAGTCAAGCGTGTTTGTTGAAGTGATTGGCCTGCCTCATCAACATTGTGTATGCTGCCCCAATTTTGAACTGGTGATTTCACCACTTCATTGGGGAATTTGTCTACTAGTTTTTGTGGGAATGAGTCACAATCGTTAATTATTTAGTTGTGTACCTAGAGCATCAATTGCTACACAATGCAGAGGGACAGGAAAATAAAGGGAGGGTAAGAGAACTCATCAACAAAACATTAATCTCACAGCCAAAGACAATTTAGTGTGCTACTCCTAGGGTTCAAACTTAAGAGAATTCAGTTACATATTGAGTGTAATAGCCAGTAATGCAAACATAGGTAACAATAAAGTGTTTATTTATCATACAAAACTCACCTTGGTGGGCGATTAGGTTTGGCATCAGATTCATCACCCGCATCAGTTTGGTCAACAGACTCCTGCTTCTTATCTTCCATTGATGGACCATCAATGCTTAAGCTGCTAACCCTTGACCATACAGGTTTGAAATCTAAGAGAGAAGGTGGTGTGGACGGACCACATGTGCTGAAATATCCCATGTCTGAACCTAGAAATAAAATATCAGAAAATTATTCTCCATCTTGTCCATAATACTGATGGTTCCTAGAAAATTCTGCAGTTTTGATTATGGAGAATTTTCAAGTAAGAATGTTAAGAGTAAGTCATTCAAGTTCCACGTCTGGCCACCGTGGTCAAGGTACTGCTCTCTCGAGCTCTTTGCAGGCACTGAAGATGGAGAGTGCACCCCCTCTTAATAAAGAAACTGTGGAGGAAAACAGGCTTTGCTTGTTCATCATCAGATGCATCTTGTAGATTATAATATTTGAACTCGTCTACATTTTTGATGATTCTTACAAAATTATTTTTGAGTTTAGATTACAGTAAATATACAAAAATGTTGAGACTGAGAAATTCAATTTCAAAACGATGTTTTCAGTAGGAATGGGTAGGAAAAATCTACATTTACAAACCAGCAAGCTGAGCTCTTCCTAATTTTCAATTGTTTAACTCCTTATTGCAAAATGTTTTTTCATTAAACAATTTGTATTTTAAACACTGAAACATATTTGCATGCATATCTGGATGATGAACAAAGCCTGTTTTTCTCCACAATATGTTTTTAAGAAAGAGCGCACTTTCATAGCACAATCTCTATCTTCAGAGCCTATAAAGAGATCTAGAGAGCAGAAGCTTGAACCACAACTGCCTGGCAGCCAGAAGATGCTGTCTACTCACTGTGGTTCAAGCTACTGCTCTGAAAGTGCATTCTGCATTAGTGGATAGCTTACATGACACTGCTGGTGCTACGCCAAATTTGTTATCACTTAGTAGTGATCCCATGCATGAAACTAAATCTGAACTCCATGTCTGAAGGATATTGTAATTCCAGATGAATATTATCAGAAATGTTCCAGCATTAAACAAAATTACAATATATTTATCATATAAATCAAAAAATAAGTTATGAGAGGTATATTGTCTTTAAGTTGGAAAAAAGTTTCTCCATTCATTAATAAAGCATGTCATCCTACAAGAAATCTAAGGCACAACGAAGAACAACAATGCATGCCAATAACATAAAAATGCATGTATTTTAAAATTGCAAACAAAATTAAAATATTATATACAATTAATAAATTTATAGACTTTATAAAATGTATTCAATGAATTTGAGAAACTTTTATAATTAATTTATTTTATAAGTTTTATATAAATAATATATAAAGAAGTTAATTAGTAACTTTGTTTTAGATAACAAATAATATTTGATGTATTCTATTATGTTTTTTTAACATTTAATGGTTATAAAACATTTAATTTTTTCAATTAAGAGTCTAATATCTATTAATATTTGACACATCATTTATTCTTTTATGAACTACTAAGTTATTTTTTGTCTATGTATACTACATACAAGCTAGGTGCTTTATACTTGTGTAAAAAAGTTTCTGCATCAATAATTGAAAGATGTGGATGATAAGAAATCAATAACAAAGGAGCAGTTAGTTAGTTAAAAAGGAAATTGTACACGAATTGTTGTAATGAATATTTTATTCAGGAGGAACCATTCTCAACATGAAAATGCTGATAAAACTTGGTAAAAAAACAAAAAGAGCAAATAAAAGAAAAATCAATACCTGGGGTTATAGGAGGAGAACCAAATTTGGAAAATCCTTCTACATCCAAGAAGTCATTAGGAAAGAAATGTGCTTTTTCTTTAGGTGGTGTGTCACCCATTGAATCGATAACGTCAGATGTCCTCCGTTGTCTTGGTTCGTGAATGACATGAATTCCTTTCAGAGAGCTAGGATCCTCAGGATCAATAAATACCTTGAGATTGAACATGAGAAAACATTTTTATTTTATTTATACATTTAATAAATACAAGGGGAATGGATTTAAAGCTTTAAACATACTTGAGATATCTTATCTATTTACATATACTTTATGACTGTTCAACATTTAATTCAAATTTAATAATGGACATAATTTTAAAAGGAGGAAATTGGCCAGAACCACCTCATATTATATTCAACAAATATAATAAAGAACTTATAAAGTTTATCAAAAGTATAGATATGGATGAAGCAAAAATACATTAGAATGTAAAGTTGATTGAGAGGAATGGGAATTATAATTCAATATATTTACCTTACATAGACTCGCAAAGTAAACATGTTGAGTTTAACTTTAATTGATTTGTTTTTATTAGTAATTATCTTACTTATTTTAATATTTTATTTTATTATTATTATTTTTATAACATATTTGAGTAGATAGTTAATTAACGTGTATATATTATAAAATACAAATGTATTTAAACATAATCACACATGTAATACGCCGTGTGGCAATGGAACATGTATTCAAATAAATAGTAGAATTATATATATATAATTCTACTGTATGTGTGTATGTCACTGAACTCTTCCTAAACGGCTGGACCGATTTGAATGAATTTTTTTGTATGCGTTTGTGTGATGCCCTGGATGGTTTAGATTCACAAATCAGCCGGGCAGATGGAGTATGAGTGGGCGTTGTAAGGGAGGCCTAAAATTAAAAATAGCAATATTTCGTTTCCTATTGGTTTTTCAGCAAATATGCACAGGGTAAATGTGTTATTTTGTTATTTAGAGTAACTTTTATAACAAAGTATTAATGAGAAATACACTATAAAATTAAAGTGGGAGCCTACAATTTTATTGGGCACTAACAATTGAACTGAACTTAGCAAAACTCTATATGTAAATTAGCATTAATTCTTCCATGATTATAAGATATATTATATTTTTTAGGTTCGAACAGGAGTGGGGGTTATAAGGAAGGCCTGAATAAAAAATTCGAGATATTTGATTTTCTATTTGTTTTTAGGCAAACGTGCACATAATAAAAGTTTTTTCTGTGTTATTAAAAGTAGCTTTTGTTTTAAACATAACATTATTAAATTTAATATCCTAATCACTCGAAATATAATGCAGGGAAACATCTGTCTGGTCCGCTAGTCTATTTATAAAAAACTAAGCCATCAGTTTGAAAAATGATTAATAATAAATCATTTATTAGACCAAATATTAGAACTTTAAATATTTTGAAAAATATTACAAAACAGTTGCTGCGTAAACTAAGTGATTTTACGTGCTGATGATGTCATCTGAAATTCAATTGTCTATTTCTCTAGTAATAAGAAGCATATGTAACACAACTTAAAATTTGAGTAGGATGTGAGATGATTAGTGTTGTAATTGATTTAAGAGAAAATCCTGTGAGGAGTGGGGGTTAACTGAAGGCTGAAAACGAATACACAAATAACCCACTTAATTTTCAAATTAGAGAAATAATGTATAGAAGTCAAATTGTAGGACGTTAAATGATGAACAAGATTTATTAGATAACATTTTTGATCTCATAAAATATCAGAGATATTTTGAATTGTTGATTAATTTCCTCTAAACCCCTCCTCCCAGTCCCACAATGACCATTGATAGACTGCATCTTTATACATCGGTTAAATACTGAGTATGGTATTGTTCAAGTTAACATGGAGGTCCTTAGGAAATATAATCTTTATTGAAGATGTCATATAAAACTGATTTACATGTATCTCACATACTAAAGATCCATCGAATTGAATATTTAGTACCTAACCTTAATATGTGACAGCAGCTTATTGTTAATATTAATGAGTAAGACTAATAATAATAATCATTTTTGACCTCTATGCGACTAAGGATAATTAGTAGGTAGGGGGAACAGTTAGAAGTCTGTCACACACACAGCTCCATAAGATTCACAGATCAAATCCTGAGGTTTGAACTCAGAACCTCTAGCATAGAAACCCACCACCACTAGATTACTGCTGCCTTCTTATTTATAATCAGGGTCAGTCATTTTGTAAATTACAAGCTAACTTCACAGCTATTTATGACAGCAAACATCAAACACTAATTAGCAGTAATTTTCTAAAAGCCTTTGGTAAAACTAATAATCCATGCCATTATATTGGGAAACTAATGTTTAATCTACACATTATATTACCTCATCATCATAGCTACCACTACAGAATGTAGTAGTGGAGTATTCATCGTAGTCAAAATCCCCTATACTTTTTGATTGATTGCTGTAGTTTTCAGTAAACTGCTGCCTTCTTGTAATACTAACTTCACTCAATATCTGAATACTTTCTGATACTTTTATTTCTTTCTCATCCATAATCTGAAAAACAAAAAAAAAAGAGAGAATGATATATGAGCTGCAAAGAGTAGAATAGGAGTACATAAGACAAATATGTAACTTAATTTATGTAATATTATTTATATAGGCTTATAGAAGATAATTTTCCTTCTATATCTTTAATTATTAGCTCATACATCATATCTTATGAAATCAAAACAGAATCATAAATACATAACAAACATTCATTACTTTAGTGGCGGTAATGGTGGGCAAATAAAAATAATACAACACCATGAATTTGTGTATGCATGAGAAGGACTTTCAGCTCAAACCCCAGAATATGATGAACTAGAGTGTACTGTAAAACGTTTATCTAGGAAAGAACGACATCTGAACAGACAATTAATAACAACAAATGATCTTTTCCAAACATTACAAATATTAACTTCATTGTGAGAACTTCGGCTGTCTGCTCCAGTGGTTGGAATTTTTGTTGTTCTGCAAATTTTCGATGGAAATGCGTCCATCTTCGTCAGGCAATAAATATAATTTAATTTGAATAGTTACTTCAATCATATGGTTTGGATTTTATTTTAATATGGCTTTCCATGTCTCAGAGAGAGTGACACCGTCCACGCCGTTTATTGTATTCGTTCTCTTGTTAATTTCTATAGCTTCTAAGATCACTCTTTTACCAAGATGATCCTCTCTGTGTAAAACTTTTGTCTCATCGAATTTAATTTGGTGAGAACAAATATTAACTTCCAACTTATTTCTAAAGGTGCAGTTGATTCAACTCGCCTGAGCAGAAAGTAGCCTCAAAGTAGCTGTAAAGATGTTCAAATATTTCCAGAAACAAGATCTTACCACAGCTTTCAACAAATAGATGAATTTGAAATGATTGAAGCTAGAAGAATTAGTAGTGATGGAATCCCCACTTTAACTTGAACTAATGAAACAAGCAGCAAACCCTATTTGTGAATAAAGAGAAGATTTATATCCTGGATGTTTCATCTTTTGTATTTATGACAATTTATATTTTTATATGTATTTATTATTTATATTTACATTGCATGAGACTGTTGGTATGGTGAGTGAAGTGAATAGAGAAGATGATGTCATTGTGAAGTTTGTATTTCCATCCTCATGGATCATCAGCATAATTTTTCTGCTAAAACTCAAGTGTGAACTTGTAATTTATAACAGTAATTTGGACCTCTGGAATGAGCCTTGGAACAATCTCCTGTTGGCATTACACTATCTACAAACCCCTCCCTTATGTTCTAGGGCCGTCCTATAGAGAGCTACTGGCGAATTCACACCAACAGGTCTAAAATAGCTGCCTTATTACACTAACATCATCTTGAGAATTATGGGATATAAGTATATGAACATCTTGCAGAACTATTCGGAATACGTTCAAACTTTCGAATACGTATTTCAAATGCCAATCAATCCTATCTGAGAGTTAGCGGAAATGATGTTCAAAATTTATACATGTGTGTGTGTGTGTGTGTGTGAGAGAGAGAGAGAGAGAGAGAGAGAGAGAGAGAGAGAGAGAGAGAGAGAGAGAGAGAGAGCGCATATCAATCCTATCTAGGAGTTCGCAAAAATGATATTTTAAATTGATAAAGACACACATACATACGGGGGGGGGGTTCCTGCGTGTGTGTGTTTGTGTGTGTGTGAGAGAGAGAGAGAGAGAGAGAGAGAGAGAGGGAGAGAGGGAGAGAGCGCGCCTATCAATTCTATCTAGCAGTTGACGAAAATGATATTCTAAATTGATGAACACACACATACATAAGGGGGGGGGGTGTGCGTTTGTGTGAGAGAGAGAGCCTATCAATCTTATCTAGGAGATGGCGAAAATGATACTCTAAATTCATAAACACACACATACATACGGGGGGGGGGGCGTGCGCGCGTGTGTGTGTGTGTGAGAGAGACCCTAGAAATCCTATCTAGGAGATGGCGAAAATGATACTCTAAATTCATAAACACACACATACATACGGGGGGGGGGGGGTGCGCGCGTGTGTGTTTGAGAGAGAGAGTTCAAGAGTGAGGGGGGGGGGGGGCGTATTAGCGTTGGGGTTCTAGCAAATGATTGTTTCATCACTACCAAATTATGTATTAAATGTTTAATTAATATCGTGTAAGTAGCTTATTCATTCACGGCGAAAAAGCTCTAGTGGTGTATCAAAAATTTTTATATAGTTTATCTTCTTGAAAACTTTTACAATTTTATTTTCTATGTCCAACATTGTTGCTCTCAGCATTTTCCTCAAAAACAAATCCGTTAATATTTCACCATCTCAGACTTTAGGAAAATCGTGAGCATTTCAAATCACTAAACATATCACGTCCTTGCCACGTGTTTGGATTGGACTCTTACTAAGAGGGAAAATGAAAATGTGTCAGATGACGTCAGGTGTGTTCACGTGCTATCTACTTACTTATTCGGCCCCTACGTGATGGACTTTTTTTGCAGGTTGTTAACAATTTTTAATTACAACTTACCCATGTACAGAAATGTCTAAATAAAGCTGAAGAACTTTAAGACCCATATCTGTAGGAAAGGACACGACTAAAGAATGACTAACCAGTTTAGAAAGAAGCCCATTCACCTTTCGCCTCCCTCCCTTTGGTTTACCGGGAAAGACCCATGCGTGACATCCAAACACCTGTGGAGAGCGGAGGGGGATGGTGACTCGACAAGTGACGTCACTATAATCGACATTTTTCTCTTTCCCGTTAAATGAAAGGAAAACAGTAAACAGTTTCACAAAAAAATAAAGACAATGGGCCCAATTAGTAAGGTTCCGTAAGCTTTTTTTTTTGGTGAACTCAATGCCATTATTCAACTTCTTTTACTACAAACAGGTTTATGTTTTTTTTTATATTTCACAATCTGGTGTAGCAGGGGGAAAAGTGTACAGGATAATTAGGGCAACAAACTGGTTATTGTTTCATCCTGATATCATCCGCTGTGACATCACTCATCCTTCAAGAAGAGCACAAAAGATTTTAGCTGCATTGTTTCTTAGAGCATAAACTGTTAATTATTTGCGAATGAGGTGACTAAAGTAATTGTACCCCTTCCTTTCTAATTCAAATTCTTATAAAATTTGATATTGTTCTAGTCTTAAGAAAATTCACTGTTCTTTAGTATTTCTCCATTTTTCGTAATCCATTGAAACGTAAATAATCATTCATGGTTCATTTATTATAAATTTTACCTATTATGTATGCAAATTGTCTGACTAATATTTAAGAAAAATACTAAATTTTCGGTTGAATAAAATAAATACGGGGATACAAATTTAATACTCTCTTTATGTTTATGGCATGACTACTACGTTTGATAATTATATAAATAAAGCATTCGTACCAACATAAATATTAATTATACAAATGGAAAATTGCTAAAACTGAAGTTACTATTACATTAAAAAAAAAAGAAGCTACTTTAATAACTTTAAAGTTAAAATTTATTATGTTATATTTTATGTTCTGTAAACATTGTAGACATCGTTTCTTAATGTAAACAGCTCGCGAGCTGAGGGTTTGATCAAAATAAACTTGACAAACCTAGAGTCAAGGGTATGATTCTCGTGTGGACATTAGAATTAATTAGTGAACAACTCAATGAACAAAATCCTTAGTCCCATCCTGGCTAGAAAAGGGTGTTAATCAGTAGATAACCCGTCCCTATTAGATAGTAATATAGAGTGGACGTAAATAAATAACAAACAATGTATATATATATATATATATATATATATATATATTTGTGTGTGTGTGTGGGTTGTGTGTGTGCGCGCGCTCGTGCGTGCGTGTGCATGAGTGTGTGTGTGTGATTATTAAATTAATGGTTCTGCCAAAAACATGAGATATATTGAGCAAAGCAAACCCCCACTCCAACTCATGTCATATTAACAATAATCCGTTATATCATGAATCACTTTATTTGAAGCCTAAATACCAAATATTTTTCTCATTCAACTTTTACTTTTTGAGATAAATGCCAATAGGTGGGCATTCTAGGCACGTGGGAAATCTGCTTAGTTAACGCACCCCTGCGTGGCAGACATTTATTTAATTACAATGGAGTTGAATTATAATTACAAAAGTCTGACATAGAGATTCTTAATACGATTGGTTAGACAAAAATATTCCCTAACGAGGCAGTCTACAGATATTACCGGAAATCCAGACTTCAGAATTCGGCTGACAGTTATCTAATTACATTTTAACCTTTCATATCAATAGTTATTTAAATGCCACAGAATATTTAATTTAATTACAACGGAATTAATAGCGGTTAAGCAGATTCTGGAAATAAACTACGTAAATTGCATTGTCATGAGATTCGAGAGACTTCAACGCCAAGCAGGAAGGAAGTCAATATCAAAAATAAAGTAGTTAAAAATTTCCTTATTGTTTTTTATTAACTTCAACTTTCTGCTACGAAGACTAATCGGATAGGGTCTACAAGTAACCACCCTTTTATAGCCAGAGTAGGACTAATGATTTTATTTAATGAGCTCGTCACTAAATAAATTCCTATTGCCCAGGTGAGAATCGAACTCACGGCCTAGGATTACCAAGTATGATTTAGACCAAAGACTTAACTCACATGAACTTTCTTAAATGAGAGATACTTAAAAATGGAAGAGTAACTTTCTAGAGGCGCCAAAACGAAGTAACATAAAGTCCGTTACGCAGTGGCTGCGTAAACTAAGCAGATTTCCCGCGTGAAGTTTAATAATAGATAAATCTAAATACCGGTAACACAACACCACCGGGAATATTAAGTGAATAAATACAAACGATAATAAGAAACCTCCCGCCGGAAAGCATCTGAAACGGAAATAAACAGTTCTGCCAACTTCATACGGAAAAGAAAAACAATTACTCTAACATATCTGAATATAACGTATTAATTTGATTGGAAACTATTTACTATATCTAGTACTGCAATTTATAATTAATCAGAATACTTTTTATCTTAATCAATCAAATTTAAGTAGTTCAAAAACTTAAGAAGGGAGGGGGGGGGGTCACCAGAACATATTTGCGCCTATCTCGTGTAATAAATGTCTCTTGAAAAAAATATTTTGTATTTAAGCTTCGAATGATGTGGTTTATTACATAACCGAGTATTATTTATGTAACATGATTAGAAGTGGGGGTTTGCTGAATGCTGAAAACTGAAAAATGCAAATACCTCCGTTAATTTTCAAGGTAGGAAATAAATGTATATAACAATATTTACAGTACATTTTCTTTGGTATAAGATTGACTCTATACATTTTTTCGATCCTACGTATAGTAACGGAGATATTTCGAATTTTCGAAATTCTCCCCCTCTAAACCCGCCCTCCTCCTGGTCCGATTTCAGCCGTTCATGAACTTGGTCTTTCTCTTTACATAAAATAACTAAATATCGAGTTTGGTAACGATAAAACAAGAATTGCGTCCGTTTGAGCGGTAACAGGCATATATAAATACATACATATATATATATATATATATATATATATATATATATATATATATATATATATATACAGTTTTGAACGGACCTCATTTTCGTTATCTACTAGGTAGGATCGATGGACATTTGGAGAACAAATTCGAAAATCGCGTCATGAGTACAACCTCAATAGAAGATTTCCCTTAAGGGAAATCTAAAAGTGGAATTATTGAATTTTTTCAAGAGAATCAATTTATCCTCTAACGCTTGTTTGGATTCCAAGATAACGTTCGTATTATATTTTTGGCAGTCAGCTAAAATATGTTCCATTGTCAGGAAAGTAAGATCATAGGGAGTACATTGAAAATTAGTAACTAACAATCAGACTGGCAGGTAAGCGTATGTGATGCTTGCTATTCGCTACTTCCTTCATTTAAAAATAAAATAATCCTTTTATTTTGGGTTGCTAGCAAATGGCGAAGACTGGGGTTAGATGTTATCATCGTGCACTAGGGGAAGAGCAATAACAACACCTTATCACATAAGTTGTCCACACCAAACGGATAACTCAACCACTTTTACATGTGACGAAATCTCAATGGGTCCCAACGGCATCAAACCAAATACATGAGCGCTAAACAAAAAAAAATCCGTGTTTGGTATTGGAGTCTGGCTCGAACTACCGCCGAATTTCTTCGACAATGAAAATACTTTGTCATTAAGATCCCATTGAAGACCCAAGCTGGAAAATAAGAGCACAAATGGTGCTCTTCAAGCGGCCCAATAAAAGTCACTTTAGGGACAAGGAAATGGTTTCATAGAATATAGTATAGTAAATCTAAAGGAAATATCACTTGTCAGCCATTAAAGTTACTTGTGTTGCTGCTTAAGGTGAATGCGCGTATGCCTGAATGCACATAGGGGAAGCAAGTAGTAAGCAGATTATCCACCTCCTGGAAACACTACTGATCTGGTACACTCTAATCTCCATGTTGACTGTAATAAGAGCCTATGTAAACCGGACTTGAAATTAAAGTAAATAAAAAGTGCAAATATCTTAATTAATTTTAATGTTGGAGAAAAAATGTCTAGCACAATTGTATGAAATCAAACATGCAATACGATTGGTTATAAGCCTGATTCGGAAGGAGATATTTCGATTTTTAATTTTACCCCTTTTAGCCCCCCCCCCCTGCTCTTCCTGGTCCGATTTAACGAAATTGATATTTAGTTTTAAATGAAACGGTTAAATATAGTTTGGCAACGATCAAATAAAAATTATGTCCGCTAGAGTGACAATCATTCCCTCCTAGGTCCATAGACATTTGAAGTCATTCGAAAATGAGTAAGATTTTAATATTTTCCAATAGGAAAATCTGCTAATATAGAGCGAAGAAATAAAAGGTACATAAATTAATTTAAAAATGCAATTGCATCGACTTTGAATCATATGTTCACTGAAAAAGTAGCAGGCTGAAATTTTTAAATTAATATTAAAATCCCACTTACATTATACTGTATTGAATCATTCGACACTGTCCTTTCAAAAGATATTTAAAAAACCAAATTAAATGGTACAGAATGGTTTAAAAAGTCCTTCACACAGGGGCTGCGTAAACTAAGCAGATTTCCCATGTGAAGTTTTACAATAGAGAAATCTGCATACTGGTAACACAACACCACCATGGCAATGAGAAATCTTTCAGTTAATTTTAATAAATTCCCAACTGAAACGGCTTCTGATTTGTAAGAATAATTTATAGTTTAATAACTCAAATTTTAGTAGTCCAAGAACTAAAGAAGGGGGGGGGGCGGATGAGCAGACCGTATTTCCATATATCTCACAAAGTAACGAAGGTAAAGTAAGGTTAGAAGCTTCCACCGGAGCCGAGAAGTTACGAAAACGGCCGAACTAATCCGAACCATACCCGACCACATGTCCCAGAGACTTCATAAAAATGCAAATATCTCGGTTAATATTCAAGATAGAGAATAAATGTATATAACAATATTTATAGTAAATTTAATTTGCAATAAGATTGGTTCTATACAATATTTCGATCCGATGCATAATAACGGAGATATTTCGAATTTTTGAAAATCCCCCCCCTCTAAACCCCCCCCACTGGTCCGATTTCAGCCATTAACGAACTTGATCTTCCTTTTTACATAAAACGATTAAATACCGAGTTTGGTGACGATTAAACAAAAATTGCGACCGCTAGAGTGTTAACAGACAAATATATATATATATATATATATATATATATATATATATATATATATATATATATATATAGTTTTGAACGGACCTCATTTTCGTCATCTCCTGGGTAGGATCGATGGACATTTGAAGAAATATTTCGAAAATCGCGTCATGAGTACGACCTCAATAGCTGATTTCCCTTAAGGGAAATCTGCTAAAACGGTTAAATATCGAGTTTCGTAACGATCAAACAAAAATTGCGACCGCTAGAGCCTTAACAGACTAATATATATATATATATATATATATATATATATATATATATAATTTTGAACGGACCTCATTTTCGTCATCTCCTGGGTATGATCGATGGACATTTGAAGAAATTTTTCGAAAATCGCGTCATGAGTACGACCTCAATAGCTGATTTCCCTTCGGGAAAATCTGCTAAAAGTGAAGACTAACAAAGGATTGAAGACTTGTAGAAACAAGCCAGGACGTGACTCTTAATTCCAGGAAACTTGACCGTCTGTTTTGTTTATAATCGGTATACCTGAGAAATAGGTCGAACACTCCTCGTTCCCCTATTTAGAAATATTCATTGTCACAACTTAAAATTCTCAAAGTAATACCTAATTCTAATTTGGAATTTCCAAAGCATTGTTATATTAACTACTCCAGGACAATAGCAACCTTTGTCCTACTTAAACACAACTACCACGGCAGGGAGAGGGGAGCCGACGCCGAGAAATGATTACTAAAGAATACTTTATAATGCTATAATAAGATATGATAATTAATAGGAAAGCAAACAATTTGCCTTTTATACCAATTTTTGCAATTTTTAGAAATAAAATTAGTGCAATTTTGAAATGAATAATGACCAAGACTATGAACAATAAACTTACGTACTCTCGTGGAAATGTTCATGTAGACAAACATATAAGCTACTAGCTCAGATACCCGGCTTCGCCCGGGAATTCATTTGAGGCTGAATGGTGATGGTATTTTTCAGCAGGCTTTACATTGCACAATATTTTGACATTTACCCGTCCCAGTGTTTAGGATTGATACCCGTCGTTGCCGTGGATTTGCTAATAATAGAATTATTTGTTAGATAAGGCTTCACTGTCTTCGATATTTTTATATTTCCCGTCTCTTATACATGTAAATATGGTGAATTTTTATTTCAGGCCTCCCTTATAACCCCCCTCCCGTTAGAACCTAAAAATGTTAATATAACTTATAATCATGGAAGAATTAATGCTAATTGACATACCGAGCTTTGTTAAGTTCGGTTCAGCCGTTAGTGCCCAATAAAATTGTTGGCTCCCGCTAAAGTTTAAACGTATAACTCATTTATACTTAGGTATACGACAAAAGTGTATATAACAAAAGTTACTCCAAATAACAAAATAAACAACTTTTGTTATGTTTATATTTGCGGAAAAACCAATAGGAAGCGAAATATCGCTATTTTTAATTTCAGGCTTCCCTTATAACCCCCACTCCTGTTCGCCTCAGAGAAAATTAATATAGCCTAAAGTCTAAGTTGGGTTAGTAGTAATATACATACCAAGTTTCATAAAATTCGGTTCAGCCGTTTATGCGTGAAAAGGTAACAAACAAACAAACATACACGAAAGAAACAAAATGCAGATATGGTGTCTATGACATGTGAAACGAAACGTTATCGTGAAATTTCGCAAAAAAAATCAATGTACAGGCAGAGGTTACAATTTTATATATATACTAGCTAAGGTACCCGGCGATGCCCGGGAAATCATTGCTGACTGACTAATGATTGTATTTTTATAGCAAGACTTCAATGTGTACAATTGCACTTCCCTGCACGATGAATTGTTTTTTCAAAACAGCCAATCCTAAAGTGTAACTTTCAGGGTTAATAGAATAGAAATTTTAGTTTTGAAGAATATATGAAAATGGGTTCCTAATTTAACCCTCACGACTTTTTGACTCACGGTTTTTGAATAATTCAAACCATTATCATGGGTAGCATTTATCACAATTAAATATCTTCTATAATGAACATATTTCCTGCCAAAAATCAAACCAAGCACATATTATTTTATACATAAGATTATATTCGTATTAGTAATCCTCAGTGAAAATCACTTCCCGTCGTGGCACCATTCCACAGGAAATAACTAAACTCAATTACCTCCCATCCATTTCCGCTCTCGCAGGAGCTTTATCATCGTTGTTTTCCTTAGAATATTGATTCAGAATATTATTTTAATAATTGATCTCCCTGATGGAACTAAATAATAGATCCCTAAACATAATTTTATTTATGTTCAAAAAGCTAGATGAGGGGAAGAGAGCCCGCCTGCAACCTAGTAATACTTTAAACATTCATATCGAGTATATATTAAATACCAGACCTTATAGTTTATTCTATTAGAAATAAATAAAAAAGTTATAGGGAAAATAAATAAATAAACGAGGAGGCGACGGAGATTTATAAGCTCACTAATCCGAATCATATTTGCAACTATCATATAAGACTAAAACATAACATCTTTTGTCATAATATCCATTTATTAAAAACACTTAAATAAGCACTAATAAAATTAATGACTCCCGCAATGGATTTAGCGTAAATGCCGTGTTAACTTCATTTACGGCAAAAGTGAATACAACAAAAGGTACTTTAAATAACAAAAGTAAACAACTTTTGCTATGTGCACGTTAGCCAAAAAAAAATAGAAAATGAAAATTGCGAATTTTTATCTCAGGCCTGTCTTATAACCCCCACTCCCGTTTGAACCTAAACATTTTAATATAGCTTATAATCATGGAAGAATTAATGCTAATTCACATACCAAGTTTTGTTAAATTCGGTTCAATCGTTTGAGCTCAAAAAAATTGTTGGCTTCCGCTTTAGATTTTAACGCATATCTCGTTTATGTTATACAGCAAAAGTGAACATAACCATAGTTACTTTAAATAACAAAATAAACAACTTTTGTCATGTGCATATTTGCAGAAAAACCAGTAGAAAAAGAAATATTGCTATTTTCAATTTCAGGCCTTCCTTATAGCCCCCACTCCTGCCCGTCCCTAGAAATATTGGTATGGCTTATGATAATTAAGGCGTCAGAGATAATACACATACCGAGTTTTATTTAGTTCGGTGGACTCTTTTGTGCCAAATAATATTCTTGACACCCGCTAAACTTTTTAGCGTATAACGCCTTTATAATTCGGTATTCGACGATAGTGTATATAACAAAAGTTTCTCTAAATAACAAAATAAACAACTTTTCTTATGTGCATATTTGCCGAAACACCAATAGGAAACGGAATATTACTATTTTTAATTTCAGGCGTCCCTTATAACCCCCACTCCTGCCCGTCCCTAGAAATGTTTATATGGCTTATTATAAGGAAGGCGTTAGTGCTAATACACATACCGAGTTTTATTTAGTTCGGTTGAGTATGTGTGCCAAATAAACTTGTTGACTACCGCTATAATTTTTAGCGTATAACGCCATTATAGTTCGGTATACGAAAAAAGTGTATATAAGAAAAGTTATTCTAAACAACAGAATACACAACTTTTGTTATATACATATTTGCCAAGAAACCAATAGGAAACGAAATATCGCTATTTTTAATTTCAGGCCTCCCTTATAACCCCCACTCCTGTTCGTCTCAGAGAATATTAATATAGCCTAAAGTCTAAGTTGGGTTAGTAGTAATACACATACCAAGTTTCATAAAATTCGGTTCAGCCGTTTATGCGTGAAAAGGTAACAAACAAACAAACAAACAAACAAACAAACAAACAGACACCAAAGAAACAAAATGCAGTTATGGTGTCTATGACATGTGAAACGAAAAGTTATCGTGAAATTTCGCGAAAAAAATCAATGTACAGACAGAGGTTACAATTTTATATATATATAGATATATATATATATATATATATATATAAAATTGTAACCTCTGTCTGTACATTGATTTTTTTCGCGAAATTTCACGATAACTTTTCGTTTCACATGTCATAGACACCATAACTGCATTTTGTTTCTTTGGTGTCTGTTTGTTTGTTTGTTTATTTGTTTATTTGTTTGTTTGTTTATTTGTTTGTTTGTTTGTTACCTTTTCACGCATAAACGGCTGAACCGAAATTTATGAAACTTGGTATGTATATTACTACTAACCCAACTTAGACTTTAGGCTATATTAATATCCTCTGAGAAGAATAGGAGTGGGGGTTATAAGGGAAGCCTGAAATTAAAAATAGCGATATTTCGTTTCCTATTGGTCTTTCGGCAAATATGCCCATAACAAAAGTTGTTTATTTTGTTATTTAGAGTAACTTTTGTCATATACACTTTTTTCGTATACCGAATTATAAAGGAGATATACGCTAAAACCTGTAGCGGAAGTGAACAATTTTATTTGGGAAAAAAGACCCAACCGAAATAAATAAAACTCGGTATATGTATTAGCACTAACGCTTTCATTATAACAAGCCATACCAACATTTCTAGGGACGGGCAGGAGTGGGGGTTATAAGGGATGCCAGAAATTAAAAATAGTGATATTTCGTTTCCTATTGGTTTTTCGGCAAATATGAACATAACAAAAGTTGTTTATTTTGTTATTTAGAGTGACTTTTGTTATATATACTTTTTTCGGATACTGAATTATAAACGAGATATACGCTAAAACCTATAGCGGAAGTGAACAATTTTATTTGAGACAAAAGACCCAACCGAAATAAATAAAACTCAGTATGTGTATTAGCACTAACGCATTCCTTATAATAAGCCATACCAACATTTCTAGGGACGGGCTGGAGTGGGGGTTATAAGGGAGACCTGAAATTAAAAGTAGTGATATTTCGTTTCCTATTGGGGTTTCGGCAAATATGCACTTATCAAAAGTTGTTTATTTTGGTATTTAGAGAAATTTGCTCAACAATTCTTTTCAATATGAACTACCAGGTACCTCACCTAGAATAATTAATTCTAATTAGTATAATATTTTGTCCTTAATAATTTAAATCTATGTATAATGCACAGGAAACGTGAAATATGACAATATGGAGGGCAGTGAAGTCTTACATAAAAAAATAATTTTATTATTAACAAATCCATAGCAACGACGGGTATAAACCCTAAACACTGGGAAGTGTAAATGTCAAAATATAGTGCAAAGTAAAGCCTTGCAAAAAAAATACAATCGCCATCCAGCCTCAAATGAATTCCCGGGCGAAGCCGGGTATCTGAGCTAGTATATATATATATATATATATATATATATATATATATATATATATATATATGTATAATAAATATTCTGAGGGGAAGAAGAGGGAATAAAAAAAACTAGAGGTGTTCTGGAAACTTTTAGTTCATGATGTATGCCATTAAATATGTAATAAAAGTTTCCAGAATACCTCTACTTTTTTCTTTATTCTGCTATATATAAAATTCACCAGTTTAGTGAAAAATATCTCTTTAATTATAATCACAAAATGTGATGCAATGATTCGGCTAGATGCAATGATCACTAAGTATTGAGTGCAAGACGACTCTAGATTAAGGATCCCCTTCAACTAACATAAACGTCCGTCACACAGGGGCTGGGTACCATAAGCAGATTTCCCCCGTTAAGTTTTACAATAGTAAAATCTACATACTGGTAGCACTTAACAACACCGTGAATATTAAGTGAATACATGCAAACGGTAATGAGCAATCTTTCAGTCAATTTTGATAATCTCCCAACGGAAAGCTTCTGAATTGTAAACAAACAAGTTAGCCAACCTCGCAGACCTTGGTTAGTAATGGAATTTATTCTGTAGAAGAACAAATTACATTTCCCCCGCCTGATCAATAAAACCATGAAATTCCAAACTAAAATATATACTACAGTATTTGAGATAGAGCAAAAATATTTTATACCCTTGCTTATAAACATGAAAAGAAATGTTCTATTTTTTTGAGTTGATTCTACATGGAGTGACCCTCAAGACTAACAATGTTTGGCTTCATGGGGCTGGGCTAAAACTCAAGGGTTAACTTGTAATTTGTAACAGTAATTTGGACCTCTGGAATGAGCCTTGGAACAATCTCCTGTTGGCATTACACTATCTACAAACCCCCCTTACACTATCTACAAGCCATGGTCCAAACTCCAGAGAGAGAAATCGGGATTTAACTTATTGAATTTGAATGTAAGGGAGCAATTAATAAACTGAGTAAGGGAGAGGGGTATAGTGAGTAGTATAGTAGTAAGAAGTAGCAGAGCGGGGGCGATAGGGGGAGCGGGGCCAAGGTCAACAGCTGACTAGCCACTGCCAGCCTACTGTCTTTCTAACGTCTTATCTACTTACTCGAAAATGTTGTCAATAATAAGAATAATAACGGCAAATAATCTCTTCAATTAGTCAATTCACCTAAGTGGCTGATAAATTGAATAGGTTAGCATCGTACCCCGTGATACCCGTGTTAAGGCAGCTTGCCTAAACTTAAAAGTAACAAAAATCCGAGCTTTGCATATAAACTCCAGACAAAATTAAAGAATCACTTCAATAATTCAATTTTACTAGCTTGTAATAGTCATTTTTCTGAATATACCTGTTGTGTATGATAGATAAAAGAACAACAAAAACGAGATAGAAAGGAAAATTTACAACTAAAATGTGAAGACTATTTCTCTTGTAAATAGAATGTCCGTCACGAAAGAACTGCATAAACTAAGTGGATTACACGCTAGTAATCTCGTGTCACCACTTACTCTGTATCTATATAGATATATCAAATTGTAAACTCAGTCTGTACATTGAGTTTTTTCTCGAAATTTCATGATAAATTTTTGTTTCCCATACCATAGACATGATATTTGCAATTTGTAGACCTTGGTGTCTGTTTGTGTGTTACCTTTTCACGCATAAACGGATAAACCGAATATTATGAAACTTGGTATGTAACTTGGTATACTACTACTAACCCAAGTTAGACTTTAAGCTATATTAATATTCTCTGAGACGAACAGGAGAGGTTAAGGGAGGCCTGTAATTAAAAATAGCGATTATTTCGTTTCGTATTGCTTTTCGGCGAATATGCACATAACAAAAGGTGATTATTTTGTCATTTAAAGTAACTTTTGTTTTATAAACACTTTCGTCTTATACCTTAGTATAAATGAGTTATACGCTAAAAACTATTCAACAATTTTATATGGCACAAAAGACTCAACCGAACTAAACCAAACTCCGTATGTGATTTGGTATTAACACCTCCCTGATTATAAACTATATAAAAATTTCGAGGTACGAACAGGAGTTATACAAAAGAGTATTTTTAATAGTGGTTATTACGTATATAAAACAGTGGTGCGGACCACTTTTGAGGAAATTTACGTTTATTCATAGATGTTTCGGAATGCAGAATTCGTTCTATGATTTTGAATAACATGGTTAATACCATAATCTATGATTATGTTATATATAAAAACAGATATATACACAGGAAACGGTTTTCGTTTTGTGGTACGTGTTCCAACAGAAAAAAGTTCATATCGCTGTTACAAAAGAACAAATATGAAACTGCAATTTTCAGACTAATTGAATTTTAATACTTAATGATATCACAAAGCCTTAATGCTTATGGTGGAACAATGACGTCTTTTTATTTCATAATTAACAGACAAGAAATAACATATAACCTGTTCTGCAATATAAAACAAGGAATAATTTTGGGGGAACAATGACGTAATTGATTAAAGGTGGAAAATTAAGGTTAAAACTTAATAATGACTTATTCCAAGACTGTTAATATAAACGTCAAGAGTGTGTATTACTCATACATCTTTGATATTATTTTCAACCACTAAAATAATTTTGTCTGATATTATTCAAATAATTATTTTTCTTCTTTTAGGTCTCCTGCAAAACAGCAGATTTAGCAGTCGCGTCATTATTCTTTGAGAACAGCAACATTATATTGATTTTATGATTTATTTACACAGGCAATAAATAATTAACAATTTAATTAGTTTTCGCTTGAGAGAACAAGTATTTTACACCTGCACGGGCCTAGTACTTTACCAACTAGACAGTCAGAGTACTTGTTAGTACGAAAACTCATTTCTCCAAGTCGAAACCACTTCAAAACCCACGCAAGAGCCAGTCGTTCCAAGAGGGCCCTTAAATGTCAATAAATACAATACTTTTATTACATTTCGTAGGAATATGGAAGAAGGGAAACAAAACATTAAAGTAAATGACTGGATACTGCTATTATCACATTCGAATAAGTTTTTTTTTCCTTTTCAACTGAGAGATAATATGTTTCCTGCCTTGATAATACTTCGTTCTCGCTAAACCCATTTACCCAAGGAGACAAAAGATAAAACAAAAATGTGATGTAACATTGTTTCAATACTATCTCAAACAAATACTCTAAAAAGAGAGAAATCTATCCCTTGAAGGAAATGAGTAGAAGTGGCCGGGCAACAAAATCTTACCAACTATTTGAATGTATCTCACATAATAACGATCCGTTTGTTATTTATGCTTGGAATAAGACATTTCATGATGTATTCTCTTACTTAAAGTCTAATTTTTCTAAAATCGTGTCATGATTACGACCTCAATAGCTGAAATAAAATTCAAGACTTATGGAACTAAAAAAATGAAATAGAAATAATAAGATCAATTCTTCACTGAGGATCTATTTTATTGATTGGAGGTCAACATTTTCAGTGAAATAACAAAAGTGAGTCACAGTGACTCGAATGATATAAACCTGGAAACAATTTGTGATAACGGTCTTCAGAAGGTTCCTTATCTCATTAATCAATTAGGTTACTCTTTTTTTAAACAAAAAAAAAATCTATCTATTGACATGTGAAACACGTCTCGAAATATTTTAATTTTTATCATCATGGATATCCCAATAAAGCAGCTGCTAATTGATAGCAGCAGACATCCTTTAAGCCAATGAGATTAATGTGTTTGTCGATACACACACGCACACACACACACACACACACACACACACACACACACACACACACACACACACATATATATATATATATATATATACATACACTAACGAGCGCACGCACACACATAACCCTTCAATGCAATTTATTTGAATCATTACCCACGTAAAACATTAAAAAAAGCCAATCAAAGCAAAAATTGTTTAAATCAAAGCACAGTCGCCTCACAATTTCTTTATCAAGAGAAGAATTTAAGCCAGCCCCGCGGGGACTGTATACACTAAGTAGATTAAGCAAGACACCAAACTATTCTCCATTTATTGTCCTAACAAGCCTGTGTTAACATGATTTGAAATTTTCGTTGGACATAAGTTGTTCAGGGGCCCAGAAGATCAATGTGAAAATCGCATTAGAAGAAATGGGGGTTCATAGAAGACAGAAAAATGCAAATATCTCGGTTAATATTCGACTTAAAGAAAATTTAAGAAAATATTGTAGAATATTTAATTTGTAACATAATTGATGACATTTCAATTTTCAATCCGTCACATAATACCGGAGACATCCCCCCCCCCTCACTGAAATCCTCTTTTCTTCTTGCTCGGTGAAAGAAACAAGCCCTATTTCAACTTGAAATAAGACGTTTTATGATATACAGACTTATTACTAATGTGAGATGTGTAGGAGTGGAGGTTTCTCAAAAGGCTAAGAACTAGAAAAATAGAAATGCGCCGAACAGAGATAGAGAAAAAAACTGAAAATGTGCGATTTTTAATTAACTAAAAGATTCGTTACAATTTCCTGATCCGACTCATAGTAACGGAGATATTTCGAATACATTACACCGTCAAATGTTGAGTTTAACAACGATCAAACAAACAAAAGAAGACTGTTATACATGCACATGCACATACAAATATATATATATATATATATATATATATATATATATATAAAAATGTGAACGCACCTCATTTTAGTCACCACCGAAAAAGGACCAATGTACATTAAAAAAAAAGTTTTGAAAATCGCGGGTTCAGTACATTCAATAGCTCATTTCCCCAAAAGGAAATCAGTTAAAAGAGGCTTAATAATGTACGATTAAAAAATGGACTGACAGATGAGTTTAAGATGGAAACTAAACAAGCGCCTAATAAAGAATTTAAGAGAGACTCTAATAACATCAGTATCAATAAAGAACAGATTGACAAAAAATTTAAATGATAGATAGAAAAAAAAAATAAGAAATAAACAAATTTTAAAAAAATAAATGTTGTCATTATGTGAAAGGAATTACTGAAAAAATAGTAAAAGCCATCAATAAATACAACATAAATACCATTTTCACAGTTAACAGGGAAATAAGCCTGCACAAAAGATGAGAACTACAAAGATATACAACATCCCATGCAAGTGTAGATAAGAATACATAAGACAAACGGGCAGATTGACGTGCATATCTGATCCTCTAAAATTCGGAAGTAAAGAAATACGAAAAGGCTGAATATTTCCATAGTTCCCAACATTAGATAATTGGACTTCGGCTAGAGTATGAAGCTATCAAGGAAGGATTCATTATAGGCATTACTTACTATAATTTACATCTTATACGTCATTAGACTATATAAAACAAGGAATGGCCAGGAATAAAACTAGTCTAATGAATTTTGAACTGGAGACAGACAATTAAGAGTTTTACTTATAAAGAAGGCAAAAAGGGCTTCGAAAAGAAGAATTTTTTATTGAGATTATTTTAAAGATTCTTAGCGCATCATAAATACTTTACAGTGGTACGTTGCGTGAGTGAGCAATAATAATTTATTCAAAAACTCGAATTTCTTTTAGGTGAAATTCAAGTTGATTAAGCTTTTATCTTGACGAGTAAAGGGATTGTTTTTTGTTGTTTTTTTTAAAAAATTGTAATTGCGAGCCTAATGTGAAGTCATTTCATTTTTCAACATTTGAACTTCATTTAATTTCAAGTGAATTCTGAAACCTGTAAAATGAAAAATACAATACACTTAACGAAAAGAGAAGTTTGGTAGGTAGTTGTTGAATGGTAAATGAACCATAGCTAAATGGCTTGTCGAATGGATTGGCTCGGTTCGAGGCACCTGTAAGAGTTGGGACGTGGCAGACGAGCGTGCATGTATTTTATTAGTCGGTCGCATCTTACCATCACCATATCCACATATATCCACTTTAATAACAAATATGTACGTGTAAGTGAACATTATTGTAAACATTCAAACACATACCACATTTGAATCAGCACTTCAATATGCTATATAATATAATTAATTTGTATAAATCATCATCAACTCTCCAACAATGTAAATAAATAAAAATAGAGCGAAATAAAATAAAAAACGCAACGGTTAAACAGGTTTAATCATTCTTTGTCTATACACTTTTAAACAACCCAGGGAAAACTAAAAGCCATTAGGTCAACCCGCATTTCCGCCTGGATTTAGTACAGCCCTTGTTAAAATAAGATAATTACATCGAGAATGCTGTATTATCTCAGTGAGGCTTCTCTTGCAAGGTAACTCAAGAAATGAGCACTTAGGCTTTTCAAAACCAATGAAACGGGTTGGGATGTTATGTTACAAAATGCGGTTTTTAAGATTTTTAAGTTGTTCCTGAGTCGTGATTTTTCAGAACTTCCTACAAGTGTGCACAGATCAATCCTATTATATATCAAACAACGACCGAGACGTTGTTGCGCGGCCTCCAAAACATTGTGACCTTGTAATAAAGCATAATTGTGGAGATTTGGCCATTCTACCAAATTTCCCTTAAAGGAAATTAGTTATTGAGGTTGTACTCATGACACGATTTTCGAAACATTTCCTCAAATATCCATCCATCCTACCTAGGAGATGACGAAAATGAGGTCCGATCAAAATGGTATATATATATTTAACTGTTACCGCTCTAGCGGTCGCAATTTTTGTCTTATTATTACCAAACTCCATGTAAAAATATTTGATGTATAACTACAGACAAAGTTCATTACTCACTGAAATCAGGTTGGGGAGGGGAAAAATTCGAAGTCGATCTAAATATTGAATATAACCAACCGTATTGTACATTTAATTACCTAAAATGTTGTTATGTACATATTTTCTCTAACACGAATATTAACCGATATATTTGGATTTTTAGTATTCAGCCTTTAGTAAATCGCTACTCCTACTCATGTCAAATAAACGATAAGCTGTTATATCTTGAACCACATTATTATAAGCCTAAATACCAAATATTGTTTTCAAGAGACCTTATTATACGAGACCTTATATTACACATTCAAATTCGTTGTGTGGTGAGGGCATCAATGCTATTGATTCAATATCGTTTAGGTACTTGATCTATGCCATACTTACTCGATATTTAACTCCTTCAGTTAAGGCTAAAGATAATCTTTGTTATTGGCTAAAGTCGGACATGGAATGTTATAGAACCGTCTTGTTAAACTATTGATGCCATTGAATTGTTGTTCAATGCATTTTTTCGTAACTCAAGTATTAAGCGAGTTATTTCTAATTTTTTTATTTCAACCATCGGTAACCTACCTCCTTAACCGCCCCTTTCTACTGACCGTTTTTTTGTAAATAGAATAGAGAATATGTAATGAGATGAGATCACAAGTGTGTTACACCAGCACGTAGGAAATCTGCTTAGTTTATGCGACCCTTGCGTGGCGGACGTGCTTTTATTCAATCAACCTGCATTATCATGACTACCACCTTCCAGCAACCAACTTAAGATTATTAATTTGATTCATATTTTAATTTTAACCGTAGCGGCTGTCATTAAACTTGTAATTAGTAGATCACCCATCCCGATTTGTTATAGTAGCATTAAGTGGTTAATAAGAACTTTATTATTGATATAAGTCATTATAGTTCAAGCATTGATTAGTTAATTATTAGGAGAGTTACATGTATACTTAGTGTACAGAACAAACCCGTGCGGTACCGTGCATACCATTAGAATCCATATCAATCCATTCATCCATATTCAAAAGGAAAAACTAAAACTATACATTTTTCAGATTGCAGTGTTTTCGGTTTGTGAGTACGTTTACAGTACGTACTATTAGATTGGCAACACTGAGCCTTAGTAGAGTCAAATCTGATTTCTGAAGCGCAGGGAAAGGAACGGTACCAACATAATGGGATGATACCACTGAAGGAGGAGGAAGTTCTATAATCGGATAACGGTGATAGGGCTGGAGGGAAATAAAAATAAATAGAGAGAGTTGGTAGAGAACAGCTGAGCAGGAAGGACAATGCCTTGGTACCTGCTAGGGTACGGAGGGTGGTGCCAGCTGCCTCTGACGTCACGCCTACCCAACTACCTGCCTCCCTCAATTATTCCCTACAGTCCTCAAGAAAGTACAAAACTTCCAAGAAATAGGGCAGTTTGCCATGAAAAACGCCCTTGTCCCAGCCATGTGCCGCATTCTGACAGAAATTCAAGAATAGCAACAAAGCATATATAAAATATGTGAGGGAAACTAGGAATCATGCTAAAATGTTTTAAAAAAAAAGAGCAAAATATTGACGGTTCCTAGAACGAAGCTACCTTGAGTGTGATGTTCCAATACTCATAAAATAATAGTAATCCAAAGGCCCAAGAAGGGAAACAGCCTGTCACGCGGCAAGGGACGATTCAAGTGGTCAGCCTAAGGAGCTCACTTCTATAGTACAGACCATATATTACTACATCATTGAAGTAGACATCCAATTGCCTTACGACGCTGAGTAGGCACCGGGGGAACGGTCAGAAGCCCATATTCATTCATAAATAAAATCTAATGTGCTATCCCATCACTTCTTGCGTGGAGACATAGTATATTATCCTCTAACTCCCCCCCCCTTATATATATAATTGAACGGCCCTAATTATTTCATCTTGTATATGGGATCGGTAGCCAATTAAAAACATCTTTCAAAAATAGGAAAGCATAAATAGCTGATATTCTTAAAGAAAGACCAGTCATAATTAACTAAATCGGATATATGTGAACTGGAAACTCAGTATTCCAAACCTAAATGTTGAAAGCATGCATCAATCACTATAAAAATGAGGTACATTGGTGGTTTTTTTAAAAAATTATTATTATTATTATGATTTAAAGAAAAGATAAATTACTTGTTTTGTATTTAGAGTTTAATCCCATGGTATCAGTAGATTTCTTCTAAATTATGGTATTACTTACAGAATGAAGTATAGTAAGGACTTCTGTCATGTTGGGAGTGGAGGACCTTTCGCCTGGCGAATAATATGTTTAAGGTTTGCACAGTCCTTTTAGTGCTTGGTTATAATGAAGTGTTGCGTGAAAATGGGACTGAAGAGAATATAAGTTTTTATTCTGATATGTATTTATTCTTTCCTTCAGTTTTTATTTCCAAGTCCTTCGAGCTTTCGAACGTTTATTGTAATAGGGTTGGTTAAAGTATAATAGCTAATTTCGTCCGATCCTCCCGTTAGCGCAGCCTAGCTCATATAGATCAAATTTCAAAATAAAAGTGCAAGGCACTCACAATTCACTCCAAAAAAAAACCCACTGTACAAGGTCTAAAATGTTATATTTCCAATAATATTTAGCTATCCAGAAAAAAATATTTTCTTCATTAGGTAGCCAAAGAGCTACATCATCCACTTTCTTACTAGCGTAGTCCAAAATGCATATATGGTGGCATTGTACAGGGCTAAAAATATTAATAAAATAAGTAATTGTTCAATAGCTCTTGAGATTAAAGCTGGCTGAAATAGATTAAAATGTATGAAATTAAAGATATTTCCTGCATTTATTCAATTATGGTCCATTTTAGGTGTTTCGAATTGTCACCAAATTGAGGTTATGAGTAATTAGTCTGCCTTGTCCATAACTCCTTATGGATGCTTCCTTTCGTCTTGATTGCAAAGACTCATTACAAAAGAGTGAAGGTAAGTGACAATATGAAACACCAAAGCCAGTAACAGAAATAAATTAGCATTATCCTGTAATATAGCCACTTAATAAAGATATTTATTTCTCAAAGATCTAGGGTATAGCAAGGCATAAATTCGTCTAAACTGAATATACACATTACACAAAAATTAGTAATATTATAATGAGTAAGGTTTAAAATATTAACTATGCATAAATGCAATTATCAAAATCAAAGAACATCCAAGTATTAATTCGGAAATTCAGTAAAAGCTTTAAATGTAATAAAGATGATAAAAAGTTATTATCCATTCTGTTTGCTGATTCTATATTTCTATAAACTATAATTATTTTAACATAAATGCCTTCTTAGTGATTTTTTTTTAAACGATGACTTTACGATAATAAAGATGTTTTTTATATAAAACTACCCCTTTCTAGCCATTATGAGCCTAAGTTCAATTTTTAATTTTAATGTACGCTCGTTTAAAAATAAACTTCACCCAATGCGGAAATAGTATCCTAAGTTTTCTAATTAAGTTAACAAATAATAGAAAACAAAATATCATTCTCTAAGAGGTTTTAGGAAAAGGCATAGAAGGAAAATATAATGCCCAAATAGGAACAATGGAATCACTAAAGGTAATTCTAAACTCCACTTGTTTGTTTTTTTCGTGTATATTCACCTGTTTTGATATTTTATGGTCCGTTGTGTACATCAGGGCTCATGTACCACTATTTCTGTTAGCCCGTTCGACTGTATCGGTATATTTATTTACCGAGTAGAATATGAATTAAATTGAATTCTTGATTCATTTAATAATAGCCATTTATACAGAATTCCTTGTCTCTTTAACTGAGAAAGCAAATATTGCGGAACATAAATTCGTCTGTGGTCGAGCATTCATGATAAATGCACATTTTTAGATTTTCAAATTCCCAAAATGATGTTATAGAGAGCTGAAGTTAACGATTTTCAAGTTATTCACCCATCTATCATGGCTCCCATTCTAGACAACTTTTTGAAACGTTCATTGCTAATAAAACATCATAAGTATATTGAGTCAAAACTATTTTATTAATATAAAATGTCCTCCTTTGTTCTGTCTCCTTGTCACATTGTTCTGAGTGAACTTTTACTTTTTGAGATAAACAAATACGTCGCACGCTTGAGAAATCTGCTTAGTTTACGAAGCCCCTGCGTGACGGACTTTTCTGTTCCTTTCCTGACTGATAATATATCAAATGGATTAAGTCAAGCCGCTGTCTACAGTTTTTTCCAACTTCCGTTTAGTTTAGTTTCTTTAATGATGCGTCAATATTTTAAAAAAAAAGACAAAAATGAAAAAAAAAACAAAAAGTTAAGTGACTTCTTGAAATTTCAGAACCGTGAAATACAGGTAACATCACCGCCTTCGGTGCATTTATACTTAACTTTTGCCCAATTTTATTATTATTTATAAATAATATCTTAGGGAAAACATGAATATGTTTGGTTTTTTAAAACAAATTATTTCTTTATTTTTTTTTTGTCATCTTAGCTGAGAGGACTCAGGTCTACACCATATGTGGCAACAAACGGCCCGTGGGCCGAATCCGACCCGCTGTAAGATTTGATCCGGCCCACGAGACATTTTGAGAAACCCAATTAAACAAAAATAATGCACTACTTACTCCAAATGAGAAGAGATGAGAGAAAAGGAAGGAAAACAAAAATAGTCCTTTGGCCACATAGGTACAAATAACCCTCGCGGGTTCGAATGCCTAATATCAATAAAAAATAAAATAAATTTCAATGTTTGTAATTATTTCAAATTTTATGATTTAATTATAATGTTGTACCTATTTTATTTCATTTCATTTTGTTATTTTAATAAATTGTATTATTAGTACATTGTCGTATAATTTCGTGACTGATAGCAATTATGAACACTACTTTAAAATGTACTAATTTTTAACACGGCCCGCGAACGTATTAGTACACTAACGTTTGGCCCACAACATGTCAAAGGTTGCCCATAGCTGGTCTAAACCGTTGAATACAACTCGTAGAACTGTCTAGTCGTATTAGGGGGATCCATTGTGTACAAACGTATAATGCTTTCATATATATATATATATATAATTTCTTCTTAAGTAATCGCTGTAAGACCTTTGTTGTGTATAGAGATGGATCGAATGTAGGAAGTAGAGTAGATTGACCTATATATACCAGCCGTCCTTCGAGCGGACAGTCTAGTCTGCTTATAGCCACTCAGGAACAACACAACCTCACTAGCTGCATGCACACAAACAATTACCTATTATTATGTCAACAAAAGAAAGATACAATTCACAGAAAGTGACCAATTTTAGCGAATTGTGTTATTTAGAAGGAATACATTCATCCAACAATTAAAAAATAATAACCACATTGAACAAAACCTGCAAAAACAGTCGGCATAATTTACTTTCAACAGTTCAATATTTAAAAAGAAATTCACGAAAGTTTTGTGAAATTTTAAGACAGAGGCTACAGTGACACACGGTCACACCCACACACAGACACATATCTTGTGGTAGACTCCCACTTCACTCACTCTTCCGATGTTAACACAGTTACTGATTCACTAAACACTATCTGTCTAGATTAAATTTCGATAGGTTTACATAGGTTACTTATTTAGTGTGCAATAGAATATAGATGGTGAGATCACAAGTGTCATCCCAGGACGTGAAAAATCTGCTTAGTTTAGCCCGTGCGTGTCGGCATGCTTCATACTTCCACTTAAAGCTACTTTTTCATTAGACCTCTCACGTTAGGCTTAAGTTTGAATTATTCTTTACTTAGGGTAACTTGAAAGTGAGAAACGTAGATTACAATGTGGATATGACGTCATCTGTACAGGAATGAATCAATGTGACTTGACTTCCTTCTCAGCATTCCTACAGAATGAAATTAGTTTATTTTGGTTGTGACTTCTTCCTCAGTAGGATGGCTAAACCCTCGTCCGAAATCGGACTTAGGGGAACACGTAAAGACGTAAATATCCTTGCAAGTATGTGTACGATCAAAGTTTATGCAAACAATGTTGCGATTCATGTTGTGGCCTGCATTATTATTGTAAGCGCTTTTTAACTTAAAATAATTATGGAGTTATTTGAATTTCTTAGTTTCCCACCGTACTCCTATTAATTTATGTTTAAAAATAAGCTTAAATATCATAAAATGGCTTATTGTAAACTTAAACAAAATATGTTTTCAAAGGACCTTTACCTTGCGAAAAGTGAGAATAAATGTGCGAAATGAACTTATTATTGGTCTTCTATTATTGGTATTCTAGCTAATAATGCTCTAAGTTTTAGTTCGCTAATACTGAAATCAGTTTAGGGAGAGTGGAGTTTAGAGAAGAAGTAAAACGCAATCTAAATATCTACATTATTATGCGACACATCGAAAAATGTTATCGAATCAATCAAATTTGAGAACTCAATGATTGTACTCCATGCATTTCTGAGTACATTAACCAAGGTATAACTCCCTCCTACACAGTTAATTATAACATTACACATTGAATCATGGTTTCGATTTCCATATGAACAATAGGAATGACGAACTCATCACTAAAAAAAATACTTAATTCCTACTTCGAAGATAACTTGTTGATAACCGTTCCAGTAACTGAAGTTCATGAAGCAGACATAATAAATAACATCAATAACAAATAGTGGAATTTTTAAGATGGGTTCAAATTCCAACATGTGGGAAAGCTGCTTAGATTGAAAAAAAATTAAAATATATATAGTATGTATGCATGGAGGGATGAATTAAGGCGGGAGGGGTGGTAAGAGAAACATCAACAAGTGAATATTAATTTCTTCCCGATATCGGATTGCAATATTTAAATTAGTGTAGTAATCTCTATTTTTATGTTCCTTGGCCACAAATAATAAAGCCACGTTTTTGCATTTACCTCAAAACGTATAAGTTCAATGAGAACAATATTTGGTATTTATACTTCAAATAAAGTGCTTCATAATATAACAGGTTATAGTTAATATGTCATGATTAGGAGGGGGGGGGGCTGTTACTCAAGAAGGTAAACTAAAAAATGCAAATGTCATGGTTAATAATCAAAATATTAAAAAACATAAATGACAACAGTTATAGAACATTACATTTGTAATAATGATTCTATACAATTTTTCAATCCGACGCATAACAACGGATATTTTAGCCGTCTTGATCTCTCTCTCTCTCTCTCTCTCTCTCTCTCTCTCTCTCTCTCTCTCTCTCTCTCTCTCTCTCTCTCTCTCTCTCTCTCTCTCTCTCTCTCTCTCTCTCTCTCTCTCTCTCCCTCCCTCTCTCTCTCTCTCTCTCTCTCTCTCTCTCTCTCTCTCTCTCTCTCTCTCTCTCTCTCTCTCTCTCTCTCTCTCTCTCTCTCTCTCTCTCTCTCTCTCTCTCTCTCTCTCTCTCTATATATATATATATATATATATATATATATATATATATATATATATATATATATATTATAACCTCTGTCTGTACATTGATTTTTTTCTCGAAATTTCAAGATACATTTTCGTTTCATATGCCATAGACACGATATATGCTATTTGTGCCTATGATGTCTGTATTTCCTTTTCACGCATAAGCGGATGAACCGAATTTATGAAATTTGGTACGTATATTACTGTTAGCCCTACTTAGACTATATGCTACACTAATATTCACTGAGACGAACAGGAGCGGGGTTTGTAAGGGAAGCCTGAAATGAAAAGCCGTGATATTTCGTGTCCTATTGGTTTTTCGACAATGATACACACAACAAACGTTGTTTATTCTGTTGTTTAATGTAACTTTTGTTATATACACTTTTGTCATATACCGAAGATTAAATGGGATATACGCTAAAAGCTATAGCGGAAGTCAACTATTTTATTATTACTCATTAAAGAGTTTGTAATAAAGGCATATTATGACAAATAATGTAATGTTTTTAAACTAATATGATAGTTCTAACTATGATTTGGATTAGGGAGTTAAAAATCTCGGTCCCTTCCCCTTCTCAATTGTTATTTATTTTAATTAGAAAATAACTTCGTGGTTTATTTCCAATATAAATTTAAATTATAAGAGCTTTCGATTATTTAATTTGTATAATCTATTATTTAAACAAAGTCATGCTGAATTCGCACAACGTAGCAGTAGTTGTGCGGAATCAAACTCTTAAATGTTTGTCTATATTATATATTATCCTATTTACCCAGACATGTTGACGTAATTGAAATAACTGTGTACTATCTATAACTATTAAACGTTAATTAGTAATACCATTATAACAAAAGACAATATGCGATTAAACTCAATATGATTTGGGGTTTCAATCACCCCTCTTTTAGAATATAAATTGAATTATTTTTAGGGAACCATTGTTACTTACAACAGTTATATAAATTACTGGAAAATCCAAATGATTAATTTTTGAATAAATAATTTAAGTAAAGCCAAATTGATAACACTCAAGCGGGAGCGGAAGTTGTCGGGAGAGGAACGCAGTTAATTGTGTTAACTTACTTCCTGTGAAATGTTGTATTTGCATTCTATTCACATTTATGTATACTCGGATTGGGGTTTGACAGGAAATGTGTACATTATAGATGATATTTAGTTATAATAAATGCTATCCATGATTATGTTTTGAATTATTCACCGAGTGGATAGGGATTAATTAGGGGCTTATTTTCATTTATTCTTCAATTCTAAAATTAATCTGAAGCCCCCCAACTGGCCCTTAGGGGGAAACAATGCGCCCAGACGGGAAGAGTACACATTGAAGCCTTACGAAAAACTAAATTCCATCATCATTCGGCCTTTAATGATTTCCCAAGCAAAGCCGAGTACCCTAGCTAGTGTGTGTATGAATTTTTAACGGACCTCATTTTAGTTATCTTCTGTGTAGGATCGATGGACATTTGAAGAAATTGTTCGAAAATCCCAGAATGAGTATAACCGCAATAGCTGATTTCCCTCCTTACCGGGAGGGAAACATCGTTAAAGACTGATTTACCAGAAGCATGCATAAGCTCACCAGCGATAAGTTTGAACTTTTAGGACGCATAGACTGCATAAATTAAGCAGATTTGCCGAGTGTGGTCTCATCTCACCATCTACCCTTTTATTTTCCCAGTAATAAGAAGCCTATATAAACAGGATTTCAAAAACAATAATCTGGACATAAGATGTTTAGTTACTCAAATTGAAAATCGTATGAGTAAGTAAATGTATCCAAAAGCCTGAAAACAAAATTGTACAAATAATATTGGAAGAAGAAAAATGTGTATGGTATAACAATTATTGAAAATTAAATTTGAAATAAGATTCCCTATATACTAAGTTTTAGTCCGACTCATGGAAAGATTTATACGTTATTTAATTCTTTGTCTTGAATTCAAATAATAATATAACGAGAAAGAAAAAAAGAACAACATGCCCAGAGTATCTGGTCTGCTGTTCCATTATTCAAAGAAATGATATTTTTTTCTAGAGATAACACAAATGACTCATATGAGAGCATTCTCTAGGCCTACTACCAATCTATGTAGAATACACAAAACACAAAGAAAGGAACGCGTCATGGAATATTATGATTCACTTAAAGACTGCACCTGGTATTATGATAACAGAAACACACTGACCAAAGCAAAGCCCTATTATTCATAAAGAAAGGGGGTTACAGAATTTAAAAATTCGTTCAGTAGAAGACTTGTTTGAGGGTGCAAAGTACATGGAATAAGGAAAAAGTACACTAGGAATTTCAGAGGAAAGCTGGGTCCATTAAAAAAATGTTCTTACATTGAAAAGCTGACCAGACAACTCGATGGAACTGCTGAGAAACACTCTCAAATTCAAAAATACCATCACCATTCAGCCTCAAATGAATTCCCGGGCGAAGCCGGGTATCTGAGCTAGTGTGTGTGTGTATATATATATATAATTCTATATATATAAATTATATATACTGAAATCCTTTCAGGCAATATTCGAGACCAAAGTCAAGAAGCTATAATAGCCTCCATTCTTGGACTATAAATAAATTACAAAAATACTGAAAGAAACAAAAATGAAAACATAAGATTATAAAAGAATCAAAGACTGAGATTTGAGCCATTGATCTTTATGGGTGCAATATGATAATACAGAAAGAGTTGCAAGTAACTGCCTTAGCGGTGCTGAGAAATGCAGAAAGACGATGCTCAGTTCGGTTTACCGCAAACCACAGGCAATAACCTGCAGGCCACCTGATCGCACTGTACACCTGCACCTGCGGTTATATTCCATCGCGTAATTGACTACTTTTGCCATTACGTGGCTGCAAATTGAGAAACAAATTTCATGGCGATGATCACTACCTTCATGCCTTTAGGTTGAAGTACTCCTTGTCCAGAGCTAAAATGTGATATGAAAGTGATTGATAAATTAATGAGGATAAAATGAAATACTTAAATGAATTCTCCTTTAACTAAAAGTGGTGAGGACTAAACATCATTCCGGTACCCTTCTAGGGTAAGACTGTGGCACTGTGGACGTTGTGTCAGCCTACATTGCAGTCCTTGAATCAGCGATCTCGGTTTATAGGAATTATACAAGGGACCTTGAGTAACCTGGGTAGTGGCACTCTGTAGTGTTAAGGAAAATTTTGCATCAGGCAATTCAGGCAGAAGGCAAAGTTAAACCTCTATCAGAATTTAATCCCCTGTTAGTTCCAAGCAAGTTCGGAAATATTACTTTAGTTAATAAAAATGCGATTTGGATACTAAGGTTCGACAGGAGGAGTGGAAAAACTTTACCTGCAAAAACCCTACAACTTTCCGTCATCGAAACGCTGCAGCGAGACGGTACTTTAGAACATAAAAACGAAATGAACAGGTATATCACAGGCTTCCGAGGTTTTTTTTTTAATTGTAAAAATAGATGGAATTGGAGGTGGATTCCATTGGCAATATTTCAAAGTTCTTTCGTGGAAATGAGATCTGAATGAATGATGAAACAAATAAAAAAAAAAATCAGATAGGTAACTCTTTTACTAGATAAAAGACTGACAGAGGATATTAAAAACGAAGTCGTAATTCATTAAACTCAGTTATATTAGAGGCGTGTCTCCTTAAGTCAGAAAGGTCTGTTATGATCAAACAAGAAATAATAAATTTAACCGCAATGAAAAACAATTTTGTAAATATATGGGGCTATAATTCCATAATAGATGGGATGTCGGTGAAAAATAGTACATCAAAAATGAACAATTGCAGGAAAATGGGTATTCAGTAGCAGCATGAATTAGAAATAACATATGCCAACTGATAAAATGCGGTTTCAAACTGATTATGTACTAGCCAAACAAAAGTATCGCAATCAAATGAAATTAAGCAATAGTTACACATAAAATAGTACAGGAACTATTATTAGGCCAAGTCTGAATATAGAATTAGGTTGACAAATTATATCAAAGTGTGCCTTAAAAAAGGAAAACCTAGATGCCTTTAAAACGGAAAAACTAGTTTGCATAAAATATTGGATTATAGATGAGGTTCTTGAACATTTAGGCCAAAGGAACAAAAAATGTTTAAATTTGTCCGTTCCTCCCTTATACTGTTTTAGTAAGAAACGTGTGTATACAAGACTTGAAATTTCAACACAGAATGACATGTTTTGTGATGTAATAGCTTCATTTGAAAAGCCCATGCATAGACGCGACCATATGGTGAAAATCACAAACAAAAATGATAAATGCTGATAACATTAATTACAGGAAATAACTTGATCTATAATTTTCAAATAGTCATATAAGTTCTAATGAGGTAATTTAAAGTAGAAGTCTTACGAATGTCATAAAGAAAAGAAGAGATTCGCTAATTGAGAGGATCTTGTGGCAAAACAAAGTCATCAATAATGTATCACATCTACAATATGAAATAACTAGGGACAAAATGGTAGCTCAATATCGAAAATTTACAGGGTGGTTTGAGTCACACCACAGTTCAGGCGTCTCGTTTTTATAATCGTTAAGCGGCTGTCCACAATAAAATGTTATTTATTAAGGCCTACTTGGTGCTACTAAGGCTAATTTGGTTATCTAAAGGTTACAAACCTTTTCTAGCCACCTTGGAACTAATAATTTTATTTAGTGAGTTCATCACCAAATAAATTCCTATTGCCCAGGTGGGCATCGAACCCACAGCTCTACGTTTACTAAATGAGATTAAGACCAACGCTTAAGCTTATACAGCTGACCTGATTCCAACTCCGAAATATTTATTTACAAACTCATCATCACTTAAGAGTGGGCATTTTCAGTATATGAGGAAATGTAAGGATTATTTAATTCGAATGGTAGTACAATATTACTTCAAGCTGTCAAAGACGGGAAGCACAGCTAGAATAGATGAGAAATCCCTGTCCAGCAGTAAGCAGTATTTATTAGACGCAGTTCTGCACAATTGAAGGAGCAGGTGGACGTCTACCATTGTTATACTAATGCCCTTCTGTTATTGTTACTTCCTTTCCTTTTTCCCACACTGAATATGATTGAAACCACAAGTAAGTATGATTCTAAATACCAATTTTACTAAAACCTCAATACGGCACTTGTTACAAATATATCAGTTCTAAAAAAAATCAAAAACACAACCGTTATTAATTAACATACAATTTTGGCTAATTCGGAAGGGCTTTCTACTGGTTAGCACGATTTTCTAGCGGGGGCGGGACTAAGGATTTTATTTAATGAGTTCGTCACTAAATAATTTCCCATTACCCAGGAGAGAAACGAACCAACCACTCTAGGTTTACCATGTAAGATTAAGAATATTGCCTGTATAGCTTCTTATCTTTGCCCACTCCATTTCTTAATGATTAAACGAAGACATAAATTTGAGCATTACCCATCTACCATTTCGATATAACATGGTCAATTATAGTGAGATATTTGTGTATACTCCGTTGTTTCCAATACATTGAGCATTATTAAACACATTTACACCTATCAAAGTTTTATATGCATAACAGAAATGTGGAATTTTATAGCATACATAAGTTAGGTACCCAATGTTGACGGACTGAAATAAAAATACAATATGCATGTACAGGAATGCAACATCATTGATTTCATGAACATAACGGCTATCCTGCAGTGTCACAACATATGTAATTAATTAAATACGATCCCACCCCAAAAATAAAAAATAAAATTAACGTGTCCGTGCAACAGCCTACGCCTTGATGGAAAGGACGTGGTTATAATTTTATTTAGTACATTTATTACATGCTACAGAAAATAAATAATATTTATTATAGTTATTTTTGTTGAAAACACTGCTAATTTGAGGAGACAAAATTTATCTTCGCACAGTTCTTTGAGATCTGGATGCCTTTTTTAGCAGATTCCCCTTAGGGCTATTGGAATCGTACTTATAACACGACTTTCAAAAAATTAGTCATTAAAAATAAAATATATCATGAAACGTATTATTCCAAGCATAAATACCAAATATTGTTTTGGGAACTTTATTATGTGAGATACATGCAAATAGTTAGTATGGCGACGTCATCAAACAGCATTTTATAGACGGCCTACTACTAATCATAAGATTTTAACAGATTTCCCTGAAACTCATTACGCGTTTATCGATCCATTTCCTCAAAGGTCCGTGGATTCTACCTATGAGATGGAAAACAGATTCGGAATTTTTTTTTTTTAATGTATGCATTTATCCAAATATCTTCTCTGTTAATGCTCTGGTGGTAGCAATTTTCGTTTAATCGTTATTAAACCCGATATGTTAAGGTTTTATTAAAACTACAGATTGCTAACGGCTGAAATTGGCTAAGAGGGGGAGGGAGGATTTAGGATGGGGAAATCGAAAATTCAAAATACCTCCATTAAATTGTGGTCGGATTGAAAAATTGTATAAAACCAATCTGATAGCGAAGTTAATTTTCTATAAATATTTTTCTAAACACTATTTCTCTCTTCTTTCCTTTTTTCCAGTTATCTGCCTGTTAAAAATGTGATTCTGTTTGGACTATGAAGAAAGATGTAGATGGGATGTACTGGATGACGATAGTAGAGGTAGTATCCTTGAGCTGAAGGCCTCAAGTAGTACTATTGGCTTGCATGAGCCGGTGCACAGCTGCTTACAGTGACGATATTTTTACACTGGAGGGTGTCGCAACCCCCCTTTCATATACCTCGCCTCAACACCTACAATCTCGCGCCTGCCGAGTGACTGACCTTCTACTCCTAGCATAATACTACGGGCTATGTTTACCTCGGAACCATTGCCATTCCAGGCAGTACTGTCATAATATATAAGCCAGTTTTGGTTTTAAAGAGTTAATAGACCTGTTTCTATCAATTGAAATTGACAATAGTCACTATTCAATGAGTAAATACAGACCTTTACGTTCATATTTAGAGTCTCTAGTATAAGCCAAACAAACACTGAGATCCAATAGGGCCCATAATCAAACCTGTCAATTTTGGTCTGACTTTATATTTATAGCAGTTCGGAATTTACTTTGTCCGGTTAATATTCAAAAGCTAATCATATTGCCAAAAAAGTTTATAAACAGATCAACTATTATAACCAAAGAGCACTAATTGATTACTTAATAAGGTCAACACGTATGAGTAACAAGCTTGAATAACGCCATAAAGAACAAAACATGCAATAGCACTATTAAATATGAACTCAAATTGTAGGGCACTTATCAGTTAAGGGAACAATGACACGAAACACTTTCAATCCGATAAAAGATATGTTAAAAAGAAGTGTGGTTATTTTTTTCCTTTCTCGCGTGATTAACATTTCCCATATAAGACCGAAGGTATAAAATCTATTATTTTAAACTTATTTCATTTGTATATAAGAGGCAAATTTAAAGAATCTGGGACTCTCTCCCGGAATAACAGCCAGTGCTATGCCAGTAATGACTGATAACAAAGCAGATTCTTATTTTACGCCGTCAATTTAGGCAATTAACTCTTTATACAACATGCTAAGCGATGGGTTTGAGGAGATTGGCTCACTATTGCATGGTGGAACCTCACCAATTTGTAATTAAAAGAAGGATGAATAATATGAATGGTTTGTTATTTATTAACGTCCACTTTTGAGCTACTAAGGCTAATTGGGACGAGTTAGCTACAGGTCACACCCCATTTCTTGCCAGGCTGGGGTAAGGATTTTAATTATTGAGTTTGTCACTATATAAATTCCTATTGCCCAGGTGGGAGTTTAACCCACAACTCTAAGTTTACCAAGAGAGATTGCTTACACCTACCTCACATGAGCTCCCTAATATGTATATAATTCTAATTATGGACACATAACATAATAAAAAATAAATATCGCATTGAAGCAAAAACCAATTACCTGAAGGTACTGTTCCCAGCAGAATTATTACTTTATTCTTAAGATAACGTTTAATGAACGTTGATGAGGTAAGCAAATCCAAATGTATTGTCTGATAGAATATAAATAGTGTCTCCAATGAATGAATTCAGCACTGGAGGAAACTGCGAATACGCACTAAATCCTGTTCCAACAGGAATGTTTTTTGTATTAGCAGATTTCCCCTAAAGGAAATCAGCTTTTAAGGTTGTACTCATAAGGCGATTTTCGAAAAATGTCTTCAAATAGTCCATCGATCTCCTACCCAAAGAATGACGAAAATGAGATACATTCAAAACTCTATATCATATAGTTTAGAGTGTGTGTGTGTGTATATATATATATATATATATATATATATATATATATATATATATATATAATGTCTGATAACACTCTAGCGGCCGCAATGTTTGTTTGATCGGTACCGATTTCAGTATTGCAACGTTTTATGTAAAACTAAAGGTCTAGTTCGGGCCAGTGACGGAAGGAGTATTAGGGGGAGACATTTTGAAAATTTAAAATATCTCCGTTATTATGGGTCGGATCGACAAATGGTATAGACAGTCTTAATTAAATTTAATTCTCAATGAATGTAGTTATAGATAATTTTTCTCTATCTTGAAAATTAACCAAAATATTTACATTTTTTTAAATTTTTAACCATCAGTAAACCTTACACTACAGAGAGTTGGTAAAGCTATTAGCTTTTCTTGATGATTAAGATTACTTTAATATGCTGAGTGGGTGCATAAAACCCATGGATTTTAATAATGGGAGGATTTAAATTAAGACAAAATTATTTTAGCGTAACAGGAGAAATTGTATGTATTATGGCGGAAATGCACACGTAGGTTATAATAGCATCTGGCGCACACTTTCCGACCTCATATTGGTTTATATTTACATGTGATTCGATGCTTATACTTTTAGTATTGTAGTGTTGTTATCAGAAATGTGAGTTTGTTTAAGTCTCATAAATGTATAATTTTAAAGGATGAACGCTGGAGACGTGGTTATTTCTGGAATTTATTAAGTCTGCTCCGTTAAAATATGTTATACTTAACTGGGCATGCTATGTGCCATTATGAACATACTGTTTACTTTACAGACATACAAACCATTTTTTTAATAATGGTTATTACAGACATAAAACAGCTCTGACTTTGTTGTGCTTTAGGCCGCTTCTAGGGAAAAGAACTTTTATTCATACATGGTTCGGAATACAAAATACTTTCTGTGATTATGAATTATATGGTTCCTTATGTTATAAAACATGCTACACGCATAGAGACGGGTAATATAAAAATAATCTGGATAGTGAAACCTTACATAACAAATACTTTTATTATTAACATATCCCCAGCAACGCTGGATACTCAGGCATAAACCCTAAACACTGAAACGGGGAAATGTAAAAATATTTCAAAGTGAAGCACTGCCAAAAAAAACCATCATCATTCACCCTCAAATGGAATCCGGGTAATTTAGCTAATAATGTATAAGATTACTGTAAAGACAAAACTACAATTTTTAATAACTAATAACTTCAATACCATTTAACACACGCAACAGCTTTTTTACATTCTTAATCATACATAATATTAATTAATTCTCAATTAGTATTCATTAGAAAAGTTTAGTTTTTATCAGATGGAGAGGAAAAAACCCCGTAATAGATATGTATGGCATCTCCACTATTAGCAGTGAGATTTCTCCTAAAAGCAAAGAGCTATCGAAACGTACGATTATGTAACAAAAAAGCTCCCCAAGTTTCGATGTAAAGAATTTCAATTTAATTTTTGAAAATTCTACATTTGATCCCTGGTCGCAGATTTCGATCTTCTCATTTTCAGAATGCTTATAAGGAATACACATTCATTACATGCAGGGCGTGTAAATTCATTATATGTAACACATATCTCCACTCCAACCCATTGTGATACTACTAAAGACAAAATCAACAGTCCGTATAAAAAGAGCGTCCAAAATCATTTGCTGAGCTCCTTGTAGTAAAGAAATAAATTTACGGCTACTCCACGGCCTGGCCATAATATGAATAATTGCTTTAGTTTTAGATAGTACTCCAATTTATCCTGTATACTACACCAGAATGAATAAATGGCTTCAAAATTTTAATCAGAAATACAATTGATATCATAAGCTACTGACCTTGACTAGTTAAGACCACAGGATGTGGGGAGTAAAACCCTTATCGCTGAGAATGAGTCAATGTTTCCATGCCAGGTTTAATTATTCGTTTTTGTTGGTCTTTAGATACAATGTTTTTTTCTTTCTTAAAACAATATATGAGTGTGTGAATGGAACAATGTGAAATAATTCTTTAACCCTTTTAACAGAATCATGAAACAATCCCCCAGAACTCCCCTTTTCAGATCTTCTTATCGGGATGGCAATCAGCAAGGACTTTAGAATACAATGTGGGTATTATTTTAGAAAGCGGGAAATAAACGCATTTACGCAGCTCTTGCTCGACGGAGTTTTTAATCGAAAAATGGATCGCCACACAAGAACTACAAGTTCATTCTTAAGGGAGGGACAGGTGGGTTTCCAAAACTTTACGAAACCACAAGCAGTTTTTTGAAATTAAAAAAAAAATGCGGATGAATGATTTCATTTTCTGGCAATGAATAAGAAGATCAGCTTCTTATTCACTCTCAGAGAATAAGACATGGGTCTTCTACATATTTTTAAACCCTAGTTCCTCTCCAATAATCAAGTACATAGTCAGAATGTAATTTTGGAGGAGGACCTGTAGAATTACTAAAGTAGATAAAATAAGGGAATGAGATTTAAGGGAAATGCTGGCCGTATCGCAGAAAATAGGAAAGGGGTTATCTGATTCGGCCAATTGCCTACGAATGGAGAAGGGTTGGCGGCCAAGAGGCTGGAGTGAGAAGGCGTAGAGGAAAACACAGGACCAAATTGTCAAAAGGAATACTGGAGTTTGGTAAAAGGGATTTAAATAAATGTGACTGGATAGGCAAGCAGGCTATATAAGGGAATAGTATAATAAACAAAGAACTAAAATAAAAACCTCTTTATCAAAAATAATTACCAAATGTTCAAATCAGACTTTATTGAAAATACTAAAAAGTATATATATATATATATATATATATATATATATATATATATATATATATATATAGAAGCAATCAATTCTATTAAGAGACACTTTTACAGATTTATAAACCCTTTTATTTATAGATTAGTATCGCTGAAGCCGAATCTGTTTTCAGGAATTCCTTGTCAGATGTAGGAAACTTGGTATATAAGGTTTTTAATTCGTTGACGCTGGACGTGGGAGGTCATAGCCTTTTTATAACAAATTCGTAAGTATAAATTAATTAAAAATTAAAATCGGTCAACAGCGAGTGACGTTTTTTTTGGCAGGAGATAAGTTTCCAAATTTTTGCGTCCCGATCAGTCACATCAAAATGGAATAGGACCAATTTCTGTATCTAGTATAATGAAGTTCGAATGGTGTTATCAGACATATTAAAATACGGAAGGTTATAAGGGAAATAGCTGAACTGGTCAATTTTCTCGGTGTATAAAACAGGATTGCTTAGCACGCTTGCTGCTAGGTCATTTAAGGTAAATTAATAATCGAGGAATCCCTGATTCTTGCATGAACACGTTACAGAACAGTATGGAATAAGTCCATATTCCAACGGCCCATTAAAATCCGTTTAAGGGGATTTTCTTGACTATTTGATAGGAATTAAAAAGGGGGTCAAAAAAAGAGAAAAAAAAACAAAACCGGCGTGCCCCAAATGGTCATTATCAATACGTAAGTAAACAAAGGGATAAGAAAGAAGGACTGAGACACAAAGAGAAGGACAAGAGTGAGAGAGGCATGGAGCGATAATAGGAGAGTTACACCGTCCCCGCTGATTGGTCACATCTTGGAAGGGAGCTGCGTAAAAACTCTAGGAGGACACGTGGTCCCTGTCTTCCCTCTCTCTAGTCAGTCCCTCCTGCACTCGCTGGCTAGTATATCTCGAATTGTGCCCCTCTCACTGAGCTATCTCCGATAAGCAAATCTAAAAGTGCCGTCTGCTGACAAATAACCAAAACTTCAGTCTCCAAGGTACTGCGTACACTAAGCAGATTTCCCTTGCACTGATATCTGATATCATCTCACCATCTAATATATATATATATTTCTCAGACAGTAAGAATCCCATGTAAACAGCAATTAAAATGTTAGTTGGACATCGGATGCTTACGTAAAAACGGATGAGCAAATGTGCAGGGGTTTACAAAAGGCTGAAGCCACAAAAATGCAAATAACTCCATTATAAGTGTAATTTATCAAATGTATAAAAGTCTGTCACGCAGAGGCTGCGTAAACTAAGCAGATTTCCCTCCTGAAGTTTAACAATAGATAAATCTACATACTGGTAACATAATAGCACCGCCAACATCAAGTGAATAAATACAAACGATAATAAGAAACCTCTAGACGGGGAGCGTCTGAAACGTAAACAAACAAGTGTGCCATCTTCTCACAGGAAAGAAAAACAATTACTGAAATCTGTCAGAATATAACATATTAATTTTATTGAAAACTATTTACTATATCTAGTAGTGTAATTTATAATGGACTAGAATAATTTTTATCAAAATAAATGAAATATTAGTAGTCCAGAATTTAAGAAAGGGGGGGATCACCATAACATATTTGCATTTATCTCGTATAATAAAGGTCTCTTGAAAACAATTTATGGTATTTAAGCTTCGAATAATGTGGTTTATTACAAAACAGAGTATTGTTTATGTAACATGAGTAGAAGTAGGGGTTTGCTGAAGGCTGAAAACTGAAAAATTCAAATAACTACAGAATATATATATATATATAATTTTGAACGGACCTCATTTTCGTCATCTCCTGGGTAGGATTGATGGACATTTGAAGACATTTTTCGAAAATCGCGTCATGAGTACAACCTCAATAGCTGATTTCCCCCAAGGGAAATCTGGTAATAAAATTTTAAGAACCTAATAGCATCATTGGCTTTAGCGGCTATTCTTTCGAAAGGCGAGAGGTTAATCATATGACACAATTCCACAAAATGTCAAACATATTCAACATATATACATATATATATATATATATATATATATATATATATATATATATATATATTATATAGGCAGATAGATTATCTGTTCACTCCTTAACTGGTCGCTACTTTCGAGATATTCAAACCAAATTTTACTGACGAGTTCAGGCGAACTTTTATAGTAGTTCAATGTTTTTGACTCCGTACTTCCACTAAATATTTTAACTCAAAGCTGTAAAGAAAACACTTGAAAGACTAAAAGATTAGTAGCTATTTTAAACCACACATTTCAACCGAAAATAAACAAATAAGCCCTGCTCTAAATTCCACTAACCCTTTTTTTTTAAAGCGGTTTTTATTAACGATAAAAATCTGTTTGTAATGTTTTCATTTTTAAAATCTTAACTCTTAACTAAGCCATTTTAATTATTAAGTTTAAGCATTAAGATTTAAAAATAACTAAAGATTAGGATTTTTTTCTTTTTAATAGCCCCTCTATAAGAAGGGAGGTACTCAAGTACATCAGCGCCCAGAGCCTCACATCTTCATTCTTTTTTTAGATATGCCAGTATCTAAAATATACATAATCACAAGAGTGCCCACCAGCTTCCTGTCATAGTTTATACCCATAAAACTATAGGCGTGCCCAGAAACAAAATTGGTTGTAATTCATATTATGCATAAAATCTACATCCACATTACAATGGCTGACTTGATGGTAACACAAATTGATGATAAGGGTTAAAGTAAACGTCAGTACCTCCTCTTGGTAGTTTTTATTTGGCAGGACATTTACAGGGCGATACGTGTAATAATATATATTTAAATATACATTTATATACTGCCGGTTGTTAGCTAACCGTTGGTTTGCTCATACTTAAATACACTCATCAATTTGACGGTTTGAGTAATTCTTTTAGCGGATACTCAACCATTTGAGAACGGATAATTGAATTTGAATGTATTACAGGTTGTGTATGTATTTTATATGTGTATATGTGTATATATATATATATATATATATATATATATATATATATATATATACATATACATACAACCTGCAATACATTAAATTCAATTATCCGTTCTCATATATATATATATATATATATATATATATATATATATATATATATATATATATATATATATAGTTTTGAATGAACCTCATTATTCGTCATATCCTGGGTAGGATCGATTCACATTAGAAGACATTTTTGAAGTGTGAGGACAAACTCAATAACTGATCTTAACCCTTAACTGGTAACACACGTCTCAGAGACGCTTGGGTTAACTATTTTTTCGCAATTTATACGTTAGCGCTACTTGTCAAATGAATCCTTCAGTGTATGCTCAAGTTAGATGTTGTAAACAACGCTTGTGAAGTTTCAACCCAATCAATTGTGTTTTGTGGTTTTAGTAAGCTCACAAATAAAAAGTACAACGTCTAAGAGACGCGTATTACTTAGAGTGTCAACATTTGTGTTCATCTTACAGACGTGTATTACCTGAAACGCTCTTTTCTGCAACGTGTGAGGTATGTACCTAAACAATAATAATAATTTTCATGTTCAAATGTGTTTGTTCGGCATGTTGTTCTTATTAATTTATTTCTATACATATTTTTATTTACTCGCCTAAATACCTTGAAGAGTTCTAATCCTTCATGTTCTCAGAAAAAAATGATTACTAAATGTTCCCTCTAATTTCAAATAGTTTTTTATTTATCTTCTTGATGGATTATATTCGAGATTAATGTAATTATATTCAAAACTTTTTCAAATGATATTTCGTTGATTGCACACATTTTTACTTTTTTTTTCTTTCCATTTACGAGAAATGTTTTTGCAGACAAAATATTTACAATCAGATTCTTGAACATAATTTTCAGCCAGTATTTTTTTATTTTTTTGATTTGATGATATATGTATTTTTTCACTTTTTTTTTAGTATGGCAGGTATATTTTCTGCGAGGACAAAAAAATAGGTTGCTCTTCCTGAAGAAGAGGTTGAGCCTAGTGATGAAGAATTTGATTCTGTCGATTCCTACAATGTTGAGGATGAAATAGAACATTCTGAACATGACTCCGAGTCCGAATTAGATGAGCAAGACATTGAGGATGAGGCAAATGAAAGGGTCGGAGGAAATTCAGTGGAAGAGGTTGTCCCTGGTGATGGGTCTTCAATGACTAGCAGAAATGAACCAAAGAACTATTATGGGGGTAAAACACTGCTTCACTTGGTGTTCAACCGAGCCAAAGATTACAAAGACACAGCCAAAAATATTATGAGAATGAAACTTCCTGCTTTACCACCAAATGCAAAATCACTTGGTAAAAACCCCAATATTGAAGATGTTTGGCGCCTTTTAATTGACCATGAGATGATTGCACAACTAGTAATTCGCTGTAATCAAAAACTAAAATCAATTAACCAAACCTTCCAGATAGCCTAAAACAAATAGCACGAGATTTTCTTGGAGAATCTAAAGAAACGCGTAGCGCCTCTCAAGAAATTTCTGATAAGCTTCCAAAGAGAAAAACGTGCCGATATTGTCCTTATCAAAAAAGGAGGCAAACTGCATAGTTTTGACGAAACACCAATAGTAAAACGTTTTGATTTTATACATGATCTAGCAAACAGACTAATATATAAGCAGGTTCAACGTCGATTATCTATACCTAATCTTCCAGACGCACTAAGAACAATTGTAAAAGATATTCTGGGAGAGGACAAACAAGCTGCATTTAGCTCCCAAGAAATATCAGACAAGCTACCTGTAGATATTGTCCATATGAGAAAAGAAGGCAAACTGCCTATAAGTGTATCAAGTGTGAAAACCCCTGTTGTTTAGAATGTACAAAGAAAGTTTGTATTGAGTGTGCCCCTGGAGTAGTAAGGAATTAATTATTAAGTTAAAATTATTTTTTTTATTTAATTGAGAAAAATTCTGTCAATTTCGTGTTTTAATTTTTTTTTAAAACAAATTAGATTAAAAATATATGTAAATACTAAAATATATATGTTTAACAATATCAATAATAAAACAACTTTTTTTTAATATAATTGTATATTACTTATAATACCTATCTCTGCAATCAGCAACCTGCAAAAGAAGAAAATTGATGATATCGTCTCACAGACGTGTATTACCAGTAGTGTACTAATATTTCATGTTACCAGTTGAGGGTTAAGGGAAAGCTCAGTTTGCAATTTTTAGTTGATCGTTACCAAACTCGATATTATAAGGTTCACCTAAAACTACTGATTGAGTTCGTTAATGGGTGAATTCGGACAAGTGGGGACGGAGGGTTAGAGAAGGAATTTCAATAATTCAAAATATCACCATTATTATGAGCCAGATTGAAATTTTTTTACAGAACCAATCGTATTGGAAATGTAGTGTACTGTAAGTTTTGTTATTTACATTTATTCACTATTTTGAATATTAACCGAGATATTTGTCATCTAAGTGATCAGCCTTCAGGAAACTCCCACATTTAGTCATCGAACTTTAAACTCTTCAATTTAATAAATAGAAAACGTTTAAGTAAATATGTTACTTTGAAACATATTTTGACATTTCTCTGTCCCAGTGTTTAGGGTTAATACCCATTGTTGCTATGGATTTGTTAGTAATAAAATTATTTGACATGTAAGGCTTCACTCTCCTCAAAATTTTTATATTTCCCGTCTCCTGCGCATGTAGTTCTTTTTATAACGTAATGGATCATATAATTCATAATCATAGAAAGTATTCTGTCTTCCAAACCATGTATGAATAAAAGTTCCTTTCCCTTGATGCGATACAAAGCCCAATGTTGACAGCTGATTTAGGTACGTCATAACCGCTATTAAAAATACTCTTTTTTAAGTCTCGATTGTAAACTGAATATTCATATTGGTACATAGTGTATTCAGTAAAGTATATCATATATTAACAGAACCGAGTTAATAAATACCAGAAATAACTGGGTGCACCTCCCCAGTGTTCATCATTTTAAATTATTTATTTATGAGAATTAAACAAATTCACATTCCTGATAATAACTCTCCATTGCTAAAAGTATAAGCATAATGTAACATGTAAACATAGATCAATATGACGTCGCCTGAGAAGCGGCAGAACTGATAGGACAAAGGAAGTATTCCCACACCTCCCTAGCCTCAGAGGTGCCAACCTACCACTCATTTAGGATCTCAATCATGTAATACATTAAATTATATTAACAAATCTGATTACATAATCTTCACAATACTAAAACTGTTTGTTTAAATAATTTTCGGGGCTCAGGTTAGCCATGTGAGTTAAAGCGTTGACCTTTATCTCACATGGTAAAACTAGAGTGGCGAGTTCGATTCTCGCCTGGGCAAAGGAAATTATTTAGTGACGAAATTCATTAAATAACATCCTAAATCCCACCCTGGCTAGAAAAGGGTGGTTACCTGTAGATAACCTGTCCCAATTAGCCTGAGTTGCAAAAAGTGGTCGTTAATATTATTATTATTTATTAACGTCCACTTTTTGCAACTAAGGCTAATTGGGACGGGTTATCTACAGGTTACCGCCCTTTTCTAGCCAGGGTTAAACAAATAATAATAATAAATAATTTTCACGTTTTACTTAAATAAAGAATTAAATACACTTAAAGGCAAACTGGCGTTTTTATGAATTAGTGTTTGGTAGAAGAGAAGTGGGGGGGGCAGTATAATTTACTTGGTGCAATTTGTTACTGGCGTTAAAAAATAACATAGATTTGAATTATTAAGGATTACTTTATACAGGCGAGGTAGTTCATGTAAGGCAGAATTGTTGAGTATTACAATATTTCTGCATAAATTACTTGCTCCATACATTGTTATAAGAAAAAAAATGTATAAAACATAAGTTACTCTAAATAAAAAAACGTTCGTCACGCAGGCGCTGCGTAAACTAAGCAGATTTCCAAGTGAAGTTTTACAATAGAGAAATCTGCATACTGGTAATACTTAACACCACCGTGAGTAAATACAAACGGAAATGAGAAATCATTCAGTTAATTTTAATAAGCTCGCAACGGAAACGGCTTCTGAATTATAAACAAATAGGTCTGCCAACCTCTCAGAACTGAACAGATAGATAGTCATATTCTTCACCGTAAAGAAAAACAATTACTGATATATATCTGAATACAACATGTTAACTTTGTTGTAAACTATTTACTATATCTAGTACTGCAATTTATAATGAATCAGACAAATTTATATTTTAATAACTAAAATTTTAGTAGTCCATGAACTAAAGATCGGAGGGGGGCTATCAACAGAACGTATTTATATATATATCTCACGACTGTATATATATCTCATATATCTCTGCTGATTTCTGTATTGTAAAACTTCACGTGGGAAATCTGCTTAGTTTACGCAGCCCCTGCGTAACGGACTTTATATTTCGTTTATTCTTAGTTATACGACAAAAGTGAAAATAACAGAAGTTACTTCTAAATAACAAAATAAACAACTTTTGGCATGTGCATAAACTATTTGCTGAAAACCCAATAGAAAATATTGCTATTTTCAATTTCAGGCCTCCCTTATAGCCCCCACTCCTACCCGTCCCTAGAAATGTTGGTACAGCTTATTATCATGGAGCAGTTAGTGTTAACTCACATACCGAGTTTTGTTTAGTTCGGTTGAGTCTTTTGTGCCAAATAAAATTGTTGACTACCGGTATAGGTTTTAGCTTATAACTCAGTTATACTTCGGTATACGACAGAAGTGTATATAACTAGAGTTATCCTAAATAACAAAATAAATAACTTCTGTCTTGTGCATATTTGCGGAAAAAACAAAAAGAAACGGAATATCGCTATTTTTAATTTCAGGCCTCCTTGATAGCCTCCCCCCCCACCTCCTTTTCATCTCAGAGAATATTAATATAGCCATAAATCTTAGTTGGGTTACTAGTAATAAACATACCAAGTTAAGCCGTTTATGGTGAAAAGGTAACAAACAAACAGACTCCAAGGCTACAAATTTCAGATATCATGTCTATGGCATATGAAACGAAAAAGTATCGTGAAATTTCCAGAAAAAAATCAATGTATAGACTGAGGTGAGAAAATAAATAAATATATATAATCACGATAACTTTTCGTTTCACATGTCATAGACACCATAACTGCATTTTGTTTCTTTGTGTCTGTTACCTTTTCACGCATAAACGGCTGAACCGAATTTTATGAAACTTGCTATGTATATTACTACTAGCCCAACTTAGACTTTAGGCTGTATTATTATTCTCTAAGACAAACAGGAGTGGGGGTTATAAGGGAGGCCTGAAATTCAAAATAGCGATATTTTGTTTCCTATTGGTTTTTCGGCAATTATGCACATAACAAAAGTTGTTTATATTGTTATTTAGAGAAATTTGCTCAACAATATGAACTACCAGGTACCTACCACACCTGGAAAAATTAATTCCAATGTATGTTAATATTTTGTCCTTAATAATTTAAATCTATGCATAATGCACAGGAAACGGGAAATATGACAATATGAAGGACAGTGAAGTCTTACATCAAAAATTAATATTAATATTAAAAAATCCACAGAAACGACGGGTATTAACCCTAAACACTGGGACGGGTAAATGTCAAAATATTGTGCAAAGTAAGGTCTTGCCAAAAAAATACCATCACTATAAAGCCTCAAATGAATTCCCGGGCGAAGCCGGGTATCTGAGCTAGTATATATATATATATATATATAATCTGAGCAGACCATTTGAGAAATTTTAAAATCGCGTTGAGTACAATCTCAATAGCTGATTTACCATCAAGGGAAATCTGCTAATAGACAGAAACATAAACAGGAACTTTGCAATTGTCTGTAATAATATAGAGTCATCTACAAACATTTTTTCACTCGCCCTATAGCAATATTATGGAGGAGTGTTGATAATTACAATCAAGAATAACTAAATATAAATGCATGCAAAATGTTGTTAATATATGTCGACTCGTTAAAAAGGTACCGGAGAAACCAAAAGACATAATGTCAAAGACATTGGACCCTATAAAAACCGGATAGGTAATTCAAATTATTGTGAGTTTATTAATGAATTTTTGTTATTATCAATTTAAGGTTGGCTTATGAAACAATTCCTTTTCGGAAATTGAAAATAAGAATAAAAAATGAGTAAGCTGAAAAGAAATCTTTGTCCAGCAAGAAGATTCGTATGATGAAGAAGAATAGTAGTACTTTTAATACTTCTTTTAATGACTTTAAATCTGGTGAAAAATATGTATTCTTTAAAACCCAATAAGCAAAGGTTTTGCAAATAACAATATGAAACATTCATTTGATGTTGAGCCCAATGCCACCTGATCTGAAGAACTTGAGTTCTAACTTGGACATTTTTTTCTTCACAGATGCCTAATTATCACTGTTAAGAAATTGTGTAATTTGACTACAATTAGAAACACAAAAATAAGTTTGGGTTTTATGTATCTCTGTGTGTGAGAGTGCTGCACCAGTGGTGAAGACCCTTTGATCAAAATGAAGAGGACTTTTAGTTAAATATATATTAATAGTAAAAACAAATTAAATAATACGCATCATCTACATATTTTGATAAAATAAAGGCAAAACAATAATGATTTGAGTTAAACTAACCCATAAGAAAAAATTAAATTTTCTTAAAAAATCAAATGTCTACCTATATATCAACATTGTCTTAAAGCAATAGAAAAATTAATCCTTCGTCTTAAAAAATTTTAAAAATAAAGAACAAATTCAATAATATAATAAAAATATTCGTAAACTATAATGCCAAAAGAAAAAACAAATAAATTCGGAAGATTTTAAATAGAGTCACCTCAACACCTTTTTGACAATGGTGAAAATCTATTTCAAATTCCTGATAAGCCAATCATAAAGTTTATTATGTAAATAAGAATCAATGTATAAAAAGTGAGTAATAGAATGGTTACTATTTGCCAAAGGCACAAGTCAAAAATAGGAAAATTATCTCCAGGTATATGAACTACTCTAAATTAATTAACTTAATGGATCTTCTTGATGAATGTTGTAATAAGGAGTTTAAAAAATAAATCAATTATATAAATGTATCAAGGGCTTCAAAAATTACTACTCAGATTCATATGCACACCCCATTCGATATTATAAAAATTGGTATATTTTAAACATTAAGAAAGATCCTATTAAATCCTAGTTAAATATAAACATTTAAGAACATTACTCAGGCAAATATTTTGTTTTAGGTAACCAAAATGATTATTTATTTATTTTATTATTTATTAACGATTGAAAATCCTATTAAAAAACAAACAAAGTATTTATACACTAAACTACAATTGTACAATTTTAATTAACTCTGTAAATAAAATACTAGTCAGAAAAATAGACATGAACAATTATAAAAAAAAATGGTAACTTTTTTGTCCTTTCAATAAAAATAAATTTTCTGTATGTTTGTGGTTTTTGAATATAAATGTCACTTATATGTTCACACACACACACACACATTTATATGTATGTATGTGTGAGTCTATATATATATATTCAAACAATAGTATACCCATGAATTAATTTTATAATTTATAATGAGAAAGTAATTCATAATTAAAAAATATACATATTGAAATAAATGATATATGAGTTATTTTCCCAATATCATTGTGTCTTACAAAAGGGGGAAATTATAATGGTTATTAAAATATAATTTTGCAATAAAACATTTATAGTTTTGTTGCTAAATACCAACAGATTAATTTATTAAAATTAATAAGAGTAACTTACCTTCAACTATCATTCGAAGTCTCTATAAGAAATAGTCTCGTTAATAAATTCACGTTATTGCACTACAAACAAAATTTTCTAATTAGTCTTAAGATAGTGAGTCACTATAGAACCACACTCACTCCTCTATGTTAGTAAACTACAAGCGCTAAGCGACAACTAAATGTTGATTCGAGGCACAGACGCAAAGTGGTGCGTCCCCTACCGGCAAGCTTAAGAACTAGGAACATTTGTAACCTAAACACGTATAACCATGTTGTATACGTTTAAAACCTTCTTATAATAAAGTAAACTTTGAGCTTTTAGTTTTTAGAAATTTGCTTAAAGTATTTATTTATTATATGTACTCTGATGTTATTAATTAGTATCTTCATTGAATCGCTTTAACTTTTCAAGAACAAACGTGTTGTGTTCCTAGATAAAAAAAAAAAGAAGGAAAATATTATTATTTCATGTCCCGAGGGATACGAGCAATCATATTTTTATTTTTTTTTTTTTTTTTTTTATGAGCTCCGCAACTAGGCGATGTCGCTCAGTATCATTTATTTTCAATTCTCTAAATTAAAATTTTAAAATAAAGAAAAAATGTTTTCAAAATTATTAAAACATAGTATAAAATATAACGAAATAAAATTAAGGAAGCGTTAAAATAAAACTATGTGAAACTATAAATTTTGCGATGAATCCTGGTATGATGATGATGATTTAGGTCTAAGGCACAAATTTAAAAATGTATTATACCTACACTATTGTTCACAAAAACACATACACAAATTAGTAACATAATTTGAGATATAAAACGTAGAGAAATGAGTGGGGTAGGTGTGGTTTAAAGTTTGTTGTAAATGTCAATTGTCTTCAAGTGATTTAAGAGTGTATTTATATGTGGGCTACCTTCTGTTAATAGTTCGTACAAGCCGTTCGGTAAGATCTGCAGTCAGTCAGTACTGTTACAGTGAGTGCATTTAGTAGATCTTTTCGGTTTATGAGGCGTGAATGTTCGATTCTGTGTCTAGTCACTACCACTTGATCTCGACTGGTGAGATTTTCCTTTGTTTGGGTTGTCTAGTATTTCTTGGAGTTTGTTGTCAGTTTGTAACCAGTCGGTTGTCCAGTCACTGAGGACTTGTGTTTTAATTACCCCTTTCATGGCTTGTGTAGTCAGCCAGTCGATGTCCACAGTTCTTTTCCTGGCTGCTAATTTAGCTTGTCTGTCGATGTCAGTAATTTGTTTTATGTCTGTATGTCCAGGTAGCCACACAATAGTTAGATCATAATTGCGTATACTGTGTAGATTTGTGTAATAAGTGGATTTGTGGATAAAGATTTTCTACAAGGAGTAATGAACTAAGAGAGTCGGTACACAGCAGTATTCTAGTAGTGGGGAATTGCTCTGGTTTTGAAAGAGCAAGAATTATAGCCCGAAGCTCCGGCTGAATATATAGAGGCTTTATCAAGCAATCGTACTTTATAGCCTGCATGTCCAATAGCTGCTGCTGCACCGGTCCCCGACTCAGTTTGTAATCCGTCTGTGTAGACAAATAACGAGTTTTGATTTTTACTAATGCCTGACTTAAAAATATTTTGGTTAAATTGAGAAGAGGGTGGCTCAAATTTCTTGTTGTTGTCAGTGTTTGTTAAAGTAAGATTAACTTTTATGTTCCTTACTCTCCAAGGTGGCGAATTTAGATGCCTTTCAGTGTATAAACGTGTGCTTAAAATATTAAGATCATTTGTGTTTTCTACATGTCGTATTAAAAGAGGTTTTTGTTTTCCAAATATGTGTCAATAAAAGGATTTTTAAAAAAGTATTTACACAATACTTGGTTAGTGCCTTGGATTTCATTAAAACTATCAAACTTGTCATCCTCCATATATATGCCAATGGTGGCTCACCAGTTTCTACACAATGGCTATCTATTGGACTTGTTCTAAATGGTCCTGTTGATATTCGTATTTCTGGGTGGTGTATCGAGTCAAGTAGACGGAGAGTATTTGGACTGGCAAATGCAATGCTGTCATTTCAGTGATCTGGTAGAGGAGAGATAGCATTAGCATGGTGCATCTGTCAGCTCCCCATTTCGTGTTACTAAGAATCCTCAGTAAAGTCATAGTAATATTGAACAACGTGGTGCTTAGTACTCCTCCTTGAGACACTCCGTTCTCCTGGGGGAAGGGTCCAGATAAAGCAGTACCTATCCTAACTTGGAATGTTCTCAGGATGTGATAGTTCTTGATAAAAAGAAAAATGTTTCCTTGAATGCCCCATTTTATTAGCTGAGTAAAAATTAAACGACATTATGTCGTAGGCCACTTCAATGTCTAAGGAGACTGTTATGACTGACTGTTTAAAAAGGCATTTAGGATAGCACTTTCCATATGTGCTATGTGATGTTGGGTGGAATGCTGACGCCTAAACCCGCATTGGTAAGGGGAAATCAGATTTTCATTTTCAAGGTGCCAAACGAGTAGTCATATCTATAAATTTTAAAAAGCTGTGAAAGCAGAATTCTTTCTTCAGTCTTAAATAACTTTTTGTATGCTAACAACCGTAGCAATTAACATGAGCTAACAAGTTTTTCATATCACCAATGTGTGTTTGGATGTCTTTCCATTGGACTAGTGACACTACTTTTGGATGTATCTAAAATAAAACAAATCAAAAGTTAAAATAAAAAAGGTAAAAATAAAAGGTGATATAAAAAGAACGAAAGTGGAAAAACATTTGAAATAAGGAATGAAAATAAATGACACAGATTTTTCAAACTTTTGTGCTTTTTCCTTTTCAACATTCCCGCCGTTCTTTATAGCTTCCATTTTCCTATTTTTTGGGTAGTTTTCTCTTTTGAGATTTCCTCTTTTCCTTGCTTCTGGGCTTGAATTTCGAGTTGAGGTTTTACGATTTTGTTTTTTGGATTTCTCATTTTTCTGATAGGAAGCTTCTTCGTTAAGTGGGATGACTTCAACTTCCTTTTTATCTGAACACTTTGGTAAAGGTGTTTTTCTTGGTCAAGAAAATATTTTTCCAGAAATGATGTTTTCTAGACTGTCCAATCTATCGTTCATTTTTTTCTCTTAGAGCTACTAAGGCTTAAGTATTTTTAACTTTAAAAACATATGATTTCTCTACTTCTTTAACAGGAATAGGGGGCTCAGGTTAGCCATGCGAGTTAAAGCGTTTACCTTTATCTCACATGGTAAACCTAGAGTGGCGAGTTCGATTCTTGCCTGGGCAAAGGAAATTATTTAGTGACGAAATTCATTAAATAACGTCCTAAAATCCCACCCTGGCTAGAAAAGAGTGGTAACCTGTAGATAACCCGTCCCGATTAGTCTAAGTTGCAAAAAGTGGACGTTAATAAATAATATTAATAATTAGCAGGAATATGCTTTGCTTCTCTAAAGCTTATATTTAACGTCACCATTTTTTTCTTTATTTCGACTTCCTCAGCGTATATTTTGCAAGTTTTTTTTCGGAAGTAAGGTGATTACCGCTACAGAGGCAACATTTCGTTTGAAGGTAGGGTCCATCTTGTTAGGGTTCTGTGCATTTTCTGCAGATGGGTTCCTTCTTGCAGGACTGTCTATGATACCCTTAAAGCCCACAAGTAAAGCATATTAATGGTGAAGGGATGTACATCCGCAATGGAACTGACAGATAGCCCAGCAGAATTCGTTCAGGAAGATTTGGAGTTCCGGAAGTTGCCATGAATAAAGATAACTTCTTGACATTACTCATTCTTCTTAAACTTAAAACGCCTTGACACTTTATTTCTTTAAGTATGTCTTGTTCTTGAATATCTCGTAGTTCGCTGCAGTAGAAGACACCTCTGGAATACTTAAGCGAATTGTGTGCATTAACTGAAATTTCTATTTCATTAAACAAGCTACTCTTTGAAAGTTAACAAAGACATCAACATTGGGATAATCCAGTAGTAATGTACCATCTTTTCTTATTTTTTTAACTTTGATCTGATTAGACTACGAGCATACCCACTTGTATAAAATGAAGTGGCTGATACTGTTGAAACTCTTACTTCCATAAAGTATTTTAACTGTAAGATAACGAGGAGCAGATAATGAAAATGTCTCACTATCTTCATACCACAAATATCTTCCAGTTGTATGGTCTTCTGAACAATCTGGGCTATTGCTGATCATTTCTGAACAATTATAATGCATCGGTCCACCTTTGCCAGCACCTGGACAGAAGAATCAGCAATAGCAGAGCACTTCTGGGAAACTAACCACAACATCAAATTCGATGAATTCAAGGTGCTGGCAAAGGTGGACCGATACCAAGAAAGACTTATTCGAGAGCCATAGAAATAGCAAAATGCCCAAAAACTTCAACAGAGAGGATGGATACAGACTCAGCAAACTCTGGAAGCCCGTCATTCCACAGAGACCCCAGATAAGAAACAAAAACGACGGTATAGCCGGTGAACGGCAACCGAAAGAAGTATCCGTAGACTCACATATTTACCTGATATGAACACACAACTCTTCAGCCTCAGATAGCCCCGAGGAAGCTAGAAGCATGTCTAGCGAAACGTTGGCAACAAAAATGAAGACACGGTCAATACCCGAAGACCTTAATAGTATAAGTAGAGAGTATGTTCTATGTATAGGAAAGAAATCTCAGTACATTACTTTACCAATAAGATTGGTTATCCGCATAATAACGGAGGTATAAGCGATTTTGCCTTTTGTCGCATTTCGAAATCCCAACTTTATTCAACGTTTACATATCATTTAATTAAAAATTAAAACCACTAAAGCGTTAACTGGCAAATAAATAAATATAATAGGCGTGTAAAATTTGAAAGGACTTCATTTTCGCCATCTACTAGGTAGGATCGGTGACATTTGAACAAATGTTCAAAACTCCCTTCCTGAGCTAACCCCAATAACTTATTTCCTGTAGGGGAAATCTACTGGGATATTAAAGGCATTAGAATTATTTTATAGTTACACCCTTACACTTATTCACTTTTGCATCAATCTATAAAAAAAGTCTGTTTCGTGGGGGCTGCGTTAATTAAGGATATTTACCACGTTCAGGTATGACACTCTAGTGATCTTATCTCAACAATTATTCTTTATTTCCAAGTAAAATTCTGATGAATGAAGCCTGAAGACAAGAAAGAAACATGTATTACCAACAATTTTAGTACATCATTAGTTTCACAAGATTGGTTCTGTAACATTTTTCGATCTGACTCCTAATAACGGAGATATAACTGCTAAATATCGACTAGGATGAAGCCGGAATTCTAGAACAGACCTATTTTGTTAGTGCCCTCTGTAGTTAGATTCTTCATCCTCTTCATCACGCCTGACAATTGGTGGCACCGACGTTATGGAAGGAATCGAACAGAAGACTGCATATACCCTAGGGTAACCATCAGCTGCAAAACCTCCCTCTGCTTACCCCGCACAAGCGTACCATCCATATGAGGTCTGGCATTTTAGAAAACCAACCAATCGCTGTGGTTTATGCAGGTCGATGCTGTTTTTGCAACTTCCCGGATAGCGTCTTCAACAATTAAATTACAGGGTATGCTAACTGGGCTCAACCTGGAAGTACTGACGCAGAGTGCCGACATCTTCACCACTAATGATGACGATCCTCGAGGCTCGAAGAAGTACGCCAGAGTGAAGGAGGAATTCCAGAGGATGATAGACGAAGGAGCCTGTCACCCATCTAAAAGCTCCTGATCGAGTCGTGACAAAGAAGGGTGGTTCACTCAGGGGTGCTGAGATTATCGGGCACTAAACGGGAAGACTGTTTCTGACAGGTACGCGTTACCGAGCAACGTAGATTTCTCGACTAAGTTGGAGACATGGACAATCTTCTCCACCCTCGATATTGTCCACGCGTACCACCACATTCCAATAGCTGAGAGCGATGTTGCGAAGTCCACCGTCATTACCCGTTCGGCCTGTATGAATCTCTGCGAATGACCTTTGGATTGAAAAATGCAGAGCAGTCATTCCAGTGATTCGTGGACAATATGATGTGGAACTTGGCATACTTCTTTTTAGCCCCGAAAGCACCCACGAGGAACACCTCAGGGATGTTGGCGATTTACGAGTCCATCAGAAACCTATTAGAGGGTTTGACTTTCCACATAGTGACGGACCACAAACCTTTAATATACACATTTAAGCAGAGGTTTGACAAGAAGGACCCGGCACTCGGATTTCGAGCGCCACGGAAGCTGGTTGACTATCAGCTCTTGTGGCTCCAAATGAATCAGGACGTAGGCGAATGGGCGAAAACGTGTGTCGGCTGCCAGCGCCCCAATGTCTAGAGACACACGAGCCACTGGGTACCTTCTCTCCAACACCTTCATCACGTGCACGTGGCCACAGTGGGATCGCTGCGGGCATCCACCGCTAACTCTTACCTTTTAACGATAGTAGATAGGACGTCACATTGACCTGAGGCTATTCCTATAGCAAATATCACTGCTTCTATCGTTACCCATACCATTGGATTGCGCGATTCGGCACAACTCGCGTTATCACGACAGAAGAAAGTTTTCTTCACCGACTACGTCTTTATAGGGGGCTTAATGAAGCGGAAATTATCCTACTTATTTAGTCAGCAGAGTCGATAATCGATATGTACTGATGAGTTGTTCTTAGTTTTCCCTGTTCTGCCCAGTGAAAGGAGAGTGCTCCACAGTTCAGAGTTAAAATGTTAATGCAGTGTTTGTGTTTTGTGTCTCTCCATCGTCCGATACTGTTCGGCTCTCCTCTGCATTCTCCGAGACGTCAGTTTGACTGCCACAGGTAGGACGGACATTATATTTGAGTTTTACCAGCTTGAAGGAAACAGAAGTATCCCGCCATAAAATTCCAATGAGGTCAACGCCAAGCGAAGCCAGCTGTACCAAAGAGGCCCTAGACATCAAGAGTAGTCATTAACTGTCATTTTTTTACCAAAAGACATTAGAAATATTTAATTGACATTTTTATTATTTTATTCTGAGATAGATTTTTTTTGTTTATATTGGTACAATAGAATTGATTTTGTTAGAACACGTCTATTTTGTTGAGGCCGCCTATAGTTAGATCCTTCATCCTCTCCATCACAGCCAACAATGGTATTGACCAAATAAACATTTTCGAGTCATGACCACAAAATCGTAATTGTTGACATCGCCACGCCAAGTATTTGCATGTATCTTTCAAAGTAAGAGTCAATGCAAACAATATTGGGTATTTAAGCAACGAATAAAGAGGTTCATCATTTAGCAGCTTATTGTTAATATGTCATGAGGACAAATGAGGGTATACTGAAGGCTAAAAACTAAAAAACGCTAATATCTCAGCTAATATACAAAACTGCATTTATAGAAAATTAAATTTGCAATAAGATTGGTCCTATACAATTTTTTGATCGGATGAATAATAGAAATATTTCGAATTTTCGAAATTCCCCCACTAACTCCCCATTCCACTCGTTCGATTTCAGCCATTAACGAACTTGACCTTTAGTTTTACATAAAACGTTTAAATATCGACGAGTTTGATTGGGGGGGGGGGGGGTGGCAACGGTTAAACAAAAATTGTGACCGTTAATCTATATGATAGGATCATTGGACATTTGAATAAAGTTTTCCACCGATCCTGACTAGATGACGAAAACGAGGCCTGTTTAAAATGTGTGAACTTTCCTGTACAATGAGAATCTGCAATGGCGATTGGAATTAAAGAAATAGTTAGGTATCATCTGTAATGTTCGAAGAAAGGGCACATAGCCACAGAGTAATATGGACAATGATATTTAACAACTACGTATTATAAATCAGTTTTTATAACATTGGATGCTTAGAACAATGCACAATGTTATTCCTAGTATTTTAACTTAAATATGACTGGCAAGATATTGAAAGTTTTGCGAGACTAATAAGGGGGGGGGTGCGAGCAATTAATTGATTGCCCACTTAATAACAAAATGAGATAATTGACCTTCAGCAAAAAATTATGCTTTTTTTATCCAGAGGTTAAAAGAGTTAAGCCAATTTTTGATTAAAAAACAAGTGTTTAGAAGTATGATTATATAAATTGTCTTAATAAATTAATTTTTTTAGCCTGCAAATATAACTTAAAGCCAAACGTAACGATTTAATCGTTTCAAATATTGAGCGGATTCAGCTCTTTGGGAAATATATTGAAGTATATTATTATAACCACAGCATTGCATACGTGTAGTCAGTAGTCGGCGAGAGATAGTGAGGCTTTGATTGAAGTGTCAAAATAGTGCAAATGGAGGTGGATTGCCGGAAAAGACTGTTATAAACTTAGTTTTTTTTGTTTGCTTTTCGCCATTAATTTTAAACTATGAAGTTGTATGTCATTTGTGTCGTGGTTTTTAACTTTCTGAGTTTTGTTGGTGGAGATGAACACACTCATATAGTATGTCATGTTAATATTATTATCTATTATGCATTTATGAATTTTGCTTATCATTTCTCACTACGTTTGTAGCTTATGTTTGGAAATTATCATTATAATTGTCCATAGCACTTCTTTTAAAATATATGTGACTGATTTTATGATTAGTTATGATAAAGGCTTTTAAATCTTCTATTTTGTTTTCTAAGAGGAAAATGCAGTGGTTGAATTAAATTACTAGATCTTAAGGTGTCAAAGATGTTAACAAAGAAAAATATTTATTGTATAAATTTTATTAACTTTATTTCATTCATGTAATTGCCTATTATAAAAACGCACCCATCTAACATTTTTTCAATGGCCCAAGCTTGCTAAGTTTGAATGTATTGACTTTTAATAGTTTTCTGGATAATGTGCCATGGATGTATTCCTAAAATAGCTTTGGAATTATATTTTCTCACATTCTTAGGAAATCACATTCCTTGTCTCACCCTGGCTGTGAGATAATAGAATCAACCTCACCTGAATTGTTTTAATGAAACTATATAAATTTTTGTTACAGACCCAATAAACTTAAATAGTTAATTTTATAGCTAGTAGTTTGATTCCTTTCACTGCGTTTGGTTAATCTGCATATTTTTTAGTCTGAGATTTTAAAAATTGATGTTTGAGCCACAGGTTTGTGTTACTTGCCTATTTATTTGCCAGTTTATGGTTCATGTTATGAGCACATGTCATAATGCTTGATGAAAAATTTCAAAATTTATAACATATCTTAATCTAAGTTACATGAACTTATGTGACTGTAATTACCTTCCGAATTTAATCATTTATTTAAAATTTACTTTAAACATCAATTCTTATTTGACTTCCTTTCCTAAGTCTATTTTAGATTCATTTATATTAATCTTGTGTTAGTTGAATAAACTCATGTGGCTGCTAGAATTTTTAAATGAAAAATGAACAATTCAAAATCTCCCTCTCACTTCACTCTTAAAATCTTCTGATTCTTTTATTAATTAGGGCATATATATATATATATATATATATATATATATATATATATATATATATATATATATATATATATATATATATATAGCAGATTTGCCTTAAAGGAAATCAGCTATTGAGGTCGTACTCATGACACAATTTTCGAAAAATTAGTTCAAATACCCATTGATCCTACCCAGGAGATGAAAAAAATGAGGCCCGTTCAAATATATATATATATATATATATATATATATATAATTCTACTGTACGTGTGTATGTCACTGAACTCCTCCTAAACGGCTGGACCGATTTGAATGAATTTTTTTGTACGCGTTTGGGTGACACCCTGGATGGTTTAGCGTCACAAATCAGCCCTGCAGATGGAGCAGGAGTGGGGGTCGTAAGGGAGGCCTAAAATTAAAAATAACAATATTTCGTTTCCTATTGGTTTTTCGGCAAATATGCATAAGTTAAAAGTTGTTTATGTTGTTATTTAGAGTAACTCTAGTTATATTCACTTTTGTTGCATAACAAAGTATAAATGAGATATACACTAAAAAAGTAAAGTGGGAACCAACAATTTTATGGAGCACTAATGATTGAACCGAACTTAACAAAACTCTATACAAGAATTAGCATTAATTCTTCCATGATTATAAGCTATATTAAATTGTTTAGGTTCGCCTGAATAAAATATTCGCGATATTGTATTTTCTATTTTTTTTAGGCCAACATGCACATAACAAAAGCAGTTGTTGGTTTAAATATAATATTATTAAATTTAATATCCTAATCGCTTGAAATATCCTGCAGGACAAAGTCTGCTAATATTAATATATATATATATATATATATATATATATATATATATACATACATACATATACATATACATATACGTTCCTTAATCTATGAAAAGGTGATACTTGAGCATTTCATGCGGATTAGTGACAGGTTTTACTGTTAATGTGGCTGGACTAGTAACCTTTCAAAATATATCTTAATTTAATATGGTAATAATTGTTTATATAGGTGGCATTGAAAGAACTATCTTTGTGTTTTGATTCCAATATTAGCAGATTTTCCTTAAAGGAAGAAGGTCATACTCATGACACAATTTTTGAAAAATTTCATCAAATGTCCATTAATCATACTGAGGAGATGACGGAAATGAGGTCCGGTCAAAATTATATATATACTAGCTCAGATACCCGGCTTCGCTCGGGAATTCATTTGAGGCTGAATCGTGATGGTATATTTTTGGCAAGGCTTTACTTTGCAAAATATTTTGACATTTACCCGCCCCAGTGTTTATGGTTAACACCCATCGTTTCTGTGGATTTGTTAATAATAAAATTATTTTTTTATGCAAGTTTTCACTGTCCTCCATATTTCCCGTTTCCTGAGCATTATGCACAGATTTGAGATATTAATATTATACATTAGTTCATATTGAAAAGAAGTGTTGAGCAAATTTCTCTAAATAACAAAATAAACAACTTTTGTTATGTGCATATTTGCCGAAAATGCAATAAGAAACGAAATATCACTATTATTAATTTCAGGCCTCCCTTACAACCCCCACTCCTGCCCGTCCCTAGAAATGTTAGTATGGCTTATTATAAGGAAATCGTTAGTATTAATTCACATAGCGAGTTTGGTTTAGTTCGGTTGAGTCTTTTGTGCCAAATAAAATTGTGGACTCCCGCTATAGTTTTTAGCGTATAACTCATTTATACTTCCGTATATGGCAAAAGTGCATATAACAAAAGTTACTCTAAATTACAAAATAAACAGCTTTTGATATGTGCATATTTGCTGAAAAAGCAATAGGAAAGGGAATATCGCTATTTTTAATATCAGGCCTCCCTTATAACCCCCACTTCTGTTCGTCTTAGAGAATATTAATATAGCCTAAAGTTTAAGTTGGGCTAGTAGTAATATACATACCAGGTTTCATAAAATTCGGTTCAGCCGTTTATGCGTGAAAAGGTAACAAACAAACAGACACGAAAGAAAAAAAATCTAGTTATGGTGTCTATGACATGTGAAACGAAAAGTTATCGTGAAATTTCACGAAAAAAATCAATGTACAGACAGAGGTTACAATTATATATATATATATATATATATATATATATATATATATATATATATATATATATATATATATTTGACTGTAAAAATATGAATGAAATTCTATATAAATTTAGCAGGAATAATTATTTTGTTGCTTATCATGTCATTTTTATGGCGAAATGTGCCAGAATTGGAATTCTTGTCGATCTGTGTGTAAATTTATAACTCAACCCCTTAAAGTTGGCAATAAATTTTTTGTATGTTTATATCATCATTTTGAAGTAGGGATTTACTTCAAAGCCAAAATATATATTCATCAATAACTCAGTTACTATAGTTTTATTGAAGAAATCGAGACTTTGCTTCTAGCTCATACTAGAGCTCAAGATAACCTTTTCTTTTGATTAAAGCCATATTCGTTTTAACCTTTCAACGACCATATATGGAAGAAAGAAGACTTATCCATAGATTAGACTCATGGTAGATTTTTTTTTTTTTTTATAATTATTTAAATTTTCTACAGTATGAACAAAATGAAGAAGTGGTGTTGTGGATGAATACTGTTGGACCTTATCATAACAGGCAGGAAAGATATGCTTATTTCTCTCTTCCATTCTGTAAAGGAAATAAAGAAGTAATCAGTCATTACCATGAAACTCTTGGAGAGGCATTGCAAGGGGTTGAACTTGATTTCAGTGGTCTGGAGATTGAATTCAAAGGTAACATATTCATAAGATCACAAGTACTAAAAATTTATGTGTCAGTTTTTTCATCATGATTTTTACTGTTTCAGCTGCAAGTACTGAGACCACATACTGTGAAATTCAACTTGATGAAGAAAAATTGAAAGCGTTTATATATGCTGTAAAGAATCATTATTGGTATCAAATGTATATCGATGATTTACCAATTTGGGGTAGGTATTGAATTCGTACTTAAATAAATTGAATAATTATTTATTAATGTCATATAAACGTAAAGCCTAAGCTAATTTAATTTATTTTATATTTAGTTATTGTCCATTCCCTTAAGAAATCTTACTTTTTAGGCATTGTTGGTGAAATGGAGGAAGGCCCTAACAATCAAGTTACATACTATTTGTGGACTCATAAGAAATTCGACATTGGTTATAATGGGAAACATATAGTTGATGTAAATCTAACTTCTGAAGTTAAAGTGAAACTTGAAAATGGTGCTCGAATTAAGTTTACTTATGAAGTGAATTGGGTTCCATCAAGTGTGAAATTTGAAGACAGATTTGACAAATACCTTGATCCTAATTTCTTTCAACATCGGGTATTTATAAAAAGTTCTCATTTATAAAATGTTTTTTTTTATTCTAATTTAATATATTTCTTAAACTCCACCCAAGTATTGATTGTAGAATGGAATATTGTACAAATTGTAATTGTTGTGGAATATTACATTATTTATATAAAGTAGCTTACCCAACAAGTTCTAACACATCATTTTGTATACTGTAAAAATGAAATTTGAATAGGGCAAACAAGATGTGACTGTTTGGTCTATCTCATTTCTTCTCTTGCTGTTTTAACTCCACCCTATGTCTCTCCAAAAACCTTTTGTGGTCGTTATCATTCTGTAAATAGAAATGAAGTAGCTGTCTTTCGTTTTCCTTTTTTTTATATTTATATGTTGCCTCTGCATAATCTGGAGCCTACCAGAGACAACTGTGTTTCCTATTCAATTTCTTCTAAATGGATATTTCCTATTTTAAGGTATTTCTTGTATTTATTGGATAAATATTATTTACATTTTACATTTTCATATTAAGGCTGATGGATGAGGTTCAAATCAACTCACCAGGATACAAAGAAATACCAGTACCTCTTCCTTTTTTAATTTATTTATCCAGCTTTGTACTTTTTTGGGGAAATCTCTGTCGAGTGTTCAGGTATTACTGGTGGCATGCCTGAGGCCTTTGTAGATCTGATACACCAAATAGATCAGATGTATCCATTAAATAGTTAATTCCCAATTATTCAATTTTAAAATATTATTATATAAACATTCTTAATATTTTAATAATATATTTAATGCTTTAGACTCAGGCCAGATGCCATTAAATAAAATTCACTTTTCTCTTTGAAAGTGATAACATAAACAATCTGGAATCAAAGTAATATGAAGATTTGCTTCCATTAGACCCCAATGCATTCCTTGATGACTATTTCCTTCACAATCCATTCCGTTAATAGGCTATCTTACACATTAATGTTTCCCAAAAGTTATATAATTATTATCTATTTTCCAGATCCATTGGTTCAGTATATTTAACAGTTTTATGATGGTGATTTTCTTAGTTGGTTTGGTATCAATGATTTTAATGAGGACACTTAGGAAAGATTATGCTAGATACAGCAAAGATGATGATTTAGATGATATGGTATGTTTTAAGAATTTTTATTTAAAATTTTATATTATTTTTATTGTAAAATAAATTGTATAGTATTAGAAGCTAATGTTCAATACTACTTTTTTTTTAGTGCCAAAAGATTATTAATTTATAATATTAAACTTATTTTATACTACTTAAAGCTTCGCCCGGGAAATCGATTGAATGGGGAATGTTGATGATATTTTTATTTGTAAGGCTTTACTATGCATTTTTACATATTTCCCCATTCTCAGTTTCTCAGTGTTTAGGTTTTATACCTGAATATCTAGTTACTAAAGAAAATTTCATCATTATTTAATACCATTACTGAGGCAGCTTTGCTTGGGAAAAATTTAAATAGATAAATTTGAATAGTAAGGGTGAATTTTAATAATCGCAAAGCTACAATAAGTCCTTTCCATTTACATTTCCTGTATGTTTATTGACCTTTATTAAGTTTTACAGCTTTCTGGAAACAAGGACAATTGATGTACTATTGACGAGCCTTTCATACTAAACATTAAGTGATTAGTATACTGTCCCAATTTGTTGTTCCAATAAATTTGTAGTAAAATCTCTTCTTCCTACTCAATCCCTCTTTATTATTTAAAATAATGTGAACAATGTAAATAAGCATCATCAATAGTATTCACCATTGCTATATATTATTCACCCCTTTCATGCCGAATGCCGTCTCAAGCCAGTGGATGTGATTAAAGCTGGTCTAGAGCTGACTGTAATTGTCTTCTGCTTCCAGATAATGTAGAAATTCAACATTTGTTAGTTAAACTATTATAAGGGAAAAATTAAGCCATCAAAATGTTATAATAATTCACTTATCAGTGAATAATATATAACTCATAACCATGACTTAGATTAAGAAAGTGAAGGGGGGAGGGGAGATCCATTATCTCCTCATGAGCCCAAATCATACTTAGAACTATCACAAGTTTAACAACATTATGTCATTTGTAATAATATACCAGAATAAAATAAAGTTTAATATCATGCTTATTTGTTTATGTATGTGATAATAACTTATATTATGACCAAAGTTATTATAAAAAAGAAAATTAACAATTTTTGTTAGTTGTATTTTGGCAGAAAAACAAATGCGGAACCAAATATCGCGATTTTTCATTTCAGGACTCCCTTACACAACCGCCTCTCCTGTTTGTCTCTAAAAATGTTAATACGTATAATACGGGGTGTGGCTATTAAATAACGAGACTGACGCTGCTACAGAAGAAGTGCGCATGCGTCAAACGCCAGCAACTAACAGCTGTCATCGTGAAGCTTCCTCTTTCGAATATAGTGCCTCTCGCTTCTGTAAACAAATCAGTACAGCCGTAGCCTTCATTCGCATTAGATTTGCTTTTTGTTTCGCCGGAAAAATGTTAAGTGTAACAGTAGAGCAACGAATTGTTGTCTAATTTCATGTGAAACTTGGAAAAACCGCTACTGAAACTTATAATTTATTGAAAGAAGTGTATAGCAATGAATGTTTATCGCGTGCACGTGTTTTTGAGTGGTTTAAGCGTTTTCAAGATGGCCGAGAAGAAGTTCAAGATGATTCACGCCCGGGTCGCCCTTCCACATCGAAAACGGGTGACAATATCAAAAAAATCGGTAATCTGATTCGATCTGACCGTCGGTTAAGTATTTGTGCGATTCCTGAAACTGTACGAATTGATAAAGAATCCGTACGGCAAATATTACATAACAATTTTAACATAAATTCTCACATTTGAACAGCTGGAAGCTCGCAAAAATGTTTGTACTGACACTTTGAATGCCATTGAAAATGACCCAAACTTACTGGAAAGGATAATAACATGTGACGAATCATGGTTTTTTATGTATGATCCTGAAACAAAGCGCCAATCCATGCACTGGAAGAGCCCATCTTCACCGAGAGCCAAAAAAGCTCGAATGAGCAAATCAAAATTCAAAGCAATGTTGATTGTTTTTTTCGATATTCATGGGATTGTGTACCTTCACTGGGTTCCTGAAGGTCAAACGATTAATCAACATTACTACCTTCACGTTCTTGCTGAACTCCGCGAAAGAATATGGAAAAAACGACCTGAATTGTGGAAGGACAAGTCATGGGTTCTCCACCAAGACAATGCGCCGGCTCATTCCGCATTGTCTGTTAAGAGGTTTCTAGCCAAATTCAGCATCCCAGTGTTAGACCATCTGCCTTATTCGCCGGATCTTGCGCCGTGCGACTTCTATCTGTTTCCTAAGGTGAAATCTGCATTAAAAGGAACAAGATTTGAGTCTGTTGAAGCTGTGAAAGAGAAAGCGGCACGCGTCCTGAAGGAGCTGACAGAAAAAGACTTCCAGCACTGTTTCGAACAATGGAAGGTTTGCATAGAGCGTTGTAGGGATAAAGGAGGGGTGTATATTGAAGGTGATAATAAGTAAAAATGTATGAAATAAAAATAAAATGTTTTACAGCGTCAGTCTCATTATTTAATAGCCACACCCCGTATGGAAGAGTTGATGCTAATTCAAATACTGAATTGTTAATTTGAGCTCCGTCCTTTGTGCCCAATACAATTGTTGACTCCTGCTATAGTTTTTAGCATATACTTCGGTATACAACTAATATGTATGGTGTATGTACATGTGCGTATGAGCGGGTGTGGGTGTGTGTGTGTGAGAGAGAGAGGGAGAGAGAGAGCTACAAATGCTGCTTTATATAATTAAATTAACAACATAAAAGAACCAATGACGGAAAACAATAGAAAACAAAATATCGCAATTTTTCTTTTCAAACTTCCCTTATAATCGCCACTCCTTTTCATCTCTGAGAATATTAATTAGCCTTAAGTCTAATTTGGGTTAGTAGAAATACACATACCAAGTTTATTAAATTCGGTTTGGTAGATTGGTGTGAAAAGGTAACAACCAAACAGACACCAAAGCTACAAATTTCAGATATGTATGTGAAATGAAAAAGTATCGTGAAATTTCAAGAAAAAAAATTGATGTACAGACAGATGCTACAACTGTATATATATCATATATAGGTCATGTTTCTTCTAATATATATATATATATATATATATATATATATATATATATATATATATATATATATTGAAGATTAACATATTCACTAATGCAAGGCTACTTACTAGTGAGTTTTTATAATTATAAAATTGTTATCTGCTTACAGGAAAAAGACCTTGGTGATGAATATGGATGGAAACAAGTTCATGGTGATGTGTTTAGACCTCCAAGTAGTGCAATGATATTTTCTGCAATGATTGGATCTGGTTACCAAATTACAGTCGTTACATTTGCTGTGATTATATTTGCAATTTTAGGCGAGCTCTATACTGAGTTAGTAAAAATACTTATTTTAGTATGATTTTTATTAATTACAATGATTATGCTATTAGTAATGCCTGAAAATAGGCATTGTTGAGACTCTACTTTTCTATATAATGTTTGATATGAATTACTTTTTTTTTGTGACATTTATTATTTAAATTTGTTGCGATCTGGCTGCGGCGATAGCGGATAGCCTCGATAGAGGAAGCTGTAAGAGAGATAAATCCCACAACCAAATCACTAATAAGAATTTAGGAAGGGTTCACCAGCAATCAACTCAAGTCAAAATTTAAATATATATAAATTTATTTATAATTAAATCTTCACCAATAAAATGAAAATGAAGAGGCACCTTTTAATAATATAATGGGAGACATATCTCTACTTATACTATATTACAATTAACCCTTTCCACTCCAAGGCTGTTTTTATTCCACCAGCTCCACGCTAAAATTACGTTTTTTTACTTTTAGTGTTTTTTGTGTATTTTGTAAAAAAAAAAAAAAACGAACAAAATCAGTGTCGAGTGACACTCGACATTGGAGTGGAAAGGGTTAAAACACTTAGCTCAGATATCTGGCTTCGCCCGGGAATTCAGTTGAGGTTGAATAGTGATGGTATTAGCAGATTTCCCTTAAGGGTAATCAGCTATTGAGGTTGTACTCATGACGGAGTTTCCGAAATTTATCTTCAAATGTCCATCGATCCTACCTAGTAGATGATGAAAATGAGGTCCGCTCAAAACTGTAAACCCAGCGATGCCCGGAAAATATTTGTAGACTCACTAATGATGGTATTTTTATAGCAAGACTTCAATGTGTACAATTACACTTCCCTCCACGACATTGTTTTTCCGAATTAGCTAATCCTAAAGGGTAACTTTTCTGGACTAATAGAATAGAAATTTTAGTTATGAAGAATAAATTAAAATGTGCTCCTAATCTATTCCTTTCCACTTTTTGTGACTCACCGTTTTTGAATAATCCACACCATAATCATGAATGGCATTTATTATAATTAAATAATATCTATAATGAACATATTTCCCTTCAAAACCAATCCGAGCACATATAGTTTAATCATAGTTTTGTACATAAGATTATATTTGTAATAGTAAATCTCATAATCAGTGGAGATCACGTGGAGTCTGCTCCAGCATCAACATTGATTTCCCTAAATTATTGATCCAAAATATTTTAATAATTTATCTACCTGATGGAATTAAATAATAGTGGAACCCTAAAAATAATTTCATTTATATCCAAAAAGTAAGGTGAGGGGAAGAGATTGCTGCCCTCCTTCCAATCTAAGTAATCTTTAAACAATCATATTCAGTTTAAGCGCATATTGTCTTTTGTCATAATGATATTACTATTGTAATGATAGTACATATTTGTTTCAATAACATCAAGATATCGGAAATAAAATAATATATTACCAGAACCAATGAGTTTGATTCCCTATAATTTCCGCTATCATCTCACTAATCCGAATCATAATTAGAACTATCTTATAAGGCTAAAAGATAACATCATTTGTCATAATATGCATTTATTAAATACACTTGAATAAGCACTAATAAAATTAATGACTCCCTCTACAGTGTTAGCGTATATCCCGTGTTTATTTCATTTTACTACAAAAGTGAATGCAACAAAAGTTACTCTAAATAACAAAATAAACATCATTTGTTATGTACATGTTTGCCAAGAAACTAATAAGAAACGAAAAATCACAATTTTTCATTTTCGTCTTCCCTTATAACCCCCACTCCTGTTCGTACCTAGAAATTTTAATATAGCTTATAATCAGGGAGGTTTTAATACTAAATTACATAAGGAGTTTCGTTGAGTTCGGTTAAGTCTTTTATGCCCATTAAAATTGTTGAGTCTCGCTTTGGTTTTTAGTGTTTATCTTTTTTATACTTTGTTATAGGACAAAAGTGAATATAACAAAAGTTACTGTAAATAACAAAATAAACAACTTTTGTCATGTGCATGTTTGTCGAAAAACCAATAGGAAACGAAATATCACTACTTTTAATTTCAGGCCTCCCTTACAACCCCCACTCCTGCTCGTCCCTAGAAATGTTAGTACAGCTTATGATCATGGAGGAGTTAGTGCTAATTCACATACCGAGTTTTGTTTAGTTCGGTTGAGGCTTTTGTGCCAAATAAAATTGTTGACTCTCGTTATACCTGTTTTTGTATAACTCATTTATAATTGGGTATACGACAAAAGTGTATATAATAAAAGTTACTCTAAATAACAAAATAAACACCTTTTCTTATGTGCATATTTGCCGAAAAACCATTGGGAAACGAAATATCGCTATCTTTAATTTGAGGCCTCCCTTATGACCCCCACTCCTGTTCGTCTCAGAGAATGTTAATATAACCTAAAGTCTAAGTTGGGTTAGTAGTAATATACATACCAAGTTTCCTAAAATTCTTTTCAGCCGCTTATGCGTGAAAAGGTAACAAACAAACATACACGAAATAAACAAATTGCAGATTTTGTGTCTATGACATGTGAAACAAAAAAGTATTGTGAAATTTCGACAAAAAAATCAATGTACAGGCAGAGGCTACAATTTTATATATATATATATATATATATATATTTGTCTGTTACCACTCTAGCGGTCGCAATTTTTGTTTGATTGTTACCAAACTCAATATTTAGTCATTTTATATGAAAAGAAAGATCAAGTTCGTTAACGGCTGAAATCGGACCAGGGGGAGGGGGGTTTAGAATGGGAGAATTTTGAAAATTCGAAATATCTCTGTTACTATAAGTAAGATTGAAAAAGTATATACAATAAATCATATTGCAAATTAAATGTACCATTAATATTGGTATACACATTTATTCTCTGTCATGAATATTAACCGAAATATTTGCACTTTTCAGTTTTCAGCCGTCAGTAAACCCCCACTACTACTAGTGTTACATAAACAATAATCATTTATATAATAAACTATATTCGAAGTCTAAATACGAAATATTGTTTTCATTGAACCTTTACTTTGTGAGATATATGCAAATACGTTCTGTTGTCCTCCCCCCCCTTCTTTTGTTCTTTGATTACTAAAATTTGAGTGATTGAGATTAAACTGATTCATTACAAATGACAGCACTAGCTTTGGTAAATGGTTTTCAATAAAATTAATATTTTATATTCAGAAATATTTCATTAATTGTTTGTCTTTCTGGTCTATCTATGCAGCGCTTCGAGGCTGGCCGGCTTGTTTGTTTACAATTCAGCTGCTTTCCGTTGTAGAGATTACTAACTTGTATTGTTATTTTACTGAGCATTCGCGGTAGTGTTACCTGTATGTATATTTATCTATTGTAAACCTTCACGTGGGAAATCTGCTTAGTTTACGCAGCCCCTGCGTGACAGACTTTTAATAGAAGTTCAGACTCTGCCGTGAGAGATAGTGCAGGCGAGAAGTAGTCTGGCTACAGCAGGCTGAAGCAAGGCTGAAGGATTATGGGTTGTCAACACACCAGGGTCTCCACCTGGGATGCCAGCTATGACTGTCTTTAATCCTTGAGACTGGGTCCTTATATAGGCCTATGCTGGCACCGAACTTTGGACCACCGATCAAAATATGCTCAAAAAGTGTATTTAACAGGAAATTATTGTCGAAATTCATCCGTATTATTAATTAGTGTATCGACGTTAAGAGCTTTGAATGTTATTATAAAAATCCATCGGCAATATCTACTAAAACTCTAGTGCACATGGTGATAACTCTTATTTAAAGGTAAAAATTATACATTTAAGTATTCATAAATAATAATCTTAATGTTCTCTGTTCTGGCATTATTCAGAATATAAAATATATGATCATTTATGATGGGTTTATGTAATGCAATGTCAGATTCATTACAAATTATAAATTTCCCCTCACATTAAGCCATTTAATGTTCTAAGGGATGTTAAAAAAAAAAACCTGCTTAATTTTATAATGATTTCAGACAGTCCTTGAAAAACTTTGGCTTCTTTCCTAACAATTTGTACCACACCTCTTGGTTTCCAGCCAGGTTTCTCCAATTATGGATGGCTAACTTCCACAATTCCTTCTCCAGGTCATTACTGTTTCCTGAGCTTACCTTTTTTCTATTTCTTTCTAGCATTTTAACAGGTTCCATTCTTTCAACTTTTCCCTGTCACTGATAACATAGATGATGTCAGTTTTGTCAAACAGTTCTATTAGTTCGGCATTGCTTCTGTTTCATCACTTGTGCTGCTGTGAATGTTCACATTTCCTTGCCTGAACCCTTTATAAGGCAAAGGCTGCTAGCAGGCATACAAGCATTTCATCCATGGATCTATTCTGGCTCTAACAACTTTATTTTTTAGCTCCCTGTTACCATTCTTCCCTCTGATACTTAAGTGAAATACAAGTAAGAAATATCTACACCCCCAACACAACAGAATTCTCTTCTTATCTAGTCTGTCTAGATGATCTCATATTACTTTATCCTAATTTATTGTTAACCCTGTCGTGCTTTCACAAATTCTTTCTGCACTCACCAATGCTGCTGTGATTCTACCCATACTCAATGAAATGTTGACATTCAAAGTCTGGAAACAAAACTGAAATTATTTTACAAATGAAACTTTAATTTAATAATATTATATGAAATCATTTTTAACTACGCTTACTATTGATCAATTTTAAGCAAAACTATTTAAATACCAACATTCTAATGCTATAACTCATGGTAGTCCATAAAAAATAGACAATGCCTCTATCTGCACTTCCTAATAAGGGCCTAACAGTCAAAAACTGTAGGAGGTACTTAGGGGTTATGAATCAAAGTTTCAATGATTGAACAAAATCACCAAATTATGGTTTATCGCACACCATTGAAATAAATGTATTCCTCAGTGTATACTTCCATTTGTGAAGCTTGGGGAAGTTAAAATTTAGTATGGGGTTGTATCACAGACCCGCAAGAAGTATTTTACAAATTTCAGGAATAATTAACCAAAGCAAATGTTGATGGACCACACAATTTCTTCTGGTACCCGTTTATTAGGTTCTGATTTTGTTATGCAGCAGGATAAGGACAAAGCAGAACATATATGAAGATGTTGTTTTGGAAAACATGACGTCTAGCCTGATTGAGCTGCTTTGGGAAATAAATGCTTGATAAGAAAGTATGTTTTGGGATCAGGCTCCAACTTCACAAAAAATCTTTGAGCAGTGATCTATTTCAGAATATCCACCTAAATCAGAATCTGCAGATCCCTGTTACTATAAATATTTTCTGTGTTACATTATCATTTAAAATTTTACTTTCTAAACTACATGGTTTTTATTTGATCGACACCACTCTCAATATTTAATTCTTTAACTAAAAACTAAAGGTTTATAAAATCGGGCTTGGGGGAGGAGATAATTATAAATTTAAATTAAATTAATGGAGTTATTTGTATTTTTTTGGTTTCAGCCTTTTGTACACATCCACTTGTAGTCATTCTATTTTCACTTTGTCAGACACTAAACATCTCAAGTCCATCTAACACTTTAATTTCTGTTTACATAAGCTTCTTATTGCTGGAGAAATAGAGAATAGATGGTAAGATGAGATCACTAGCATATCATATTCCATTGCATGGAAAATCTGCTTAGTTTATGCAGCACTTGCGTGACAGATTTATTATTTAGAATGGGACTGAAAATTTTATTTAATGAGTCCATCACTAGATAAATTCCTAGTGTCCACCTGTGAATTGGACCCACACTCAAGGTTTAAGTGTATTAAGACCTAGATTGGATTCTGTTCATCCCGAACAGAAATCTATTAAACTGATTTATTATACCTGTTTTATTTTTAAGAGATCCCATAGATTATCCTCCTGTTTTTCTAATATATATATATATATATATATATATATATATATATATATATATATATATATAGTGTATCTTGTTACCAATGTAGTTTTATTTAGAGGAGAGGCTCCCTCCTAAGTACAGCTATATTTGTTTATGCTGCTTCATCACCAGTCAATGGCTACACTGGGGGAGGCCTTTATGCTAGACTTGGAGGCAAACAGTGGATTAAGCAGATGGTGTTGTCTGCATTTCTTCTTCCAGCTCTTGTTTGTGGAACTGCATTTTTCATCAATTTTATTGCTATTTACTACCATGCTTCAAGAGCTATACCATTTGGAACTATGGTGATTATCTAAAATAATTTCAAAGCGGTTTTATTACGTTATCAAGTTAGTAAATGGGAATAAGTGTGTTCCTACATTTAAATCACTGCCTCTTCCACAGACAGGTTTCTCTAAAATAATCATATCATAATGAAATAATCACTTTACTAATGTCAATTTCTGAACTGCCATTGCCTAACCTGCTACTTCTATATCTCTTGGCACTTCCTGTATTCAATATACAGTTCACTTATTCCCTAAATAAATTAACCCAAAAATGTTTTTTAGTAAGACAATGGATCATTTAGTTATTGTTAGTTTACTGCACTTAAACATGTTTTAATAATTAGATTTAATCATATTAAATTTATAAATTCTATTTTTTTTTTTCATTTATGTTGAGTTTGTCCTTTATATCACAGTCATAAGATTGGAAAGATGTGTTTTTTTCTCCAGGGATTTTTTGGGATAAAGAATTTTATAGTCCCAATATCACAAAAGTTAATATAGAAATGAAACTTCTTTAAGAGGTTTAAAATAGGTCTCTGTTGCAGTTAACTGTAATAGAAGAATCCAAGTTTGTGATAACAATAATATAGATCTTTAACTAGTCAGTAATAATGTCTTCAAGGTCTTAGTTTTAAGCAATAGAAGTCATCATATCTTTCCTCTGAGTACATATGGAAAATAATTTACAAGCAAATATGATTTTTTTATTCCAGGTTGCTGTCACATGTATCTGTTTGTTTGTGATATTGCCATTAACACTAGTGGGAACAGTACTTGGTCGGAATCTTGCTGGTCAAAGTGATTGCCCATGCAGAGTAAATGCAGTTCCTAGACCAATACCTGAAAAGAAATGGTTTATGGAACCTACCATTATAGTTTTCCTTGGTGGTATACTTCCATTTGGATCTATTTTTATTGAAATGTAGGATCGTCAACCTTTAATATTCATGAAATTATAACAAACCAATGTTAAGATTCTAATAACCTGTGTTTACATTTTAGGTATTTTATTTTCACTTCATTCTGGGCTTATAAGATTTATTATGTATATGGATTCATGCTTCTTGTGTTCCTTATATTAATCATTGTAACAATATGTGTGACTATTGTTTGTACATACTTCTTGTTAAATGCTGAAGATTACAGATGGTAAGCTTATTGACCCTATAATTCAATTCATGTAAAAAATTCCATTATTTTGAAAAATTAAATTGTTATTGTACCCAGTACTCTAAAACCCTACTTTTTCAGCTACTACTGATGGAGATGTTACCTTAAAGTACTCTTTACTAAAATGAATGTGTTTCTAATTGTGTAGGAGGGCCTTCTAACTTAGAAATTAAAAAAAATTATTACACTCACCTTGACTTTAGACATTTATGGAACCAGTAAATTCGTGTTAGTTTCATATGCCTAAGAGAATTTATTTGGTGTTGGATTCTAGACTCTTCTCTGGCTAGAAGAGAGTGGTAACCTTTAGATAACGCATAGTAGCATAAAGTGGATGATAAATTGTATTAACAATAATTCGTGCTTACTTTACATATCACACAGCATTTTAAAAACAATAAGACTCAATTAGATTCCCTAAATGGTCCAATTGATATTTGAGCTTGAGGTACCGTTTTGTAATTCAGGGTCATTTTTTCTTCTGAAAATATATCGTATTTCAGATATCTTGCGAGATAACTCTTCTAAACTTTCTCATTCCTCTATTGCTTTTCGATACATTTTATTTAATGTAACTGCAGGATTTTGGGTGTTTGTGTAAATATTTTATATTATATCTGGGAATAAACTCCTCGAATTCCTGTACAGTCAACTTGAATAATTGCCCCCTTCCTCCATCCAAACAAGTGATGTCTAACTCGAAAGTATACTTTTCTATTGGGTTATTTTTAGCTTCAAAGAATAATTTTTCAATGTGTGCAAACAATTTAGAAATTTATTAAGGGGATTTTCCATAATTTACCTCAACACTACAACAACCCTCCAAAAGTCTTCGACCCCTCTCCCTACTTCCCTGAATGAAGTACGGAGATTTTTTACATCTGTGCACTCTGCTCTGCACCGCACTCACGTCGAAGCCCTAAGGGTGATGTACTATAGTCCTTAATGAAATGTTGTAATCTTTATGTAATTACAGCGAGAGGTCTACTATTTCGTACATTGTTAATTATCTTTTCTTTGATTGATTTGAGTGCGAAAATATTGTTATTTCGTGCTACATATTACTTCCTTTTCATTACGCTTTTTTATATTGTATGAGATTGGTTTTGAAGGTTTTTATTGGTAAACTTACAACTAAAGCATTTTCTGTCCGATTATAATAGAACTAATGGTATCTGTTGTACCTCTCACAATTCTTTTAATGTTTTGCTATTTTCAGAAATGAGTTATTCATCATTTTTATTGAGATTGTGATGTTGTTTATATATTATACATGAGATTGTTATATGGAATAATTTATAATAAACCATTGTTAATTGATAATTTGGTATAAAATGATAAATGTTACTTTTTCTTCATATACTTCCAACTATGATCGAATACTAAAAAATCTCTTAAATCAGATTAAATAATAAAGAAATCCATATTAACAGCCATAATACAAATGAATCGGGGGAAAATTGACTTGATGTTTAAAATTAATTCATTATAATAAAAATCTATTCCTTACTCTTGACAAAATTAATTTGAAATTACCCATTAAAAAATTGTTATTCATTGTCCAATATATGATTATTTTTTCTAATGAATCACAAATATAAATAGATCACTCACTCAAAAAATAATGTTACTATAAACAAATTGCTGACAGTTTTGCAAGTTATTCATAATTGTAATTGACACGGAGTCAAAACTTTTTATAAATATTAAAAGTTATTTCTGTTTCTATCTTACCATTCTGCTGTGAGTCAAATATACTCTGTACACTTTATGTCAATGTGTTCAATTGTTTTTTTTCTTTTTCTTATATTACATTATATTTACAAGCAAAGGTTTATTAGATTATTCATGATAATGATTCCATAATAAATGAATATAACACTTTTCTATACAATTTCCTTGTCATCTTTCAATATCTTCTCTTATAAAATTTCACTAAAATAGGGGTATTTGATTTTTATTTAACTTTCTTTTTTTTTATTACAAAACTAAACAACTGCAATTTTTGTAATGGAACGGAAAAAAATTGTATTACCACAATTACTTCAATACTAATAGTTATACTACTAAGGATGCATTATCTACAGATTACCATCCTTTTCTATCCATAGTGGGTCTGAGGAGCTAATAAGTGTCGTTTCTAATAAATTCCTCTTGGAATCAAATTCACTACTTAAAGTTAAACAAGACTAGTTAGATCAACTCCTTAACACACACAGATAACCAACTCCCAATATTGTAGTAAACACATATTTGGATATCTAAGGCTTAAGGCTTTAGTAATTGAGTGAATCCATAATTAAAGAATTCCATTCAGAGTCTGAGTAAACTCACCAGATTTTTCTTATCCTGGAATGGATCACTGATGATCTTCGAACTTTATAGTTTTTGATAATCGTGTTGTGTCTTAAGTCAAGATTTATGTCAAGTTTGTATAGATGCTTCCATAGTAGTTCTATAATCCACATACTGTGAACCTAGTATTTTACTATATCTTGTAGCAATTATTCTTTCATTAAGCCTTATCGCAAGGTTATTAAATTATTTCATCTTCAAAAGAGTTGTATAGTAATTGCTGTATCTTCAGAAAATATCCAAATACTTACAGCCTTGGCCAAAAGTATTAGTCACCCACATATTTTACTAAAACAAAGTAAACGGGGATAAAAATAACTCAATACTTTCATAATATTTGTTTATTAAAATAGAAAGACATTAAATTAATATTTTGTCATCAAGCCATTTGCTTTGATGACCTCATGTATTCATACATGTATGTAGGCATAGAATTGACAAGTCGTAAACAATCCTCTTTATTTATTTTTTCCCTCTCTTCTTATAAAACTCTATATAAGTCTTGTTTTTTTGTGGGGTTACGTTTTCCAACAGCAATTTTTAATTTTGCCCACAAGTACTCAATCAGATTGAGGTCTGGAGACTGTGGGGGCCAGTCAAGAACCTTGATATTGTTTTTTTCAAACCGTTCTTTGCTTTTACGCGAAACATGGCATGGCGCATTATCCTGTTGAAAAATAATGCTTGCTCTTTCATTAGAAAGAAATATCTTTTCAAATGAAGGCTTCAAAGTTTGATTTAGCATTGATATATAGGTATCGTTATTCATTCTCCCTTCACATAAAAACATTTCTCCAACACCCAAAGCCCCCATACAGGCCCAAACCATTATATTTCCCCCACCATGTTTTACAGTAGGGACGACACAATCTGGGAGATAGGCTTCGCCTTTCTTCCTTCTTACGTAAACGGCACCAGGAGTTCCAAAAATCTGTACAAAATTTTGGTATTTTAATGAATTTTTAAAAATAACTGTTCATGTATATTAAATTTATTTTAGGGAATTTTCGCAAATTTAAATATCAATATATTGTACTATAATTTAATTACCTCAATGTTGCTTTCATCAGACCAAACCACCTTTGCCCAATCTTGAGCACTCCAGTCTTGATGAAATTTTGCCCAGTTAAGCCTCTTCTTGCGATTGGCTTCACTAAGCCATGGTTTCTTCCTAGCCTTACAGCCTTTCAGACCCTTTTCTCCCAGTCTTCTTCTTATGACCCGAGCCGAAATATCTACAGAACACAAGGTTTTCGTCTCTTCAGGCAGCTGTTTCGACGTTTTCTTGCGATTCTGAAGATCTCGGATTGAGTATACCCTTTCTCCAACATAAAAACTATTTTTGCCCGTTCAATCTGACTCAATTCTTTTACTTTCACCATTTTTAATTTTAAAAAATGAGAAAATGTATATTTTTTATGGTAGACTTTTAATTTAAAAAAAAAAATATTCACTGATCCCATAAAGAGAGCTAACACTGTACTGAGAACTTTAGTTTACATTCCATTATCTTCTCTTAGAGTATTAAATTAGGAGGCAGGGCATAAATATAATCCTTTTAAGAAATCCGTTTTTATCAAATCAACAAGTTTTGTGAATGTAGAATTCTTTATTAAAATGATATAGACAATTTGGCATGATGCCTAATACTTTTGGCCAAGGCTGTATATTAACTAAATCAATTCTTCAATACTTGTATTAACTAAGTGAATTAACCAGTAATGAATAATCTTGACCTCCACTTAGTTTAGCATTTCTTTCTGGTATTTCAAATATTCACATGTGTCTTGCGATATTATCTATTGATTCTAACTAATATCCCTTCTGCTCGAAAGAGCATAATGTAAAGAGTAGTTTTTCTGATGCTACTTCTCTTGTTCTGCAGACTGTGTAATATTGAATATATACTCCAATAGTTCATATTGAAAAGAATTCTTGAGCAAATTTCTCTAAATAACAAAATAAACAACTTTTGTTATGTGCATATTTGCCGAAACTACAATAGGAAACGAAATATCAATATTTTTAATTTCAGGTCTCCCTTATAACCCCCACTCCTGCCTGTCCCTAGAAATAGTATGGCTTTTTATAAGGAAGACGTTAGTGCTAATACACATACTGAGTGTTTTATTTAGTTCGGTTGAGTCTTTTGTGCCAAATAAAATTTTTCACTTCCGCTATAATTTTTAGCGTATATCTCGTTTATAATTCGGTATACGAAAAAAGTGTATATAACAAAAGTTACTCTAAATAGCAAAATAAACAACTTTTGTTATGTTAATATTTGCCGATAAACCAATAGGAAACGAAATATCGCTATTTTTAATTTCTGGTTTCCCTTAAAACCCCCACTCCTGCCCGTCCCTAGAAATGTTGGTATGGCTTCTTATAATGAAAGCGTTAGTGCTAATACACATACCGAGTTTTATTTATTTCGGTTGGGTCTTTTGTCCCAAATAATATTGTTGACTCCCGCTATAGTCATAAGCGTATAACTCATTTAAACTTCGGAATACGATGAAAGTGTTTATGACAAAAGTTACTCTAAATAACAAAATAAACAACTTTTGTTATGTGCATATTTGCGAAAAAAACCAATAGAAAACGAAATATCGCGACTTTTAATTTCAGGCCTCCCTTATAACCCTCACTCCTGTTCGTCTCAGAGAAAATTAATATAGCCTATCTCTCAAGTTGGACCAGACTGCTCACAGTGTGCCAATTTAATTTAAAATCGGTTAAGTAGTTTAGGAGTCCATCGCGGACAAACATCGTGACAGGAGATTTATATATATTAAGATATCAAGACTTAGTGAGAGAATGAATGAATTAAGTATATACGAATATTAAGTAACCTAAGAAAGCTAAATATCTTAGGGCGCTTGGAATAGGCAATTGGGTTAAGGCATTGGTCTTAATCTCATTTGATAGAACTAAAGTCGTGAGTTTGATTCTCACCAGGGCAGTACAAATTTATTTAGAGATGAACACATTTGATAATAGCCTTAGTAGCATAAAGTGGACATTCAAATTATCTTAATTTCTAAATTTAACCAGAAATGGGTTTTATTTTCATTTTTTTTTTTATTTACATATTTTTAAATGTTCTAATTATTTTTAGTAATGTAATATGTACATTATTTCTAGGCAGTGGACTAGTTTCTTGGCAGCTGCATCAACTTCAGCTTACGTTTACCTTTATTCTTTTTATTATTTCTTCTTCAAAACAAAGTAAGTGAACATATTTAATTAAATAATCAGAGCATACAAATATTTTTCCCTTTGGCTGTGTTAGTATAAGAAATAGTATTGTATTGAATCCAAAATATTTCTGAATCTAAATTGCATCTAGTCCTTTGCGATTTTGAATTCTGATTGATTAGAAATTGTTCCTATTTAAATAATTTCAAATATGCATGATTTTTAAAAAGAAAATTTGAATTATAAAATTAAATTATTACTTATTTGTTATCTGTTGTAATTTTATTGAAATGATTTAAATTAATAGAATGAACAACTATTGTGCTCATAAACCCTCAAAAACCATAGATTTTGATAATTTAGAATTTGAAATTATTTAATTGTGTCCTTGATCCTGTATCAAAATCTTTACTAGATGATTCATATATTTATATAGTTGTATTCTATATAAATAAAACTCTAAAAGATTTGTCAGATTTTCTATTTAAATTTGGTATGAAAAAATTTGTTTTTGGCCTTACTAAGAACAATGGCATCAAAATTGAAAGTCTGTCTGCCCGTTTGTTACTTAATTCCTTTAAAAAAGGCTACAAAGATTTCTATGAAAATTTATATTTGCGAGCCAACTTGTCCCAAAATACCCATAAGCTATATGAGAATTCGAATTTCCAATTAGGAGGGGTGTTTACTTTGATGTGAAATTACATTCATTAATATTGGTTTTATCAAGATAATGGAAAGAACAAATTGTGTTTAGAATAATGATTTCAGTCCTAAAAGGTAATTTAAATACAGTAATGTTGAAGTAAAAACTCCACCTTCAGGAGTGGGGGTTTACATCGAAGTCAAAATATTTTATTTTGGTTTGCCAATATCTTTCTAAATATTCGTTTTATTGGAAAGAAATTAACACCATATTGTGTTTAAAATGTAGATGTTTTTCAGTCCTATTACATTGCATAAATTTATGAATTTCAAAATTTTAGCTTTCGAGTTTGTTACTTGTCACTAAAATATATTACTGTGCCTGGATAGAATTGTGGAATTTTTTATATAAACATCAGGGATATGAATATAGAAAACGTGGGTTATTTTATACTTCACTACTAACTACAGGAGTAGGGGCATACTTGGGTGTCAAAACTTAGGTTTGTAAATATCTTTGTAAATAATGGTTTTAATGGAAAAATGTAAGGAACAAACTCTATTCAAAATGTATTTTTCTGTTCTAATAAATTACTTAAATTTCTAATTTTCGACTTCCAGCGTATTGATAACGGCTCAAGTAGATTGTTAGATTTTGTACATATTTATTTAAGGAAAGAATTTTTTGCCAGCATACACTATATTATGCCTTTCTACTATTAGTAGGAATGAGGTTTTACTTGGAATTACTTTAATAAATTTCCACAGAAAATCAGTTTTTTTTATAGCAGCATTATTAATAACAAAAGTAATCTTGTGTTTTTTTTCAACTTGTTTGATTGCAGAATGTATGGGCTATTCCAGACAGCATTCTACTTTGGATATATGGCATTATTTTCTCTTGCTCTTGGCCTTATGTGCGGAACAGTTGGTTACATGGGGACATCAGTCTTTGTTCGAAAAATTTACTCTACTGTTAAAATTGATTAAGAGAAAGGTAAATTAATCTTCAACCTAAAAAATTGAAATTGTACATTGTATAACATTTTAATTACTATACTTTTACTATGGCTTTTCATGTTTTGTGATTTTTTTTTTGTGTAATTTTATAGTTTGTTTGCAAAATATTTAGAAAAAAAGAAATGAATATTCTAAATATTTGTATTACAATTATATAACAAATTATTTTCAGCTGGGTTCGTCTTTCCTTCTTAGAATCATTTGAGTTGGTTTTATTGTAGTAGATTGGGAACACACATTGATCATGATTCACAGCTAAACAAGATGTAGTTTTTTTTGTTCTATTAAATTCAATAAATTTGAGTAATGTAAATGAAATAGTAATAAATATAGTAATGACTTATTTCACTTGAGCAGGATTTGTATACATATATTACCCCGTTCTATTCCCTATTTCTCCCATATTAGAAACCCTATGTAAACTAGACTTGAATTTTAAGCTTGACATTAGATGTTTATGGATATAATATCTTAAAATTAATAACATAAATAGGAGTCGAATATTAATATAGCTATTTGGTTTTTCCTCTTCAGCCTACGGTAAATGCTGTGTAGGTTTGCAAAAACTAAGCAGATTTCTCACGTTCAGGTATAACAATTTGCGATCTAATCTTACCATATATTCTTTTTTGTTTTTATGTATAAACCAATGAGTAGTAGTGTTGGAGGGGGGGGGTACTGAAGGTAGAAAAAAAAGAAAGTACGAATAAATAACTTAGTACTTGAGATGCATAGAACAACAATTGTAGAGCATCTGTAGTTTTACAAGATTGGTTCTATAACATTTTACCATCCAACTCATAATAACAGATTTTTTGAATCCTCCCCCCCCCACCTTTAAACCACCATTATTCCAACTCTAATTTCAGCCAATAACAAATATGATCTTTAGTGTTGACATAAGTTCAACAACATTTACTTGCACTGTATAAGTTCAGTGAAAACAATATTTAGTATTTAAACTTACATAATTTGGTCCACGATATAACATCTTATTGTTAATGGGTTTAGAGGGGAGGAATTTCAAAAATTCTTAATATCTCCGTTATTGTGTCAGATGGAAAAATTGTATAGACCAATCTTATTGCAAATGTCATGTTCTATAAATGCTGTTAAGAATGGTTTTTCACTATCTTGATTATTAACCAAGATATTTGCATTTTATAGTTTTCAGCCTTCAGTAACCCCCCCCCCTCCTACTCATGTCATATTAACAATAAGCTGTTATATTATGAAGCACATTATTTGAAGCATAAATACCAAATATTGCTCTCATTGAACTTTATTTTTTGAGATAAATGCAAATATGTGCCAAGTGTGAGAAATTGCTTAGTTTACCCTGCATGACAGATTTTTGTGTTATTCATGAAAATCTTTATAAATTGCATTCTATGACATTTTTGATCCAATGTATTGGAACGAAGATATCGCATATAGCTTTTAAATGAAATCGTTTGACAAAATTTGGTTATTTAATTTAATAGGAGTAGAAGGAAGTCATGATAGGTCAAATTTTTAAAATGATTAGAATATACTATCAGTAAATAGTACTGTTCTTAATGCATACAAAAAGCATCTATATAGAGATACAAAACAGTAAAGGTATAAGGTTATTATTAAAATAGTAATAGTAGTTGTTATATATATATAAAAAAAAATGTATGATATTTAATAATCCAAGCTTCATGCCATAACTTTTCTAACCACTGTGCTTAATTTCAGAGAACTTTTAACATTTTGAAAACTAAATGCTATTTCTTATTCTTTGCAGTATTGCAGTGAATGTTTGCTGATGAATTGTTTTTCTTCTATTCAAATTGAAGGCTGTGCACAAATATACACCTTTATGCCTGTGCAGTTGATAGACGTTTTATCTGAACTAAAATTACTGCTCTATGATTCCTAAAGGATATTTTATTGAACCATTAGTTTTAAGACGCCTGACATTAAAGGAATAAGTGACTCAACTGGTTCATTGATAATTATCCTTTGAATTGTTAAATTTAATTCATTCCAAAATATGCATCTTTAAATTTTTATCTATTATTTTTCATATATATATTTTTTTTTAAAGTATTTGCTTCTATTGGGCAATGAAAAAAGTAGTGATTTGATTATATAAATATATATGCATATATTTCAGAATTTTCTACTTATGAGAACATTCAGGTGACTTATTTAATGAGAGTAATATTCATCTGAAATTATAATGTATATATTGTATGTTACTTTTTTAAAAGTGTTGTTTTTTTCTTTTGTTTTGTCAAATTGTAATAATAATCTTATTTCCATTTCTGAAAATATCAGATTACTTTGTAATTATGTTTTGTACATATCAGTCATTTTATGTACGTGTATAGAGTAGAAAGTACATGTATTTATTAGTAACATTTTTAGGTATGATATATTAGAAAAACATAATTTACTTTTTTTGTTTGATTTGGTGAATATAATTTCTAATTTTTAAGAAGTACTAAGGAGTCAATTTATACCTGTGTTTTATTATATCATTGAAAAATATTTACTGCGATAGAAATTATTTATGTTAGTAATTGCAGACTGACAGATTCAATGCCATAAGTTGCTTTTTGTTTGGGGAATATTTAAGAGATGTTCAATTAGAATCCTGTTGCAACAAATTTCTTAAAATTAGCAATTGAATAGTTAAAAACTAGTAATCAGATATTTTCTTAAGCCCATTTTAGAGAACATTGAAGTGCGAGAATTCGTCCGATGCCATACTTGTTGATATGTGGAATAAAACATTTACTCAAAATGGAAGAGATTTTTTTTCCTTTTTTTATTTTCATCATAAACGTGTTTTACATTTTGTATATAAATGCCACCTCTAATATTTAACATTTTATAATGAACTAGCTAAGGTGCTTATTGTGAATTTCGCTCAGGAAATCTATTGGAGGCTGAATGATGATGGTTTTTTTTTTTGGTAAGGCTTTATCATCAAAATATTTTTATGTTTCCTCATCTCAGTGTTTAGGATTTATATCTAAATATCTAGTTAGTAAAACAAAATTTTTAGTCTTGAAGAATAAAAAAAATTGATATCCTGATCAATCCCTCTGCCATAAATACTATGGGGAATATTAATCATAATCATGGATAGCATTCATCATTAATAAGTGCGATTTCTGATGTAACTTTGCTTGGGAAGTATTTAGACTGAATAATAAATGTGAATTTTATTCATTGCAAGGTTCTAATAAGACCTATCTATTTACATTTCCTATCTCTGTATTCAGTTTTATTAATATTTACAGCTTTCTGGGAACATGGACAATCAAAGTACTTTTGCTGTGCTGTCAATCCTCATTCGTTGTTCAAAACACTATGGACCATAAAAATCATAATCGTGGATAGCATTTTATTTATTATAACTATGTAATTTTATCAATTTCTATTCCATAAAGCAGTCCTAAGCACAACTGTGAATCTATTTTATGCATTTAACAACCATTAAAAATATTCTCTTGTATGTCTCTGTTATTTGTAACATATTAGCGGAGCAATGTTATTAAATAGCAGACAAACTGGGTACACCTCCCCAGCACTTTCAATCCCCTTTAACATTGGTTTAAATCTATACTAGCTATGGTGGGTAGCTTTGCTCGGGAAATCAATTGGATGCGGAATGAAGATGGTATTTATATTTGCAAGGCTACAATATTTTTACATTTCCTTCTCTCAGTGTTTAGGGTTTATATCTGAATATCTTGCTACTAAAGAGAACTTTTTAGTTCTGAAGAATACAAATAAATTATATTCTAATCAATCCATCACCACTGTTTAAAATAGCAAGAGCAATATTAATCATAATCGTGGATAGCAGTCATAATTATTAAGTGCCATTATTGAGGTAGTTTTGCTCGGGAAATATTTAGGCTGAATAATGAGATTGTTAATTTTATTTAATAGAAGGCTATAATAAGCCCTTCCTATTTACATTTTGTGTATGTTTATTTACTTTTATTAAGTGTTACAACATTCTGGAAACATGGGCAATCGGTGTACTATTGACAAGTCTTTCAGACTAAACATTAAGTGGTTAATATTCAATCCCAGTCCATTGTTAAAATATTATGAGCAAAATAACTTCCTACACAATCCCTCTTTATTATTTAAAATAATGTGGACAATGTAAATAAGAATTATCGATTGTATTCGCCATTACTATCTGTCTCGTCAGCGGATATGATTAGAGCTGACTATAATTGTCTTCGTCTCTCAGATAATGTGGAAATTCAGCATTATTTAGTTTAAATTATTATAACTTGAGTTATTTGAAAAATTAAACCATCAAAATGTTATAATAATTCACCTATCAGTGGATAATATATAACTAATAACCATGATTCAATAAAGTGGAGGGGGGGGGGAGAAATCCATTATTTCCTCACATATCCAAATCATAAACTATCAAAGAAGTTTACAAATGTTATGTCATGGACACTGCCAGACTAAAATAATGTTTAATGAGCATATGTTTATGGATTAAATTACTCAAAATAAAAAATTTCTGTTAGATGCAGTTTTGCAGAAAAACAAATACTGAACGAAATATCATGATTTTTCATTTCAGCCCTCCCACACTACCCCCACTCCTGTTTGTCCCTAGAAATGTTAATACAGCTTATCGTGGAGTAGTTGATGCTAATTCACATACTGAATGTTGTTAAGTTCAACTCCTTCGTTTGTGCCCAATAAAATTGTTCATTCCTGTTATAGCTTTTAGCATATATCTCATTTATACTTTGGTATATGACAAAAATGTATATAACAAATGTTGCTTTGTATATCAAAATAAACAAATTTTACTATGTGCAGATATGTCAAAAAACCACTAGGAAACAAAATATCGTAATTTTCCATTTCATGCTCTATTACAACCCCCTCTCCTGTTCATTCCAAGAAATTTTAATATAGCTTAAAATCATGGAGGAATTAATGCTATTTCAAATACTGAGTTTGGTTCTTTTGTATGAGCCCATTAAAATTGTTGAATACCGTTATAGTTTTTAGCTTATATCTCATTTGTCCTTTCGTATGCAACGGACATGTGCTTAAGAAAAGTTACTCTAAATAACAAATCAAACAACTTTTGTCATGTGCATGTTTACCCAGAAACAAAAATGAAATATCGCAATTTTTCTTTTCAAGCATTCCTCATAACCCCCACTCCTGTACGTCCTCTGAGAATATTAAGTAATATACGTACCAAGTCTCATAAAATTTGGTTCATTAGTTTAGGCATAAAACGGTAACAAAACAGACACCAACACCAATTTCAATTCCATGTGAAACAAAAAAGATTCATGATATTTTTAAAAAAATCTATGTTCAAACAGACGTTACACTTTTATATATACTAGCTAAGGTACTACCCGTGTTCGCTCGGAAAATCATTTGATGCTGAATGATGGCGGTATCTTTTTTTGGCAAGGCTTCAATGTGTAAAACTTTTAAAAAATCCTTATCCTACAGCAGTGATGTGAAGACTTTATTAGTGTTCTGCAAGAATTGAAGATGAAGAGTTGGCTCAGATGTAATGCCCCTGAAAACTCGAGTCTTGGTATTGTCATCGGTTTAATGAGGGCTAATTTAGTTTTTGCTTTTATCAAGTGGATTAAACATGAACGGAGAAACGTTGTACATGTATATATGTGTGTGTGTGTGTGTGTATATATATATGCTACTTGCAGGGGTTTTGCTGTTGGGCTTTGTTGTTAGTGAAAATTACTAAAAGTTTTACTTATTTTAGACATATTTAGTCTAACTTCATACTGATTAAAGTGTTCTTGTGGGTTGTTCTTCATTACATTAGCATGAAGAAAAGTGCTGCCAATGCCATTGAATTTTAATGGATGTTATGGAGGGTATGCTCTAACCAAGCAACTGGGAAGTGATTTACTTGGTTTAACCCTTTCCTTGCGCAAAGCCACTATAGTGGCTTTGCGCAAGGAAAGGGTTAAAAGTGGTGATTTTGAGGAGAAGAATTATTCACTGCTTGATGAAGACACATGCCAAACACTTCAAGATTTGTCTGAATCATTAAGAGTTGTCTTTCCAATAGTTAGCAAGTGCCTAAAACCATGTGAATGATCCAAAAGCAGAGAAAACCTAAATTTTTGAAAGAAAAAAATTGCTATGTGCTAAATCAAAGACCCAATATATATAGTTTTGAAAGGACCTCATTTTTGTTATCTCCTTGGTAAGATCGATGGGCATGTGAAGAAATTTGTGACATGAGTACAACCTAAATAGCTGGAAAATCTGCTAAAACAACAAATTTGAATAAGTGGCAAGTGACAACATTTTGAAATTAAAAAATACCAAAGTATATGGTAGCACTACTATTAGCTAAAGGAATCAGTATGGAATAAGTGCAATTATTGCTCTTGTATCTTTTTATCTTAGGAATAAGGATAACAGAGAACAGCTCAAAGTATTTGTAAATTATTATTATTTATTAACATCCACTTTTTGCAACTAAGGCTAATTGGAATGGGTTATCTACAGGTTACCACCCTTTTCGAGCCAGGGTGGGACTAAGGATTTTATTTAATGAATTCGGTCATTATATAAATTCCTCTGCCCAGACAGGAATCGATCTCATCACTCTAGGTTTACTGCTTGTAAATTAGTAACACATTAAGCAAAGAAGGTATAAAGTAAACAGTATTATATTTTCAACCAGGACTGTGAAGACAAAGATGCTTCCAAAATAAGGTTGAGTGATGATGGTTTGTTTGATCATAACCAACTAATTTTTTTTTTGGGGGGGGGGAACAATATACTTTGAAATAAATAAAAGAAAGTCAAATTTTAATGCACATAAAACTTCTATGCAACAATAGTATATGAAATGACAGCTTTTAAAGGACGAAGACAAAACATTAAATTATGCTTCTGTAGCGGTTACTTTTTTAAAAAAATAAAAAACATATGATGGATTGAATTAACGCCATTGCTTGAAAAAACATATGATATAAAAAATTGTCTTAGTGCTAGGTTATCATCAAAAATGTGCGTGTATCTCACAAGAGCCTAAACTAAGAAACATTTTAAAAAAGGAACTATTGTGTGCCCGCTTTGACCGTTAAATGTAATTTGTAGTGAACATGAGTGGAACGCCTACAAGGACGCTTAGCCGCCTCTAGTAGAGATGGGCGATCCGCTCATGAACTGGTTCAAAGAGCTAGTTCACTTTACTGAGTGAGCGATCACTGAGTCCAAAAAAAAGAGTGGTAGCTCTTTGCCGGAACGTGATAGTGGAAGGGGGAACTGGTGAGCGAGTGTGGTAGCTCTTTTCCAAGTGGGGGGAGCTAGTTCAGTTCAGTTCACAGCTCTTTTGTGGTGGGGGGAACTGTGAGCTATTGAGAACTGTCATTTCCAACCACTCACCGCTCTTTTGCTCCTCACCGCTCACCGCTCACCACTCACCGCTCACCGCTCCACTCACCGCTCACCGCTCTTTTGCTCCTCACCGCTCTTTTGCTCCTCACCGCTCACCGCTCACCACTCCACTCACCGCTCCTCGCTCTTTTGCTCCTCAACGCTCACCGCTCCTCGCTCTTTTGCTCCTCAACGCTCTACGGCTCAACATCTCAGTTAAAATAAAAATTATTTGGTAAAATTAAAGTAAATATAATTATATATATAATTAAAATAAAGGTAATTAGGGCGTCCTTGCATCAAAATTAAAAATGTCCGTCACGCACTGGTTGCGTAAACTATGCAGATTTCCCACGTGAAGTTATACAGTAGATAAATCTGCCCAATAACAACTGTAGTAGTAAGGTATCTCTTAACCTATTCAAGAGGGACGAATAGTTACGGAAACGGCCGCCAGAGCTCTCGACGGAAAGTCCCGAACATAGCCGACTCCCTCCAACCACAGGCAGATTACAAATGCAAATATCTCGGTTAATATTCATGATAGAGAATAAATGTATAGAACAATATTTATAGTAAATTTAATTTGCAATAAGATTGATTCTGTACAATTTTTCGATCCGACGTATAGTAACGGAGATATTTCGATAATCCTCCCCTCTAAACCCCCCCTCCCACTGGTCCGATTTCAGCCGTTAACTTGATCTGTCTTTTTACATAAAACGACTAAATATCGAGTTTGGTACCGATCAAACAAAAATTGCGACCGCTAGAGCGGTAGCAGTCATATATATATACAGTTTTGAACAGACTTCATTTTCGTCATCTACTAGATAGGATCGATGGACATTTGAAGAAAAATTTTGAAAATTCCGTCATGAGTACAGCCTCAATAGCTGATTTCCCTTAAGGGAAATCTGCTAAAATGCAAGCAACGTAGATTACTATTGTTGGGATTTGGGATGGGAATCGAGATTAGGTTCGGTGTTGATCACGGTCAAAATGAGCGGTGAGTCGTGGAAAAGAGCTAGTTCAGTTCAAAGAGCGAGCGGTTCTGATCTGATCCCTGAAAAGAGCGGTTTAGCCCATCTCTAACCTCTAGCACCAGTGAGTCACATATTATATTTTTGATAACCAACTATAGGTTATGGTGTTTATTTTTTTCAAATATAAGTGTTACATAAAATTACTGGTTAAGTTCATGTCTTAATATAACAACTTAACAGTGGTGACCCCGACGTGATCTGATTACACACGAAATAGACATTTATTAATAAGTTTAATTACTTTTTCATACATCATGCAGAATCAAACTCTCGATCCCGATCTCTCTCCCGGTGTTTCTCCGGCTTCACCTCAGCCCGCCCAGGAGTCTATTACTCATCGACCTCAAATCGATTTATATCAAAGTCCCAGCTTAAGAATCCCCGGATTCTGGAAACAGAACCCTAGCTTATGGTTCGCGACGATCGAGGCGGTATTCGCGACTTCCCGCGTAACTTCTAGCATGATAAAGTTCCAGCTCATCGTACCTAACCTCGACTTCGTTGTTTTGACTCAGGTATCAGACATCGTCACTAATCCGACGGAACAACCGTATGACGATTTGAAGGCGAGACTTATCGGCACGTATGGAGAGTCCGAAACCCTCCGAATTCGGAAACTGTTAGAAGACATGCCTCTTGGAGATCAGACTCCTTCACAGCTTCTCAGAAAAATGAAGCAGTTAGCCGGTACCGACGTCTCCAATGATTTCATCAGCACCCTCTGGATGAAGAATTTACCTCCGCGCTTTCGACCCATTCTTATATCTACTGGGCACACCGATATAGAAAAACTGGTGGAAGTAGCAGATACGATTTTGGAGGTATCTCCATCAGCTGAGACATACGCCATCCGAGACGCTTCAGAAAAGTGCGCGACCGCGTCATCCGTATTAGCCGCGAACTCCGCGTGCGAATGTGAATCCCGTTTCAGAGACTTCCGAGCTCTTCGCCGTGATGTCGACGAGATTCTGCGCGTCCTGAAGATGAAGAACCGCGGAAGGAGCGCCAGCAGAGGAAGCAGCCCGGCCCATACCCCCAGATCGCAGTCGCCTGACACAGGTCTCTGCTATTATCACCGGAAATTCAGAGATAAAGCTTGACGCTGCACTCAACCATGCAACTGGGGATCCGACAAGCTACCTTTAAACCCGGAAATGTGAAGGTTGTGGCGGAAACCTTCACATTCCAGCCGCACCGCCGCCTATTCCTGACTGATAGAACCACTCGCCAGCCTTTCCTCATCGATACAGGGCAAGTATATCTCTCCTACCTGTGCCCAAAGGACGGCGAAAGACTCCGTCTGATTTCACCTTAATAGCCTCCCAGATGGCGACCTATAGTGAAATCACTCGAGAAGTCGACTCTGGCCTCAAAAAACTTCTAAGGTGAACCTTTATCCCCCTGGACGTCGCCAAAGCAATATTAAGTGCTGATTATCTACACTGGCATCAGCTTACAGTAGACTCAAGGAACCGAAGGCTGATTGACCAGCACTCCGGACGCAGCATCACCGGAACAATATCATCAGAAGAAACCAGTTATCATACCAGTTTTCTCCATTTTTCCAGCTGACAATAGATTCGCCCGCATCCTAGGTGAATTCCCTACGGTCACTAAGGTCACTCCCATCCGTGGGCCATCCAACGTAACAGCGGAGCATCACATCGAGACCAAAGGACGCCCTATCTCGGCTAAATGCCGTCGATTGCCTCCAGGCATTTATCAGGAGGTCAAGAAGGAGATACAGGACCTCATCAAAGAGGGAATATGCCGACCTTCCAAAAGTCCATGGTCCAGTCCACTTCACGTTGTTAAAAAGAAGGATGGTACTCTGCGGTTATGTGGCGATTACCGAGCACTTAACGCCATCACAGTTCCCGATAGATATGGAATACCAAATCTTCGATATTTCACCATGGAGATATATGGCAAAAAAATCTTTTCCAAAATAGATCTGCGAAAGGCCTATTATCATATACCCATAGCAGAAAAAGACAGGGAGAAAACTGCCATTATTACTCTATTTGGCCTCATTGAATATAATAGAATGAGTTTTGGCCTAAAGAACGCAGGTCAAAGCTTTCAGCGCTTTGTGGACAATCAATTTCGAGATCTACCCTTCCTGTTTAAGTTTCTTGATGATTTCTTGATCGCTTCAGACAACGAAGAGCAACATGAGACCCACATCCGAGAAGTACTTCGTCGTCTCGATGTGGACAAAGTCAAAGCTATCCTAGAATTCCCTCTTCCCAAGGACGTTCGTGAACTTCGGCGCTTTATGGGTATGGTGAATTTCTACCGACCTTGTCTTCGCAATGCTGCTTCTATACAACAACCGCTCAATAGTCTGTTGCACAACGTCAAGAAAAACGACAAGACTCCCATTGATTGGAACAAGGAAACGCTCAAGGCTTTTGAGGACGCTAAGAAGAACCTTGCACAAGCAGCAGAGCTAGTCCATCCAAACCCAGACGCAGAAATCTCAATAGCATGCGACGCATCTGACATAGGTCTAGGCGCAGTCTTACAGCAAAAACAAGACAACCAATGGCATCCTTTAAGCTTCTTCTCTTTGGCCCTCAATAAAGCACAGAAGAATTATTCTGTCTACGACAGGGAGCTTCTGGCTATATACAAGGCTATCAAACACTTTCAACCTCAACTGGAAGGCCGATTATTCTCAATCATCACAGACCATCGCCCATTAGTTCATGCATTTACCCAAAAGCCTGAGTCTGCTCCTCCTCTCCGCATTCGTTGGCTTACCTACATTAGCAGTTCACAACTGAGATCATTTATAGACCAGGGAAGGAAAACATAGTCGCGGATTCCCTGTCGAGGATTGAGGAAATCCAGACTCCAGACGATTTTGTTGCCCTTTCCCTCGCTCAGAAAGAAGATCAAGAGATCGTTCGACTTCAGGAACAGAAGAATCTCAAGTTTCAGGCCGTTGAGATACCTGGCACCGACAAGACCCTTCTTTGCGAGATGTCAACAGGCAAGGCACGACCATACCTCCCAAGGGACTTTAGACACAGTGCATTCGTCAAAATCCACAACTTAAGCCACCCCGGCATCAGAACCACTAGAAAGATGGTAACAGAACGGTATTTTTGGCCAAGCTGCAATAAGGACGTAGCTGAGTGAGCTAGGTGCTGCATTGCATGTCAGAGAGCTAAAATTCATCGTCATACCGTTGCACCACCAGGGAAATTTCCAGCTGCCACTCGCTTTCAGCACGTCCACTTGGACCTAATTGGTCCACTACCACCTTCCGACGGACACCGTTATTGTCTCACGATGATAGACCGTCAGACCAGATGGACTGAAGCAATACCATTGCCTGACATCACGGCTGATACAGTGTCGGTCGCATTCTACTCCGGCTGGATCTGCCGATTCGGTGTACCCTCTTAAATAACTACCGACCAGGGTAGACAATATGAATCACAACTTTTCCAACAGCTTACTGCGCTCTTGGGAATTGAAAAGGGTAGGACGACTGCATACCATCCCCAAGCCAACGGCTGCATTGAACGGTGGCATCGAACCCTTAAAGCAGCCATTACAGCACACCTGAACAGCAACAAATGGACTCGAATATTACCAACCGTCCTCCTTGGACTCAGGGCCAGCATGCGAGATGATACATCATCGAGCATAGCTGAAGCGGTGTACGGTTGCCCTATTCGTCTTCCAGGCGAGTTCTTAGAAGATCACAAATCATCAGACGATCCACACATTCTCCTGCAGGAACTGAAGGAAAATCTTCAAAAACTCCGACCAGCCGAGTTTAAGGAGAGCACCAGGAAGACCTTCGTTCACAAAGAGTTACGAAACTGCTCGCATGTGTTTGTCAGAGAAGACTGTGCCCAACGTCCGTTGACACCCCCTTACTCCGGACCACACAGAGTCCTTCAGCGAGGTGACAAGTTCTTCTTGGTACAACTCCCAGGCCGCGACGCAACCATCTCAATAGACCGGCTAAAACCAGCTTTCCTATCCTCCGAAAAACTGCTGGACAACCCTCCGCCATCCAATTCATCTCAGTCTCACACCTTACCGTCCTGTCTGAAGACACCAGCCGCAGACCATGCACCTCAAGAGCCCTACAGGACCCGATCCGGACGACCAGTGAAAAAAGTATGGTTTCCTGACTCCGTCATCTAGGAGGGGAATCCTGTAGCGGTTACTTTTTTAATAAAATAAAAAACATATGATGGATTGAATTAACGCCATTGCTTGAAAAAACATATATAAAAAATTGTCTTAGTGCTAGGTTACCATCAAAAAAGTGCGTGTATCTCACAAGAGCCTAAACTAAGAAACATTTTAAAAAAGGAACTATTGTGTGCCCGCTTTGACCGTTAAATGTAATTTGTAGTGAACATGAGTGGAACGCCTACAAGGACGCTTAGCCGCCTCTAGCACCAGTGAGTCACATATTATATTTTTGATAACCAACTATAGGTTATGGTGTTAGCATGTGTTTATTTCTTTTATTTTTTTCAAATATAAGTGTTACATAAAATTACTGGTTAAGTTCATGTCTTAATATAACAACTTAACACTTCTTTTCATCAGAACATCTTCCGTTGCTATAACATATTGGCTGTGACTATCCATGACATTCTTTCAATAAGCTTGTCTACCTTCTCAAATTATTCCTGAGGATCATATGTTTGACACTGTAAAGAAAGCACGTATAAAAATATTGTCGTTTGCTAAATTCAAAAATATAGCAGAATACAAGATTACTCCATCAAGAAGATGGAAGAAACAGAGAGCTCTAGTCACTCTACAAGCCTGACTAACAAAGAAACTCCCTCCATGAATCTTAATTCGGAAGATTGGAATACTTCGTCATTATCTAACCTACGACATATTGTTATAAAGATTGATACTGTAGATGTTTCATTCAACAGAATGAATCCATTTCTCATACAAAGGTGGATTGCTCAATTTGGAAAAGATATTCAGGTCAAGAAAATGAGAAACAGTGGGGCACTACTGATAACCTGTCCCAACAAAGAGACTTGTGATATCTTATTAAAACAAAACACTTTTTACGAGCATACTATCGTTGTTTTTCCACACGTCTTTGAACTTTCGTAAAGGGATTTTTACGTGTCCAGAAATCAATGGACTGGAGAATAAAGAAATTCTGGAAGAACTCAGAATGTTGTTCATCTCCGAAGGTTTCTAACAAGAAAGAAGCCGCAGAGAACAATGTTCGTTGCTACTTTCAATGAGCTCATTCTGCCACAATAAATAAAAGTGGGATATATGTCAGTACCCGTAAGGCCCTACGTTCCGTTACCACTGTGTTGTTTCAATTGTTGGGAATTATTTCACACTACCCAATCCTGCAAGCAACCACCTAGATGCAAAATGTGCAGTGAATCAAGGCATGACGGAGATTGTAAAGTTCCACTAAAATGTTTTCAATGCGGTGGTGATCATGTTACTTGGGGCAAGGGTGTGTACCGTATGAAAGAGGTTCAAGTTTTAAAAGAAATGGCAAATGAAAACATCACATACAATGAAGCAAAACAGAAGTTCGTTGTAAACAAGAAGGACGCCAGTAAGCCACTATATTCAACCATAGCAAGAGAAAATGATGAGAAGAATTGCAGAAGGCTATCTGAAAAAATTATTAAAATTGAAAATATTTTGGAACGTTTGTGCAATTCTGTATTAAAAGAGCCACTGCCTCAAAGTAGTCAAGCAAGCATTTCGAGTGAATATATGGCCCCCAATATGAAAATAACCTTGGATGAAGGCAATTTGCTATTTAAGCGAGATCCCGACTGTAGTCATCCACGAAAAGATGAATCTCAAGTGTACGAAGAGAAGTCTGAAGTGGAAGGAAGTGTAGTGTTGCCAAAAAAGGAAATACCAAAAAAATCCAAACACGACAGTCTGTAAAACCTGAGAATGACGAGCAATGTGCCCAACATTCAAAAAACACAAAATTAAGTAGTATGGAAACATCAGGTAAACCTTGCCCTAATTTAAACACTAAATTATCTAAACGAAAAAATACCCCTGCTAAAGAGTCTATTAAACCTAAACACGTAAAAGGTAAAATACCAAAAACATCTTCACACTTAACTTAAATATTCTTATGGAAAGTGTTATACAATGGAACATGAATGGCTTTCATAGACACCTACATGACTTGAAGTGTTTGTTGGATAGACATGTTGCTAACATCATTGCTCTCCAAGAAACACACTTACTTCCCAATAAACAAGCGTCACTGTACAGGTATAATATGTACAGAAGGGACTACTGTGACGGAGGAAAAGCTTCGGGTGGTGTTGCTATCTTAGTTAGGGACATTATTCATAGCAGCATGATAGCAATACGTACTACAGTTCAAGCAGTTGCTGTTAGAGTGCATTCCTCTATCCGTATGACAGTATATTCACTTTACCTCCCACCAAGGGAGCCGATTGACGTGATAACACAACTACTTGATAACACAACTACCAACTCCAATCTTACTATTATCTGGCGTTCACGCCTTGAGCCCAATGTGGGGAGCATCTCAATACAACAACAGAGGACAACAGTTATTGACAATCCTGGACAAATTCGATCTGATTCCTCTAAACACAAGCTATGTCCATGGTCACTGCTAACTTATTCCGTCATGTCCTGGCGTGGAGTCTCGTGTGTGAGTTTCAGTTCTTTAAGAGTAATTAGGTCATTGAGAGGATTGTCAGAAGTATTACTAATTGGCAAAGGTACTGACTCTATTAAATTTTTATATTCGAGAAATTGAGGAGAGTAATTTTCAGAGCTAGAAATGTTGAAGAAATGTGTGGCTAAAAGGTTACAAAGATGAGTATTGTCCGTGATTGTGGTACTATTATCTTTTAAACCTGTAACCGGTGGGCTGTAATTCCTGTGTAAGATCTTGTTTATGTTCGTCCATAAAGTAGTCGTCGTAGTATTACTGTTGATGTTAGACAAAAATTCCGTCCATGTTTTCCTTTTACTAGTTTTAACTACCCACTGAGCCTTTGCCTTATGTTTTTTATAATTTATGAGGTTTATTTCTGAAGGGTTCCTAGAGAAGATACGAAGTGCTTTCTTTCTCTCAGTTGTTGCTTTTTTACATTCCTCATTCCACCAAGGGGCCGGTGTTTTCTTATAACTGGTACTTGTTTTGGGAATACTACTGTCAGCAGCACGAAATATAATGTTACGAAATTCGTCCATTTTAGTCACGTCGGAAATCAAGTGTTGACTGATTGATCTCTGAAGTAAGTCCCAGTTAGCTTTTTTTAAATTATATCTGCTACAAGCTCTAAACTGAGGCCTTAGATTTTTCTTTAGAGAAATGACAATCGGGATATGATCACTTCCGTACGAGTCATCACAGACTATCCATGAAAATAGAGTGAAAATGTTTGGCGTGCATGCGGATATGTCTATGTGTGGCAGTGTTCCTGTACGGGGGCATAAGTGAGTTGGTGAAGTTCAGGGGGGTGCCATTCGGCAGGTGCGCAGATCGTAAATTTTTGCGACTTTGGCGCATGACGTCAAGAGGCGACTTGTGTGCGACGCTTTCAGCTTTGTTTACATCGAGTGAGCATCATTGTTTTTTTAGTGAATTCTTTTATTTGTTATAAGTGATTTTTTTTTTTCAAAATGCCGAGTGTGTATGCTATGGCAACATGTTCCAACAACTCTAGGAGAACAGGCAAGTCTGTATCTTATCACCGGTTCCAGAAAAACCCAGAAATTAAGAAACAGTGGATAGTTCTGTGTAGACGAGATTTGAAATTTAATCCTACTTTTGCTCGGGTTTGTTCAGAACATTTCAGCGATAGTGATTACCAAAGGAATTTAAAAGCAGAATTGTTAGGCTATGTTCCTAATAGATTGATATTAAAAGAAGAAGCTGTGCCGCATCTTAATTTACCAGTATCGTCTGTAAGTAAACAAACACCTACTACCTCTACTTCTGACTCAAAATGTGAAACATCTAGAGAATGTAGGAGTAAAAAACGTGAAATAACTAAACGTGCCCTGCTTCACATTAATGAGATTCTCCCAAAAAGATGAAAAGTGATTTTTCATGTAATACAGAAGAAGTTGATGTAATGGATGTATTCTCTTAAAGGAAAAAATTTCTGAATATGAATCCCAATTAAAGTCCTTGCTGATCCAAGTAGAAAATAATAACTTTAATTTAAAAAAGAGAGTTACTAAATTGCTAACAGTTAATCACCAGCTAAAAATTAATGCAAAAAGAAGAAAAAATGCAGTGAAAAAAGTGCGGTTTCAGTGCATACACTCAAAATATATCAGCAGCAACTGTTTTGGACAAGACGGACTTCATGCCAATGGGAGCTTCAAAAAGGTAAGATTTAAAATGAAAGAAACAGAATACTTTTCTTGTAGTGTATCCTATAGAGCACTATAGGAGTTTATTTCCCATGCTCCATCATTAATGATATTACATGTTTCCTTCACAGTTATTTATTCAATGGGACAGTGCGGTCTCAATGCATACACTCCAACATCAGTGCCATTCTCTTCACAAGGATGCTACTGGAACCAAGGATTCCCTGCGGCTCAAAATGTTAGCATCTTTTTATTACAAGGAGGACTAAATGCCAATGACACCTTTTTTTTAAAAAAAAGTTAAATTTAAAATATAACAGAATTATCTTCTTGTAGTGTATCCTATAGTGACTCTATCATCAATTAATGATATTACATGTTTTCTCCACAGTTATTTATTCAATGGGACTCCAATTCAATGCATACACTCCAACATCAGTGCCTTTCTCTTCACAAGGATGCTACTGGAACCAAGGATTCCACGTGACTAAATACAAGCATCTTTTTATTACAAGGAGGACTACATGTCAATGATAACCTTTAAAAATCTTGTACCTATATTGACTAGCTGATGTTTAAAATAATTTACTCATTTTTAACTGGGTATCATTGTTTATTGCTTGGTTAGTCTCAATTTTATTAACTTTTATTTGTTTGTATAATAGAAGTCATTACTGTTTTCATGTTTTGGAGATTTCATCTTATTATAGTAAAATTTTACTTTTTGTTGTGCTAATTTCCTAGAAAAATTACGATTTTTAAATGTAACCCAACATATATAAATTTTAAGGAACTATTATGTATTTATTTTTAATGAAATCTAATTTGTACATGGTTTATTTGAAATAAAATATATTCAACTAAAGTAATTTGTATCATTTACTGACATATACCATTTTAACAATTTTTATTCGCCAAATTAATCAGAAAACTGCTTATATTGATGGTATTTCGGCTAGTCCGCCCCGAATCTTGTTGCCCAGTGACGTACGTAGAGGCTTGCTGCATTCTGATTGGCTACTCGCGAATGGCGCTACCTTATATTATACGTACCTTGGGACATAGAAAAGGCTTATGATACAGTTAGGCGTGGAACAATTCTTACAACCTTACTGGACTGGGGAATTAAAGGAAATATTTTTAATTTCATTAAAAATTATTAAAGAAATAGACATTTCAGAGTCAGGATTGGAACAACTCCAGGAAAACGGAGTACCTCAAGGGGGTGTATTAGGTACTACCCTCTTTAACATTGCCATGAACTCAATTCATGAATTTATTCCACCAACAGTAAAATACTGCCTGTATGCTGACGATTTGTTTATTTACCATTGTTCTTGTTCCTATGACCAATCATATTCCATTGTACAACCGACCATAGTAAATTTAGAGAGCTGGTCATCTCACACTGGGATGAAGTTTTCATCCGGGAAATCTAAGAGTATAATATTTACTAAAAGAAGAAATTCCCCAGCTCCTAATTTTACCATCTATAATGCCCCTATTCTAAATGTGGATAGCATTAAAATTTTAGGTCGAACATTTGATAAAAAAATTAACCCGGATACCCCACATTAAAGATCTTCTTACAAGATGCAAGAAATCCTTGAATCTTTTAAGAGTTGTAAGCAATACTAAGTGGGGTGCGGACAGATGCTCTATGCTGAAACTCTATCGTGCCTACACCAGGTCTTTACTGGATTATGGCTGCATAGCATATTCATCCATATCCCAGAGTTCTAAAAATGTAAGATACTGTCCACAACACAGGTCTTCACCTGGCTACAGGGGCATTTAGGTCTAGTCCGGTAAACAGCATTTATGTGGAGGCTGGCGAACCACCCATATATCTTAGGAGGAAGAAACTATGTATAAAATATGTCCTAAGATCTAAATTCTTAAATACTCCATCTCAACGTCAGTACTACATAATACATATTATAATAAATATTTGGTTTACCGAACTAGACCGAAACCACTTTCCATAAGATATACATTTTACACTACACAAATACCATTAGCAAACACAGACATATACACTCTCCAGTTACTTCCATATCCTCCTTGGCGTATTCAAAATTGTACAATAGACACATCTTTAGGCAAGTTTAAGAAATCCAACCCAACATCACAACACATGTACAGTGCCTATTTTAGGTCAGTATTGGGGGACAAGTCTAATAGTGTGTTTGCTTATACTGATGGCTCAAAGACAGTAAATGGTACAGTCTCTGCTGCCATAGTTGGGTCCAATAATTACCAACTAAAATTGACGCCTGTATCTAGCTCTTATACAGCCGAGCTTCAGGCCATCCTATTAGCCTTGTCAAGAGTCCAATGCTGCCAAAATGAAATAGTACTGTGCACAGATTCATTAAGCTCACTACATACACTCAACAACATTTACTCGACAAATCCTTTGGCTATCAAAATTTTTGAACAATTTTGCCGACTAAACTCTAGTAACACACACATTAGTCGTTTATGGTTACCTGGACATACAGACATCGACAGATAAGCAAAGTGTACTGTAGACAAACCGGACATTGACATAAACTGTCCACCAAGACGTACTAGCCGAATGCATTAAGGCACTACAACCGCAGCGGCAGCAATCTTGGGATAACACAAACGACAATAAACTAAGACAAACAAAACAAACAGTTAAGGAATGGTCATCAAGTAACAGGAGCACACGAAGAGAGGAAGTGCTGACCAGACTAAGCATTGGCCATTCCTTGCTGACCCATGGACACTTATTGACCAACAAGGACACACAGACTTGTGGACATTGCAACGAAACATTAACTGTACATCACATATTGACTAACTGTCGACGAAGAGACAATTTAGACATTCCACATGACTTACAGGAACTTTTGACCGACAACAGTATTTACCTAGACTCAATCATTAAACACCTAAAAGACATTAATATATACAACACACTATAATCTACAATTTCCACACACACACACACACTACTCCTCACTTCTTTCCTATATTAGCAGGGTGTATAAACATTAATTTTATTTATTATTTTTTGGTTTCCCTTTCCCTTCCCTTTTTTTTGGTTTTCTCTTTTTCCTATTTTTTTTCTTTCTTTTTTTTTGTATGTATTCATTTCTTTGCTTTTCTCTTTTCCTTATTTTATTATTATTATTTTATTTATTCCCACCCCAGTCGATCTTACATTATCATTTATATTATTTTCTCACCACCCTGATGTTTCCATACAATATTGTTTGTTTCATATATGAACCAAACAACATTTCCATTTTTATAAAAATGGTATTCCAGTGAACCTATCAAAAACCACCCTTGTTCACTCCTTTTACGTTTCCTTCTTTCTATTTTTTTTTGCTATTCGCTTTTTTGTGCACGATTTAGTTATGAGTAAATCACCGATGTTGCAGAACTCATTTGAATAAATAATAAATAAATTATTCCAGAAAGTTTTCAGAAGCTGATAATGATTTGTTGTGAGGTTTCAACTTATCCTACCAAGCTCTTTCTAAAGCAGTTCAATTACATTGAGGACTGGCCACCACTTTTCAAAATACCTTTATCTTATTTTTGTTGTAAATATCCTCAACAAAGTATTGATGAATGTATAGTTGTTAGTATGTAATGAGGAATAAATTTGTTTGATGGTGTGAGACAAACCACAGACAGTGATTTGACCAAAAACATGAAACATTGATGTCAGTTGAAAGAGCCTTATTCCAGTCTTTGATTAACAAGAGCCCTCTGATACCTCTTCTTGTTAGAATCTCCTAGAATTGGGTTTAGTGTACCAAAACACCCCAGTTCATCTAAAAAATGTTAAAGATTGCCTGACAATCTTGGAGTTGTTAAGGTAAGTATTTCAAAGGGAAATCGGTGGCTCAGTGGTAGCGTCTTCTTTTTGTAACCACAAGATCTTGAGATTTTTTACTTTTTGTTTCTAAGGTGTTTATTTAATATTAATAAACAAAACATTTTTAATTATTGGCATTTAATTTTTAATGTGTTCAATGTATTGAAAGAAAATTTGAATACTTTCTGTCAAAAATATAATAGGTATATGGAAATATTTAATATTATACAAGAAATCATTATTAATTGAATACATAAGTATATAACAATTATGAATAATAATGAAGATATATTGATAATATTTTTAAACTGTTTTATTTAGCTTTACCCGTTTATTTGTAATAATTTTATTTTACAATTAATAAAGGTATTTAAAATTTTCTAGCTCTAGACATAAAAATATTCTTTAACAGTTTTATACTTTAGAGCTATATTTTCATTGTGCTTGGCCTTATGTCACTGACGTATATTATATCATCAAGTTAAAAATTTTATCAACCAAGCGTCTCCTAAACTGCTCGTATTTGATTGAACAGAATCACAAAATATCATCTAGAGAGGATTGTATTAAAATTCATTCTTTTTAACTTGATGATAGAAATATATGTCAGGGACTGAAGGCCAAGCATCATATATAAATATAGCTCTAAAGTATAAAACTGTTAAAGAATATTTCGTCAGTAAATCCCTCTTCTACTCATCAAAATTATACGTAGAAATAAACAATATAAGGAGAGAAGAGCAATAGTATGTAATACCACCATGCCGGAAATCTGCTTAGTTTCCGCAGCTCTTCCATGAAGGACTTTATGCAATTATTGTTAATCAAGGACAAGGTCTTTACAAATTCTTTCAGTGTTTATTCATGACCTCCTTCTAATGAATTGCAATTTTTACACCATTTTTAATATACGACTTAAAACTAAGCCACTGCACCATTATACAACAAACAAGTCACATCTGTTTAACAAATTGAGGATGCTGATGAAGTCACTAAAAAATTAAATGTTTGCTGCACTTAATTTAAAGTGTATTTGCAAGATCACCATTCCAATGCTTTTAATCAAAAAATATCAGAAGATAACTTAGAGACCTTTTTTTATCTCTAATAGTTATGGAGAAATTTGGAATTTTTTATTTTCGCTCCCCTCAAATTCCCTGCCTATTACCATTAAAAAGGGGGGGTGCACAAGTAGATGTCACAACAGTTCTAATTATGAAATTTCAAAATCTTAAGAGTATTTGCTTTTGAGTTATGCTAGGTATGTATATACATACAACTCTCATATATGAACAAATTAATTTTACTGTTCCCTGTCGATAAACAACACGAAAATAACAAAACTTTAAGGGGCCATAAAATCCAAACCGTTAAAGATATATCAAAAATATTTGGTATGGTTTCTCAAATCAATGAACAGAACACCCAAAAAAATAAATCAACAAAATCTGAAACCATGGGTGTCAAAATCATTTTTTTTTGGTTGATTTGACAAGGAATGACCCATATGAAACATTGAATGTACAAAGTTTGAAAAAAAAATTTGAGTGGGTTGGGCATGGAATTACCCAACCTGTCCATCTAGCCTGAGATATAGAACAATGTAACAAACAAGAAATTTAAATCATTAATACTTCACTATGATCAAATAAAAAAAAAATAGGGAAAATAAAAAATAAACACTTCTTTAAACAAAAGAAATATATTAAGGATTACGAAAATAAAAATAAATTATCATATGCTAGTCTTACAAATATAAAAGCTAAGTGTGAAAGACAAGTAATTAATAATTAGTATAAAGATTAACTTAATGTCTATATGAAAACTTGTCTTGTGTTGAGCAAATCTGAAAAAGGCTGAACAATTTCTCGAGTTGCAAAATAAAGAATAAGCCCAAATGTAATAGAAATTGGCAGTGCTGGTAATGCTTTCTTGAATACAGCCAATAATAATAGAGTTAAGGTAAGTCCAATAAGAATAGCCACAAAACAGGCAATCGTTGTATTCCAATCACCATAAGATGAAGCTTTTCCAACAAGTACACTGTAGAAAATGAAATCTCCTAAGCCAAGTTTCACACCTCTTTCCTCATCGTCTTCTTCACGGTGAATTTGTGGCTCAGTACTAATAGATGGTCCTTGGTGGGCCTGTGAGTGAGAATCAATAATTCTTTGCCTTGATTCGACTCTTTGTTCCAATCCATCAGCCCACTCACGTGTAAAACCAGCCTGAGCACCTGGAGAGGTAGGTTCTTGAGTATCTTGTTTCCCTTCGTCACCTTCCCCTCCAGAGGTTGCAGCTACTAAACTATACATTACTGTAGACGAATAAATTAAAGCAGGGAAAATCTGTTCATTCCTCTCTTGTGCTGTTTCAACCAGTATTCTCAATGGTCCTTTGGGAGTTAAAACAGCAAATGTGTCCCAAATAGAGATAACTCCAAGCACCACCCACGTCGTCCATTCTGGCAAGTACTTAATGAATATAAGCGCCATTAGAGCTGCAATAAAAATCAAATATGCCTGTTGTAAATGTAAAGGACCTTTCCAGTGAATGCAAATTAACCCCATTGTACCAAAATTCCACATGATAATACCAAGAGTAATGTAATCAAATGGAACGTTCCAGGCTCTTAATATTTCTAATAGATAAATATATGAAAAAATAGAAAGCAAAATTAATGACGAAAGAATGAGCCACCCATGAATAGTTTTGTAAAACCTGTACTTATACAAAGTTATTAGAATGACAGTCATTAGTACTATGACACCCATCAGAATTCCAGCATTCGCAAGAGCATTCCAAATTTTAACACCAGGAAGATTTGATAGCTCATGAAAAGGTGTGTACACTAAATAAACATCTTTTGTTTTATAAAATGATACAGTATTCATAGTTACTACCACGACTAGCAAGCATAGAGAGACAGGAACAAAAAGCTTTATCACATGAGCTGCACCGTACTTCAATTCCTCTTCTTCGTCAATTTCTTGAACTCCAGGTGTCAGCTCCCTTCTCCTTCTTCGTTGCGTATCTCTTTCATTGCTGATTCCCTCATGCCTTCTAGCATTTGGCATGTGAACATATTCATTCCTCCTGGAATAGCTTGCTTCACTGACTAAGCCGTCCATTAGAGCAGTCCTTTCGTTTACCGAGTCGGAATCACTGCCATGAAATTCGTGTAAACAAAACTCCATAAAAGATTATAACCTTCTAACTAGGACTGTTATAACTTGGCAGTGTTGCCTTTTTCAATTAAATGAGGTGTGGGAAATTAATATTGTTGATCCGTGAGGCATATTAAATGGAGTTAGAAAACTTTTAACAATATATAAATATTTGTTAATTAGACAAACATGTAGGAGACAAATGGTTCAGTAGCCAACAATCAATTATTTGGATGGACAGACAGTCACTAAAAATCAAAAGAAACAAAAAAAATTATATTAAACAAAAATATTCAAAACAACTATGTAAGAAACCCAGAATAAATTGAAAGTTCTCCTCATTGGAAACTGTCTCCCCTTCTGGTGAACTGACAGTGGGAAGGTTTCTTCTATTTTTTTAAATAATATAATAAACAAATTTAAACTTTTCTTTGGCCAATTTTTAAACCTAGACTGAATTAATTTATATAACAATTGAGTTAACATTTCAGGGATAGATGACATTATATCCTCCCTATTGAAAAGCGGATCCGAATGTGAGCCTCTTAAACTTTTACTAGCTCAGATACCCGGTTTGCCCGGGAATTCATTTGAGGCTGGTTGGTGATGGTATTGTTTTGGCAAGGCTTTACTTTGCACAATATTTTGACATTTACCCTTCCCAGTGTTTAGGGTTAATACCCCGTCGTTTCTGTGGATTTGTTAATAATAAAATTAATTTTTTTTGTAAGACTTCACTGTCCTCCCTATTGTCATATTTCTCGTTTCTTGTGCATTATGCATAGATTTAAATTATTAAGGACAAAATATTATAATAATATATTATAATTTGAATTAATTTTTCCAGGTGAGGTACCTGGTAGTTCATATTGAAAAGAATTGTTGAGCAAATTTCTTTAAATAACAAAATAAACAACTTTTGTTATGTGCATATTTGCCGAAACCCCAATAGGAAACGAAACATCACTATTTTTAATTTCAGGCTTCCCTTATAACCCCCACTCCTGCCCGTTCTTAGAAATGATAGTATGGCTTATTATAAGGAAGGCGTTAGTGCTAATACCCATATCCAGTGTTTTATTTAGTTCGGTTGAGTCTTTTGTGCCAAATAAAATTGTTGACTTCCATTGTAGTTTTTAACGTTTTAACTCATTTATACTTCGGTATAAGACGATATTGTATATAATAAAAGTTTCTCTAAGTAACAAAATAAACAACTTTTGTTATGTTCATATTTGCCGAAAAAACCAATAGAAAACGAAATATCGCTATTTTGAATTTCAGGCTTCCCTCATAACCCCCACTCCTGTTCGCCTCAGAGAATATTAATATAGCCTAAAGTTTGAGTTGGGTTAGTAGTAATATACATACTAAGTTTCATAAAATTCGGTTCAGCCGTTTATGCGTGAAAAGGTAACAAACAAACACACACGAAAGAAACAAAATGCAGTTATGTTGTCTATGACGTGTGAAACGAAAAGTTATCGTGAAATTTCGCGAAAAACATCAATGTATGACAGAGGTTACAATTTTATATATATATATATATATATATATATATATATATATATATATATATACTAGCTACGGGTTAATACCCGTTGTTGGCATTTGTTAATAATAAAATTAATTTTTTATGTAAGTCTTCACTGTTCTCCAAATTGTCATATTTCCCGTTTCCTCTGCATTATGCATAGATTTCGACTATTAAGGAAAAAATATTAACATAGATGAATTAATTTTTCCAGCTGAGGTACCTAATAGTTCAAATAGGAATGAATTGTTGAGCATATTAATATTTCTACGCAAATTACTTGCTTCATGTATTGTTCCCTAGAAAAATGTATAAAACAAAAGTAACTCTAAATAACAAAGTAAACAACTTTTGTTATGTGCACCTTTGCCGAAAAACAAATAGAAAATGAAATATCGTGAATTTTTACTTCTGGCCTCCCTTACAATCCCCACTCCCGTTCGAACCTAAACATTTTAATATAGCTTATAATCATGGAAGAAATAATGCTAATTGACATACGGAGTTTTGTTAAGTTCGGTTCAATCGTTAGCGCCCAATAAAATAGTTGACTCTTCCTTTAGTTTATAGTGTATATCTCGTTTATACATTGTTAAAAGACAAAAGTGAATATCACAAAAGTTACCCTAAATAACAAAATAAACAACTTTTGTTATGTCCATATTTGCCGAAAAACGAATAGAAAACGAAATACCGCTATTTTAAATTCAGGCCTCCCATACAACCCCCACTCCTGCCCGTCCCTAGAAATGTTGGTACGGCTTATTATAATGGAGGCATTAGTGCTAATACACATACCGAGTTTTATTTAGTTTGGTCGAGTCTTTTGTGTCAAATTAAACTGTTCACTTCCGCTATAGGTTTTAGCGTATATTTCGTTTATAAATCGGTATATGAAAAAAATTTATATGACAAAAGTTACTCTAAATAACAAAATAAACAACTTTTGCTATGTTTATATTTGCCGAAAAACCAATAGGAAACGTAATATCGCTATTTTTAATTTCAGGCCTCCCTTATAACCCCCACTCCTGCCCGTCCCTAGAAATGTTAGTATGGCTTATTATAATTAAAGCGTTACTGCTAATACACATACCGAGTTTTATTTAGTTCGGTTGAGTCTATTGTGCCAAATAAAATTGTTCACTTCCGCTATAGGTTTTAGTCTATATCTCGTTTATTATTCGGTATACGAAAAAAGTGTATATAACAAAAGTTACTCTAAATAACAAAATAAAAAACATTTGTTATGTGCATATTTGCCGAAAAACCAATAGGAAACGAAATATAGCTATTTTTAATTTCAGACCTCCCTTACAACCCACACTCCTGTTCGTCTCAGAGAAAATTAATATAGCCTAAAGTCTAAGTTGGGTTAGTAGTAATATATATATACCAAGTTTCATAAAATTCGGTTCAGCCGTTTATGCGTGAAAAGGTAACAAACAAACAGACACGAAAGAAACAAAATGCAGTTATGGTGTCTATGACATGTGAAACAAAAAGTTATCGTGAAATTTCGCGAAAAAAATCAATGTACAGACAGAGGTTACAATTTTATATATAGATAGATATTTGTCTGTTACCTCTCTAGCGGTCGCAATTTTTGTCTGATCGTTAACAAACTCGATAGTCGTTTTAAGTAAAAAGAAAGATCAAGTTCGTTAACGGCTGAAATCGGACCAGGGGGAGGGGGTTGATTTTGAAAATTCGAAATATCTCCGTTACTACAAGTCGGATCGATAAAGTGAATTTAAGTAATATCTCTGGAATATGCTGGATGGTAGAGGAACCAATTGATAAGGACCAATAAGAAGGCCAAGTCCTCTACTGTTTTTTAATATTATGCAGAGTGCACTTTCGGAGTCAACGCTTACAAATTACAGCACAAGCTTTAGTAAACAGTTTTCAATAAAATTAATATGTTATATTCAGATATATTTCATTAATTGTTTGTCTTTCCGGTCTATCTATGCAGTGCTTCGAGGCTGGCCAACCTGTTTGTATACAATTCAGCCGCTTTCCGTTGTAGAGATTATTAACTTGTAAGTTTACTGAGCATTCACGGTAGTGTTACCTGTATGTATATTTATCTTTTGCAAACCTTCGCTTGGGAAATCTGCTTAGTTTACGCAGCCCCTGCATGACGGACTTTTTGTTTGCTACTCTATGGCCCCTCTGGTTCTGTTACTGAAGTAGGAATTGAATGTCCCACCAATGGCAGGGCAGTATTTCAGTCTGTCTATGATGCATCCATCACATCAGCTTTCCTTCCCTTCCTCTGCTACTGGCGAAATTAGAACACCTCCAGCTTTAGACCTGCACACATGGTAGTCAGGAACTGCTTTCTTCCTTTGACTACTTGCACATCGGACTGCCGGCCCCTCTCTTTGTCACCGTCTCACTGACGATGGCTCGGCGACAGTGCCTGCTGCAAGCAATTCAGGGACAAAAGGATTTTCACAAATACAAGAAACAAGTCTATATTGATCAACTTCTTTTAAATTGAATGTTTCACTACCTCTTCCAATAAAAAACTTTGACAAAATTGTTTAAACCACAGTAAATATCTCCCCCAGCAGTGGCGGCTCGTAGCTAAAATTAGTGGGGGTGCTGCTCCAGAAAATTTTTAGCCTTTGATTTAAAATTGTGTAAAAGGAAACAAACATGTATAAAAAGAAAATTTATTCCGAAACTTGATAAAATTCTAAAAGAACAAAATCAAACATTTTTTACTTACTTTAACCTAAATTGTTAATGTTCAGGCTTAATCTAGTCATTTGAAAATGAAATCCATTCTTTTCCACAGCAGTGTTGTTGAAAGTGAAGAGTATTGTGTACTTGGAGAGAGAAAAAAACGTCCAATTCTTCACAAGTTTTTTTTTTTTTTTTTTTTGAAGAATTGGACGTCTTTTTTTTCTCTCCAAGTAAATCCATTCTTCTTGTTTTAATTTGCGGGAAAAGATCAATAATTTTCTCCTTCATCTCTGAATGAGAACTGAGGAAATCAGCCCGCCAGGGTCGGCACTGCGGGAAAGGACAGTGCTCTCTGTCCCTTGCAGCCTCCCCTGGAGCTTCCTGTGTAGGCATGCGCACAACAGTCAAACACCTCGCCGCTGGAACTGTGAAGCTCACAGTTCCATACAAAGATTTTTGTATCTTTTTTCATAAACTGAGGGATGGTAACTGCATTAAGCTTAAGGATTATATATTATACAAGTATAAAGACAGAATTAAAGAAAAAAGGCTCATTATATTAAATGTTATAGATAATAAATAATAAGTGGAAATTGGGGGTGCTGCAGTTCCACAGTGCCTATACTCGAGCCGCCACTGTCCCCAAGTTGTTGAAAAACAGACAGAAAAAGCTGAATGTAATTCATCTGTAAAGTAACCGATAAGAGGAACGAACTACTCATTTATGAGTAGACGATGACTTGTAGGAAGGTATAAAAAAGCACCTAGTGGATTCCATGAAGATATACATAAATACGTCACAATCATCCCCTGGAAGTAACGCTCTGCAGCAACTTTTTTCTTGGTTAAAATTAGGTTTTAGATTTTCCTCCCTCCATTCGCCAATTTCTTTTCTATACAGACATTCACGATGTATGGTGAAAAATGCACAATGTAGTACGAGTGCTTTATATTTTTCTCACCTAAGAAGCAAATTCCCACGTGCTGGTATGGCTGTATACATTATCAGTACTTCCCAGTTTGGTGTCATAAACTTCTAGTGAAATTCGTGACTTCATTTTCGCTTTTATATTTGTTCCTTTGATTTATTTGTTCGAGAATCTCATAAGTCATCCAAGGTTACCAGTTTTTTTAATCTATCTCGTCTGTTGCGAGCGTATTTTTGGTCATAATTTACTTGAAACGCCCCTTAATTCTTTTATAATTTAATACTTCTGAATTCCATTTCTTGGAATATACATTATTATATCTTTTTTTTCAATCTAATTCTACGTTTAAAATAATTAATAAATGATTATTACTATCTACTTCTGCTCTTGGATAACTATAGCTTTCCCTTCAGCAGATTTCCCTTAAGGGAAATCTACTATTGGGGTCGTAATCATAACGCGATTTTCGAAAATGAAGTCCATTCAAAATTATATTTATATATATTGTTACGTTTATTACAAAAATAATAAACGCTATTTATTAGAGTTCTTTTGGACTGAAAAATTAAGCACACAAGCTTTGGAGTTTTTATCACTGTAGAATTTATTTAACAATGCACTACACACCTGGTTAATTATTCTTACACAAGTTGCACTGATAACTTCACTGTTCTTCTTATTTGCACAGTACAACTCAGTGAACTCACGATCACTGAAGTTCACAAATACACAGCAGAACACTGTTCTTTACATAAACGCGGAACCACACTGAAACTAAAATGCACTATTTACTAAAGCTGTACTGAACACACTGTTATTCACTTGAAGAGAACTGAGAACAAACTAAATTTCAGGGCGAGCTGGGCCGCTTTTATAGGAGGGTGGCTAAGATCAAAGAGAAACGCCAGGCAGGTGGCCCAAGAACATTGTTTGGCACCAATGGTCCTGGTCCTTCCATCTACTTCAATACTGATTAACTCTGTGTACTTTTTCATGTATGTAGTTTTTGCAACACTATATATATATATATATATATATATATATATATATATATATATATATATATATATATATATATACACACAGATATACTATCTAAGTTACCCTGCTTCGCCCAGGAATTAATTTGAGGCGGAATGATGATGGTATTTTTTGTCAAGGCTTTACTTTGCACAATATTTTGACCATTTTACCAGTGTTTAGGGTTTAAACCCATCGTTGCTAAGGATTTGCTCATGATAAAATTATTTTTTATGTAAGGCTTTACTGTGCATGTAGTTTTTTTTTTTAGTTTTTTTTTATTTTTATAACATAACGGACCATAACATAATGGAACTCCATAAAACATATTTGTTATCACAAAATCATGCTCCTTGCAGAATGACATTAGCATTTTACCATAGTTATTATTTCCTAGGACGTATTTCCCAGCTGTTTTGTGAGATGTGACCACCTATTACAGCATTAAAATCTCTCATAATTACAACATTGTCTTTTGATGAAGTCATATTTAGTATTTTGATGTAGGTACTTGTATTACAACTGAATTAACAGGTATACAATGCCTTAATCACCAGCACCCGATTGCTTACCTGGTAGACATGTAAGAGTTTGCATGATACTTTCTAATCCAGAATTTAAGCAACACAATTCATACTTACCTCACCTTCTAATAGAAAATCCCCTTCTCGTACTATACAGTCTTACATAAAGCTAAAATGTCTATACTATATCTTTTTATCTGCTCTTTTACCTCTTCTAATTTACCGACTTTCCACAGTGTCCTCACATTCCGGATTCCAATGCTTCTGATACTTCTCGTTGACTGGTTAAAATATTATTAGTTTCATATTGGAATAGAAAGTTTGGATTAACTTATCCGTGAAATCATTTCATCATATTAATTACATACCACAGACATATTATACAGTACTTAGTATATTACTTTATTAACAAGACTAAACAAATCAATTTTTTTTATCCAACTCTAAGTGGAAAATATATAATATACTAATATTAATAAAATTCTTAGTCCCATCTTAAAAAAAAAAAGGATGGTAACCTGTTCACACACAACCACAATTAACTGTAGTAGCATAGAATAAATCTTAGTAAACATGAATTAATATCTCTTTAAAAATATATGTATTTACTCTTCATTTACATAATTATACATACTTTAATAACACTTCCTTCTTTTTTGTGCCTCAATAATATTTTTTGTGTAGTCATATCAGTTGGTGCATGCCGTTGACACTGGCTGATGGTTGAGCACAGTTGGTAAGTGCTTTCGATGGCACCATCTTCAAGCTGTCTAGAGTTGTACTTGGTTTTATAAATATATATGTATATATATATATATATATATATATATATATATATATATACTTAAATAAAGAGAAATGCATTCCTAAACATGGTGCAAATTGCTATTTATCAATGATGAATGATATAGATCTTGGGGATTTAAGTGCATCGAAGATCCTTATTAGTCTAATATTGGAATTTGGAAGAATTTTAGTTAAAAACAAGAACATGTCTGCAACAACAAGCCCTTCCGCTGCACCTTGGAGACATACTTGGAGGCAAGAAAAAGCTTTCACTTGGTTTATTCTGAGTTCATTACTTTTCCAAACTTGAGCAATTTTGTCTCTTTCTAAGCCTGATATCCTTTCCAAACAGCTCTCCAGACACTTGTTCCAATCATTTCTAGCTTCTGATCTTAACAAATGACGATTTTTTTTCTTTATCTGAGCACTTTCTGAAAAAATGATAGAATATTTTAAACAAATATTTCCTGTAAAAAAAAGAAAATAATCAAAACATATTTAATTCACTTGTTTAATGTTATATACTAGAAATTGAAGTTATGGTTAATAGGCCATAACTGCTATCCCTATAATTTTTTTTCAGATGGGAAGAAAAGCAGATGTGGACATACAAGCTTACTTTGAGCTAGAGCTCCTTGTACTAAGATAGACAGAATAAAATAAACAGCTTTGCCTCAACAGCCCACCACTAGCAGCTAAGGTCCACCATACAGCTTAGGTAAGAGTTGAAGAAATGCATTCCGAGCCAATATTGTGGTAGGATTGCAGACCAAAGATCTTTATTAAAATTGCTACTCAATTTCCTCATGATACTGAGTAGGAAATGGTAGAGCAGATAGAAGCCTCACTTCAAAGCTTGTTGACTGGACTCCAAAATAAAATTTAGAGTTTGATCATGGGGTTCGAACATGAAACCTCTAGTAGAGTAACCCAGTACTATGCAAATGCCCCTTTGGGAGAATAAACCTCTGAGGCAATTGCCCACCCTTCAGAAATAAGTGGATTACTCCACCATATACAGATCATAACTTTTCCCCAATTCCCTTCTCCTTGGGATGGGGAAACTCTCTGTTTAGGGCTACTAGGATTTTTGAAATACAGGCATGTCTTGCCACAAGCCGCACTTTGTTTGAAAAACAATATTTTGATTTTTTGGAAGATTTTTGTAAATGTCCACCCCTTGTTCTGCCTGCTGAGAAATCAAATCGTGTGGAATACTTTTACAGCTTCCAGAACTGAAGCCAAATGTCATGCAAGTGTCATTAAACTTAATTTCGGATTCTCTTAGTTCTGAAGGAAGTTCAGCATGCTTGTGTAAGGATCATTTTCTATTCAATCCTTCAAAGTTATTCAATGAAGAGCATAAGGCATCCAGTGTGCTATTAAATAGGTTTCAAGGGCAAAAATATTCTTATTGAATTTTTTAAAGCAAGTCTGAGCAGCATGGATAGATGCTGCGCCTTTACTTCACGGGTTTACAGGCTTTATCAGTCAAATTATTTCCACTTTTTGATGGAGTGCCTCAGAATACTCACTAAAACCACCATAAAAATCTCACTTAAAAATGGCTGATTCCTTGTAGAAGTTTAGTTAGTAAGGCTGACTAACATAGTGTTTTTAATCTTTTAGGAATAATACAACAAGGGTAATACAACAGATCAATCTTTACAAATCTTTGTTCATTAGTAACTAACTGCATTGAATTCTGAATCATTCTGTTATGATCAACACAATTAAATTACTGACAAATCTAACTACTGGTCTAAAATAAAACTAGATGTATTTTTAAAATATTAAAAAGTAATAATGCTACAATAAAAGTATGCACCCGCAATATACATAAATAAAACTTGGTTTGTTGAAGTTCTATTTAAATTCTGCAGTAAACACTTCAAAGTATTTCAATCTTCATTTACATAAATGTGCCAACTAAACCAAGTTTAATAAAAAAAAACTATATAAAAATCTGATTTTTCAACTAGAAATGAGAGCTTACATCAAATTTGAAATACATATTCTTTAATATCTTTTTTATAAGACAGTTTAAGGTTTATACAAAGACAGAGTAAATAAAACGTTGTATTGACAACATATTGTTACGTCTATTATTTTACTGCAATAATAAGTGCTGATTATTAGGGTTCTTTTAGATTCCAAGATTAAACACACAAACTTTAATGTTTTTATCACTACACAATTTGACGATCACTACTCACTTTTACACACTTGGTAAATTATTCTTCACCACTATTCACAATATGCAGTGATAACTTTTTGTTCTTAATGCAAAGTACAATAACTCATGATCACACGTATCACTATGTTCATGGAGCTGCACTTATCTTCACAGAACATGACACTGCAGTTATCTTCAAAAAACACAGCACTGCACTGACTGAAACTAAAAAGTACTGCTCAATAAAAACTGTACTGATATTGCAAGATAATGATTGAACAGAATTAAACATTTATCAAAATCGTAAAAAGGAAATGACCTTTGGCTAACATACTTTGTTTAGTCTTTCAGAAACATTATCATCATCAGTAACAGTAGACTTTACGAGTCAAAATATGGATTCATCATTATATGAGGCATTATTAATTTTATAAAAAGAAATGTGCTTTTAACATGAGTTTCACTGTTAGAAAGTTATTCTGTAGATAAAATTAAAAATATTATATTATATTCAAAGAAAATAAGAAAGAAAACCTTCAGTTGCGAATTGTTCAATGAGAGCTCTAGCGAGCACACTTCTGGCATGTGAAGTAAGTTGATCTTCAGAGTTATTACTCCAGCGTTCAGATGTAGCATCAGATGCTAAACGTAGGAGATTGGTATTCACTATGCTTCCAATTTGAGCTTGTTTACTTAGAGGTCTACAATTTGACAGGTGGTAACAACAAGGAATCAATATGAGGCTCTTCCCTTCATCAATATCAGCAAAGAGTCTTCCTATGAGAACACTGAAACGTGAAAGACAATACAATTGTATTTTTCAACAAAAATCAGGTTAAATAATAATAAGAGAAAGTATTTTTAAATATTAAGACAAGAGTTAATTTATACTGACATATCTATTAAAACCACACTCAAAGTTGGGTTTATAAATTATATTTCAGCCAAATAATTTAAAATCAATTACATTTTTATAATTTTTTTGAAAATCCCATGAAGAGTACAACTTCAATAGCTGATTTCCCCTAAGCTATAAATATTATATGTTACCTTAAACACCATCATAATAAGGTAACATATAATATATTACTAAAACTACAATCATAGTAAGGTAACATATTGTGTATGATGATGTTAATTTTGTAATTTTACACGAAAAAGTACTATTTACCTTAAATCTCCACATGCATGAAGAGCTATAAAGCAAGCTGGACAACCTTGGAGCCAGTCTACTATTTGTCTTTTTACATCATGAAATGTTTCTTCAGAAATAAATGCTTCTATATATTTTATATTGCAACCCATATCTTGAGCTTTTGAGACTTTTTTCCCATCTTTTTCTAAGCCAAGAACATTTAGACCGAATCCTTGGTTAAGTATTCTATCCACATAGCCCTGAAATTAGAATGAAGTAACTTAAATAAACTCAATAAATAAATCAGACAAAAACTATTTGAGACAAACTAAAAACAACATGACATTTTTTTATAGCTTTTTTGTGGGGATTTTTCAAATGAGAAAATAATTTACAATTAATAATTTTGCTCCCCAAGAATAGTAGAAAAAATAATAAAAACCCTGGAACTCCAGTTTGATAGGTCACAAATAGCAGTTCATGATCTGGTAATAAAAAATCAGAAAGTACACTCCAGTTTCAGACGGAAGATTGGTATCTATAGAGGAATTTTATAATCGCATAAAAAATTTGGTTGCCAATGAAGTCTTTATGGTGTGAGGATTGGGTAATACATCCCTCGTTACTCAATGGGATATAGGAAATTTGGTACCCAAGCTTAAGTTGCAATGGGGTCAATAACTTGTTAAAAATCATGCATATGGTACAAATTTACTTAATTTCAAAGATTGATTTTAAAATCAATCTTTGACAGTAACCTTAGCCATTTCAGTTACAACAAAAGATATCATGAGCTATAAGAAACACAAAATTAATTTATTGGCCATTAAAGGCTAAGGGACTAAACTATACTTTTTGCAAACACTCCTACATAAATTAAATAACTGGTCACCTTTTATAAAAGAAAACATTGTAAAAATAAAAGAATGGGTCAATAATAATTTCTTTTTTTCATGCCTGTGCCTCAATCATAGAATTTCAGTCCGTTAGAAAGACCAGCAATGTGGGAATTTCACAATGGGGACCATAGGCATCATCCACTTCTCTATTTGGCAAAAAGGGAAGCCGAAAAGGAGGTTACTGATAAAGGATAAGAAGAACATAGTGGGAAACATGGTAGGCAGATAAAATGAAGCCCTTTTAAACATTCTCCCGGTGAAATTGCAAGGTCCTCATGGTATATAGACATAAGTAAATACAATTAATGTTTAAGTGTACAGATTAATTGCATTGAATCACCCCAACGTTAAACTTGAATATATTTACGTAAACAGATTAAATGTGAAATATAGAAGTGTAAGACAAGTACAAATTTGAAAATAGAACATAAAATATCAATAAGAAAACTATTTATTTTGTTGAGGAAGAAAAGAAAATAGATGTAGCAATAAATGAGATAAATAATAAATGAAAATTACAAAGTACTTACAAGGCCAGAGCCAATGTCAATGATATGTTGAATATTATGTTTTTCACATTCTTTGGCAACCTCTGCAGCCAATTGCATTACTTCTTCCTGCTTTTTGTACTTCATTTTCCTAAGTAAGTTTGTATCAATATTATGGATGGGATGTTTTTCTTTTTTCAGATTTAATTTCAAGGCTTGACACTTATTTATAAAGTCTTTTAGCACAGGAGGCCAATCTTCCTAGAAGAAGCATTGAAAATATGTATAACATCCATAGTTTTATAAAATAACCATTTATAACTAATGATTGAAAAAAAAAATAAAAGACAAAATCAAAAAAGGGCATATATTTACATTTATGAGGTGTCTAGAGTTTTAAAGATCTTAAGCCAAGAAGAAATTTAAAATTCGTAAGATTGGAGCATTTATGTGAGTGAGAGACTTGTTTGAATTTGAAGATAAAAACAACATAGAATAATAACATTTTTTATAATTCAAATCCTTCAAAGGGAAGCCATTACCAAATGCATCCCCTTTTCTGGTTTTATAAATGTGGATTACAACTCGATCTCTGAAAATGTTAATTACTAAACTTAAATCATGATTTCCATCGGTATCATTTTTAAACAAACAAATTAGGCATGATAAATGAAAACATAATTTTAATTTTAGGCTGTTGATAAAAAAATCCAACTGCAAGCCAAAACCCAATGGCATCTCTCAAATCATTAGAGATGAGAGTATTACTAGACAAGTTATTTGAAGTCACCTATCCTATACGATAGCTATTGTCAATAGGACAAATTGAGAGGATAGCATATGTGATTTAAAAAAAATGATTTTCTAAATTAAACACATTTTCAGTTAGCTGAGCAAGTAGGACTCCATGACAATGGAACAGTACAGTAATTTGTCCAGTACACGAAAGGGATTAAACTTTTTAGTTTAATTTTGCCTCAGGTAATTGTAAGCTGAACTCTATAGGTTACAAGTTAATCTTAAGTCAATATTTATTTTAAAGCTAACAGTATTATTTTCTTTATCAAATTAATTTGTATTACTTCTTCAATCTTTTGGAAGTATATAAGCTAATCTGCATGTTAAAGTGTCTGCCAATTAATTTGAACTTTTTTGTTCTTCAAATCTAGCTTTAAACCTTGATTTAGTTGAAAACCCTCTCCTTTGATGCTTCACAGTGACTTTTATTTTGTTTTAGCTTTAAGGAATTTCTACTAATGCTTTAGACTAACATTATTAAATAAGTCCTTGGGTGAAGGGAAAGTCTTTAGCAAATAAATAATACTGCAGCACATGTGCAGGGTAGACGTGAAGAAAACTATTTCCCACTTATAAAAAACACTCATTAGAACTGTTCTTGTTTCGTAGACCAAGCCTCTGTGACATAAAAAATATAGAGGTATCCTCTAAATCAAGTAGAAACTCCATCAAAGATATCTTACACTGAAAAGGATAGAGAGCTCTTGAGAAGGAGGAAAAATTGGGGGCTTGATGATTTATTTACTAGAGTGTAGAGAGTTGAGTCAGAGCTGAATGGAGATAGCTTATTAAGGAGGCAAATACTCATCTCGGGGTCTAGTGCCAGCAATACTTTCTTTCAAATTTTATGTTGAATAAAAGTTTATGATAGTTTTACACAACCTTTCCCTACAGTAGAAAAGCCCGTCACGCAGGGGCTGTGTTAAATAAGCAGATTTCCAATGAGCTTCATGCATTTTCATTAATCTAAAAACTTAAAAGTTCAATTACAAAAATATTTGTTATTTAATTTTCAACCCTAAATAATGTGCTTCATAATATACAACTTATTGTTGATATGATATGAGTAGGAGTGGGGCTTTACTGAAAACCGAAAACTAAAAAATGCAAATATCTCGGTTATTAATCAAAATAGGAAAAAGTGTATATAAGGACATTTATAGTACATTATATTTTCAATAAATTGGTTCTATACAAAATTTCGATCCGACTCATAATAACGGAGATGTTTTGAATATTCAAAATTCCCTCCTCTAAACCCTCCCCCTCCTACTGATCATATTTCAGCCAATAATGAACTTTATATTCAGTTTTACATAAGACGTTGAAATATCCAGTTTGGTACCGATGGAATAAAAATTGCGACCACTAGAGCGTTAACAGACAAATATATACATGTCTATTCAGAGCTGAAAGATAGAAATAATCTTGGCAGGAAAGAAAAACAGTTAGTGAAATATATCTGAATATAATATATTAAATTTATGGAAAAATATTTACTATGTCTATTGCTGCAATTTGTAATGAGCCAGAATAATTTTTATCTCAATCACTCTCATTTTAGTAATACAAGAGTAAAAGACGGGGAGGGGGGGGGCATATCAGAAGGTATTTGCATGTATCTCATATAGAAACAACTAGTTAGTACAATATTGTTGACACAATATATGGTATTTCCATACATCTTATTTCAAGAAGGTTCATGATATGTTGAATTATTCATAATATGCAATGTCAAAGAAGGGGGGGTTTATTGAAGGCTGAAAATTAAAAAATGCAAATATCTCGGTTAATATTTGAAATATAGAAAGAATGCATATAACAGCATTTATAGGTAATTTCATTTGCAAGAAGATATTTTTGAATATGACCTATAGTAGCGGAGATATTTCAAATTTTTTGAAATTTCCCCCTTCCCATTGGTCCAATTTCTGCCATTAATTTGACTTTCTTTTTACATAAAACAATTAAATAACAAGGTTGGTAACGATAAAAAAAAATAACTGCTGGAGGGTGAATGTATATGTATAATTTTGAACTGACCTCATTTTCATCATCTGGGTAGGATCGATGGACATTTGTGGAAATTCTTCGAAAATCGCATAATGATTATGACCTCAATAGCAGATTCCCCTTGAGGAAAATCGGCTAAAATCCTACACACTGTTTAAAATGACTAGTCAAAGTAGCAAGGACATCCAGGGAAAAATTTGCTTTTTTTCATCATCTACATTTATCTCCCCCTATCAATAGTACAATTTAATGATAGATGTTTAATTATTGAAAATAATGTTTAAGAGGTGTTAAAAAATCTTGTAATTTTTTCTTTTTTTTAATATTGAAAGCATAAAGCAGATATAAAAGTAGTAAACAATGCAGACAAACTAAGCAGATTCCCCACGTGCTGGAATAACACACTGGTGATCTCATCTCACTATCTATTCCCTATTTCTCCCATACAAAGATTAACCAGGAGAGATCCAAGAGTGAACAGGCACTGAAATGTATACCAGAAATAAGATGTTTAATGAATCAATAACTAAAAGTTAAAATCTGATGACTAGAAGTGGCAGTTGAAAGAAAAAGAATAAATACAAATAGCTACCTTAGTATTTGTGTTAAAGAAAACATGTATGGAACAACAGTTGTAAAAATTTTATTAGGAACAAGATTAATTGCATGTTTTTGATCCGATTCAAAATGACAGAGTTATTTTGAGAATTTATTTTTCTACGATCTCCCTTCTTTCTGGTCCAATTTCAGCTATTAACGAGTATGCTCTTTAGTGTTGCGTGAAATGGTTTAATATCAAGTACGGTATTGATCAAATAAAAATTGTTGTGAATAGGATATAAAATCTTAATTAATGAGGCCACTCATAAAATACTTGTCTCGCAAATTAAAGATTCATTAAAAATAACATTCAGTATTTAAGCTCTGAATAAGACCTTTCAAGAAATATTGGGTTATTGTTTACAAGAAGTGCGTAGAAGTGGGGTTCACTGAAGATATTTTATTCTTAAATCACATCGTGAGTACAATCTCAGTAGATACTAAAATGTGCTGATGACATATGTAAAACAAATAATTGAAAACCATATAATTATTGAAAAAATTATTACATTTGTAAACCCATTTGGAACTTCTTTCAGAGCTTCATGCTCAAGGTCCTGTATAAAAGGAAGGATATCTGTTGCAGGAGGTTTATCTAAAATCTCTGCTTTTAGAATGTCAGTAGGTCTCTCCTTGAAAACCCATGACCAAGTATTAAGTAACTCGAGGCATGAAGAAATGTATGATTCAACGGAACAGTCCTTGATAACCCACTCCATTGCATTTCAATCAGTAATACCAAGACTTATTTTGGGAGCTTCTTCACAGAGTAACCCAACTGTCATAATGACTGATGAAAAGAAAACACCTATTAACAAAAAAATAAATAAACTAAATATGTTTAAATAATATACAGAAGATTTATATTTTAATGTGAGTTTAAAAATAAATAAATATATGGTAGCAAGTAAATAAACATTTATATAACCATAATACATGAGAGAGATGTGTACCTAGCATCTCAATTGAATTATTTTCTCATCTAATTAGGAGCTAGTGATAATTTGAAAACTGCAATGAATTTTCACGAAATATATCTTTATATACATATATATAGATTTCTTCACAAATTAAAAATACTCTATTTCTAATAAGCATATCTATATCTCAGTATATATACAGATCATGTCATTGTTGTTTGTGGTCAATGTTGACAAAAGGAGTTTTAGTCTATGCCAATATCTTGAGAATTTTATTTTCTCTTCATCAGGGCTGTAAAACAGGTACTACTTTATATATATTGCACATTGTTATTTAACTACAATGTAACAGAGCGGTGTTTCTGTTATTTGTACTTACCCAGACTTTGTTATATGACAGAAGTGTACTTTGCAAAAGTTATTCTAAATAACATAATAAACCCCTTCTATTATGTGCATGTTTGCTGAAAACCAATAGGAAACGAAATATCAAGATTTCTCAGTTCACTCCTGCTAGTCCCTAGAAATGTACAGCTTACTTTCATGGAGGAGTAGATGCTAATTCACATATCAAGGTTTGTTTAGTTCGGTTCAGTCTTTTGTGCCCAATAAAATTGTTGACTCCTGCTATACTTTTTAGCGTATATCACATTTATACTTCTTTAAACAACAAATGTTACTCTAAATGACAAAATAAAGCTTTGTTATGTACAGTTTAAACCTCGCTGACTCAAAGGATAACTGTCACTCATGTGCCCCTTCCCATGCTATTAATATCATTAATGATTTGAATATTCATATCACTAATGGCTTCTAAATAGTAGTTAATGTGGTTATCTGGATCTCTTCCTTTGAATTCTGGGTTAAATAGCCTAGACATCTACATTTTTGGATGCTATATTTAAGCTATTGCAATTAAGTCCTAATGAAATCTAATTTTTTAAATACCTATATTTTAAGATCCCAAAACTAAGCAAAAGGGATGGTAGTAGTTCATATGTGTTGGTTTTAATTTTATACTCTCTACTTAGTTATATTGATGATTAATGGAAACTTTTTTTTTTTTGTGTGTGTGTGAATAAAGCCTTAATTTTTGTAACATTATTTTTTCTTAAATCAATTAAAGTCTTATCCTAAATTTACACTAAAAACACAATGTATTTTAATTTATTAGACAAGAAATTAAATGTCAAAAAGAATTCGAAGTTGAATTAATGGAATTGTATTTGGTCAAACAACTAAAATAGTCCTCAGTAATTAGGCTCTGGAACAAAGAAAATTGTTGAATCATAAAGACAATTTAGGACTTCTGCGATTCCAATCAGGGTCACAAATCTAGCATGTAGCCATGGTGGGGTGGTGCAAATTTTTATCCTTTAAAAAAACTTGGGGTTAACCATTGATTAGTTAGTCTCTCAATCCTTTTCATCGTGGAGATTTAAAGGCTGCACCTTGTAATTCAAGTATATTATGTCGGAATCTACTGTTTTCATAGAAATACATCCTCTAAAATTCAAGAGGTATTTGCTGCCTTCAAAAAAATTGCTTATTGGACCCCAACCTTTCCACAAGGTTCATACAATCTTACCTTTAACTAAAACTCTTTGTGTTACGATGTGCCCACTTTCTTCTTGGCTATGATCAGACTTTGGGACTCAGGATAGGCATGTGAGTTAAAGAACTGGCTTTAATCTCACATGGTAAACCTAGAGTGACAAGTTCGATTCCCGCCTGGGCAAAAGGAATTTATTTAGTGACAAACCCATTAAATAAAACCTTAGTCCCACCCAGGCTAGAAAAGGAAAAAATGGACGTTAATAATAATAATAATGATCAATCTTTCACCTAACTAATGCTTATAAAAATGTTTTAGTATCTATATATATATTCATACTTGTTTAAAGAAAATATTCCTTTTTTTTTGTTAAAGGAACCTTATTCAGCGGAAACATTCCCCTGTTCATTTTGGATCTGCTGTAATTTTCTTAAGAAATGTTTCCTTGTTAGGGCATAAAACTACGTCACTTTTTTCATTTTTATATTGATGTATCATTTGCTTTGTTTATTATCCCCTAATAAAACTTTTATATTAAGTTTAAACAGATCAATCCAGACTTGGAGTATATTTTTAGTTTTACTTCTGACTAGCTAGTGTTAATAGCAATTGACGGGTTGAAATAAAAATGGTTTCTAGTTGAGATAGGAGCAGTGATGGTCCAATGGTAGAGCTCTGGATTACTATGAGGTATTACTGGAGATGCCAAGTTCAAAGCCGAGGATTGCACACTATATTTCATTTATCTGAGCAGTCACAGAGCTAAGAGGTTGGACTTCTTCCCTAGCTGTGACTGGTGGAAGTCCAATCTAGCTCTCTAGACTTGTATGGAAAATGTCAGAGAGAGAATGAACAACGTAGATCAGGCTAATCAGGAAACTTATCGTCTATGGAAGCATAATGTTTTAATTACAATAAGACATTGTGTGAATGCTCTAAAGATTTCTCTAGCAAAGCCGGGACCTTAGTTAGTATATTCTTATATTTTTTAATAAAAGAAGTTTATAACTAATTAATTAAAATGTTCTTAGAAACGTATTTATTGTTTTATTTTAGATAATGTATGAAGGAAGAAAGATAAAGCAGTTAAAAGAATTAATATTGACTGAAGAGACCTTTTTTGCGAGGGAAGGGGTATAGTTGTTTAATGTAAGTGATCACTAAAAGCAGTTCGTGAAAAAATTATGTAGCAGATTATAAACATTTTTCACAATGTACTGAACATTTTTTTTTGGTCATTATTGTTAATAGGTGTGCATAAAAATAAAATGCAATTCATGAGATTTCTTTCATTTTATTAAAAAGACAATTTTATAACAAAAGTTGATCTGTTATTCACAATATTTACAATAAACTATCTAAAATACCAAAATAAATAAATATATACAAATAAATAAGAAACAATATTATAAATGTTTATTTAGCAAAATAATTTATACTGGAGAAAGACATTATAACAAGAGATCCATTCTTCGTACATCCCAATTTTCCTCACTTCTTAGTGAGATATCAGAGTTTTCTGGTCCTAGAAGGGCCCTACCTTGACATTTAGAGTGAAGCCTACGAGCTACTTTCATTATGTCAGCCTTAGTACACTTCATAATGGCTTCTCTGTGTTTTTGAAGAAGATCATCTGATATTCCATAAAGAAACTGTCTAGAGCCTTTAGCACTAGGAGGAATTGGAGCATCAATCGACTGGAATACACCGAGTTTTGCTTCTTCAACATCTTGATCAGTATAATCTGATCCTGACATTGCCCACTCTTCAGCATTTGAAAAAACATCAAAGGAGTTGAGAGGTTGTGGATCTGAGAAAGAATAAAAATTAAATATTCCAGCACTAGAAACATTAGCCCCTGCTCCATAAGCTCCACCTTTTTCTCTTATTCTAGGATGGAGATATTTAGAACTGAGTAGTCGAGCAAGGACCCTCAAAGTGGGAAAATCTTCATGGGCATATTCAACAGTAGGTAACGACATTGCAGCATAACTTACATTAAATGGGAAAATGTAGTGTATCCCTTGGATTCTTGGTTCACTTTTTAATGTCTTAGTTACTGTGAATGGTTGCTGATGTTCCCCAGGAATTTTGTTAAGCATACCATCCAACGTAGATAAAACTTTTTCTTCAGATTCGGGACTAACATTCAAACTCATTCGCATAATTTTTTTCTTTAGAACTATATCAGCTATACCCTGCATCATCTCCAAAGTATCAGTTAAATCTGAAATTTGTGAAAGCTGTTTCATTGTCTCAACATATTTTAAACCACTAAAACGTTCTTTGTGCAGAGCTATAGGAGAGACAAGTGCTGAAGCAGTTGACATAGCATATAAATGCCCACTGTCAGAAATACCAGTAATTGCATCAGTAATCATTAACTTTACTAAAGTTTCAAATCTCTTCAAGTCATTCAAGTTGACATCACTAAACAATTCTTGCATAATGTTGGACATTCCATTCACATTTTTATCCAAGCATGAAGTTGAAAATGAAACTCCTTCTTCAAAAGAATTCGTATCAAAAATATTTTCAGCAATATGCGGTGAGAAGAAAATTCCACCAGTTTTTAATCTGATAATTTGATCAAACTTTCTGTAATCTTGTTTATTGGTACCCATTTTAGTGACAATGTTGCAGAAAACAGGCAAAAGACATTTGGCTTTTTCTGAAAGAATAGAAACATTGGTAATGCCTCTAAGATAAGTAAGCCCATTTGTGGGAACAGAACACACTTGTATAGGAACCTTATTTACCTGAAAGCCCTTCAAATTCACTCTCTCTACATCTTTGTTAAGGTCTGACATTGAAAGAGTTGGAAGGCAATCTGCTTTTTTATCAGAATCTTGTTCCTTACTCAATTCAATTCCCAAATCATAAATACTATCTCTTTGATGGGGTAACAAACTTTCTAACTTTTTATTAAGAAGTTGGTTTAAAACTTCCTCTTCTTTTTTCTCAAAATCACTATCTGGATTCATTGTTAAGATAAGTCTATGTTCATTATCCTTGAAATGTTCTTGCACCATATCTTGGAGATATAATGTGTTATCTGCTAATGATTTTTTAAATATCATAACTTTATCATTTATCTTAATTGATTTTATAAGATCACCATTATGGTTCCATATAGGCGTTAAGCCGAACAGGAGTCCAAGTCCAAAATCTGCAGACTGATGCTTTGTATTAAGCTCAATATTATGGAGTATAGCCTTAATTTGGTTTTCATCAAAACCCTTATTTATGACATCTTCAATTGTTTTGTTGTATATGTTAATAACACGATCAAAATCTGCTGGGTCAACGCCCATTAAACCAACAGTAAACATTGTATCCCTTGTATGGGATTCATATCCTGTACAATGATTAAAACCTCCACCTATGTTTGGTTCTACAAGAGATTTATAGAAGGCTGAATTGGGACCTCTCACTAACAACTCAGACAAAATCTGAAAAACAAAGGTTTCTTGGACATTCTTTATATCATTACAAAGAACTGATACTGCAATGTTAGACTGTTTCTTTTTTTCAGGAACTAATGGATCAAATCGACAAGTTATCTCCTTTCTTCTTTCATTTTCCCAGCGCTTTTCAGAAGGCACAATCGTCAGATTGGAATAATCAGTAGTATCTGCATAATCAGCTAAATAGAACTTATTGATAAATGACAAATGATCCTGTAAAGGGAAATTTCCATATGAATACATTCGGCAGTTACTAGGATGGTAAAATTTTTTATGGAAAGCTTTCAAGTCAGGATATGTTAAAGTTGGAATGCATTTTGGATCACCACCAAAACAAACACTGTACGTATGTGAAGGTAACATATTATTTAAGAGTGCTTCAGAGAATAAGGTTTGGTTTTCAGAATATACGCCCTTCATTTCATTAAAAACTACACCCTTAAAAATGATTGGTGACCCTTTATCATGAATGGATTCATGTTCAAGCCGCCATCCTTCCTGTCTAAAATCAGATTCTCTTAATTCTGGCTGAAAAACTGCATCCAAATATACAGACATTAAATTTCTGTAATCAGATTTATTCTGCGTAGCAAAAGGGTATATCGTGTAGTCAGGGCCAGTCATAGCATTCATAAAAGTAGCCATTGACCTGTTTAACATTTTCATGAATGGATCTCTACATGGATAATTTCGGCTTCCACACAGGGTTGTGTGTTCAAGGATATGAGGAAGACCAGTAGAATCTGTAGGAGTAGTCCTAAATCCAACACAGAAAACATTATTAGGATCATCTCGGGCTAAATGAAGATATTCACATCCGGTTCTCATATGCCTTAGTTTAATAAGAGTTATCAGAAATTCTGGAATATATGCAACTCTATTCACAACAAATCCTTCTATCTCACACCCTTCTTTTAAGTCCTTTTCTGGCAAAGTTCTTCGAACTGGTTCAGTGGCCAATTTAGCAGTGTGGGAAGCCCAACCCCGTCTCAAAACCAATGGACGCCACATCTGCAATACAGTATCCAAAGAATTAAAAAAATTCTTGAATATTACTTATTTTCCAACAAGTAGTATAACAGAAAATCCTTATATCTCATACGTTTATTTATAATATATAAAAATTATGCTATATTAAATAGAAACTAGATGGATTATTCCATTATTTTTTTATTTCTGAAAAAAAAAATACAAAACTAAGGCAACTATAGTGGAAAAAATGTACGAATTATGCAATAAACAAATTTTTTAAATTAAAATAATGAAACTAAATTTTCCATGTTTTGGAAATACAAAGTAAACCCCAGATAAAAAAATTATTCATTCGAGAAATACTGTATGCTTTAAAAGTACTCATGACTCCCTGGTCCTCATCAATGTTACCATTAAGGCCATCTGGTATTGACTGAGTCTCCAAGTTCATTTCTAAAATTTCACTGAATATACTTTTAAATTCTTGATATTTCAGAGTTCAGGTACTCATTCAAAAATTTATATCTACGTAGTCTGGTTGTCTTGGAGTAAAGCCTTTACTTAAATGTATCTAGATACTTTTTCCAATGTTGGATCCTTTCTAGTTTCTTCTTTCTTATTGGCAGATCTATCTCAATAGATATCAGCTATTGTCCTGCATAGGAGAGTGCATGTATGCACACACATGCACTTGATTAATTTGTCTGTTAAAGCTATCGCAGCTACACTTTATGTTTAATTTTTAACAAATTCAATATTTAATTGTTTTAAGTAAAACTAAACATCCCGTTCATTAATGACCAAAATTAGACCAGGAGCAGTGGTGCACAGAAAGGGTAAAATGCATAATCACAAATTAATTAAGAATCCGAATGAAAAATGTTAAATGATCTGGAAATTATAATTGTTGTTCTAAACATTTTACTCGATTTCAAATATTAGCCGAGTTATTTGTGTTTTCAGTCTTCAGTAAACCCCTATTCCAAGTATGTTTTACTTAGGCTTCTTACTAAGAGAGAAATAGAGAGGAGAATGTTGTTTGTTTGTTGTTTATTATACTTTATACTACTATGGCTAATCGGGACGGGTTATATACAGGTTAACACCGTTTTCTAGCCAGGGTGGGCCCCAAGAAGTTTATTTAATGAGTCCGTCACCAAATAAATTTCTACTGCACAGGGTGGGAATCGAACCCACCACTCTAGGTCTACCACGCAAGGAGGAGAATATGACATCATAAATGTAGTTTTTTCATTATGGAAACGAAGGCTCTCATCTGGTTTGACGAAAGCAGAAACAGGGAAATTTACCTTAGACTGCATAGGAAGGAACTCAGAGATGTAGTGGGAGTGATCTTGGGACACTGGAAGATGAATAAACACACGTTTAAGATGGATTTCATTTGTCCTATCCTTCCACACGTAGTAGTTGGAAGAGGCATATAAATAAGTCAAATGATAGCCAGAGTAAAAAAATGAGCTTCATTACAACATCAGAAGAACATTCAGAGATACCTCGATAAGAAGCTTACTACTTGGAAAAACATATACTAATATTGGATTGAGGAGGATTAATGTCTAGTTTAAGCAAAGATGATCTGTTTCATACTTATTAAATAACGATTTCTAATTACATTAATTTTGTGTAACTATTTAGCATACATTCTGCCAAAGTATGACAATTAAGTAAATATATTTGTCTCTTTTAATCATAAATTTTGTTTTGTTTTTTAATTTGAGTTTACTAAACCCATTAAAAATAAAATAAATTACACAGTCCTACGGGGAAAAGGACTTAGTTTAAAAAATAAATAAATTAAAAAAAAAAAAAAAAGATTTTGAGAATAGGAGGAACTAAAGTCCATGAACTTTGTAATTAAATTTTGCCTTATTATTGGAGTTAAGGGAAATTCGTCAAATTATGGCAAGAATACACTTATACAACTTAGAGAAATATTGCAACAGCATGTAATGGAGTACAATTATTTGTCTCATTCACTAAGAATGAGTATAACAAAGTTCAAAGCCCATTCAATTGTATATTTAAAAGTAATAAGGAAATGAGTACAGCATTTGGAGAGAAAAAATCAACCCTTAACTATATGTGACCTGCTGGATAATTAAAAGTTTATAAGAAAATACCGAACATTTTTAAAAATAACAGAACCGGAATGCTCACCTTAGTAATTTACAGAACACAAAAAATATATACTAAAAAGAAATATAACTGGCAACAAATATTAACCACCGAACCAAAACTCAAAATTAAGTAAGGAATAACTTTTTGAATTGAAACTAAAACCTCCTCCTGAACTGATAACCTATCGCTGCGTGCTGGATTCATGTGTTTTTATCAATGCTCGAGTCTATTCGAATTTTAATTTTTGGAATCCCATTAATCTATTGAGAAATAAAGTATAATTAAACTTTATGCTTATATATCCAGCTCACAAATTCTCTCTCTCTCACACACACATATATAAAGATAAGAAGCAAACTAAATTTACCATAGTTCTTGGAGGGGGGGGGAGTGAATATGTCCTGTATGCATATTGAAGGTTTACATAGTATAACTACTGTAAACAAGATCCGACTATCGGGTCCCACAGTTTTCATAGTATACCTGCTGTAAACAAGATCCGACTATCGGGTCCCACAGTTTTCATAGTATAACTGCTGTAAACAAGATCCGACCAACGGATCCAACAGTTTTCATAGTTAACTGCTGTAAACAAGATCCGACCATCGGTTCCTACAGTTTTCATAGTATAACTGCTGTAAACAAGATCGGACTATCGGGTCCCACAGCTTTCATAGTATAACTGCTCTAAACAAGATCCGACCATCGGGTCCCACAGTTTTCATAGTATAACTGCTGTAAACAAGATCCGACCATCGGGTCCCACAGTTTTCATAGTATAACTGCTGTAAACAAGATCCGACCATCGGGTCCTACAGTTTTCATAGTATAACTGCTGTAAACAAGATCCGACCATCGGGTCCCACAGTTTTCATAGTATAACTGCTGTAAACAAGATCTGACCGTCGGGTCCTACAGTTTTCATAGTATGACTGCTGTAAACAAGATCCGACCACCGGGCCCTACAGTTTTCATAGTATAATTGCTATATGTACTATCCGACCTGCGGGTCCAACAATTTCCATTGTACAATCCAATCCAATACTATAATTCCATTGTACGATCCAATCCAATAATATAATTCCATTGTACGATACAACCCATACACTATTCTATGCAATATTTCGATCCGATGTATAACAAAGGAGATATTTTGAAATTCCTTCCCTCTAAACCTGCTGCCACATATTATCAGGGGTATGGGTTCTATTTAATTTAAAATTTCTTTATTAGGGAAGCGGATGCCCCTTTTAATGTTTTATCACAAAATTTTGGGCCGATGATTCTTCTCTGGAAAATATACCGCACCATTTTTTTTTTTTTTGCATGAAACTATGTAGGTGGAATAATAACAGTTCTATAAATAATTATTCCTTTTATAAATAAATATTCCTTCTATAAATAATTATTTATTATATAATTATTTTAAAATAAATAAAATTCAAAGAACCTTTTTTTTTTAACGCTAGAGCGTTAAAAGACAAATATATATATATATTGTAACGGTCGAGCCTGAGGTTCTCCGCTGTCTCTCTATATCTATGAGATCAGAGTGATTAGTACTGGGCTTTAAAAGAGGTAGCAGCACGGAATTAATGGATGAAATGGATGCCAAAATAATAGAAACCCGACAAGAATGCCATCAACAGAAAAACTTAATTCGGAATGAATTAAAAGGGGAAATTGAGCATGAAAAGATTATTCAAGGGAAGATAAATGATGAAATAAATCTAAATATTCAGAAAATAACTCACGAAAATAAACAAATAATTGAAGATAGATCGTTAATTCAAATAGAGAATTTATTAGAGACAGATTTCAAAATAGGAGGTATAGCTGATGAAATGGAAAATATCCGGCAAGAATTAAAAAAAGTCCGTCACGCAGGGGCTGCGTAAACTAAGCAGATTTCCCCTGTGAAGTTTTACAATAGAGAAATCTGCCTAATAACAACTGTAGTAGTAAGAAACCTCTAAACCTAAAACATTATTTAGGGCGTAATAACCCAGTAGTTTCTAGCCCCAAAAAACAGTTAACCTAACCTCTAAAACCTATTCACGAGGGACGAATAGTTATGGAAATGGCCACCAGAGCTCTCGGCGGTAAGAAAAAACAAATTACAATATTTATATATGTGTTAATTGCTAGTTATGTTTATATTGTTATTGAGGATTAACTAACCTCTTTCAATTATCTTTTAACAATTGCAGTTACCAGACAATCGAAGGTTTTACACCTCTTTTTTGTTTGAGCTTACTAGCACATTTAAAAAATAAAAAAAAAATTTAAAAAAAAATGTAAATTACATTTCAAAACTTAAAATTTAAAATTAAAAAACTTAATCTAAATATTGTTAAAAAAAATCTTTGTTTGCATTAAAAATATTTATTCAGCAGGGTACATGTTTCGTGGATCATCCACGAATTAAGGTTTTTAATTTTAATTTTTGAAATGTAATTTATATATTTTTTTAATTTTAATTGTTAAAAGATAATTGAAAGAGGTTAGTTAATCCTCAATAACAATAAAAAACAAATTTTTACTGATTGAAATGTAGCTAGTATTGAAAAAAAATCGATTGTGGAAAAGTTGAACAATTAGCTTCAAAATATGAAAAATTAGTCTCAACTCTCACTTAAGAAAAGAAAAGAAAAAAAAAATTAAGTAATCGTGATTAAAGCATCGATTACCAGATTAATCAAGCATCGGAAACATTGATTAAAAATACACCGATTATTTGGAGTATTAATCGATTATTACGATTAATCGATACCCATCCCTAGTTCTCACACGTTACCGGTTCTGTGCGCATCTCCTGGAAGTGACAATAAGTAATCCCTGACTCACGCGGACCCCACCTCATAAGGAGTGTGATTTTCTTCACCCATCCACCCCTCTTTATTTTCCAAATGACTTTTCCGAGTTCGGGTGTTTTGAGCGTGGGCCATCCATCTTTTGATGATATAATTCAGCAAGAGCTCCTTTGTGGGGATGAAAAAAGTCCGTCACGCAGGGGCTGCGTAAACTAAGCAGATTTCCCACGTGAAGTTTTACAATAGGGAAATCTGCCTAATAACAACTGTAGTAGTAAGAAACCTCTAACCCTAAAACATTATTTAGGGCGTAACAACCCAGTAGTTTCTAGCCCCAAAAAACAGTTGACCTAACCTCTAAACCTATTCACGAGGGACGAATAGTCATAGAAACGGCCGCCAGAGCTCTCGCCGGGAAGTTCGAAGATAGCCTACTGGTGACCACACGCAGAATACAAATGCAAATATCTCGGTTAATATTCAAGATACAGAATAAATGAATAGAACAATATTTATAGTAAATTTAATTTGCAATAAGATTTATTCTATACAATTTTTCGATCCGACGCATAATAACGGAGATATTTTGAATTTTCAAAAATCCCCCCTCTAAACCCCCCCTCCCACTGGTCCGATTTCAGCCATTAACGAACTTGATCTTCCTTTTTACATAAAACGATTAAATTCCGAGTTTGGTAAAGATCAAACAAGAATTGCGACCGATAGAGCGTTAACAGACAAATATATATATATATATATATATATATATATATATATATATATATATATATATATATATATATATATATATATATATAATTTTGAACGGACCTCATTTTCGTCATCTCCTGGGTAGGATCGATGGACATTTGAAGAAAGTTTTCGAAACTCGCATCATGAGTACGACCTCAATAGCTGATTTCCCTTAAGGGAAATCTGCTAAAAGCGATAGTGAGGCTGAAGGTTGCGAAAACGCGCCGAAATCGTCTGTAAAAAATGTTTATACAATTGAGGTGCCATTTTCTTTATTTTTTGTGAAATTTAAATTTTCATATTATTTTTTAAATATATAAACCCCTTGCAATAACTTTTTGTAAAAATTGTTTAAAAATGTTATTAAATACTGAAATTAAACTATAAAATTGCTGTTTTATTGCTGACCACTACCAATTTGTGTTTTTCACCCGAAAGAACATATTTTTCTAAAATATTTTTAACTTTTTGCCTAGATGTTAAATAAACACTTATAAGAATATATTGCCATAAATTATTTGTCATTTAGTTTTTTTTTTTGTTTACAAAAAATTATTGTTAAATAGAAGGTCCACATGGACCCCACCTCAGTAAAAGTGAGTAATTATTCCACGTCAGTGGTTAAGGGTTATTATGGTGTAATAAATATTGGCGAGAGGCGAAACGAGTGAGGCACTGGGTCAATGATTAAGCCACGTCGCTTGGGAGACAACTTCATCAAAAATAGGATCTAGAGAATCAGACTAATTGTAAATAAAATATTATGAAATAGAATTCTCCTTGTAAGGATGCTGGGGGCCAGGGGAAATAAAATTTCAATACCTGTCTGGCTCCAAGACCAATACTAAAGTACGATACCAAATTAGTATTGGGTGACTTCAATGTTCTGATAGGCGAGGGAGATTATATAAACCAACAATCGGACATCATTCATTGCATGAGACGTCCAATAATAATGATAACTGGGATGAGTGTGGCATGCTTAAGAAAATGAAGATCATGGCCACCATGTTCACTCACAAGGAGATACACAAGATAAGCCCGGGTGATCAGACTTGGAACCAACTAGGCCAAAGAGCTCCAAGAACTGCTGATACATTTCTAATACACGAAAGTGCTAGCGGGGGGGGGGGTTAAGTTAACTACGTGCAAGACTATTTCTAGGTTTTGGCTGTGTACAGTTAGTACGCCTGGTACTGAGGAATGTGTTTCGTATTGGAACGGAGGAGATTGCGAGGCTGTTGTAGGAAAGAATGTCTACTGGGAAAGTCTCTAAAATCAGTGCAATGGGGCTCTTAAGACGTGTATTGGAGAAAGTTGGGGAAGATTGAGAATGATTTGAATGAGTTGTGTTTGAGATGCTTGGATAGCAGTCGGTAAGGAAAAGAAATACTTGGTTTGATGATGAAGGTGAGAAGGCAATAAAGAAGGGGAACGACGGACAATGCTAAAAAATTAAAAATGAATCCCATATAATGCATTCTCCGAAAATAGGAGAATTGTAAAAACACTGCTATCTAATAAAAATGGAGTTTTACAACTTAAAAAACTCGAGTTGTATGGGCATTTTCAGACACGATTCAGTTAGCGGACTGAATTCTGTCTGGATATACAAGGGAACTTCACAGAAAGTAATCAAATCTGGGATAGGTGGGCCTGCCTGTACCTCAAGAGTTTACTAAACTTCGGAACCCATCTATGACCCGAGGGAGGACTTGTGGAGGCCGGTGGTCCAGATTTGAAGGATACTTACTGCAAACCGCTCTGACACCAGAGCCAAGTACTCGCTTCATACTCCAGGCAACAGATAATAATGCTCATTGCAGTTCATTTTCAGCAATTCTGAACTGTCTCTAGAAAAAGAGTACAATTTCATTTATTATTATTTTTTAAACTACTATGAATAGAGTCACGTACAAAATGTCTCAAAAAGGATGGCTTGATTTCTGCCGTATCTCTATGAGACAGGAGTATGTCGCCGGCGTAGAAGAATGAATTAAGTGATGGGAGGGCGGGAATGCTATATTCTATACGGGAGGGGAGGGGATGAGCTGTCCCCAGGCTAAACTCTACTCCCAGTCCAACACTTCCGTCGCTCAGCAACACTTCCTTCACCCGACAACTATCACCGCAGTCGACTTCTGCTTCGATTTAATTCCTCTTTTAACTTCAGGTAATACCATTAGTTTAGTATAAATAAATTATTTACAAATTATTGCCGTGTTTATTATTTATTTCATCAGTTGGAAACTTCTCAACAAAAAAAAATGCTTAAAATACTTTTCATCAATTAAAACAAAACAATTTAGTGATTGGGACTTTATTCAATGTATTTATATTTTTTATTCAGTAATTAAATGATTTTAAAGATATTGAAGATGCTTTAATTGCGCGAGCTTTCAAACTCAAAACTTTTTCGGATTTTTATGATATATATGTATAAAATAGAATAGAATATATATACATGCCCCCACATATTTACATAAACACAAATATTTATATCAACGCTCTACCGTTGGTAATTTTTATTTCAGTGACTTAAATTAAAATGTTTCATGCAAAACAGCGCAGCTACGTTTGTCAATCTTCGGAATTTGATGTAGGCGAGTTTGGAAACGGGGTAAATAGAAAATCATATATATACCTATATTGAACTCTTCGCATAGGAACAAATTGACATACGACTTAATTGCGAATGTTATTTCTATACATTTTGTTTATACCTCAAATTGTTAAGATATATGTATTCTTTAGCATTCGGTTATCAGTTATCCCCGACTCTTGTGCATTCGATTTTGGCATTAAGCTGTTTTATCACTTACTGTTTGGGAATTTTTTGTTTTCGCTAAGATACGATGTAATGTCGCCGCCCCCTATTCGCTCTTTAATACTCTTGCCGGCAATGTTTGTTTACGCGAATTCTTATCTTTAATAGTACGCAATATACTCTTATATAAGAGCCGTGACCCTCGAAGTGCCAGAAGCACTTAATAATATTTTCGCAACACCTACACGTGGGTGTTTCATATCAGACAGCAGTCTGGAATATCATTTTGATTAAGCTAGCTTATTATGTCGGATCTTTCTTTTTTGATAAGTCGGATCTGTGTTGGTGTATGAGTCTTTGAGGGGGCCTTTTAGAATTGACTTATGTGTCGATTTGTTACTACTGGTCTCTTGTAAGGGACACTTGTAGGTCTTTATTAATGTCATTACAACACTTTGACAAAACCAATGACCTGGGGGCAATGCTGACTGCTGAGCGTACTTTCAATGTTTATTGACCGCTTAAGGTAGGGCAGTGTTGACACTGTTAGGAATGAGTTGGATGTCCCCAATTGTCAGTATTATTGACCGACTAAGTAGAGTCGTGTTGAGTATTGGATGAACGTTATATACTCATACTGCTTTCATTGGCCATGTACGTGGCGCCTTAAGGCTTCCGTGCCTAAGTCCTCGAATAGTTGAAGTTCAGTTAGGAAATTACCTTGAGACTACAAGGCCAAGTGTCCGGTTCTGTTCGGGTGTCGGAACAACATTTAACCCAAAGAATTTATGCAATCAGGCTTTTCTCCTACTTTACATATATTGATCTGGTACAATTAGTGCCTGTCTATGAGGTCGTTTGAAATAGGAGTTTCACAAACCTATCAGCAAGAGAACTGGAGTGAATACTCCATGTCCTATGGTAAGGATCGAAAATCGGTGGAGTTTAGCAGTAAACCACAAATGCATTAAGATGGCCCCAAAGATTCAGCTCCTTCAAGGGCTGAACTCCAATATTCTAAAAAAAAAAACATTAGATAATTAAGTTTAGAAACTAATAACTGTTATTGTTAAAACTTTTTTTTACACTCGATTTCCTACTATTCATATTCTGCCTATAGCTTTTTTTTATATTTGAAGAAGGGTGGTTTTATTTGCAAATGTTGTCATAATTAAAAGCCATTAACCTCGTCCCTCTATTAGGAAATAGATCAAACCAGTGTATACCTATTATTCGATTTAATTCCACATAGTGAAAAGAAAAAGAAGAAAAAAAACATAACGGGCTGCTTAGCTAAGCAGACTTCGCAAATGCGCCTCGCATTTGCGTTTATTAGGGGAGGGGGTTTACTAATGGCCGAAAACTAAAAAATGCAAATATCGCGGTTGATAAAAAATATTGTGAAAACGCGCATATAACAACATTTAATATGTAATAAGACTTGTTTTATACACTTTGTCGACCAACGTATAATAATGGAGATATTTCGAATTTTATAAAATTAAAAATCTGGAAAAGCCGCTTTGTTTAATGGGTAAAGTACTATAATTTTATAGTACTCATTCAATACCAAAGTGAATATATAATGAGGAATTTCTTTGTATCGAAACTTCACCAAAGTATCAATCTAGCGCAAAAACTATGCAGAATGAACGAGAAGCGTTCTTTGGGCCAAAGAATTTTTTTTAAATTTACAAAGGCGGAAAAAGGTTGAGATGTGATATTGTTGGCATTTGGTATTAACTGAACTATTTTGCAATAGATAAAAGTCTAAATTATTATTGTTATGTAGATAAAAGTCTAAATTATTTGTGATCCTCAGATTAGATATAGAGGAATTTTTCCTGACTAGCGTAGGAAAAAAAAATCTTGAAATTAAATTAATTAATTTAATTTTTAGCTGATTTCCCCAAAGGGAAATCAGCTATTGAGAGGGGACTCATGAGGCGGATTTTGAAAATTCAAAATATCTCCCTTATTATGGAGTCTGTTTGCAAAATGTTAATGAACCAATATTGTTAGCTATTGATGCTCTACAACTGTTGCTCTATTCACTTTTTCGTAACTTTATTAAGCGAGTTATTTGTACTTTCTTGTTTTCGGAACCTTCAATACCCCCCCCCCCCAACCCTTTTAACATAGGTGTTTTACAAAGAAATAGAAAATATGTGATGAGATGAGATCAAAAGTGTGTTATACCAGCATGTGGGAAACCTCCTTAGATTACGCAGCCCCTGTGTAACGGACTTTTTTTTTAGAGTGGTCACACTAGAAACTGCGAACGTAGAAACCAATAAAACTAAACTGACTATAGAACTAAAACAATCTACTACATATTCAAATGAAAAGTTCTTCCGCTAACAATTCGACCATTATCAATGCCCGTATACAGAATATATGATTTCTACAATTAATAATAGAAAATAAGATGCCAATTAAAGAAATCTAAAAAACAAAATCCTTGTCATTAACATAAAATCAATTAAGATATTAAAATAAGTTTCTAAATTCCTAGTTTTTTGTATCCATGCGTCTATGTAACTGGAACTTAGTTTACCTGCCACACAGTTAGTAAGCCTGTTGGCTTACACAAAAAATGACTGACCTCATAGTCTGTATTATAAATCGATTCCACGGCACGAGTGTATTTCATAATTAGTGAGGCGATTGTGTTGATACAGTATGCATTTTATTTACTTTTTTACCACCTGGGATCTTCTACGATGAAATAAACTAAATTTAATGTTAGTATATACTTATTTGTGTTGCTTGCACTTTTTTTTTTTTTTTAAATGATAGGGAAGAAAAAATAATTGTGATGGGGAAGGGTTGTATCTTTAAGGTTTTATATTCATGTTCTTAGATTTTAAAATAAAGAAATATAAAATTTATTATATATATATATATATATATATATATATATATATATATATACACATGTATATTAATTTGACTAGTGCACATTACTCTCCCATGTTCCAACACTAAGTTATCACCAAATGACCTTGTGTGTATGTGCTTAAGTCTGTACTTGTTGTACAGCATGGAGGAAAGAGAAAAAGTCCGTCACGCAGGGGCTGCGTAAACTAAGCAGATTTCCCACGTGAAGTTTTACAATAGAGAAATATACATACAGGTAACTCAGTAAATGTACAAGGCTGAATTGTAAACAAACAGGCAAGCCAACCTCGTAACTGCATAGATAGACCGGAAAGATAAACAATTAATGAAATATATTTGAATAAGACATATTAATTTTATTGAAAACAATTTACTAAAGCTAGTGGTGTAATTTGTAATGAATCAGAATCATTTTTATCTCAATCACTCAAATTTTAGTAATCCAAAAACAAAAGAAGGGGGGGGGGGTCAACAGAACGTATTTGCATATATCCCACGAAGTAAAAGTTCAATGAAAACAATATTTGGTATTTAGGCTTCAATTAATATTTTTTTAAATATAACAGAGCATTATTTATGTAACACTAGTAGAAGTGGGGGTTTACTGAAGGCTGAAAATTGAAAAATGCAAATATCTCGGTTAATATTCAAGATAGAGAATAATTGTTTATAGCATCATTTATAGTGTATTTACTTTTCAATAAGATTGATTCTATACACTTTTTTGATCCAACTTATAGTAATGGAGATATTTCGAATTTTCGAAATTGTCCCCCTCTAAACCCCCCCCCTCCCCCTGGTCCGATTTCAGCCGTTAACGAACTTGATCTTTCTTTTTACATAAAACGACTAAATATCGAGTTTGGTAACGATTACACAAAAATTGCGACCGCTAGAGCGGTAACAGACAAATATATATATATATATATATATATATATATATATATATATATACAGTTTTGAACGGACCTCATTTTCGTCATCTCCTAGGTAGGATCGATGGACATTTGAAGAAAAAATTCGAAAATTCCGTCATGAGTACAACCTCAATAGCTGATTTCCCTTAAGGGAAATCTGATAAAAAGAACGATGTTTAGAACGACATGCTGAAATATTATTAATTATTCAGACTTTTCGTTTACTATGAAAAAAAAAATGAATAATATCTTTCTTCAAGCTATAAAACTTTTTTCCTTTGAGTTTCTGTCCCACTGAGGCACAGTGCATTAATTTGTGCAGTTTTGCTGCTATATTCGTCTCTTTCTCCGTTCGCTGTTTCCTTCTACAGTGTCAGAATCCTTTGTAATTATGAGCTTTTAGTACAACATACCCGTTCATTGTATATTTTGAAAACGATCTTATTCCTAAAACTTAAAATGTTTAGTTAAGGCAAGTTTATAACGAGACCAGTTATAAAGAACTAGAATGACACAAAAGTTCCTGTTTAGTGAAATATCATTGAGAGAATGCATAAAATGTCACTTATAAAATCCAACTACTTTGAATGAACTAGCCCCTTATAAGAAACATTTTATAGAGTCTTCAAGGCTGTTTGTAACAAAAGACAGAATGTATATTTCAATATACCGGCGAAACTTCCACCTCGCCCTTCATCTTGATTTCTATGGTAAAAACATTTCCAATTCTCTAATTTGACATGTTAAGATATCTTTAACTGAATTGTGAAAGTTTCAGACTACAATATTGAGAAGATAATCTATGTATATCTTCATTATTGAATCTGCAGTATATTGAAATCTGCATTGTGTTTTCTGTTACAAACAGCCTTAAAGACTCCATGAAATGTTTCTTATAAGGGGCTAGTTCCTTTAAACAGGAACTTTTGCGTCATTTTAGTTCTTTATAACTGGTCTCGTTATAAACGAAAATCACCATTTAATTAAAAATAAGATAATTTTAATTTTTTTCCTTTTTGGACATATTGTAAAATGTTAAAATTGACCTCTTCAAGATCTAAATATTATAAATTACCCCTTTACGTCTAAACTGCCTGTTTTTTCCTTGTCTATCTTTTTTTATTAACGTCTGGTTATTTCTTTTTCAATGTAATTTTGATCAATCGTTGATTATTTATCACTGTTTAGAAAGATACTGTTAATCACCCCATGTTGCTAACATCAGAATTGACAATTAAATGATAAATAAAAATATTAATATCAGACAGAGATTTATGTGTACATCATTATTTCTTCACAGTTATTAGCAATTAAATCAGATATGCTTGAGTGATGACCTACTAACTTTTTTAATACAATTATTTTCAATTTAAATGGTTGTGTAACAATTCTATTTTCTATTAGGCAATTATGTACATGTGATTTCCAGTCACTCCAAATAATGTTTTTCATTAATTGCATAGCTATTTAATTTTATATTTCATTTTATAGCATTTGACATATTTAACAGCCAATTACTAAATTGGCCAAACTATGCAAAATTAAGGAGAATGAAAACGTGATGCTATTGGTCAGATCTAATATGTTGTCATTGAACAACTCACCCTGAATCATTTGAGAATCCTTCGTGTCCATTTTAACGCATTGTTTTTTCTCCTTGTAGTATTGATAATCAATGAATTAAAATAAGATGAAGAAAATTGAAATAATATAATTAAACACGGGTATGACATTCTACAGGGGAGTATTCTTTTTTTCTATTAATAACCAACTGCCTCTCTCTCTCATACACACAGACACACACACACACACACACACACACACACACACACACACACACATATATATATATATATATATATATATATAAGTATAATATAAAAATTTTTTCGATAAAAGTTAATTAATATAAGATGTGTGTTTAAAAAAAAATATACTTAAATTATTATTTAAAAAAAGTGATCGAACAACATTTAAAATAAAAAAACACTAATTTCAAGGTTTTTGGGCATAAAATATCTAAGTAAAATTAAAGATCAAGCAAGGAAATAAATCTAAAACCAATAGATAATGTAGAACAAAGAATCCAAGAAAATAAGAATGGTTGGGTGTCGTGTATGAAATATTGGAAAGGTTTTGTTTTCAAAAACATGGCAATAAAACACGATCTGAAACCGAAAACGCACTTTTCGTCTAGATCCTTTTTTTAAGGTTTTAATGATTATTCTTTGGAGGGTTTCCAAAATTTCCCATTAAAGACAACTTCCGAAAATGAAATATTAAAATACACATTGAAACATGGTAAATTTCATTACTGAGTTCCTTATAATAAATATAGAATATGGATTGCTGTAGACTTATTATTATCCTATCCCTAACCTCAGTTATAAATTGGCATCCAATGCACGACAAACACTGTTGATTCAGGAGGGGGAAAAAGTAAAAACCAAACCGAAGTTATTCACTTGCTTTTGAACTAACATTTTTTTCATTTCTAATTCGTTGAAGAATACTGCCGTAATTAAACAGATTTTTATTGGAGTTTTTCTCTCTACATGTGTATTTTAAGGAATTTATATGTATCAGTAGTTTATGCAGAATGTTTCTTATACACATGTAAGCACAAAAAAAAAAAGTAATTCAAATATTAAGGGAGTTCTTCATAATTTCTTCTTTTTAGCCTTGAGCTAACCTTCACTTCTGCTCATCGGATTTTTCATTCAGTGGGTGGGATTTATCGACTAATATTATGTGCATCCTTCGTGTTAAGAAGCTATTTTAAATATTATTAAGTAATTTCCCCCCTTAAATTACGTTATGTAAAGTCATTGATAAGACATACATTATCACTTTAACATCCCTTCATTATGGATCTTCGGTTGAATCTAATCTCAACACTTTACTTTAGTTGAAAGCAAAATATAAATTATTAAATTATTGTAAGCTTTCATTTCATTAAGACATTGTAACACTTTCATTCCTCTTCATAACTGTCTCCTATGATTCACAGTCTCAGTGTAATCACCAGAGCATTTATAAATTACTACATTTTTCTAATTTTGTTAATTTCTTATTTACTCTAATTATTTTTATTTGATTAAAAAATTTCATGTTTTATATATATGGTTTTAATACTATTATATTAGATAACGACAACTTTTAAAAATACTGATTAAGTGAGACATCTTGAGCAAAGACAAAAATCAGTAATGTTATCAATTTTTTTTATTGTTCAGGCACTTTACATGATTGGTTACTGTGAACCGACAAACAGAACTCATCAAAACTATAGTTGACCTAAACTTGTTATTGTAATTACTCAGAACTGTATTTCACACAATCCTAGTGATCAATGCATTAGATGTACACTCAATGGTTACTAGAGCAATACTAATAACCAGTCAGTATTAGGAAATGTTTGTAACATAGTCAGTGCTGGATGGGGTGGACCTAGCCCCATCTAGCCTAACTTACTGGATAATTCCAGAGAACTCCCAAACAAAACCAGCAGTAAGCAAGCTATCAATGCGTATTCTGTTAGAGGGACTTATACTCTATAAATAACCCCTTGATGGTAGATAATAGACACTTTTAAAGCCTTAAAAAATGGATTAATTTAAATGTTTCATTAAATTTATATGCACGTCAATGTTTATTATTTCTTAAATACAACAAATCTCATTGAGCACCACATGACTTCCTTGTACTAATATTAAATTAAATAGAAAAAAAAAATTGAATGCACTTCATTTATTATTTCACTTGAAAAAAAGTCCGTCACGCAGGGGCTGCGTAAACTAAGTAGATTTTCCACGTGAAGTTTTATAATAAAGAAATTTCAGAATAGAGAGCCAAACAGTTACGGGAACGGCCCGAACTAGCTCTTGACGGAAACTCACGACTAGACCCGAAGTTAGCCGATCTCATCTCAGAAGCTAAATACTGAAAAGTGCAAATATCTCGGTTAATATTCAAGATAGAGAATAAATGTATATAACAATATTTATAAGACATTTAATTTGCAATATGATTGGTTCTATACAATTTTTCGATCCGATGCATAATAACGGAGATATTTCGAATGTTTGAAAATCCCCCCTCTAAACCCCCCCTCTCACTGGTCCGATTTCAGCCGTTAACGAACTTGATCTTCCTTTTTACATAAAACGATTAAACACCGAGTTTGGTGACGATTAAACAAAAATTGCGACCGCTAGAGTGTTAACAGACAAATATATATATATATATATATATATATATATATATATATATATATATATATATATATATAGTTTTGAACGGACCTCATTTTCGTCATCTCCTGGGTAGGATCGATGGACATTTGAGGAAATTTTTCGAAAATCGCGACATGAGTACGACCTCAATAGCTGATTTCCCTTAAGGGAAATCTGCTAATAATATACGATACCTACATATATATACCTCCCTTCCAATATACTGGATCAAACTATGACGTGGATCATAATTTATAGATCTCTTCATGATAAACAAAAATGGTTCTATACAATTTCTAATAGGTGCTAAGATATTTACAGTTTATTTATTTTAACCCCTATCCTTTTGTCGGTTAATATCAAAACAGAATTTGCACAAAATAGACGATGCAACAGTCTTAAATATGAAATTTTAACATTCTAAGGCTAGTTTTATTTGAGTTAAGCAAGACAAAAAAAGAGTTATGTCAAAATGGATAATTAAGTTGAAAGATGAAAACTGAAACTTATACACCGCGGAAGAAAAAAAAATACCAAATCTGTTACTATAAGATGTATATCTTAAAATCAGTAAAGAACTATTCTTATTTTGACAGAAATAGAGAAGTAGAATAGAATCGAAGAGTGACGTTACAGCACATTGGGGAACCTTTATTTTTATATATCTTCATAAACTTTTCTTTTTTGTAAAACCAATTATTTAGATATACTTTCGTTGCATAAAGTGAATGTTTGTTAACATATTTAATAGTATTAAAGAATGAAAAACATCATTTTAAAAGAAAAAATTAAGAAAGTATTCTTATTTCTAAAAGGGGCCCAGCGGCACTAATCTTACTTGGTTAACCTAGAGTCGTGAGTTAGATTCTCAACTGAGCATAATGAATTTATTTAGTGACGAACTCATTAAATAAAATCCATAGTCTTATGCTGGAAAGGCTGGCGACCTGTAGAAACTTTGCATTAGCCTTAGTAGCATAAAGTAGACGTAAATAAAGGACCATAATAAATAACATTATTTATGAAATAATTCCATGGCAATTAATAAAAAAAAACATAAATGATGAGCATGAGTATGTTTGTACTCTGCTTTCTAATTTTTGTTTACAATTATTTAGTGGGCTCAGGTTAGCCAAGTGAGTTAAAGCGTTAAAGATTAAGAATCTCACATGGTAAACCTAGAGTGGCAAGTTCGATTCTCGTCTGGGTAATAGGAATTTATTTAGTGACGAACTCATTAAATAAAATCCTTAGTCCCACCCTGGCTAGAAAAGAGTGGTAACATGTAGATAACCCGTCCCAGTTAGCCTTAGTAGCACAAAGTGAACATTCATAAATAAAAAAATAATCATTTAGTAATTATCTTTGAGTAGCATGAAAATATACTGTCCATTACGTTACTCTTATGCTTAGCAATTAAGCCAAGTCCTTGAAGGAGAACCATTGCAGAATTGAGACCCATAAATCTAGAATTGAATAGTTTAGATTCGGAGACACGACAGTTGGTGGATTCAGCAGAAAAATAGTAAAGGGAACATGATTAATTCGAACGGTAGCTCCCGGTACAAACTGCAGACAAAACAAAAATATTATAGCCGGAAAAAGAGAGGCCTGCCGTAACTGATTAATAATGAGCAGCCACCACAGTCCGTAATGAAAAGCTGATATGTTTATCAGTTCAACTTGATAGGGACGGCTGTTAAGCTTTATTGATAGTTAGTGATCCATTTACAAACTAATTAGTATGGTTTAATCTTCAATATGTGAGTCATATGTGTACTATAGGGATAAATCGGGAGTAGAGAGCTTCTAAACCTCTCCCCAAGGAGAAGTGGTACAAGGTCGGTCACTTTCGCTTTTATTAAATGCGCAAAATGGCTAATTACTGTGTTGTTGGTCTGCTTGTAGTTCCAATTCCGCCTGGTCGGGGGAGTATTCTCTGACATACTGTTTTCTGAACTGATATACTTATACAATTCGATTGTTTGCCGGTTATCAAAATACACAGACGTTCGTGAATGTTGAGGATTTGTATGTTATATTTTTTTCTTTTCAAAACTTTGTGCGTATGCGTTTACCATGGGCGGCATTACACATTGAAGTACTTTTATGTCATTAGGTCTTAAGAGTTTTATTAACTGCTACTTGTTTTATAACTTCTATAACTGAGTCCCTGGTTAAGCTATGGTCTTAACCAACGTAGAGTCGTAGGTTAGACTCCCGCAAGGGCTATGGGAGTTTATTTGGTGGGTAGTAAGTACAATCCCTAAACTCCCACTGGTTAGGAGATGATGGGCACATGTACTTAGTCTCAGTAGCATAAAGTTTATATGCACACAGACACACACACACTCACACACACACATTTCAAAAAAACAAGTGGGCGTCGATAAATAATATTTGTTTTCAGATTAATTAACAGTTGACATTATAATCCGTCAAACAGATTTACCAATTCTGGAATTACACACATGTGTTTTCATATCACATTCTATTCTCAATTTCCCCTTACTTATTACCCTCTGTAAACTAAACTTAAACACATGTTGAGATGTTCAATATTATAGCTTAACATCAATCAAGGATTGGTTCACTAAAAATAAATACTGTTAACATTTGCGTTAGAGAATAACAATGTTAGTACATTACTACGCCAACAAAATTGATATGTAACATTTTTCGTCCCGAAATACTTAGATATTTGTGATTGTACATTTCCCTTCTAAATTTCAGCCATTAAAAAACCCGGTCATTGATTTTATATGAAATGTTGATTAATTGAGAGTTGCCATGTAATTTGAGAAAACCAGAGATTTGACATATAAATGTATTTACAGAAACAAACACCTAAATACTCCTACTGACAAGCGCTCGCGCGCTTACACTTGAAAAATTACTAATAATTAATACATCTTAAATTAAACATTCACGGAGAATCAGATAATTGCCACATCCATGATCCTAATTAATTAATAAAATTTGGTTTTGTTTCTAGTTTTTCTACTTAAAAAATAATTAAATCTTCTAAATTCTCTAAGTATGATCATTTTTATTTTCTAATTGCCTTATAATCTTTTTACATGTTGCCACTGGAATAAATTAAATTAAGGTCTTTAATCTCCAAATAACCTGTATCTTTTGCTCTGCAAAGTAAGAAATTAAATTCGTTGGAGGATCAAAGGAATATTTCTATAACAAACAGCAAAAAATTAAAATTAAAAAAGGCTCATCTTGGCGGTTTTCAGTCTGATTTAAATCTTTTGCTATTTTTTCCCAGTTGTGCTGATAGAAACGAATGCGAATTCGTCCATTGTCGTTTGACCCTTCTCAATTACGACCATGACCTTAACTCTTTGAATACATCAACGATTTTATCAAAGAAGCATCGATCTAAATATACTCTTAAATGCAGATTTGGAACCGTAGGTACTAATAAGAATTTAGGAGCTGTCACATAACTATAGATGTACATAAAGCTGGCAGCGCTAGTTCAAGCAAAAGTTGCTGAAATTCTGACTAGCATCCCAGTGTTTGTAACAGAAATTATGTTTTTCACAGCTTTTTGGAAAAGTTATCAAATGTGGCCTTAGTTATTTGTGAATTTATATGCAGTGATTTATTTGTATTTTTGACAGTTTTCTAAGTGAGTGAATGCAGTAAGTATTTTTGCAAGCACTTATATTTCCTAATTATCCTACTTTTAAAATTATGAACCACAATAACCCATTTTATTTAAAATACATTATTTTAACGTTTAATTTTCTAATTATTAAAAACTTTAATGCTTAGTAGAAAACAATTTCTCTTTTCCGATTATAAGACTTTCTATTATCAAAAAAAGGAGGTCAATCTATTTAGTAGACTATCAACTTAATTATAATAAACTGTTTCAAAGAACAGGAAAAAGTTAGTTTATAAATTACAATTATTAGATATTAATGCTTGCTGTTTTAAACTAATTTTTAATCAATGTCAGCTAGGTTGGACATGTGAGTTAAGACGATGGCCTTAATGAATTTGGTAAAACTAGGATTGTGGATTCGTTTCTCGCGCAGGCAGTTGGACTTATTTTGTGACCATCTCATTAAAAAATAAGATCCTTATTCGCGTTATAAAAGGGTGGCCACTTTGCAGATAACCCTTCCCGATCAGCGTTTTTAGATGTAGCATGGAGGGCGTTAATACATAGTTCAAGAAATAATATCAAATATATTCTGTCTTGCGATTGTTTTGAACAGAAGAATACCCTTGTTATTGGCAAGAGAGTGATCAGCTCGATTGTTGACAGCTTTACTTATTGTGTCATTTGTGGCACGTGCTTGAAGAAGTCATTTCTGGTTTTCCGACTTGTTATGACACCTTTAGTGCACTGCATGTATTGAGTGAATTGGTTTAATTAGCAATGCCTTTAGAGAGCTGTAATCTTTTGATATGGAATGAAATTGAAATGTATTAATTTAAACAAAAGAAGGGAATCGTAGACAAAGATATCATTGATGAAGAAGGATCTTCCTTCTTGTAGACACTGAATATTTGTGGAAAAAGATAAAAATGTTGACAGAAAAATTAAAAATACTTTTTTCAAAGATAAAAACAATAAAAAGGCCTATCTATAAAATAAATTGTTAAATTTTATTTATATTTGTTTAAATATGTATTCTGTTAAAGAATTTGTTTAATCGTCTCACGTAAGCCTGAAAATTAGTCTGTTGTTGGATAATACATGTCTGGACACATTATATTAATTAAGATTTCGATTGTAAAACCAAATGAAGCACGAAAATTTCAATTACAATTTTCATTTCACGCCAAATGAGACTTCATTGGCATTCGGGCCAGAACTCAATGGAATAATTTTAAACAGTTACATTAAAAATAAAATAAAATAGCAAAATATTTTTTGTGGAATTTATTTCACTGCATGTCTTGGCTGAGCATTTAACAGGGCTTCTTCAGCGGATCTCCATTTACTACTATACTCAATAGAGGAACTAATAAACAATAACGTACATCGGTTAGGAAAGCCACATTCCAGACAGGAGTAACATTTTGGCCAGCATGGTCGGTTAAGAATTTGCCCAAAATTTGGATTTATTTTCTAAAAGAGAAAACATATGTCCTATTTGGAGAAACCAGTAAGAATAATGGTGGTATGATTCTTTGGTTAATGTAGTTTTAATTCATTGGTAATAGTTCGGAAATCAACAGAATCCAGGTATCCATGGCAAAGAACCTGTGGAGGGGCGATGCGAGACGTAAAGAAGTGAAGGCCAGATTAACTAAATCAAATATATTAACAGAAATAATAAATAATGATAAAGTTATTAACAAAAAAGGTCTATCTACGGCCACACTTCAGACTCCCGTTTTCACAGTTAATAATTACGCACTGTAACCTAAAACGTGGTTCACTATTCGAATGCCGATAGAAGACTCACTAAGCCTAACCTCACTAAGTTATAGGGGCTTCTCTATAGCAACGTATAGCAGCGAGATACTCGCGAACACATGGAAATTATGACTAGCTGTCAAGGTTATTCAAGTACCTCGCCGCTACAAACCCTTATGCCCTATCGTACTTTTTGCTCCACAGTCAGTCCGTGGGATAGGCCATTGCTTGTCAAATGAAAATAAATCTTGCTGAAGAAGAATATCTCTATTCGAATTGAAATTTAAGGAATGTTTAGTTTAAATGGAGAAAGATAACATGCTCACTAGCTCAGGACCCTGGAATTTACTTATAAAATTGTATGTAAAAGATCAATTGTTTTAATTTATTAGAACTTAAAACGGTGTTATTTGACAGAACATACTAAAACGATTAAATGTGATTACCAATCAAACAAGCTGATCTCTTTTTTTAGCAGATTTCCCTTAAGGGAAATCAGCTATTGAGGTCGTACTCATGACGCGAGTTTCGAAAAATTTCCTCAAATGTCCATCGATCCTACCCAGGAAATGACGAAAATGAGGTCCGTTCAAAATTATATATATATATATATATATATATATATATATATATATATATATATATATATATATATATATATATATATATTTGTCTGTTAACGCTCTAGCGGTCGCAATTTTTGTTTAATCGTTACCAAACTTCATATTTAAGCGTTTTACGTAAAAAATGAGATCAAGTTCGTTAATGGCTGAAATCGGACCAGTGGGAGGGGGGGTTTAGAGGGGAGGATTTTTGAAAATTCAAAATATCTCCGTTACTATAAGTCGGATCGAAAAATATTATAGAATCAATCTTATTGCAAATTATATTTACTATAAATATTGTTCTATACATTTATTCTCTATCTTGAATATTAACTGAGATATTTGCATTTGTATTCTGCATGTGCTCGGCAGCAGTGGCTATGTTCGGACTTTCCGCCGTGAGCTCTGGCGGCCGTTTTTGTAATTATTCGTCCCTCTCGTGAATAGGTTTAGAGGTTACTTACTACTACAGCTGTTATTAGGCAGATTTCTCTATTGTAAAACTTCATGTGGGAAATCTGCTTAGTTTACGCAGCCCCTGCGTGACGGACTTTTTTGACTATTTGGATTTTGAGACGACCAACTATTCATAAATATATAATCTCCTTAAAACTAGAAGTTTCTCGCACAGATATTATTTCTCTCTCTTTCTCACACTCACACGCGCGCGCGTGCTTTATTTTGAATAGGACCGATTAAACAGTGCACTCCAACTGCTTCTTTTAAAGTATTGTTTTATTATTATAAATTTTGATCCCCGACATGTTTCGAATTTCCTACTCGGTTTGAAGGAGTTTATTTATACTTTTAAACTTGAAAATCACTTTAAGATGCATTGACATAAGCTTGTTCTACTTCCCATATATTGATTTTGGCTACATTTACATATTAAAAACTTATATCTGATTATATCACATTTATATCACTGTTTTGGTTGTATGACTAACACATGTCAACGTCATATCTACACGATTATGACATTAATATTTTGTTACTCATACTACCTGCCTCCTTATCGGTCTAGTCAGGGGAACTTATCTATTATAATTTTATAATTCTTTTTTTTCAGATTTAAATATTTGAGTAGATTTTAAGTGCACTTTTGATGTACCTTTCTGATCTTGTTGAAAATTTAATTATATTCAATAGGTTTTCTGTAAATTCTTTTGCTAACTGGAGTATTACGAGATAAATGAACAAACGAGATATGTGCTTTGTTTTGTTTTTATCCTTCAACAGGACGCCCCCCCCCGCTCCTACTCATCCAACACTAGAAGTAAGCAAATGCATTTCAAAACTTCATCACTGTCTGCACATCCCTTAAGGGAAATCTGCTAGTAGCGCATGTTGACGTTATTCATTCCTTTAATATAAATAAAAAAAAAAAAAAAAAAAAAAAAAAAAAAACCTTCTGTAAGATATTTTCATGAGATATCAATAAATGTTGGCTAGATGTCAGAAGTCATTAATGCCAACGATTTTGATTGGAAAGTACATCCTAAACGCTTTCGAAAAACGATTTCAACACACGCAAAATCTTTTGAGTTAGCGCATGTTAAATAGTTTTTCAGGCGGGTCTGCTGATTTTACAGTGTATTGTTAATAGTTTGTATTAACAGTATCTTCTTAAGTGAGACATTGAGGCATCTGTGTTGAGGCGTAGGACATAGTGCTCTTAATAAATATTGAGTCGTGAGTTTCATTTCTGTGAGGGCATAAGAAAATCAAATTTTTTTCTACCATGACAAGATAAATGGTTGATAACCGCCAAGATTAGCATAAAGCGAATGTTAGTAAATGAATCTTTTTATTATAATTATTTATTTTTTATTTTGTATTGTGGTGAACAATGATGGAAAAGTGCTACGTGGCTAGAGCTCAGGCAGTAAGCTCGCACATCATACCTAATGTGAGAATACGACGTTGAACAGTTATCCTTATCAAATATGCTTTCTTGGTCCGTCAAGGTCTGGTGTTATTACTTACTTGTCTTTCTACACTATTTTATATTTACTTAAGAGTGGATATGTTCTGTATGTAGTAAAGTATACCTAGGAACCAGAATCTACTCCGACTGGAAGGCAAAGAATTATCACTCTATTTTTGGAAGGCAGATTTTGAGCAAGTGGACTGATTCATTAGAGAAGGCATAAATATAGGCGAACAAATGTAAATATATATATATATATATAGCGAATATATGTAAATATATTTTGTCTCTTTTTTAGCGTTACAGTGAAGGTCACTCTATTTATGACTCAGTTCAGCCACCCTAGGAATGTAGGGCAGCGAACCTTTGAATGGCTATTACATTTTGTCAAATATTCATAAATCATATATCTTTTCGGATTTCCATTCAAACATGTGAGCCCAACTCATGAGTTGGAGTTCCATTTTATTGAGAAAAAAATAAATATTTCTTTATTTATATTTTCAATGAATTTCAACGATTGTCGATTTTTTAAAACTGTGAAATTGCTGTTTCTGAGTGTTTTATTATGGATCAAAGTATGCAAAGTTCATTATCTTGTGAGGTGTTTGTTTACCTCTTACTCAATCAAAATGGCTGCGGTTGTATACAAACCTGACCTCTTACAAGTAACATTGGCTACTAGATGCTATATCTGCTTTTAACATATATCCCTGATGGCAAATCAGCTATTGGGGTTGTACTCATGACGAGATTTTCGAAACATTTCTTCTAATAATGACCTAGTAGATGACGAACATGAGGTATATTATATATCTGTATATAGATATCTTATTGTCTATGTATTTGTCTGCTCCGGTCTAGCGGTCGCAATTTTTGTCTATAGAAGGGTTTAATATAAAACTAAAGATCAAGTTCGTCAACGGCTGAAATCGGACCTGGGGAGGGGGGGATTTCGAAATATCCCCGTTATTAGTAAGGAGATGACGAAAACGTTCCGTTCAAAATTTTATATATATGTATATATATATATATATATATATATATATATATATATATATATATATATATCTGTTAACGCTCTAGTAGTCGCAATTTCGACATGTAAATACGTGATCGATACACGACGAAAATCACGTCATGAACACAACCTCAATAGCAGAGTTCTCTTAAAGGAATTCCACTAATATATATATATATATATATATATATATATATATATACACACACACAGGGTAAAAATGGTATTTCTATATTAATCGATAACTTTGGTAAATTTTCTTCATAGCATCTTGTACTAAGGAATGAACGCAGTAAAATGAAGATCCTGGGCCCGTTAAATGTAGTCAGCTCAAGGCTTAATCAATAAAGTATTGTTGTCGAATTTCAAGGTTGTATTGACACAATATTTTTTAATGCCCCAGCCAATTGACGCGTTTTCGTTATTTATCGTCTCAGTTAACGTTGAATAAATATTGATGGATAATCTTCTTTTTGTAATTTTTTCTTTAATAAATATATCGATGAAAGATTATCATTTCCCCTTGGTCATGTAATCTGCTGCATTTCGTAACGATACTGAATTTGTTCGTTATCTCCTATTTTAATAGGTTTTGTAAGTCTGTAATTAACGAAATATCTGTTATCTGAAAAATATTGTAACACGTTCATGTAAAATTAACTACAACAGGAAACATTGTAGTAAATTTTACACGTGGCTTTCTTACATGTTCGTTCATTGTTTTTAAAACTTATATTAAGGAGATATTAAGAATTTTCGAAAATCTCCCCCTCCCCTCCAGCCTGTACGATGTCATCCATTAATGACCTTGATCTGTATTTTTGAATAAAAATCTTAAATATCAAGTTAGGTAACGATCAAACAAAAATTACGACCACTAGAGTGTTAACAGACAAATATATAAAATTTTGAATGGATCTAATTTTCGACATCTCCTAGGTAGGGTCGATGTACATTTGAAAAAAAAAAAAACAAATTCGAAAAAGAAAGGTTTCCCTGAAAGGAATTCTGCTAAAAGAATATGATACTCTGAAAATGAAATAATCCACTTACTAAATTCTTGTTCTTGCAGACTGATTGTAAGATAGGTTACAATCTATCTAGAAGGAATTTCTAAAAACTCCGAGGCTTGAGTTATGAGGATTACGTCAGGTCTTTAATAATTATAGGTTACTTAAGTAACCTGTTGATACCCTTATAATGGATGTCTTGATAAACAAGATTGGATACTTGAAGAGATTGCACAAGCAGTGGCCAGGAGGCAGCCCTAAGCCAGTCCTAGAACAGGTATCCCTGAAGGGTCGTTTCGAGATAACGGGCCGTCTATGATTAAGTGGTTATCCTATTATTCAATCAGTAGGGGCCCACACCCTTTTCAAAGTACTTCATCTTCATTCCATTCAGATCTTCTCTATGGCCTTAATCGACCATTGAATGGCATTTATGATTTTATCTGTGGTTTTATCTTGTTTACATTTAAGACAGTCGAAGAAGCAGTAGGGAAATACTTAAACACTGCTGCATGATAGTGTAAAAGCAACCTTGGAATATTAATCATTATTTGTTCGCGTTCACTGAAACAAACATGATATAAGGATTATAGAAAAAGAATCTGGGAGATTAATGTTTATGTTATTACCAATAACAGAATTTTAAAGTAAAATAATTATTGGACATATTTCTTGTGACTCTGGTTTTTGGAACTCATAGTTCGAAAATGGAATATTATCATTTCATAGCTACGTTGCCGGGATACGTTAATAATAAAACTATTTGTTATGTAAGACTTCACTATATACATTATTTTTATATTTCCCCTCCTCTGATGTATCTTTTTTCAAAACATCATTGGCCATATAATTACAAATCATGGATCGTTTTCTGTATTTCGGACTATGAAAGAATAAATGTTTCATTCCCCATAAGCGGTCCAAAGCACAACGTTTACATGTATTTTATGTGGGCGCCTGGAAAGTAAACTTTATATTCATAATGGTACACAGTATGTTCAGTGAAGTATAACACATTAACGGAGCAATGTTAAAAAATACCAGAAATAAATGGGAACCCCTCCCGAACACTTTCATTCCTCCTGCGTTCATCGTTTTAAATTATTTATTTAGGAGAATTAAACGAACTCAATCCATAATGGTAAATGGTCTTATTAAAGTAGCCACTTTGATAGTGAAACGTGATCAAATAAAATAGTGGTGCTCTGCTGGGCTTAGGAGACAGTCAAAGATCAGCATCACCTGCGTATATGTAAGTATGACTATTGAAATGGTGTGGGATTCCTGTTGTCTTATGCTCAATGAACGGAGACGTGGATTTATTTAACCGAATCCAAGAAATGACCAAAAAAAACTTTTTGCACATATTAAGGAAAAACCAACGAATAGATAAATTCCTTCAAAGGCCAAACGTGTTGATAGTTAAAGGTGATGCGCGATTCTCTTTGTTGTCACATTTGTCTTCGAAAATAGACCATTGGCTTTCGATACCGCCAGGGGGCGGGAGAGAAAGGAAATATGCTGACCTCAAAAGAAGGCTCGAGCAAAGATTTTCCTCCGATTATATCCATTATCATTGGCTAATTGGGGACATGGGACCTCAAAAACAACCCCCACAAATCCTAGCTGGGGTCGAAACGGTACATAAGGTGTTCAAAAGGTTGGTGATATGTGAAGTAGGAGATATTTCGTTTCGTAATTCCCCCTCTTTCCCTGGTCCGATATCAGTCTGTAACGAACTGGACTTTTAGTTTTAACAACAAAAATTAACGCTAGAATTTTAATAGACAAAAATACGACGACGGAACGGACTTCATGAATTTGTCATGAATACGAGCTAATTTTTTCTCTCGTAGTAAACACGTTGTATAAATCAGACGTAATGTTGGCTGGACTAGAAATGCATAGTGATTCAGTGGCATTAAGTGAAAATTGCATCGGTAGGGAGTGGAGTTTTCTGGAGGCTGAAAAGGTAAATTCCATCATGAATGAACTGCAAGTATATTTCTTAGCTAATAAGCAGATTTTCCACTTTCCACATTGCAGATCTTACATTATATCTTTATATATATATAATTCTACTGTACGTGTGTTTGGCACTGAACTCCTCCTAAACGGCTGGACAGATTTGAATGAATTGTTTTGTATGCGTTTGGATGATGCCCTGGATGATTTAGATTTACAAATCAGCCCGGCAGATGGAGCAGGAGTGGGGGTTCTAAGGGAGGCCTAAAATTAAAAATAGCGATATTTCGTTTTATTGGTTTTACGACAAATATGCACAAAATAAAAGTTGTTTATTTTGTTATTTAGAGTAACTTTTGTTATATTCACTTTTGTCGTATAACACAGTATAAACGAGATATACACTAAAAAATTAAAGTTGGGAGCTAAAGTGGGGGATTGAACCGCATTAACTCTTCCATGATTATAAGCTATATTAAATTTTTTAGGTTTGAACGGGAGTGGGGGTTATAAGGGAGGCCTGCATAAAAAATTCGTGATATTTCATTTTCTATTTGTTTTTAGGCAAACGTGCACATAACAAAAATTTGTTTTTTTGTTATTAAAAGTAGCTTTTGTTTTAAACATAATATTATTAAATTTAATATCCTTATCGCTTGAAATATCATGCAGGACAACGTCTGTCGGGTCCGCAAGTATATATATATATGTATGTGTGTGTGTGTGTGTAAGTGTGTGTTTCGATGGTACATCATTGTCATCTACCAGCTAGTTTCAATGGATTTTGGAATTTGACTCGTGAATACTACTGTTTGGTGTAAATCTGCTAAAACTGCTAGTAGTCCTTAGAGTTATTTTGATTAATTGCTTCCATTACTCCTCAGATTCACTTCTTTGTGGGTGGCGCATCAATGATGTTGGTTGGAAGGAAGCATAAATCATATTCGAACATACATATGTATATATACAATATATATATATATATATATATATATATATATATATATATATATATACTAGCTCAGATACCCGGCTTCGCCCGGGAATTCATTTGAGGCTGGATGGTGATGGTATTTTTTTGGCAAGGCTTTACTTTGCACAATATTTTGACATTTACCATTCCCAGTGTTTAGGGTTAATACCCGTCGTTTCTGCGGATTTGTTAATTATAAAATTAACTTTTTATGTAAGACTTCACTGTCCCTCCATATTGTCATATTTCCCGTTTCCTGTGCGTTATGCATAGATTTAAATTATTAAGGACAAAATATTATAATAATATATTATAATTTGAATTAATTTTTCCAGGTGAGGTACCTGGTAGTTCATATTGAAAAGAATTGATGAGCAAATTTCTCTAAATAACAAAATAAACAACTTTTGTTATGTGCATATTTACCCCAATACGAAACGAAATATCACTATTTTTAATTTCAGGCCTCCCTTATAACCCCCACACCTGCCCGTCCCTAGAAATGTTAGTATGGCTTATTATAAGGAAGGCGTTAGTGCTAATTCACATACAGAGTTTGGTTTAGTTCGGTTGAGTTTTTTGTGCCAAATAAAATTGTTGACTTCCGCAGTAGTTTTTAACGTATAACTCATTTATACTTAGGTATACGACAAAAGTGTATATAACAAAAGGTACTCCAAATAACAAAATAAACAACTTTTCTTATGTGCATAATTGCCGAAAATGCACTAGGAAACGAAATGTTGCTATTTTTAATTTCAGCCCTTCCTTATAACCCCCACTCCTGTTCGTCTCAGAGAATATTAACATAGCCTAAAGTCTAAGTTGTGTTAGTAGTAATATACATACCGAGTTTCATAAAATTCGGTTCAGCCGTTTATGCGTGAAAAGGTAACAAATAAACAAACAGACGCCAAAGGAACAAAATGCAGGTGTCTATGACATGTGAAACGAAAAGTTATCGTGAAATTTCTCGAAAAAAATCAATTTACAGACAGAGGTTACAAATTTATATATATATAGATATAGGTTCACACGTTTCCAACTATGGCACTTATCAAAATGCTTCAATCAAAATTTCTTTCAATATTCGTCAAAATGTTGAAAATCCCCACATACTCGATCAATTGGAGTTTCAAGGAGCACTATTGACGATAAGAACCCCTGCTTAAGATGATTTCAGGGACGCCGAGTTTTACATCCACGATGCTAATGATCAGGATTCTTTATTTAGTACAAATGTTTATCGAGTAATTTCATATACATCTTGTGAGAGCTGTTGTTTAGCCACGATAAGAAAATTTCAAAGAAAAAAGCTAAGCCATTATGCCCTAAAGAATACATTTAAATTCCTTTATCCATTTGGCGTAGAACCATAATTATAATAATTCATAATTTAATATTTGTTTTTTAGAATTGTAAATAAATAACAATCAAATAGCACTTCTTAGACCTTTAGGCATACATTACTGAATAATAATTGATAATAAAATAATGTCTTAAACACTAAAATACTGCCAATTGAAATTTTTTTTTTTTTAAATTTGGTAGCACAGGGCATTTCAATAATTGTCTGGTACTCTGCAGTTTACCTGATGCCAGAAACTACGCTTTAAAACTTGTCTTGGTTTTACATTACAAAGTTTTCAAAGTTTGATTGATCATCTGTATGAAAAAATCACTTCAAAGGCTAAAAATACTTTTTATCGGACAGTATGTTTCAGTTGATATCTCGTTAATCTATCAGGTACTGTGGTTAAACTAATATTGGAGAACAATCAATGTATTTTTATCGGCGTAAGCAGGTGACTTGTCTTTCATGTTTTCCGCAACGAATGAGTACTCCTGAATATCAGTCTATTAATTCGAATGGGCCGTTTCATTATTTGGTGTCTGGAAAAGTTTGTTAAATTAACAGACAACAGTTGGAACTATCGTAGAAAGGAATTGAATGCTGCAAGTCTGAAAGGATGCTGTAGATAAGGTATGCTCATAAAACAAGAGTTTTATGAACTTAGAGCAAGAGTTTTATGAATATAATGCAAAAATGTTATGACGATAAAGTAAGTTTCCTGAACATAAAGCAAAAGCCTTATGAACATAAAGCAAAAGTTTTATGAACATAGAGCAAAGGTTTTATGAAAATAAAGCAAATGTTTATGCACTGTCAAAACCTTTCTTTTAGGTTTTTGGCAGTAGGGCAGAAACAGATCAAAGAAAGTATAATTACCAAAATGGAAACTTGAGAAAGTGAAGAGTTTTGTTACCGACGATGCAGAATGTAATTATAGAAGAGCTGAAGTTGACAGGAGAATAATAATTGCCTTCCAAAGTAATCGAAACATTTTAACTAACATGCATATAAGAATAGATACCAGGAAAATGTTTGCTATACCATTTGTTAGGAGTATATCGATATGATATATTAGCTATGTCTTCCACTATGGAATCAAACATTTGCAAATAAAAACATTTCTTTTCATGGTCTACTATTAACAATGCGAATTCGATAATCTTGAATTTAGGAAATCATTTAGAAACAGGAATGTCTGCATTTTATCAAGCGTTCCTATAAATTTAAATATATTGCATAATAGGTTTAGGAATAGCTGTAATTAAAACAAGTTCGTAATCATAATTGCCTCCCTTAAACCTTGTTACCGAGTTAAAATGGAAAAAAAAAAATAAGTGTCAAGTGGATATCATTAATTTCAATATTTCAAAATTAAATTCAAATGTCGAGACTGAAGGTTATCATTCTAGTTTTTTTGGTTTTTATTTGATTTGATAAGGAACTGAAAATTGCTTTGGCGAAAGAACTTCCAAGTCACGTCTTGTCAATGTGGGTGAAAGATTTATACATTCTTCAATGATAAGAGGTTATTGTCTTACACGTTTAGTGCTTACACTTTCTATCTTTAAATGTACCTTGTGTAAGCAAACATTTATTTTATTCTTTTATTCATTTACGGGAAAACAAGTACAGATTGAAAGCTACGAGTGTATATGAAGAACGCCAAAAATGTCAATAATTTTTTCTTATTATCTAAATATATATATTTGTGTGTATGCGCGCGCGCGCGTAAATATGTAAATAAAATTGTAACCTCTATCAACGTTGATTTTTTTTCTCAAAATTTTAAGATACTTTTAGTAGATTTCCCTTAAGGGAAATTAACTATTGAGGTTGTATTGAGCTCACATGGAATTGAAGCGATATCAACCATTTTTGGCCGTCTTCTTGATTTGATCGTTACCAAATGCATATTTAATGATAAACTAAATATCAAACTCGTTAATACTTTAAAGCTGCGCAAGAGCAATTGAGGTTATGATAATGTATAATACAAATTGTGAACATTTCGGTATAAGTTATTGTGCGTGGGATATTACGACATTAATGCCTACAATCGTTTTTCTACACGTTTCTCTACCTCGCAAAATTAATGGAGGTTATTTATATTTATTTATTTTAAGCATATCAGTAAACCCTAAAGATCCCTTAAAGAAAATAAGGGGTCATTTTTGTTTAATACCCACATCTATTTACATTATAAAAAAAAAACATGTTTAGAAAAAACATATATTTATTAACTGTTACAGTAATGTCCAAAATGTTGATATATCATCCAAATAACATCAAAAAGATTTTTGTGTTTGTTCCTAGGTCTCCACATGAATTCACATAGATAAGAGTCGAATAATCTTTTAGTTCCAACCTCTCCTTTATTCCTTCTTTTCGCTGCAAACCAGAGAGACAACAGATTGCGTGTCCGCTCCAGTTCACAAATCATAGAAATGTTCAGATTGGTTGACAGTAAAATGTTTGAACTCATAACTATGTATATGTATATAACTACTTGTATATTTCATCTTTCATTAAACGGCAGATATATTATAGTGCCAGAAATTTTTATTAAATATATTTTATTTGATTTTCCTAAAGGTTATAATTATGATTTCCTTTGTTTATTCATTCCCTTAGACAAACCACGCCCACCAACTTTTGACATTAATTCGTAACAGGTTTTATCACCAATTATTTCAATGGATGAATAGTATCTGATACGAACGAACTGTTATCTATACGTATTAAAGACTATGGCTTCTGTATGGAGTTCATCGTCCCATAAATATAATATAATAATCTATAAATGTACAAATAAAAGAGTCTTTTATCTCATTCTCAATGTCAGACTTATAATTACTAATTTTAAGTGGAAAATAAGTGACTTAGATTTTCTGATGACAATTTTGCAGAATGGTGTAGGAGTAAATATAATACGTCATATTTAACAAACTATATTGGAAAAGCCAAAACAGTGTCAATATGTCCAATGTTTGACAGATTTCCCTTTGGTGAAATTTCCTTTTGCGTTTGTTTTTTTTTTTGCCTCCCCCCTCAGTATTTCTGAAATTAGGGAGTATATTGATATAATTCTCTGCACATGTTCGTCCCATCTTTCGACACTAAGTACTGTGGAGTGGTTTATTTACAATAATAATTTTTCATGAAATACGTATTAGTTATTCTATGTACAAATACCATATAAATATAAAATTCATTTATCAAATAAGCAAATATACTTAAGTAAAATATACAAGATATAATTAAATCAATATTACAATGAAATATACGATATAAAATATTTGCAATAATGGGGAAAATAATCAATAACAAACCGAGTAAAAAAACAAATTAATAATACAGAAAAGAAAATTATAAAGAGAGCACATGATGCTTTTATCGACTAAAGTAAAGGAAGATTACTTGTCCTTTATTTATTTTTTAATTATTTTTTTTTAAAATATTTACCTTCATAATTTTTTATAATTTCTTTGATCTATAAATGGCATACAATCATTATTAAAAACAAAAATCAGATCGTACTTTGCAGCTGGCCAATTATGCCCACTAAGCATTTCGCAGTCAAATATTATACGGTCGTATGTCTGTTCTGATCGTCCGTCACATATGCACTGACTGTTCGATAATTTGAAACCTAAGTAAATATCTTCTAGTCGGTCCATGTACTATCAGTTATTCTATTATTAAATACTTTAACATTTTTCTTTGTTCTATATTATCTAAAAATGCGTATAAATGTTTACCTTTATTTGTGTTAGTCCATCTATTTTTCGATTGTTTCAATGTCTCAAGTCTTTAGACACACGTAAAATATTAATTGTTTTCTAATTTGTTGTTATGAAGTTTTTTGTTAATTTTTTGAATAGTAACTGCTGCCTTATAAATAGTGCATGCACGTCCGTTAGTGTGGCTTTGCCCCGCAAATCCTTTTAGTACTACAAATTGCTCAGCCTACTTGTTGAACAGATGGAGTCCAGTCTATATTGCTCACTGGAATCATAATTTTTGCCATTGTATATTACAAATACTCAACCAACTCTTTGCTGCTGCGTGCGTAAATGTTACTATAGATGTTCTGTAGTTTTTCCCGTGGTCTGTTATAATGTTTATGTTATGCCTGTCAGCAGGGTGTGTCCTCTTCGAATAATGTATGTTGTGTTCTATTTCTTGAATGCCATGATTAGCATTTTTCAACATTTGGTAATTGTATATTTCTGTTGAGAGTAATGAAATAGGGATAAAATGAGCTAGTAAGCATGCAGCTTCATATGAAATGGTTCCGTAACCTCTGACAGTTCTTATATCAAACAAGCGCTGTACTCGTCCTAGGGTGAGGTCATTTCGTTTAATAGTTAGAGCTTTGTAAAATAATTCACTACCGTAAGTCAATATTTGGTAACAGAGCTCTATTAAATATTACTTGTAATGCTTCATGCTGTAATTCCCAATTCATTTGAGCTACTTTTGATAATTGGTGTACTGTACTTAAAATGATTTACGTGTGATGTCCATTTCAATTTATTGTCAATGGTCCGTCCAAGGTATTTCATTTCTTTTACTTCCTTTAATTCTGTATTATTTAGTCCTATAGGTAATAGACGGTGTCTTCTTTTCCTTGCAAATATAATATATTTCGTTTTGTGTAAGTTAAAAGCAAGTTTATTATTTTGTATGACCATTATTTATTGCGGTTGTACTCATGATATTCGAAAAATACCCGACAAACGTTCCCAAGAGATGACTTACTTGAGGCCGTCAAAATTTAATCTTCTTATTCTGGGCCCAATTTGTGATATATTCCTCATATTTTAGTTGTTAGGGTCACCAATAAAAAAACATTTTTCTCCCCGCAGACTTTATTCAAAATTACTCTTATATGTCGTGCATTACATACTGTCTCTTCAGTGTTCATTCCTTTTCAACTAATTATAACATTAATTTAGAAAATGCTAATGATAATTCTTTGCTACATTTATCAGAGTATATTAAACAATTTATTTATTAAATTCAATCATATATTGTTTACTTACTGTTATGAAGTGCTCGTCGTAAGGGGAACGAGCTCTTCATAACTGAAATCTGCTGAAAAAGATTGTGAAGGTTTCCAGTGTAAGAATAAAGATTAATTTATGCACTAAATAATTTGTTCTTTTCTTCACATAAAGCAGTGTCCTGTAATATGTCAGAGAATATATAGTCTTTCTCTTGCAAATACTCTGTTCATATTCAAGATAGGGAGGAAAGTATATAACCATAATTAGAGTACATTAAATTAGCAAAAGAAGTATTGTGTATAGATAAAAAAAAAAACAATGTCAAACCGACTGTGCAATACAAAACAGTCATAACTTTAATTTTGAAAATGTGCAGATTTTGGGTAGGGAAAAAAACATTTAAAATTAAAATTAAAGATAATATGCACGTAGTAGAAAATAAGGAGGCAATAAATAAGAGAAAACAATTGAGATATTTAAAATATTTATCAAAAAATGTTTTATGAACACGATATGGGCTAAGAAAGTTTTTTAAAAACCATTCTTTGTAATATTAATTTATAAATATCGGACTTATTACAGTTAATTTAATATCAATTAGACTGATCTTAAATAAAAAGAGTGGAATTGCTGGTTGCAGATAGGCCTAGGTAATTATGGTTTAAATTGAAGTAGGTTATTTTATAATAATTTTTATTAATTATTATTAATTTTATAATAATTCAATAGATTTGATTAATAACGACGTGCTAAAACGTTTTTAGCGTATTAAGTTAATGAGGGTGACTATATTATATCATATATTATAATATAAAGATTTATTTTAAAAATAACGTTGATGGCTGTGAGTAGAAACAGCAATTTTAATTATTTAAATAGTAGGAAGTTGTAAAACAATGTAATTAACAAACTTTATTTCTGAGGTAGCATAGCAATAACCCCTTGAGGAGTGTAGACAAGCGAAGTGTGTCACAGAAAAAAATAAACGTGTGTATGAATAAATTAATATTTTTCTCTTCTATATGGCTCAATAAACTTTGCTAAATAATAGACGGTCATTATCTAAATCTACTGCATGTATATATTTATAAGTGTGTGTTTATAAAACCTATATTAAAGAAGATATTGACAAATATGGTTTGACATAAAATAAAAGTCTCATTTGTCACTGGAAAATTCGAATTCTCGTGTAGCGTATATGGTACTGTGGGAAAGTTGACTCACAAATATAGTCCATTGAATCCCTTGAAGCTGATTTCAGTTATTCCCATGGGTGGGCCGGCAGATAGGCAGGTAACAGACAAGAATTTCAATTTTTTTGCCATACCTGAAATGTAAAGAAAACTATCATTCTCAAGTTTAAATAGAATCTATGACAAAATTTAGATTTTTATCTATACCAAGATCATCCCTTGTTACTAATTATTTCTAGGTCAAGGAAGTGTATTGAATAGGCAGAGCGTTCCTGACCTAGCTTCTTCATATTGATTTATCCTTCATTGAGCTTTTCTTTGGTATGATGTACGAATTAGCCACATTGTAGTAGATTGAACATTATCTATAACAGTTTCTGAGGATTTCTCTTGAGGAAAATCAGTTATTCAGGCGGAACTCTTGACGCCATAATTCAATTTTCATACTTACATATGGGGGACTAGTAAGAGCCTCTTTCAAATACATATACCTAAATATATATATACCTAAATATATATATATATATATATTTAGGTACGTGTGGGTGAGGGTATGTGTTTAGATTACATTTTTAATGATAAAACATACCGATTGGATTAATGTATGCATTGAATTGTACCGCCATTTTCAACACAGAAGAATAGGTGTATCCTAAAACATACACAGAAAATGACAGCCATATACTTTGTGTGCGCATGAAGGAAGGAAATGCGATTCAATAAATGTTGACGAATTTATAAAAGTTATCATTGAATGGCACAAGTAAATAAAAATGTTTTCCTTTGATAGTTAAAGATTGGATTTAGTTTAGAAGTAAACGATCCTTTTATTTACATCACATGCCGAAAATGTTCTTCCTCTTCGGTTATTACACTGTTTTAAGTGTGAAGTGTGGACACACGTTTTGGGTTTACACTCGTTTTGGGATCAAATAAATGTAGTTTTCCATAAAAATATAAAGATGATTGCTTTAACTTAACTTCAGTAGAAAAACGTCCGTCACGCAGGGGCTGCGTAAACTAAGATTCTCCACGCGCTGGTGAGATTCCCATTTTCCCCACATTGGTAGAAAGCACCAGTCGTAGACCACCATATATTTTCTATGTCTAAGTAAAAATCCGCTGAGTAGAAGTGGGGGAGGGGGGGGGGAGGGTTCCTTAAGGTGTGCGCACACACACACACATATATCGTTGCCCTCGCAATTCTTGCATAAGCTAAGCATTAGTATAAAGTATCTGAATTTCGTTCTGGCTATCTGTGTAATAACCGAGAGACGTTAATTGGTGCGTTATCGCAAGTTGACTTTCGTTCTACTAAGTGTCTTATTTCTAAAAAATATATTCTAAACGGAATTTATTATTTCCATTTTTTCTGCAAAATTATTATTAACGATGATATTCACAAATACAAGTTCTGAATTTCAAGTAAACCCCCGCTACTCTCTGTGGTAGAATAGTATCTTATAGTGCATGTTAACAACATTCATTCCAATAATACATATTGTTAAAATTATCAATTCTACGGGGGGGGGGGGATGTACTCATGGCATACGAATATTTATTTTGAAAGTTCAATCGAGTTAAAACTTCGAAATTCATAAATGTAAATAACATTTTAGGACCGTAATCGTTATTCTAAAAACATTTGTTCTTTACATTTTCACGATAAAGCCACTATTAACGAAGAAACTGACGAATACATGTTTTGACTTCGAAATTCGAAGGTATGCCATGTTGAATCCTTGGAGCCATATACTCAAATGTATATATTCATTCAAGTCATCTGAGGCGTTTTTAAGTAATTAATCAAAAAACGGACGGACTGACAGATGAGCAAGAATTTTTATTTTGTCTATGGTTAGTTATAGTTAGCCCATTCCTGACCGTCGAAAATGATATTTATTTAATGGTGTTTTTTATTAGGGGCTCTCATTTAAATACTATACGGTCCAATATTTAGAAAATAATAAAAGAAAAATGGCTGAACTAGATTAAACCGGCCTCTAGGTTTGTTATTATTCAATAGTCTCTAGTGAAATATGGGAGGAATACGACATTGAACTCACTATGTGAAGATATGCAGCATATAGGGCGATTTAAAAGGTCAAGATTAGTCGCCCAGTCAATTACGTCACCTGATAAAGAACAATATACATCCAAAAAGATATCAAAATGGACGTATTTTCCATCCAATTAATAGTTTATTGATGCCTAGCCAGCTATTTGCGTTCATTTAAACATAACTCTGGGACCAATTATTCTGATTTGATAAGAAGATTCACTAGGGCCCTATTTCTACCTAAAAATCTATTTAAGTTCTTGAACATTATGACAAAAAAATCCACCACCCGGGAGCAGCGTTTGCTAAGCAGATTTCCATCTCATTGGACATTTATTCTTCATTTTTCGTGCAATATGGATCCTATGTAAACAGGGATTGAAATTGAAATATGAGCTGTTTAATGACCCAGGTGCTCAAATTAAAAATCATAGTCTTACAGAAGCCTGAAAAATAAAAAATGTTATATTCCCTTCAGGGAAATTGGCCTTTGAGGGGGGAGTTGGACAATGGAAAAAACTGATTGTAATAAGTACTACCTACAATTATTGTAATAAAGTACTTTTCGAACAAAGAGATTTATTCTGTATAATACCTCTTAACTTGCCAGCATAATTATTAAAAAAAGAACATGTAATATAATACTGTATATTTATATAAAAATTTAATATTTTCGTAATCATAATTCTTGTAATTATTTCTATTTGAGCTAAATGAATTGTATTTGATGTTTTTATTTTTATTTTTGGACATCACATTATTGCATGGGATATTCTCGAATATTGTGGAAATTATATCCTTGCCCCGCCATTTATTACTAAAGGGATTGTTTATAAGTCGACGCTTATGGATACAAATACCATACTTTGAACTAGCCAGTCGCCTCTAACTGTCCCATTAGAACTTCCTAAGAAAGAGAAACATCAGGCTTGCCTGACCCTGGTACATTCATGAACATGTTATATAAAATTTCACCACGTGGTACTCATGACGCGATTTTCGAAAAATGTCCTCACATGTCCATATATGTATATATGTATATATATATATATATATATATATATATATGTGTGTGTGTGTGTGTGTGTGTGTGTGTGTGTGTGTGTGTGTGTGTGTGCGCGCGCGCGCGCGTGCCTATGTTTGAGTGTGAGTTTATATATATATATATATTTATATATATATATATATATATATATATATATATATATATATAAAATAATAGATACATCAAGATACTGGTAACACAACACCACCTTGAATATTAAGTAAATAAATACAAACGGTTATAAGAAATCTTTCCCCTCCAGGTTGGGAAGCGTCTGAATTGTAAACAAATAGGTCTGGCAATCTGACTCTCACCGGTATTACTTTAATATATCTGAATATAACATATTAATTTGATTGAAAACTATTTACTATATCTAGTACTGTAATTAATAATGAGTCAGAATAATATCTCAATCAATCAAATTTTAGTAGTCCAAGAATTTAAGACGGGAGGGGGTCATAAGAACATATTTGCGTGAATGTTGTATAATAAAGGTCTCTTGAAAACAATATTTTGTATTTAAGGTTCGAATAATGTGGCTTATTACATAACCGAGTATTGTTAGTTTAACATGAGTAGAAGTGGGTGCTTGCTGAAGGCTGAAAACTATTAAATCCAAATATCTTGGTTAATATTCATGATACAGAAAATATGTATAGAACTATATTTATAGATCATTCAATTTGCAATACCATTGGTTCTATACAATGTATCGATCCGACTTATAGTAACGGAGATATTTCGAAGTTTCAAAATTTCGAGATTTACTATTACGAATATAATCTTAGGTACACGACTAAGCTTAAAACTATATGTGCTCGGAACGGTTTTTGACAGGAAATATGTTCATTATAGATAATATTTAATTGTAATGAATGCTATCCATGATTATGGCTTCAGTTACTCATAAACGGTGAGTCAAAAAGTGGAGAGGAATAGATTAGGAGCACATTTTCATTTATTCTTCATAACTAAAATTTCTATTCTATTAGTCCCCAAAAGTTACCCTTTAGGATTGGCTATTTCGGAAAAACAATACGTGATGAAGGGAAGTGTAATTGTACACTTTGAAGTCTTGCTATAAAAATATCATCATTAGTCAGTCGACAATGATCGCCGGGTACCTTAGCTAGTATATATATATATATATATATATATATGTCTCATAACACTCTAGTAGTCGCAATATTTACTAGCAGTAAGCTAGTGTATTGTAGACCGTCTCATTTCAAGCATAAATATGCCGTATTCTTTTCATCTGACAAGGAGGAGTGGGGTGGGTATTTAGAGAAGGAAGAAAATCATAATTTCTTTGTTACATTAATCTATTTATTCAATTAAAGAAACAGTGCCAATGAACATATCAAATTCAGCTTAAATTTAAAATGCTGTTTACATAATGATTTGATTTAAATGAGGGAATTAGCTAATAACCCGTGAAGTGATGTCATGAAAGTGGCATTGCAACTGAGAGGAAATCTGCTTATTTAACTCAGCAACTGCATGGGGACTTTTGTTTTCCTGTTCGGTGGCAGTTAACATATTATTATATGTTCATGTATTAGTATGTATTTATTTGCCAAATAGTAGTAAATATTTTACAATTGTTGAAATTAATTCGTTGTTTATTTAGGTTTTCGTTCAGAACCTCAAATTATTATTGATGCAATTTGAGTTTTACGATTTGATCATAACAAATGAAAGTATCAGATAGTCCTCATAACCTCATAAAGCACTAAGACAATTTCAAGTAATGATCTCTTTATATGGGCCATAATTGCGTAACATCTGTTAAGATTATTGTTACATTGACAACTTACGACTGATATGGTTGCAAATACTTATTTACACTTGCCTGTTTAGGACATCTCTTTAAAAATCATCAAATAACCGCCAGGTTACTAATGACTAATTACGTAATTATCCATTTTTACCAAATGACCTGAGCAGTTTGCATTATCACATAATTTTTGGAAGTATGTTTTGTTCCTTTATACAAATTTTATTTATTTTATGGATTATTGTATCGTGTGGACTCATATGTCACCTACTTTATGCTACTTGTTCTGATCAGAAGGGTTACTCACAGAGAAGAATATCTTCTGTAGTAAAGATGCTGGTGGGTGGGGGGGGGGGTTGTAATGTGTCTGTCCAGTACTAAAAAGTCCGTTACCCAGAGTTGCGTAAACTAAGCATAATTCTCACGTTCTGGAATGAACTGCGTGATCTTATCTCACTATTTATTCACTGTCGCTAAAAAGTAAGAAACCTAGATAAACCAGAATGGAAAAATAAGTTAGTCATGAAGTTTGTAGTCATATTTACTCAAAGAAAACCCCGGATGAGAAGACGTGGGGATTAATAACTCTTGAAATTAATATTAATGAAGCTTGCGGAATAAAACAATTAATGCAGAAAATTAAATTTTCAAAATCATTGGTAATCGGATTTCAACCCGGTATTTTTCGAATTTTTTATTCTAGCCCTCTCTTAACCGCATGAAATGGTTACATATTGAGTATGGTGTTGACCAAATAAAACTTATGTAGCCCATAACCTTAATCCTCAAATGATGATATCACACCTAATATAAAAGTCAAGTAAAGACCCTTTTTGATGTTTAAGCAAAGAATAAGTTTATATTAGCTTATTGTTAATTTGGGATAAGCTAGTATTAAGAAGTTTATATCAGTTTATTGTTAATATAAGCTAGGAATGAGACGTTTATATCAGCTTATTGTTAATGTGCTATGAGTAGGAAAAGGGCTTAACTGAATGCTGAAACTAAAAAATATAAATATCTCGGTTAATATACCATTTAGAGAAAATAATACATTGGAACAGAAATATTGCATATCACATTCAAATTAAAAAAAAATGGAATAAAGTACAACGAAAAATTTTCTTTCTTTATTTCAGTAGAAGTACAACTCATGTCCACATCAGATTTTTGTCAAGTTTGACGATCTCCTATTACTAATTTCCTCAAAACGTTTATCTCTTTCGATCAAAAATATATTCTCCAGACCAGATCTACGATAGAAAACCGACGATTTGACCAACTATTCCTTGTATAATCTTTTTAAATAAATAATAACCCACTTATTATATAAATAATCCACTTTTTAATCAAAAGACTTCATCAATCATATAGAATGAAAAAAGGATGTCACATAGTTTGAAACTTACAATGCATGTAAGTAAATAGTAACTTTTAGTTAATGTAGGTAAGCTCAACAAATTTGAACAATTCTCGTAGCCGCGTCCGACTGAAACTATATAGAGAATGATTTCTCATTCAGAATAAAAACTAAACTTTGAGCTTATAACAATAACTATGTCCTTCCGATAACCTTCACCTCCACAAGTTATAATTTGCGAGGAGAAAAAATAAACATCCGTCGCTCGTTAGTTTGAAATGTGCAGTCTTTGATGGAATAGCACTTATTTAATGAACCAATACTGAACCGAGGTCACCTCAGCACAATCATATGTTGGGAAACCTATTATTATCTTTAATAATCTTTTAAAAAATGAATAAATGAGCAAGTCATGTTACTACATTATATCAACTGGATTTCTGAAGTGTAAATAGTTTCGTCTCTCTACTCATGTAGTCAGTGGAAATGCTAATTGACTAAAATAACAATTTTGAAACTTTAAAAACTTTGAAATTTAGAAAACAAAATTCATATAAAAGGACCTTTTATCCATTTTGTCACCCAGAAATTAAACCTTTCCATTCCCATTTTTGCTTTAATTTTTAAAAGGTTGGTTTCGAGTGATTACACAAGGTTTTAAAAATATTAGTTGGACGTTATTTCAAGGAACATAAAATGTTCGGCTATTTATTCGCTGCCCTACTCAAACGAAAACATTAAGATGTATATAATTCATTATCGCCTAAGATTTTGCTTAATCCAATTTACCATTCAACTATTAAAATAAAACAAATTGTTGTCTTTACATTGGCCGTAGAACAGTCTTAGAACAAAGGTGAAATTTTATATAACATGTTCATGAATGTACCAGGGTCAGGCAAGCCTGATGTTTCTCTTCCTTAGGAAGTTCTAATGGGACAGTTAGAGGCGACTGGCTAGTTCAAAGTATGGTATTTGTATCCATAAGCGTCGACTTATAAACAATCCCTTTAGTAATAAATGGCGGGGCAAGGATATAATTTCCACAATATTCGAGAATATCCCATGCAATAATGTGATATCCAAAAATAAAAATAAAAACATCAAATACAATTCATTTAGCTCAAATAGAAATAATTACAAGAATTATGATTACGAAAATATTAAATTTTTATATAAATATACAGTATTATATTACATGTTCTTTTTTTAATAATTATGCTGGCAAGTTCAGAGGTATTATACAGAATAAATCTCTTTGTTCGAAAAGTACTTTATTACAATAATTGTAGGTAGTACTTATTACAATTAGTTTTTTCCATTGTCCAACTCCCCCCTCCCAATAATAACGGAAAGCCTGCCATTCTTATCCGGCCCCAACCAGAAAATAAATCCTCAATTATAATAACTTAAACCTTTTATCTAACTTTCAAAGTATGTTGATTGTAGTGAATGAATGAGGTTTTTATACGGTTTTATTTAGCTTGTACTGTTTATTTATTTATTTGGGTCAAATTTAGTAGTTGTAATTTTACCCCTTTCCTGTTGACCCATTGATCTGGTATTCGGTACACAACTTTAGTTCTGATGACAATACAATTTAATGTATTAAATATCTTTGTAAATCCAAGAAGGCCGCCGCTGCAAAATGGCTATTATACTTTTTCCTTCACAGCAATACGGGTATGAAATGAAAGGGCTTGACAACACACATTCTAGAATAGAAAACGCTTTGGAAAAAATGCAAATTCAATATGGCCGCTACCAAAATGCCGCATTACATATGTTTTCTTCAAAACTACCTCAGTATGGGTTTGGAATGAAAGAGATTGACTAGTAGAATATTGTACACTATGACAAATTTCAAATCTATGATGGCCGCAGGCACAATATGTCACATTTCATGTTTGTTTCAATAGGGGTAATGGGTATGGGTATCAAATGGAAGGGGTTTTTACAAGTAGAACACAGTGCATGGCGGATTACGAACTGTTTTTTACATATTACTGTTTTTTTTAATGCAAAAATAGTCAGGAAATAAACCTTGTAATAATGAGGCACTAAAGGAACTAAATAGAATGAGAACTTAAAACTAAAAATTTGAAAATTAAATAAGTAAAATAAATGTTTAAGTTAAACGGTTTTATTGAAAGAAAGATAAAAGTTATGAAGAAAATGAGAGTTAAAGAATAATCTAGATCCCAGGGGCCAGTCATCACACCACTCTACTCATCAATCTAGGGTGTTGGTGAGAAAAATAAATAAAATCAATTTAAAAATTTATATCAAGAGTTAACCATTCATATGATGACTGTAGCGTAATTTGAATAAATACGTAAATAGCATTTATAAACATTTTTGTTTACTTATTTTTTAGAATACTTTTAATTCGAAGGGGTTCTACATGTTTTCGTTTGAAGACTGCTCATGAGACTTAGAAATGCAATGTATAGGTCTTTTACTCTTTTCACAGGTGTTATAAGTGATGTTCAGATTAATAATTAAATTAATATGCTCCTAAGTAGGTCATTCTGATAGAAATTCTACCTGTTCCAAAGTTGTTTTAGTACATTTCCCTTAAGGGTTTAAACGTTTTATACAACTATTAAGCGTAGAAATGTATGTTTTAAGGAGAGATTTGCGAAATTGTAAATATTTCTGTTTTTTATGCGTCGAATCGTAAAAAAATTAGTATAGTCTTGCTAATAAAGTAATGAATGACCTTCAATTGTAGTTCTTTACATAGTTGTTTACTTAGAGCTTTAGCGTTTCCAGCTTGCAAAATCCTATACTCCATTACTACTCGTTTAAGATATATCATTAAGTTTAACATATATCGTGTGTTCAGCTCAAAAGTAGACATAGAGATTTGAATGGGTGATGGTGTCTTGAGTGCGATATTTCAGCACCTGGGCACTCTCCTTAATTAACGCAATCCTGACTTTTAAAAATTATAAAAAATAAAACACATTTAATAAACCAAGAAGATATTACTAAAAATAGATCCGCTCACAATAATAATTATAGATTTATGAACACATGTTTTCTTCGAAGTAAAGGAAACATTTTAATTGTGAACAATTTTGGTTTTAATATTTTAATGGAATGTTCCGTTTTGTACCTCCCCAAGCCATTTTGGCTAGTTATGGAGTGACGTCTGTACTTAGGTATTTACTTATCTAGCGCAACTCAAGACAAATTAACCTTAAAATGTTTTAAGTTAATATTTATGGTAACTGTAGCATCTTGTTGTGAACCTCTTTTTTTCATAGAAATCAACTTAATGGGAGGGAGGTGTAGAGGGGAATGGGAATAAAATAAAAAAACAAATTAGACAATTTGGAAGGCCAACGATAGAGTCACTGTATAAAACAAAAAATAAAGGAGAATAATGAAAGAAAACAAAATTCTCAAAGAGAGGATAAAAAATCACTAATCCTTACTTCTATCAAGGTTTCCGCTTTCTTAAATATAAAAAAAATTCCTCTAGGGTACAAAGAAAAATACCGGACTAACACAGATACTTTGAGTGACTTATAAATAAATATTAGCAACTTCAAGTCTAAGGTAAAAATTTATCAGTGAGCATCACTCTGCAGCCGTTAACGAAACCTCAACCTTGGAGGAAGTATGATAGCCAAGCTTTTTGCATGTCCTTTAAATATATATGTTAAGGTTAATGTTGTCAAAACAACATCATCCTATAATATGAACTGCATATGCTATTCATTTTTAGGTTAGAAAAAAATATGAACAGGGGCGTATTGTTTACTTATTTTAACAGATTATGAGATTAAATTTCTATTATTATTATTATTATTTATTAACGTCTACTTTTTGCAACTGAGGCTAATTGGGACGGGTTATCTACAGGTTACCACCCTTTTCTAGCCAGGGTGAGATTTTAGGACGTTATTTAATGAATTTCGTCACTAAATAATTTCCTTTGCCCAGGCAAGAATCGAACTCGCCACTCTAGGTTTACCATGTGAGAAATAATTTGTTACAATGAATGGTGTTAATATGATGAAGATAGATGCCCTAAACAGGGACATTTATGACACATGGCGGGTGCAGATGGAAGCTATTCTAATTGAGGATGACTCGTTGGGTTAGGGTAAGATCATGAAGCGGCATCTCTGGAATGGGAATTGGCGGACAGTAGGTCTAAAGCTGATTTTATTCTTACCATCAGCCCGAGTCAGCTGAAACAAGCGTAGAGGATACGCTACATCTCGCTAGGTATGGGAATAGTTGAGCTCCGTGTTCCAAACATGAGGGCCGGCGAACAAAGCAACAACCCTCTTAAAGAAGCTCACTCTCACGAGAATGAAGTGAAGAGATGACTTACGAGACCACATCGACTGTTTATTTGATGTTGATGGTAAATTAGAGAACATAGAAGTGGTTATAAATGACGATCTGCTCACAATAATGTTACTTTACTCATTGCCGGATGACTTTAATGTTGAGTTTATAGCAGCATGAGGTGGACCAAGAAAAGAAAGCAATGCATATACGAACCATGTTGCCTCTATATCTCAGAAAAATACGAAATCCAAGACTGGACGGTTATGGGGCTATTGTTTGGCTCAAGAGGAGTCCTCTATCAAAAAACGGTGAAGATGCTAATGGAATATGGACTGACAAAAGATGATCTGAAGGACTAATCCACACTTATTCTAAAATTGTCGATAAGAATTGTGAATCATCATTTATATAAAAAATAAACATGAAATATTAAGCTGCACTCTCCCCTCAGCCCCCCCCCTAATTAGCACCATTCAATTTATAAAATTCCAAATTTTCATACTATTTAAACAAAATTAAAAAAAAAAACAATATTACCAAGAAACTGGCAGATTAGGAGGCTGACCACGCAGGTACCCTCAGAAAGAGGGCAGCTTATTTTGTTTTGGCTGTCTCAGCCTTATGTGATACTGAAAATCCAATAATATTGTTTGAAGACAATCAGAGTTTATGAAATTTTGGATCAGCACCTAGATGTCTGAAGGTGCTTCGTTCGGGACCTTGAAGTTATCTGGAATACTGTCATTCGGAAGAAAACGCATTCGGCAGATTTATTGATGAAGCCATTGTTTCGTCAGAAATTTCATGTCTTTCATCAAAAATGGGATTATCCATTTGTTATGGATGATGTTGGTGTTTTCATGGTATGGTATGAACATATGTTATGTATTTTTAGGTTAGAATAAAATATGAACCCGTGATGTCTACCTATTTTAACAATATATAGGTGTTTACGTTAGCGCTTAGTTTCTACTTCATTCTCTCCTCCCATACAACTTAACCACTTCTCTCTCCACCATATCTCTATCGTTCCATTTCCTAGTTTAACAGATTGTAAGTACGTCTTGCGGTTTGAGAAGATCGATTTTAAGCAATTTTTAACTTCATATGAGCTCTAAATATTAATGGGCTTCGTTTAATTTTTATGTTATTTTTAGGGAGAACATGAGATTTAGGCCTGAACCTTCGGCAGTGGACTTATCCATAGAGGAGGAACATGCGCCGTTAGTACTGAGCAGTTCACAAACAGAGGAGAAGGTATTTAATAAATACTTTTTTTTAATAAAAAAATAAATATTGTCTCCAAGTAGCCTAAGTAGACAATCTGTAGTCTCTAAGTAGATAATCTTACTTTTTTGTTCGACCCCCCCCCTCTCTCTCTCTCTCTCCCTCTCCCTCTCCCTCTCCCTCTCCCTCTCCCTCTCCCTCTCCCCCTCCCCCTTTTTGATCGAAATGTAAACTATTGAAGCATCAGGCTGTTTTTGAAGCCATATACATTACATACACACACCTACATGGTCAAAGATGGCTGACATGTGAAATTCTAGAGTATTATGGGATACAAGATTGTAAACCTTTCATTACTGGATTTATTGGATTAAAATTGCCAAAATAAAAAGATATATTAATTACATAATGATGTGAGAAATATCCATCTTAAAATTTAAATGAATCTTGTTGGCCTTTTCCATTAGCCACAAGCTCTGAAAATGCACAAGCTATCCCTTTTTAAGCTAATATAATTGCTATATTGAAGATTACCAAATGTATTTTTAGATAACACCTAGAAGGATCTTTAATTGGTAGACAGCAAGGCAAATAAAACGTTATGTAAATTAGTTTGTATTGTCTGAGCCACAAATAAATAAGGTGAGAGAAGAATTTTATTTATCGCGTCCGGTATATCATACATCTTTCATAATTTAAAGCTAATTAACCAAAAATATTACAAATAATAAATGTTTCAATGAGGTTAGATCTTGGAATAGGGCTTCAGACACCTATTTGTTGTACGTTGACCAAGATTGAATTATTTTATTGCATGAAATTCTTCAAGTTTTCGTATGCAAATGCTTTCTTGTGAGATCCAATAATTGGTCGGCCAAAGGTCCAACGCATAATCCTCGTCTTATTTGTTTGTTACATACGAAACAAAGACTGCTGTTCTTAAAACTACATTTTGGAATACTTCTATTCTGCCCTTGATGTTGCTATCTGAGAACCAAAGTGGTTAGGTGAATGTTAATAAAGGTCGTATGAGTGATAAAGTTGTAGTAGCACTCGGTTCGTAATGCCACATGTCTATTAGTAGTAATAGCATTCGGTTCGAAATGTCCACTGTCTATTAGCAGTAGTTTCACTCGGTTCGTAATGCCACATGTCTATTAGTAGTAATAGCATTCGGTTCGTAATGCCGCCGGTCTATTAGTAGTAATAGCATTCGGTTCGAAATCTATGTCTATTTATCTGAGGATTCGATTGTATTAATCATTAGTGAGCCATGGCAAGTTTCAAGTTAATGCAATGTCTGTGTGTCAGTTTAGTACGAGTGCGGCACCATAACTTCCTTTTTAAATTGCGCGCCATTTAGTCGTTTGACGTAGTAGCGGAGCGCTAGTGGTCTTGTTCAAGAGGCGGGTCTTTAAAGTTTTGTACTAACACAGTTCAGTCGCAATCATGCGTTGGAACAGTGTGGAGCGTGCGTTTTCCGTTGAGGCCTACTTTTCGAGTGGTTGTTCTGTGATCGCAACCCAGCGTGCCTTTCGGAATCGCTTTAATTTAGCCCCATTGGCGCCTGTCCCAGACCGGAAATCAATTGTTACGTGGGTCACTACGTTCAGACAAACTGCAAGTGCAACAAGACGTAGAACTGGAGTCCCTCGGCCCATTAGATCACCTGATAGCATTGAGGCAGTGAGAGCTTTAAGTTTCCGATCACCACGGCGTTCTGCACGCAAACATGCGTCTGCCCTTAGACTTTCCGATCGTTCTGTGAGGAGAATTCTTCATGATGATCTTCATTTTCATCCATACAAGATGGCGATTGTGCAGGAACTTTCTGAACGGGACTTCAATTCTCGGAGGAACGCGTGTGAGGTGTTTCTGGAAGTCGTGCCTGAGGACGCTATTGTGTTTTTTAGTGATGAAGCCCATTTTCATTTGTGTGGATCCGTCAACAAACAAAACATGCGCTACTGGGCTGATACCAATCCTCGAGAATTGCATCAAAGGCCTTTGCATTCACCAAAAATCACGGTGTGGTGTGCAATTTCCTCAGGTGGAATTATTGGTCCCTGGTTCTTTGAGGAAAATGAAGTCACAGTGACAGTGAATTCGGACCGGTATGTAAACATGTTACAGGATTTTTTTTTTCCACAACTGGATGAGTTGGACTTTGGGGACGTTTGGTTTCAACAAGACGGTGCAACAGCACACACTTCTAGAGCATCGATGGCCGTTTTAAGGGAACACTTCCCAGGGCGCCTAATCTCAATTAGGGGCGACTTGGAATGGCCGGCCCGATCCCCCGATTTGGCCCCTTGTGATTTTTTTCTATGGGGTTTTTTGAAATCCCGTGTTTATGTAAACCGACCAAGGACCTTACAAGATTTGAAGAACAACATCCAGGAAGAAATTGCCAACATAACGCCTGCTATGCTGGTAAGAATTATGACAAACGCCAGAAATCGGTTCACCCAGTGTAGAGAGAATGGGGGACGTCACCTACCTGATTTGATCTTCAAAACCAAGTAAAACAAAACTTTATGTTTGTACCTACATTATATTAAAAAATAAAAATTTTCTGATTCGTACAATGTGTTTTATTAAGCTTTGAAAAAAGGAAGTTATGCTGCCGCACCTTGTATATTGCAGTGTTTCGTTCTTAGTAAGCTAATTAATGCCAGTATTGTTTATGTTGATTATTCTCTCATAATGTAATGTCCTAATTATATAATAGTATTTTAAAACTATTTTCAAATTACAACTAGCTGGGGAAAAAATAAAAAGAATTATTAACTATGATATCAGACCAGAAATTCAAAAGTTTTTTTTTTCATGGGATGACGCTTATATTGAAATAAATTAATACACTTGTGAATGGAGGGCATTATTCTTTCATAAGTAACTATCAATTTATTAGCGAAGCCGAAATAAAATTTAGTATGAAATATATCATAAGACGTCGCCACACTTGCAAAAAGTTATTCAAGAATACATTGGCTCTTGACAATGACATTTATCGTTAGTTACCTCTAATCTCAATTGCTTAATGAATGGAACGAGAACACTTAAACACGTTTTTATTCAAGGCAATTTTTGGTCAGCAACCATTGACAAGTATTTTAATTTTTTCAGGTGTATCAGTCATGGTAATTATTACTTGAAAAAAAAATACATTTTTTTAATGACCCTCGTTTTAACTCATCTAATATAATAAAAATAAATTATTTAGTCATATACAGGACAAATTGTGATTCAAAGTTATAGTTTAGTCAAAGTTTCCAACATCTCGATCCCGACAATTTTTGATCCATGAATAACAACGTTCCTGACAAAAGACAGGTATTATATATATATTGTTAATTTGTCTCTCTGATTGTTCATAGAATACACAATGCAGGAACATCCTAACAGTTACACTATCCATTCATATGAACTAGGTACATATTTTTAAAAACAATCACTTTTTGACACATATTACTAATATTTGGGAAGTTGTGAAAAAGATAGTTCACGAGTCCTCATGATGATTTTTGCACCAAATATCTGGAACTGTCTGAGAATCGAATAGTGTAATGTCCACAATCGGAAAATGTCAGCCGTAGGATCAAGAGCAGAGTTTCTACGGAAAGCCTTGAGATAACGGCTCCACGGGAGCGCTACCTGCTATCGCTTTCTCCAACTCCTAGGGTAAACCTTTTCTTACTGATCATGAAAAATGTTATATTACCTCTTGGGCATCTATCAGAGGAGGCACAGGAAGCCAGGAACAAATATATTCGGATGTAATGGCAATTATTCGCAAAAAAAAAAAAAACAAGTTGAAGGATGAATATTCAGAATTTATTTTGAAATCTGTTGCTATCATCAAGACAGCCACTGCTAAAGAAAACAACAAAACCTATCACGAGATGTTATGAATGATCTGAAAAGTTTGTTTCTCCAAACGAAAGTACAGAAGACTAGCAATATCAAAAAGAAATGGCTGATGCCCCATTAGATGACTTAGATTTTTAGTATGAAAACAGCCTTTGCCTTGACCTGCTCTTGTCCATGGGGTTAAGTACGATGACCTTGCTTCTTACTTGAAGTGCACCTGTCTACTCCGTTTTTAAAGTAGTGAATATTAAGCACATGTTTATCTTTAATTGGATATGCGATAATACTTTTTTTTAATAAATTTATAATATGAAAATAAACCAATTTAAATACGTTGTTTATTTATTTTCACAGTGAACGTTTTTATTTTATATATTTAATATTTTTATGTTTTTAACTATATGAATTGTAATATATATTTATTAGATTTTATTTAGAGAATTAACGAATCATAAATGCTCTAATGATGAATTATGTAATTGTTATTTTCTGTGATTAATTGTGAAGTTTTTGTTACATAAAAAATACGGAAGTGCTAGAAATGTCAGAGAGCACCTACTCTCATCCTTTACCCCCACCTTGACAAATGTAATACAACCTATATAAAACCGTGTTCGATGTGTTTCCCTTAAGGTAAACCAACCACAGAGATTGTTGTACTCATGACGCGATTTTCGAAATTTTTCTTCAAATGTCCATGCCCATGAAATGCCGAAAATGAGATTTTCACTATCTCGATCATTAACCGAGATTTCTACATTTTTTTAGTTGTTTGCCTACTCATGTCATATTAAAAATAAGCTGCTATATCATGAACCACGTTTTGCGAAGTTTCATTCATCTTTTACGGTGTAAGATAATCTTTAGTTTTACATAAAACTCATATATCGAGTTGGGTAACAATAAGACAAAACTTTAAACCCTAGAGTAGTTACAGACAAATGTATACTCGTACATAATGTACATAGTTTTGAACGGACCTTATTTTCGTCGACTCCTAGGTAGGATCGATGGCCATTTGAAGAAAGTTGTCGATAATCGCGTCATGAGTATGACTTCAATAGCTGATTTTCCTTAAGGGAAATCTGCTAAAATACAAATCCAAAGGAGCTAAAAAAACATAAATCATCAAGTGGTTATAACAAATAAATCATTTAACGCTACTATTCATTGCAATATGTCAATGGTGGTATTTGATTAAATTTAGTAAATAATTTTATTAAAAAAGCTCTGGAACCAAAATTATTGTAATATATAGCATTCACGCGTCTTATTAGAAAAGCGACCTTGATTTTTTTTAGTATCTGACTTTTAAAAATACCAAAACATTTGATAAGGGATTTCGCATATCCCCATGTCACGTTTATACAAGATAAGTTAAAAGAGTTTTTTTTTTTTTTTAAATAAAAGCTCTTAAAACAATCAAGAGAGAAATCAAGATCAATGAAATGATCATATGATACAATTTTTGTTTGTAGAGTACAATTAAAAATTAGATAAGAATGGAAAATGTCACTTTATTTCCTTTGTATGAGAGTCAATTCGAATGTGCTTCTAGATTGAATACGTTTATTTCAAGATTTTGTTTTATGAATATATGCATCATTTTGGTAACAGCCGACCAAAAATTGGAAGTCCATTATAAATAACGGACCAATATAAATATATTTGGAGGCACATCATTTTCTTTCTTAAACAAAACCAACTACTGAAGTAATACTCATGGCGCGGTTTTCAAAACATTGCCTTAAATTAACACCATTACTACCAAGTAAACGACGGAAATAAGTACTGCTGAAATATATTTATAAACTAAAGCTCAAGTTCCTTAATGGCCCAAATCAGATCAGAAGAAGTGGGGGTTTAGTGAAGAGTCGAAATGTGAAATTCTAAATATCATAGTATTAAATAAATATTAGGGGTTCAGGTTAGCCATGTTAGTTAAAACGTTGGCCTTAATCTCTCATGACAAATCTAGAATGGCGAGTTCGAATCCCCCCTGGGCAAATAGGAATTTATTTAGTGGCAAACTCTTTAATAAAATCCTTAGCCCCACCCAGACTAGAAAATGATGGTAACCTGTAGATAACCCGTTCCAATTAGCCATAGAAGCATAAAGTGGAGGTTAATAAATAAATAAATATTATACGTCGGATCAAAAAACAGTCATTCAATTTCGTTGAACATGTAATGCCCTGGATTAGTTATTATATTAATTGTTATGAGCGATGATTTTAATCTCTTACGGTCAACCTAGTGTGGCGAGTTCGTTCCCGCCTGGGCAATAGGAATTTATTTAGTGACGGAATTCAATAATAATATCCCACCCTGGCCAGAAAAGGGTGGTAACCTGTAGATAACCCCTCCTAATTTGGCTTAGTTGCAAAAAGTGGACATTAATAAATAATAATAATAATTGTTACGATATTAGATCGAATTTCATTTTGTCAATAATAGAAAGCACCCAGGTACACTTAGAGAATAGCTGATTTCCTAATTTGTTAATTATAACATGAATTCGATTCCCAGCACAATTTTTTACATACCCTACACTAATAGAATAAATAAGGCATTTCCCACATTGATTTATTTCTTTTCTTTTACAGGTTAAAGAAATTTTAAAATGTTTGAGGCTGACAGGGGAAAATGTTCTCCAAGTTGGAGATATTTTTCTGAAAGAAATGGAAAATGGAATTCAAGATCGACCTTCAACACTCCTTATGGAAAACACATACATTCCAGAACTTCTTAATGGCACAGGTAAATTAAATTTCTAAATACTTATTATAAAAATAATTACAAACATTTCATGTAATAAAATAGCACATTATCACTACTAATTGAGAAAGAGCGCCTACGCAATTGATAAATTACATGTCTATTTAGCATCCTTAATAGGATCACTTAGGAGCTACAGGAACAAACTAATTTTTAACGATGCTAAAATGAGGCATAAAGTAGAAGATGGAGATCTGCAATTATTTGGCGCTACAAAAAAAACCGTTTAATTGTCTGGTTGCAAGTTGAAATGAAGTACTTTCTGAGAGTTCCATAATTAACAAATAGTTTTATTCAAGCTCGTTTCCTAAATATCAGTACGCCTGAATCACAACAATCTCCTATTTATTGTGATAGAAGTAAACAATCTTCAGTGTCTTGAAGGCACTTTCTACGCGGTCCAATGTTAAGGAATATTTTCTTCAGGATATACCAGGTTGCCCCCTATTAATTTATTTATTTTGCAGCTAGTTTTTGGTCTTATTCCTCCATCTTAAGGCGAATTTAAGAACCGCGGGAAATCCCCCTGACTTGCTATATGAGGTTCCACGTCAGAGACGGGAGTTATCTCCAAGACACTTTAGTTTCATGGATAATATAATTATTTTATTTTTATATCCATGAAAAGCCTTCAATATAATGTTTCTATTTTATTTCATCACTGGTTGCACTATTGCATTTTCTTTAGAATTGAAGTATACTTTTTCTTTGGTTTTTAAAACTGCTTCGGTGGGAATTCATTACCGGTTTAAAACTCGCAGCCATGGCGCCAGCGACTGTCTACAAGGCTGCCAAGAGCCGCGCAATCACCACAACCACCCGAAGAAACCCCGTTTGCAATACTAGAAAAATATTGTGGATAGCACACACGACATCTCTGGAGCTAAGCCGAGTTTTATACCCGTAATACATTTTCTTATTAAGGAATTCGTCTAAGTAAGATAATTTATTAACTACTTATATCTTCAAGTTAAACAACTCCCCGTTTTAAAAAAAAATGTTTTACTTAATTCTTTAAAACAAAATCTAATTAATACATTTGGGTGGGTTATAGATAAATGAATAGTCAAGCACTTACTGATCCATTTCCTCCCATTTTATTCACTACTAAAATTTGCCATTCTCCTGCTAGTTCTTCCAAACTTGCTCTAACTGTCTATCCTTCTTTCATATGAAATCAACTAATAAGCAGCCAACCACGAGCTCGCGAATTTTAATTTGTGACGCTATCACAAAAAGTATTTGCAAGTAACTCATAAAGGCAAAGTTCAATGAGAACAATAATATTTGGTATTTGGACTTCAAATAAAGTACTTAATTATATAACAGCTTATTGTTAATGACATAAGGAGTGGGGGTTTACTGAAGGCCGAAAACTAAAAAAAATACAAATATCTCCATTAATACTAAAGATAAAGAATATATGTATAACAATTTTCGTAGTAGATTTTATTTGCAATAAGATTGGTTCTATACAATTTCTTGATTCGGAGCATAACAGAGATATTTCCAATTTTAAAAATTCTCCCCTCTCACTTGTTCGATTTCAGCCATTAACGAACTCTACCTTTAGTTTTGCATGAAACGATTATATATGGAGTTATATCAAATAAGAATTGTGACCATTAGAGCGGTAACAGACAAGTATATATTAAAATAGTGGATGATGATGTTTTCTTTTGCAGTATTTTCTGATATCAGAGTATCCTTTTGATTTATAACACCATATTTTTTCAATCCTTAAGGTATTGCCATTTTTTCTTTATTTTTAATTTATGATTTTGTTTCAGAAAATGGAGACTACCTTGCTCTTGATCTTGGCGGTACAAATTTCAGGGTTCTCCTGGTGTCTTTAAAAGATGGAGATGTTATTCGAGAAGAAGTTATGCAGTACCACATTACTGATGACCTGAAGTTAGGTGATGGCGAAGCACTTTTTGATTATCTTGCAGACTGTGTTTATAATTTTGTGCACAAAATTGGAGTCCAATCGAAGAGACTGCTCATGGGTAGAAACTTAAATACTGATATATTAGCTTACTATCTATTAAATGATAATTCAATATAATTTATTATTATTATTATTATTTTTTACATCCACTTTATGCTACTATGGCTAATCGGGACGGGTTATCTACAGGTCAATATAATTAATGAGTGTTGGTGACATTACTTCTTTTTATGCATTTATAATTGTTATTGTGAATAAAACAGGTTAAAATAAACTGGACTTTGGTTATCAATTGAAACATAGGTATGTAAAGTATAAATAAAAAATGTATATATTTATACTACTAAACTGTGCTCTATAGTACATAAACCTAAGGAGAGCAAAACCTGTAAAACATACGTTTGTTGGAGAACATGTATCTTAAAAATAACCTTAAATACCCAGCGATGCTCAGTGAGGTGGAAAACAGATAAAGGTCTGAAAATGCAGCCTGTAAATTACACAACTGAAAAAAAAAGTTTCAGCAGGGGCTGTGTAAATTAAAGTGTGATACAGCCATACTGGCAATCAAATCTCACCATTTATTTTCTATTTTTCAAGGAAAATATTCAATGCACCATGGGTGCTTTTTTATATTTCAGCAATGGACTCTTCAACTTGAGTGCATTTGCAATCATTACTTAAACCAATATTTATATTATTTATCGTGAAGTTTATTTATAATACACATACTATTAATAAGTACAATAATACTACATATTACTTACCACTGAATTATGCAGCGCTTGTTTTCACAGAACTCTAATTGCTATTGTGACCCAACTTTTGAGCTGCAACGAAGATGTACTTACATTGGAAAGACATATGTATTACGTGAATAACTAAATAGGATTTAAATGTATAATCGTATAATGAAACGTGTACAAAGAATGTTTTGTTAAAGTGAAGTTATTGGTCAGCTATGAAGAGTTAGTTACGTTTATGTGAATAATAAATTTCAGTTTGGATAAACAACTTTTAGGAACTTCATTATTTTAAAATACTGTACATTATTTCATTGCATTTAATTCTAAAGCATTGAAGATGCATTCTAAAAGATTGCAGTTTTACTCATATACTTTTATATAAATGGTTTGTATAATATATAGCCAAGGGTCTACCTTGTTGTTTTATCAAGAAATTTCTTTAATCAAGAAATACAATAAAATTTATAAAGCAGAATTATAAGATAATTATAAATAAATTAAAATGGCAATGTATGGATATGTTGTGTTTTATGTCATCTTAGCCATTTTAATACTACCAAAGTCTATGTGTGTTAAAATGTTGAACCTTATTTTTATATGTTCTTCTTATTTTCATATGGCAAGGGTCACCAATAAAACCATTTTTTCCGCTCAAACTTTATTGATACTGCTCTACATGTTTCATGGCTTACATTTCACCTCTTCAGGGGCTATCTATTTCTGACGTGCTTGTTTCCTTCATACGTTTGTTGCACCTGTCCTGACTGGGGAGGTCATTGATTCATTATCAACTGAATAAAAGTGACCCTTGCCATGAATATATGAAGAACATATAAAAATATTGGGTCCAGAATGAGAAGAGTATTATTTTTATTAAATGAAGGAAGTATTGGGCTTAGTCAGTTGTGGTATGGTTCTAGGTATCTTTTAGCAGATTTCCCTTTAGGGAAATCAGCTATTGAGGTTGTACTCATGACGGAATTTTCGAAATTTTTCTTCAAATGTCCATCGATCCTACCTAGTAGATGACGAAAATGAGGTCCGTTCAAAACTGTATATATATATATATATATATATATATATATATATATATATATATATATATATATATATATATATTTGTCTGTTACCGCTCTAGCGGTCGCAATTTTTGTTTGGTCGTTACCAAACTCGATATTTAGTTGTTTTATGTAAAAAGAAAGATCAAGTTCGTTAACGGCTGAAATCGGACCAGTGGGAGGGGGGGTTTAGAGGGGAGGATTTTCGAAAATTGGAAATATCTCCGTTACTATACGTGGGATCAAAACATTTTACAGAGTCAATCTTATTGCAAATTAAATTTACTATAAATATTGTCATATACATTTATTCTCTATCTTGAATATTAACCGAGATATTTGCATTTTTATTAAATCTGGTCGCTTAACGGACGGCTGACTCCCGCCAAAAGCTAGTTCGTCCCTTTCCTTAACGGCTCGACTCTCGTAAAATTTCTCTATTGTAAAACTTCACGTGGGAAATCTGCTTAGTTTACGCAGCCCCTGCGTGACGGACTTTTTTAAGTTGTTTATAGCAATATGATAAGTGGGCATTATTCTCTATTATACAAAGTTTTGTTTATAAGTTATATAAAATCAGGCCAAGGAAGATTAACACACAGACAACATAATCTCCCACTGAAAACCATTTTCAAACCTCAGGTGTTCATTATTTAATCTTTTAAATAATATTATTTTAATTATTATTTAAACTTAATTAAATATCAATATATTTTTTGTTTGAGTACTCAGTCTAAGTTTTATTATATAAATGAATTTGAGTTTGTAGAAGGGCTTCTAGGTATCATTTTCTTTTAATCTTTCTAAAATAATGACTAGAAAGGGATGAACATTGGCTTTATTGATTATTTGCTGGCCCTGTATTAGAAGTTTTTAGAATTGTTGAAGGGTGAACAATGCCTTTTATTAATCCTTACAAGCTAACCTTCCTCTTTTCCTTTCATGAAATAATTGAGAAGTTAATCAAAGAATGAACTAAATGGCTCCAAACATCATCAGACGTATATTATATCTCATCTTCAACGTCTAGCAAAATATTCCAATTCTTGATGGGGTGATCACCGTGCACCATATAGGTGATTTTTCTAAAACGAGATCTCTTACTCCACATAAAGTATAAAAAATATTACTATTGCCAAGGCTTTTACTGATTGTTTTGTTTGTTGCTTATATTTAGCAATCAAACAGTAGCAGCAGCCTCCACTGAATAATTTGATAGTATTATATACACTCATGGAATTACACAATTTTGATGCATAAAAACTATTGCTATTAAACATAATATATTAGGAGAAATATAAGAAAACAAGAAATTATCAGTCATTGTTTAAACTGAAAAGCTCAATATTTCCACTAGTTACAAAATCTTTATTATTACTTGAGAGGCTTACTTTGTCAATTTAAATATAATTCAAGTTTTTCTGTTGTTGAAGAAATTGAAATACAAAAGTTTAGTTTCAATAATAAACATTATTAGAGCATTATCATATTTGTTTTTGTGTTTTAATTAGCTAAGTATTTTCAATTTTATTTTCAGGATTCACATTTTCATTTCCTATGCATCAGAGATCATTGGATGTTGGTGTTCTAATAAAATGGACTAAATCATTTGCTGCAACAAATGTAGAAGGACAGGACGTTGTAAAAATGCTCAGGGAAGCAATTATTAGGAAAGGAGGATTGAATATTGAGATTATAGCTATTCTTAATGATACAACAGGTTATTTCTTTTTATTCTTTTATTTATTTATTACATTCATTTATATCATTCGAAAAGCCATATAGAGTTTATATAAAGGTACTAAAGAATTTAAAATTCAATATTCCAGCCATGTTAACATCAATTGCTGTAACTAGCCCTAATGCATAATAATAAAAGTCCATCACACAGGGGCTGTGTCAACTAAGCAGATTTCCCACATGAAGGTTTACAATAGATAAATCTACATACTGGTAACACCACTGTGAATATTAAGTGAATAAATACAAATGGTAATGAGAAATCTTTCAGTCAATTTACATTTTAATAACCTCTACAATGGAAAGTGTCTTAATTGTTAACAAACAGGTTACCCATCCTCTCAGAGCTGAATAGATAGATTGAAATATTCTATCTCGGAAACAAAAATTACTGAAATATATCTGAAAATAACATCTTAATTTTATTGAAAACTATTTACTATAGATAGTGCTGTAATATGTAATGAACCAGAATATTTTTTATCTCAATCACTCAAATTTTAGTAATCCAAAAACAAAAGTAGGGGGGGGGGATCAATTGCATCAATTGTATTTGCATATATCACACAAAGTAAAAATTCAATGACAACAATATTTGGTACTTCACCTTGGAATGAATTAGCTCATGTGATAATGACAACTTATTATTAATATGACATGAGTAGGAGTGGGGGTTTACTGAAAGCCGAAAACTATAAAATCCCAATATCTCGGTTAATATTCATGATTCAGAAAATGTGCATAGAATAACATTTATAGATAATTCAATTTTCAATAAGATTAGTTCTCTACAATTTTTCAATGTGTAATAGCGAAGATATTTTGAAATCCTCTTCTAAACCCTTTCCACTGTACGATTTCAGCCATTAGCAAACTTGTTACTTTTTACATAAAACGATTAAATATCAAGTTGGTGTGTGTGTGAGTATATATATATATATATATATATATATATATATATATAATAATAATTTTAAGTCCTAAGTAATAATTATTTCATATACAGTTCTGTGACATCTCAGGATGTTACTGCAGCTTTCAAACTTAAAACTTTTTTTATTTGAATTACTTCTGAACTGAAATAAAATGCAAACTTAGTACCTACCCATTTTCATCCTTTGCACTTCTAATGTTGCAGCTGTCTGAAATGTTGGCAATGTTAAAAAAAATAATGCAATGAAACATACTAAATGTTACAACTCGAAATATTAGTTCTTTTACAATTTTATTTATTAACATTTCTGAGAGAGTGGCTTTTTCATTCAATAATTCAATTTTTTTATTTCTTCTTAGTTTATTTTATTTACCTCAACATTTTCATTTGTATTATGGCTGATGACCTAAAGATAATGCTTATTGATGTTATCTGTTCCCAAGGATATTGTCCTTTAAAATCTCATTCTAATCATTTTTCTTTAACAATTTAAACGTCATCATTCTTCGTATATTGTATAACATACATGAAAATAGTATGGCCCCTTTTAATGAATTTCTTATCTTGCTATAATTTCTGATATAGAGTTTTTATTTCTCTTTTCCAATTGAAACTAAAAAAAAACTGCAATTGATTTTTTTCTCCATACTGATTATTCATTTTTCTTTTCTTGAAGTGATCTGTATATCCCAAATAAATTAGGAATTGGTATTTTTCTCGTCATTTTTAGACAATTTTCTTATACCATATTCCCTATTTATGGGTGCACAAATCCATGAGATATTTACTCTAGTGAAAACATTAAAGCTTAGGACTAAATAATCATTGAAATGTTATTTTTTGCAATGACTAGTCTTAAATTATATTTTGTTGCATAAATTTCAAATTTGATGAGAAGAAAATAAATAATAATTTTGACAAAGAAGAAATATACTCATTTCTTCTATTAGTGACTTACCAGTTGTATTAACTGTGTCTTGAAGGTCCTTTCAAACTGGGGATAACTATGGAGAGAAAAAGCTTGTTGCTCTTTACAGTAATATTATAATTAATTCCTGATAATTATAATACTACTTGTGCTAATAAGAGTAGGAGATTGGTTGGAACACATAGAGAGGTTTAGAACACAGTTGGCTATCCAGGAAAATGTTAAATGGTACAACAGATAGAGCATGGAGGAGAAAGGGAGGAAAAACAGACCCAGGAACAGGTAGCTGGTTGGCCAGCTCCTAAGTTGGTCGACTTAAGGAGACTGGAATTGGAGGATACTTGCTACATACCATACAGAATGGTGTAAGATCGTAGGAGAGGCCGAGGTCCTGCAATGATTATTACTCCTAGCAGTTAGTCGCTGGCTTGATTTTTTGATGTATATTTCATTTTTTCATTGGTCATCAATTCTTAATTTAGACCACTCATAAATCCTCCTCTAAGTAATTTAGTTGCATCAGTCTGGCCTGGTTTTTAGGATTCTGGAATTATTTAAATTTATTTTTGGAGGCCTGAAAGACTAAATTCATTCTCCCCATTCGAAGAACCATTTTCAATACTTAATAAAACACAGGATACTTGGTTCATAATAATTTCATTTGTATGACATTGTTTCTTCCTATTGTAATTTCCTTTGACATTTTCCTAAAAGAACTAATTGGCTTTCTTTCTCTCACGCCAGTAGCAATTGTTGTCCTTTCTTGACTTTTTATTGTAGCATTGGGACAAGCATCTGTTAATAAGTTAACATTTTCAATCAATGAGATGATTTTATCTTTCATATATTGAGATAAATAGTTGTTATTCAGGGATTTGTATTAAAATCTGGTTTCAGATTACTAGGACTAGGTTTCATCTAGTAAAAGTGAGAACATGTAGAAGCATATATTCATAAATGAATAATTCTTACTAGTTTTAAGAAAGGAAAATATTGATTAAAATAGCCTATTTATGGATTTCCTCACAAAATATGTGGTATGCCTTCTTCCCACTTAGGGTATTCAGGGTATTTCAACAGGTTACCACTCAATCCTAGAGGAGGTACACTAAGGATTTTATTTAGTAAATCCATCACTAAATGAGTTCCCCCACAAAATATGTGGTATGCATTCCACCCAATTTAGGTAGTCAGGGCCGGTATTTCAAAAGGTTACCATTCAATTCTAGAGGTGATGAACTAAGAATTTAATTTTTAAGTACATCACTAATTATTCAGTGAAACTGGAACTTATGTTCCCATGACACACATACCAACTAAACCCACGACTCTTGCTTTACAAAGAGTATTGAAGCCTACATTAACATACATGGTTATCAAATATAACAACATCTAATATAACAGTATAAGTACGTTTCAACAAAAACATTTTGGTTATGGACATGTTCAGTTATTGAGACATTTTTTTGTGTCAAATGTTCAACAATTAAATTTGAGAAAAAACAGATTTCAAAATTAGGTACTTAAAGTTTCTGAAATGCTGGATATTTATTACACATAGGTTTTTTCCCCTCACTATATATATTACAATTTAATTTATAAACTAATAATTTATATTATTTTTACTCAGGCACACTTTTACAAGGTTGTAGACTTGATCATGAAAGTGGTATTGGACTTATTCTTGGCACTGGAAGCAATGCATGCTATATGGAGCGAGCAGATAGAGTTTCTCATTGGGAGTCAGAAAGACATGGTGAAAAAGAGGTTAAAAGAAATACTTGACTCTATTATATATTGAATTTTATAATTTAATTAATATATATACATACACTCCTGGTATTTGACCCATTTAATTCATTCAGTATTTACTTTCTTATATTTAAGTATCTCATGGGGTTTCACTTGCCTTGTTAATTAATAATGTATTTTATTTCAGGTTATTATTGATATTGAATGGGGTGCTTTTGGAGACTGTGGACTGCTTGATTTTATTCGAACTGACTTTGATAAACAAGTAGATACAAACTCTCTCTTTGCCAATTCTTTTACGTAAGTAGTACTATTAGATATAATATAATAATACACATTAAGCTAGTATTATTATATTAGAAAACTAGTAATTTCTTAGGTTTAAATCTAAAAAACCTGTTGGTTTAGTAAAAAATATGAACTATATTTTATTGAACATTATTTTAGGTTTGAGAAGTACATCAGTGGAAAATATTTAGGTGAGTTAGTAAGGCTCATATTAGTGAATTTGGCCAATCACCGCTTGATATTCAGTGGAATTCTGAGTAAGAAAATACAACAAATTGATTCATTTACGACCAACTATGTTTCTCATATTGAACAGTAAGTTAATGTTTGATGCTATCATTTAATTTATTTAGATTTTTCTTTTTCCAATCATTGATAACATAATATAGAGTGGTAACCTGTAGATAACTTGTCCCATTAGCCTTAGTTGCAAAAAGTGCATGTTAATAAATAATTTAAATTTAACATAATAATGGGTGTTTTTAGAGGTATAGAACTTTAAATTGCAATAAAACAACGATGGATTATTCGATTGACAAGAATTTTTTTTTATTCGAAAGATAGTCTTGTGGCATTAAATTTTAAATATTATACATATACGGCGCAACATGTCACACAGCTCGTGCCACAATCGATTTATTGAAAGACACGTTTGGTGACCGCCTAATTTCACGTTTTGGACCTGTGAATTGGCCTCCAAGATCTTGTGATTTAACATCGCTAGACTACTTTCTGTGGGGCTATGTAAAGTCATTGGTCTATGCGGATAAGACACAAACGCTTGACCATTTGGAAGACAACATTCGCCGTGTTATTGCCGATATACGGCCACAAATATTGGAAAAAGTCATCGAAAATTGGACTTCCAGATTGGACTACATCCGAGCCAGCCGTGGCGGTCATATGCCAGAAATCATATTTAAAATGTAATGGCACAAGATTATCTTTCAAATAAAAAAAAATTCTTGTCAATCGAATAATCCATCGTTGTTTTATTGCAATTTAAAGTTCTATACCTCTAAAAAAACACCCTATATATCTATCAAAAATAGAAAGGCATCTTTAGAGTATTACTAAAACAAGAACACACTATGCTCGCTGTACTTATAAGTTATCGGTTAACAGAAGAAAATCCCTATAACAGTTTTGTTAGTTCTCTGCCCGTATTTTGTTACTGTGATGACTATTTAGATAAAAAATATTCATTAATTCTCCAATTATTGCAGTATTTGTTAAATTAATGGAAAAGTGGTTGATTTAATTACAATGTTTCTTTATAACACCTTTTTAAATAATATTAACTTCAATATTTCTATTGAAAATAAAAATATCACAATTTTGTATAAATCAGCATAAATGTGGATATTTTCATTTTAGTTCCATCCCTTCTCTAGGCACTGCAATTTATTTTAGGCATTAGAAATGCACCTTATAGCATTCTACCTTCTTGAGAAAAACTTCATAATATGCTATACTTAATGATTTTCATTCAGTCTTTGTCTCAGTAACCCCTGGGCAAGTAATTCCTCCACAGCTGATTCTCACCTCATTGTTGCAGTCAGTGGTAAGGCCTTCCTTAACATCTCTGCAGGTCCCATGCGCAACAGAAAATCACATGCAGGTAAAAGATGTGTGGCTTTCTCCTTGTTAGATGACCAGCTTATTTCCATTTCTTCAGAAGGATACACTTGATGATATCTAGCAGACCTGCCTAATTCCTTGTTGGCTTATTTCTCTTCCTTTCTTTTCTTGTAACACCTAATTTCCATCGCTTCATAGATCTGACTGATATTCTCATCCTCTATCTCACACATGTAATAAATCTGCTGTCTCACATATGCATGTGTCTGCAGACAATAAATCTGTCAATTCAGATTATAATAGAACTGGGAGGACTGTGGTGACACATAGTTTTTTCTGAGATATTGAAACAGTGCTCTTTATTTTTAATGACTGCCTGCCATCCATTATTTGGCCTGCGATAGCTGGTTTGTGGGCCAATAAGTAAACATCAGTTTTAGCAGATTTCCCATAAGGAAAATCAGCTATTGAGGTTGTCCTCATTACGCATTTTACAAAAAAATTTCTTTGTCTATCCTACTTAGGAGATGATGAAAATGAGGTCCATATATATCTACATATAGAAAGGTCTATCATGCAGGGGGTGCATAAACTAAGTAGATTTCCCATGTGCTGGTATAACACACTTGTGATCTCTCCATATATTCTCTATTTGGTATGTAAAAAAAAACCAAAAAAAAACTGATGAGTAAAAGGGTGGGGGGGGGGGTTACTGAAGACTAAAAACAAGAAAGTATAAATAACTTGCTGAATACTTGAAATATAAAAAAATGTATAGAACAACAATTCTAGGTCACCAATAGTTTAACAAGATTGGTTCCCATTCATAATAACAGATATATTTTGAATTTTCGAATCCCCTCACATCTAAAACCCCACTATTTCAAGTCTGATTTCCGCGAATAAAAATTTTGATTTATAGTGTTGACTGAAATGGTTAAGTATTGAGTATGGTATAGATGAAATAAACATTTCCGAGTAATGAATGAAAAAAATCTTATTTGATGATGTCAGCCCTGTTGAATCCCCTTAAGAGAAATATAATAGTATACATACTTGTTTGTTACTGTTCTAGTGGTCACTGTTTTTGTTTAACCATTACTAAACTCAATATATAAGAGTTTCATGTGAAACTAAAAATTGAGTTCATTAATGGCTAACGTCGGCTGTGGGAAGGGGGAGGTTCAATATGGAAAATATAGAAAAATGTTCTAAATATACCTTACTATGAGTCAGTTGGAAAATTGTGTAGAACTAATCTCATTGCAAGTGTTCTATAAATCTTGTTATATAAATTTGTTCTCTATCTTGAATATTACCGAGATATTGGCGTTTTTTAATTTTCAGCCTTCATTACCTACCCCCCTCCTAATCATTGAATTTTTATTTAGAAATAGAAAATATATGGTGAGATGAGATGATTAATGTGCCATACAACCTCGTCAGAAATCTGCGTATCTTATGAAGGCCCTGTATGACGGATTTTTTTAAATATGTCGCTACCAAGGCATCCCTGATGGGGTTAAGGTCTAAATCCCCATGGTGGCTGAATCTATTAGGGATTGGGGTTGTTAGCTTCCCATATTTCCTTCCAAGGATCAGTGATGAACAGTCCTTATCAAAGCCCATTCAGTTAGATCCTTCAAGCTGTTTGCCCATCTCTTCCTTTTTTCTTCTTCCTGTAATATAACTCTCTATTTATATGGATTCCTGTTTCTTCCAGCTTATACTCAACCAATAAGTCCTATAGGACAGCTCTGAAGCAAATAGCTGATCTTTCCTCCACCAAATACTAAACAAGATAATTACATCAAAAATGTTTTCTAATGTAGAAGGATTATTTACTGCTACTATTTATTCTTTTAATGATACACATTATTTACATCTGGCCAATTTACACCATTTTGAAATATTCATTTATTAAATTTAATAATCAAAATTATTATTTTCCAGAGACAATGTAGATAACACTATTTGTGAAACAGATGCAATACTCAAAGAATTTGATTTAGATTACAATGAAGATGACATTCAAATTGTGAAATATGTCTGCGAAGTAGTTTCAATCAGAGCTGCAATTTTAGTTTCCACTTGTAAGTTGAAATATTTATTTGCTTATGTGAATTCGTTAGAATTTTCATGTTGTGGAAGGAGAAGACCAAATTCTTTATTAAAAAGTCTGATTAATCTAAGACAAAATAAGTAGCACCCAGCACATGAACCACTATTTTAAAAAACATACATAACTAATTATATTACAAAATGTTACTAAATATTACAAATATATAAGTTTATATAATTAGAAATATAATATTTTTCCGGGGCTCTGGTTAACTGTGTGAGTTCAGGTATTGGTCTTAATCTCAGAACGTAAACCTAGAGTGGTGAGTTTGATTCCTGCCTGGGCAATAGGAATTTACTCATGATGAACTCATGAAATAAAATCCTTAGGTCCACACTGGCTAGAAAAGAGTGGTAACCTGTAGATAACCCACCCCATCTATCCATTAGAGAGTAAAGTGGTCATAAATAAATATTTTAATATTTTTCCAACAGTATCAAACTCGAATGCTTTGATCTTTCAGTAAAGTCTAAAAAGACTAACAAATTGAATTGAAATATTTATTTGTTTGAAATTAGCATTTAGTCTTTAAAAAAGTAATAAAAATGCCTGTCTACCAATGGCTGCATAAACTAAGCAGACATCCTAAATGCCAAAATATACATCTGGCGTCATCTCACACTCTATTCTGTATTTCTGCATTTCTAGAAATCTTATGTAAACAAGAATTAAAATTTAAAGGGCATAAGAAATCTCTATAGTGATAAATTAGCGTGATGTGAAAATCCCGTGACTAGAAGTGGCCAATATTATCTCAACCAGTAAAAACCCAACTTGGTAGTATTGAAATACAAATTGTATCTACTAGATAATTTACAGATAAACTTGTATAACACATAAAAGTTTTATTAAAAATTGATTAAAAGTTTTATAACAATTTTTTAAAAAATTTTCAAAGATTCAATATCCATAAATGTTTTCAATTGTATTTCGTATAAAATTAGGAAATCATTTTTATTTTTTACACTGTTCTTCAAAAATTTTGATTTTATTCCTCAGTTTGAAAAGTGAAAATAATCAGCAAAAATAAATCAAATTTATGATATAACATCCCTAGTGAAATCTGTAAAGAATTTTATAGTAGGGTCACAAGAATAACTATAAACAATGGGTTAATAAACCAAGTAAATAAAGTAATAGTTATAACAGAAATAGTATCACTTAAAATTAATAGTATTGGCAAATTATTAAGGGTTATTCCTTTTGTAACGTTGACGCTAAGTTTTCAAGCACATGGAGTCTTTTGAATATAATACAATATTTATTATAAGGAAGACATTTTTTAATTACTTCTCAGAAGGAAAATATTATAATTAGGCTATGTATTGTTAATTCTATATATACTAATATATAAATACTTCTATATATATTATAAATAACTTCTATATAAGACTAATATATAAATAGTAATTTAGCTCCAGCATCTTTCTCATGAATGAGTTATAGATTATAGCTTAGTATCTATAATTTTTTCTATTTCTATGTTATGACATAGGCATTATTAAGTTACGAGAATTTTTGAATAGCATTACTATTGTGAAATTAAAATATAACTTCATGTAGTAGGAAACTATTTTGCTTCATAAACCTCACTCTTCTTTTTCCCTTTACCCTCTCTTTAATTTCTTCCCCTTACCCTAAGCTATAATGTTCTCCAGATTTAAAAAAAAAGAAAAAAAGTATTTTACATTTAGTTAATTAAAATTCATGAAGTAATTGTCATTTTAGTAGAGTAGGAATATTGTTTATTTTTAGAATAATACAGTGTAGTTGGGTGGGGAGGGGGTATGACAGTTTTAGAAAGTTTGCCATATGTAAGTACTGAAACAATTGTTTGATTATATAATTTGTATAATGGATGTGCTCATCAATTAGAAAAATGTGTCTTCATTGCTGTAAGAATTTGTTTGTTTCAAACATTTGACATCATATGTGTAATTTTAAGGTTTAGCAGAAGTGATCAAAAGGATGAATAGGAGTTCAGTGACTGTGGCAGTTGATGGATCTCTCTTTAAACATCATCCTCGATTTAAACACTGGATGTACAAATTTGTTGAAATTTTAGCCCCAAGGCATAAGGTGAGTTTCAAATTATGCCATATACTTTAATCCATGTAAATTCATATTGCAAATATATTTCTCTTTAATTCATTGTTTATTGCCTTAAACATCTGTATTTATCGGTAATTAAATAAAATAAATAGTAAGATATAATGCATAAAATGGGGAGACCACTGCAAGCTCCCCAAGAGGATAACTCAGACCAAGAGAAAGTAGTAAAGTATGTTGCACCCTAGCAAAGATGGCTTGATTACCTGAAGGAGTACTTGGAAAAGCTGCCTGGGTGATGGCCACAAGGACTTGTCCAGAGCCTTCAAGGATTTTAGCTAGAGAGGAAACCTTTAGAACAGTAGCATTAGAATTATGGTATAAAATATTAATTTAACTATTCCATACAATAGAAATAGTTATAACATCGCTAACAACATTATATTCTTCGAGTCACAATTATTGCACACTTAGTCTCAGCCTTTTATTAATACAATTGGCGATTTTAAGGAGGGTGGCACGGGAACTTGGGACACTCTGTGTGTGTGTGTGTGTGTGTGTTTATATACACACACACACACCAAATCTTTTAAATGATGATTTTGAAAATTTAACATTCCCTAATGGAGTGCCACTATTTATATAAGTAATTCACATTCATTGGTGGATAAGCTTTGTGAATTTTGTCATTTTGGGGTTTATTCATAATCTTAAACACTGCTTTTGTGAAAAAACAATCTAACACACTTTGTTTCTTTTTGTTTTAGTTCAAACTCATGTTAGCACAGGATGGTAGTGGTAAGGGAGCAGGTTTGGCCGCAGCTATTGCACACCGCCTTCGTAACTCGTATAGCCACAAATGTAAATAAGCCTACTATAAATGAAACTTTTGAAGTGGTTTTTAGAAAAAAAAAAAATGTTGAATTCCAAATATAAATAAGAAATGTAAATATTTCTAAAGAAGCAAAGAGTAGAACAAAGTCAATTAATTTCTAATCATTCCTCCTATGGTAGTGCCATTTAGATACAAATATATGTACATATTTTTTTTTTTTTTTTTTTTTTTTATGTTTTTATAATAATCCTTTATTGAATAACAAGAATTTTTACAAGATAATTCATAGTGTTCCTTGTGACCACTGCAATTTACAAAAGGAAACATAAAATAAAAATTTCTATTTAAGTAGCGGATTGTTGAAATGCAATTGACGAATGTACATATTTATTATACCTGTAATCACACCTGAAGTACAAACAACAAATGACTTTTTGTCCATCATTCTGAAAATATGTCTACAATTTAAATATGAGGATTCTGAGAACTTCCAAAATTTAAATATCCTATTTAGATTTAAAATTTCACCTGTTAATTTTAAAGATTCATTGGTTTTAACAAAAGTACCTAATCTCTTTATTTAACCATATTCACCCATGTATAATCGAACTAAATAGCTCAGAAAAGCAGAACAATAATTAAAATAGATTCAAATTATTAGTAATCTAAGTAATACTTTTTTTTTTTTATTGAAAGTTTCATATACAAACAAAACCTTATAGAAGTGTACAATAAAATGATGAAAACAAAAGCTCTCAATGTATAGTAATTGTTTTAATTCCCTATTATATATTTTGGTGCTTCAAATAAAATATGTTGAAATATATAAACATAATTCTTTTATGTAATGCTATCCTATTTTTCATAGGAGAAATAATTTGTGAATTAATTCAGGATATTCGAACATAATTTATGTATTTTAATATATCTGTTTATCCTGAAATGATTTTGTTAACTATTTTTTTGTTAAGATTGTAGTTGTACATAACAATTTGAAATTATTTTTTAAATAATATCATGGTTTATTTTATATAAAATATAGTTACTTATTTTAATGTATTTATTTTTATACATAGATATTTTAGTAATTATGAACATGAATGTTGGGTTTCTTACTTTTAAGTCACAATGACTTGATGACTGAATATAATGTGTTGTTAAAAATTGTTTTCTTTATAATTGAAAAATAGATACCAATTAAATATATTTATTTTTGTTTATTATTATTTGTAATATCCTTGTAACCTGAGCCTATCATAATCCTTATTACTACTAAATTTTGTACATTTTTTTAACCATTGAAATAAAAAAGAAGAAAGAGCAGAGAAGTAAATAAACTAATTAAATCTTTGAAATGGATATTAGAAATTAAAAGAAATTTACTTGCTGGCATAACTAGTAAATGCCATGAACCATAAACATAATAATTTTGTTGGGAATCATTAGAAATAAATTTATTAATTAATTTTTGAAAGTGATTAAATGTTTTAAATTATTTGATTACTAGAGTTTGAGGTCTTTGTTAGTATGGCTTTATTATCTTCCATTCCCACTTTCAGTTGGCTTTGTACTCAGATGGATTTTGTTTAATAATTGTTTACGATTTTTTTTTACTTCTTCAACACAGTTAATAATTATAATTAAATTTAAGAAAAGTGTTCATTATTTGTCTACATCCACTTTATGCTACTATAAAAAAAAAAATGTTCAGTATGTTACATAAGTAGTGCGTCTAGATTAGTAGAATTTTATCCGAAGCCTAATACATAATCGCTTCTTGTATATTATTAATCTATAATATAACGTGTTAGATTTATTAACTAGTAATACTAATAATTTATTGAGTTTTAAAAAAAAAGTTTCTTCCGGTACCGGGAATCGAACCCGAGCCTCCTGGGTGAGAGCCAGGTATCCTAGCCACTAGACCATACCGGAGCAGTTGTTCAATTCGATGTCATTTTGACTTACAACTATTTTTGTAAAAAACAGCATTACCTATAAATAGTACAAATCACAGAATTTAGAAAGTAATTAGAATTTTTTTCTAATGGGCCAGACAATCTACAAATAAGAAAACATTAGCTTAGAAAAGGGTATTTTAGAGCACATAGTCTGAATATTAGAAAAACTCCGTCATGCAGGGACTGCGTAAACTAAGCAGATTTTCCACGTGAAGTTATACAATAGAAAATCTCCTTACGAGAGCCGAACTAGCTTTGGCGGGAAACTCCTCAGTTATTGGCCCACATTTAAGAAAAATGTAAATATCTCGGTTAATATTCAAGATAGGGAATAAATGTATAGAACAATATTTATAGTAAATTTCATTTGCAATAACATTGTTTCTATACACTTTTTTCATCCGACGTATAGTAACGGAGATATTTCGAATTTTCGAAAATCCCCTCTAAACCCCCCCCCTCCCACTAGTCCGATTTCAGCCGTTAACGAACTTGATCTGTCTTATTACATAAAACGTTTAAATATCGAGTTTGGTAACGACCAAACAAAAATTGTGACCGCTAGAGCGTTAACAGACAAAGATATATATATAATTTTGAACGGACCCCATTTTCGTCATCTCCTTTTCGAAAATTGCGTCATGGGTACGACCTCAATAGCTGATTTCCCTTAAGGGAAATCTGTAATAAACAAAGTCCATCACGCAGGCTACACTGTAAAGGAAGGAAGGTTATAGCTGCTATTATAGGAAGAGGGAACAGGATGTTGGTTATGTGCAGTATTATGTTCATGTACAGTTTAACTTCTAGAAGTGTTCTAGAATAATAATGATAAACAGAATTTATATAAGATTTGTGTATGTTTTATTATCTGGACTAATTATTAAAACACCCACCCCCCCCCAAGTTGTGCAAATTAAGCATTCTTTTGTTTAAATTATTATAACTTGAGTTATTCAAAAAATTAAGCTATCGGATGGTTCTTGTGGGGAGGGGCGAAGTGTGGATTTGATAAATTATCTCAATTGTTCGAGAAAAAAAAATGATACCTAAGTCCCACCTTGACTAGAACAAGGTGGTAACCTGTTCATAACCCGTTCCAATCAGCCTTAGTTGCATAAAGTTAATAAATAATTTAATTTTAAAAATGTTATATAACTCAGAGTGGTTAAATGCTCTACACTTCTTGTTCTATTCATTTTTTCATAACTCGAATATTAAGCGAGTCATTTGTATTTTCTTGTTTTCAACTTTCAGTAAACTCCCACTTTTATTCATTGGATTTTTACTTTGACTGAGTCGGCCTGTCCAGCATGTGGGAAATTTGCTTAGTTTATGCAGCCCCTTGTGGGGGGGGGCGGACTTTTTTTAAACCTCTTACACAGTTTTATATGGCATGTTTCTATGCCTGATGGAACTTTCTAAAATTGTTTTGTTTATTTCTATAAGTATTCAAGGCAATTTAAAAATTAACATGTAGTGTTCATTTTTTCAGAAAAAAATAATATAATACCTGGTAACCAAAGAAAATAATTAACAAATTATTTGTTTATTTATTTCTCCATTTATCCGTTGAACAAGTGTATTCTGTCAATGCATTATATTAATTAATTGATTAATTCTCCTTTTTGGCTATACTTATTATACGTTTACGGAATTAGAAGGCAGTTTGAATGATTTGGTTTTAGGGTGTTTTGGTCTGAAATTACAACCTCACTGCACCTCCTTGTTTCTTTTTCATAGTGCTTTGGAAATTCTAGAGTAAAGCTTGCCGTTTATTGTTGACAAGTAAACTCGCCTTATTTGATATTTACTGCTCATTTGGCTCATTTATATAATAATATTAACGTAATTTATATTTTAAAATGACATCAGCTCCTCTAGAATCACTTGTAAGAGTTGAAGAAAGATTTAATGAACACGACAAACCCGTTGATAGAGAGAAGGTAGGATACAATTTTTGTTAACATTTTTTTAACTTTTATAAACATACCCTGTAGAGACATGCACAGCTAGTAAAAGGATGCCTGTATCCCTTTGGCCAATCAACGTGTAGAAAGACGTTTATGCACGTTTCAAAAATATTTGTTTGGGTATAATATTAGTACAATATAGCATTGTTTATTGTTTGTTTATTATTATTTACGTCATTAGCATTTATCACCATTCTTTAATGAAAAAAGATTTTTGCTATGGACTCTAGCAGACCATATTTAGAAATAACATCAAAATAATTTTATCCTTTGTTTTCCTTTACTCTTTTGAAGCAGTGATCATTAGCATAATAAACGCATGTAATTCTTAAGAGAAATTTAAAACTTGTTATTAAACAATTTTTTATGATTGGGATAGTTTCCATTGATTATAGTAGATGAAGCCTAGATATACTACAGCATAATTTTAACCAAGATTCTAGAAATCTATTGATTTAGTTATATAGAATGTGAGGAATCTAAACTACATGTTCTATGTAGATGGTGAGGTCAAAGACTGACATGGATATAAAGACCCCCAAGTTCTAAAGTGGTCTAGAAAACTTCTCTTTTTTAAAAAAAAAAAAACTTCTATTTATCGGTTGCCAGGAGGCCACTCATTTAAAGACAATTATTAAATAATAATTAAAAGAAAATCACTTTATTATTTAAAATAACACTTCTAGAATTTATAAGTGACAAAATGGTTAACAGAAGCCACTCGTTATTTACAGATAAAAATCTGTTTCAAAACCATGTATAGCAATTCACTGTACACTGCTATTGCTTTAGACAGTTCATACTTGACTAGATTATCTTAGTCATTCTGTTTCATTTGTTATCAGAACATGAGTGATCGTTTATTAACACCCCTTGGAGATCGTTTATCATTTACACCATGTATGCAGCCACTCTGCGACATCATTCACTTTTGGGCTAACTCTAATTTAAAATTACATTTTGCCATTCAAATAAATTCTAGAAATGTTATTTTAAATAATAAACTGTTCTTTTTCAATATGATTTAATAATCATGGTTAAATGGGTGGCCTCCCGATAATCGATAGGTACCCTTGTTTTTTGCTCAAATTAGCTGAGTAACATGAAGAACACTTGCTTTGCTAATTATGCGTTGTTGGTTGAAATATGACTTTCTCTTTGACGAAAGAACGAGATAAAAGCAACATATTCCGTGGCTAGGATCTCACGTAGGTGGCCACTACCTATATTTTTGGTTTGTTGAACCCATGAGGAATCAACTGCTAGATAATATATAATGCCAACACAAATTGTTTAATTCAAAGAAAAATTTTCATAAAAGAATGAGCACTGAACCTGCTGAAACCACACCTCATCACTAGGTTGGAGATATGATACTTTCTTTTTCAGAAAGTATTGTCACTATAGAGTCGCTGAAGTTGCTTGCACCCAGAACGAGAATGGCAAGCAGGAGACAGAAGGATTATGTCTCATTCTATTTGTCTGATTCCAATTAGTGTCAGAAATACAGCCTCTGGCTGTAATAGAAAAACAGAAACTTTTGTGCAAAGTGCAAAGACCAATTTGACCAGTCACTTTTTTTTTTCACATATTGTGTTTCTTTTACTAATAAATCATCAATACAATTAATAAAATAGATAATGAGATATGAAAAATCAGTCAGTTGGTGAAATTAATTAAAAGTAGGTAAGCGTACTGGTATTATGGAATTTAAGTATTGTGAGGAAATTGAGTACCTACTTGAATATAGAATTCACCATCTTTGGTTTGTTTTACAGTCTAGCTGACCTGGCCACTTGACCTCCTACCAAAGCCGTGTGGCATGCCTTGCCCCTGCATGAGCTGTTAAGCCAAAGATTTTCAGATTCTTAAATTAATTTATACAGAAGTTCAAATTGATTGGTGTAAAACTTGCATTTTATTTTTTGTTAGGAACAGAAAAACTTCCACTTTAGTTGGAGAGCAGTTTTGAGATAATGGGTCAATGGACATTCGGTGTCATAAAAAATATGATTTGATGGTTTTGCAATTATCTTCTTCTGGCATTATAGTGTTCATATTTAGAGGTGCGGGATAAAGACAGTTATAATCAGCGATCATTTTAGAATTCCTTTACAAGAACTATTTTAATATTGATCTACTTGCATATTAAAAATATTAGTGAGTATAGAGTTTTTCTGTAACACCCTGTAGTAGTACACTTAAGAATCTTAGCAATAAATAATACATTAAAAAAAAATATAAAACGTCACTTTAAATAGGGTTTCTAAATTAGACGTTTCCATGTATTTTACATATTTGCAAGAAACTACAATTGTCATATGGTCATTGGTTGTTTGGGGAAACCGATTTTTATATTTGGGAACTTGTGTTTGAAAGCTTCCTTGAGGTTACACAAAATAAGTATTTTTGACTTATTTCTGTTTGACTGAATGACCATGGCACAATCTTTAATACCTGGCATTGCCCAGCAACACTAATGATAATATCCGTTAATGGCTGAAATCAGACCGGGTGATCTTATATATCTTGCTGAGTCAGATCGAAAAATGTGGTAGAATCTAGTTAAAATAGTGATTTTCAACAATTGTTGCTTTATATATTCTTTCAACTCAAATATTATGCGAGTTATTCGTACTTTCTTGTTTTCAGACTTAAGACTTAAACCCCCCCCCCACTTCTACTTATCAAATTTTTACTTAATAATATAGAATAAATGGTGAGATGAAATTACTTGTGTGTCATACCAACACATCGGAAATCTGCTTAGTTGATACAGTCCATGTGTTTAGACTTTTATGCTTTATGTATTTACTGGGACCGATATTTTTGAATCAGTAGTGATATTACCTTATTTCCTAAATTTATGTATATTATCAATGCTAATGGATTTTCTTTTTTAATTTTTCAATTTTAAGTTCAATTTTTTATTTTGCATTCTCTTACCTTTGGGAGGGGTTAAGAGTTAAGATTTTTGTCCATGCAGATTCTTACTTTTGGTATTAGGGGCATATATTCATGGTTTAATTGTTACAGACATATATCCATGCTTTATTTGTTACAGACTTGTCCACTTCTTTTACGCGTTTTCTGCTGTACTGGAAGACATAATAGCCCTGCAGATTATAGAGGTGGAAAAGTCCCTTCCAATGAGCTCCAAATTTATACTTGGTAAGTTATTTATTAATAGTATTTTACTTTTGTTCGTTGTTTTGATTACATTTTCAGTTTCAGAAAACAACTTATAGAATTGTTTATTATTTGACTTGTGAAGTTCCCTTAAAATGTCTACAAAATTTTATTATTTCCTTAATTTTTAATAGGATCATGGACAAAATTAACACAGTAATTTTAGCTCATACAAAAATATATACTTTCAAACAGCAAGAGCTTTTAAATTCCTCATATAAATAAGAAGGTTTTGGTCTCATATTGTAGGAAAGTAAATGCTTGAACACTTCCTTGGTAGTTTACCCAAACTATTCTTTATGATTTTTTTTTCATAACTTTCATCATCAACAGAATTCTGTGAACTTGTTTTGTTTTTTTCCCCTCATTTTAATAAAAAAAAAAAAAAAAAAATCAAACACAGTTCATTTCCCATTTTTTGATCTGGATATGATGTACAACAGTTTGCAGTTTGTAGACTAAATGGCCTTTTTTAAAAAAAAAAAAAATAAAAAATGTTATCACTGAAATATGTCAAGTTAAAAGAACCCAAGAAATACCCCTCCCCTAACCATCATGTTAACCAACTCAATGAGAACTATGAAAACAATTTAAGCTGCCAACAATTTTTAGTTACTAAGGGCCGGGAAAAAAGTTTTTTACTACAAAGTTTGCTTGCATTATTTTTATTAACCAATCTAGCATGATGTATATCTTTTATCTGTTGGAAGTAAATTATTTTTGTAAGTGAATTTGAAATATTTGATTTTCTTGAGGTTTCACCCTCACAATTGAATTTTGATTTCCATCTATTTACATTGCCCTGACAGTGTTACTAGTCAGGACTGTAGGCATGTTTACTGCTCATCATCAGTAATCTATATATATATATATATATATATATATATATATATATATATATATATATATATACTAGCTCAGATACCCGGCTTCGCTCGGGAATTCATTTGAGGCAAAATGGTGATGGTATATTTTTGGCAAGGCTTTACTTTGCACAATATTGTGACATTTACCCGTTCCAGTGTTTAGGGTTAATACCCGTTGTTGGCATTTGTTAATAATAAAATTATTTTTTTATGTAAGACTTCACTGACCTGCATATTGTCATATTTCCCGTCTCCTGAGCATTATGCATAGATTTGAATTATTAAGGAAAAAAATATTGACATACATTTGAACTAATTTTTTCAGGTGCATATTTGCCGAAAATGCAATAGGAAACAAAATATCACTATTATTAATTTCAGGCCTTCCTTATAACCCCCACTCCTGCCCGTCCCTAGAAATGTTAGTATAGCTTATTATAATAAAGGCGTTAGTACTAATTCACATACCGAGTTTGGTTTAGTTTGGTTCAGTCATTTGTGCCAAATAAAATTGTGGACTCCCGCTATAGTTTTTAGCGTATAACTCATTTATACTTCCGTATACGGCAAAACAGCATATAACAAAAGTTACTCTAAATAACAAAATAAACAACTTTTGTTATGTGCATATTTGCCAAAACCCCAATAGGAAACGAAATATCACTATTTTCAATTTCAGGCCTCCCTTATTACCCCCCCCCCTCCTGCCCGTCCCTAGAAATGTTAGTATGGCTTATTATAAGGAAGGCGTTAGTGTTAATACACATACCGAGTGTTTTATTTAGTTCGGCAGAGTCTTTTGTGCCAAATAAAATTGTTGACTCCCGCTATAATTTTTAGCGTATAACGTCTTTGTACTTCGGTATACGACGATAGTGTATATAACAAAAGTTTCTCTAAATAACAAAATCACTTTTGTTATGTGCATTTTTGCCGAAAAACCAATAGGAAACGAAATACTGCTATTTTAAATTTCAGGCCTCCCACACAACCCCCACTCCTGCCCGTTCCTAGAAATGTTAGTATGGCTTATTATAAGGAAGGCGTTAGTGCTAATTCACATACCGAGTTTGGTTTAGTTCGGTTGAGTTTTTTGTGCCAAATAAAATTGTTGACTTCCGCAGTAGTTTTTAACGTATAACGCCTTTATAGTTCGGTATACGACAAAAGTGTATATACTAAAAGTTACTCCAAATAACAAAATAAACAACTTTTGTTATGTGCATAATTGTCGAAAATGGATTAGGAAACGAAATATTGCTATTTTTAATTTCAGTCCTCCCTTATAACCCCCACTCCTGTTTTTCTCAGAGAATATACGCATAGCCTAAAGTCTAAGTTGGGTTAGTAGTAATATACATACTACACATACATACATATATATATATATATATATATATATATATATATATATATATATCAATACTAGCTCAGATACCCGGCTTCGCCCGGGAATTCATTTGAGGCTGAATGGTGATGGTATTTTTTAGCAGGCTTTACATTGCACAATATTTTGACATTTACCCGTCCCAGTGTTTAGGATTGATGCACATCTTTGCCGTGGATTTGCTAATAATAGAATTATTTGTTCGATAAGGCTTCACAGTCTTCAATGTTTTTATATTTCCCGTCTCTTATACATGTAAATATGGTGAATTTTTATTTCAGGTCTCCCTTTTAACCCCCCTCCCGTTCGAACCTAAAAATTTTAATATAACTTATAATCATGGGGAATTAATGCTAATTGACATACCGAGTTTTGTTAAGTTCGGTAAAGCCGTTAGTGCCCGCTAAAGTTTGAACGTAAAACTCATTTATACTTAGGTATACGACAAAAGTGAATATAACAAAAGTTACTCTAAATAACAAAATAAACAACTTTTGTTATGTGCATATTTGCTGAAAAAGCAATAGGAAACGAAATATCGCTATTTTTAATTTCAGGCCTCCCTTATAACCCCCACTCCTGCCCGTCCCTAGAAATGTTAGTATGGCTTATTATAAGGAAGGCGTTAGTACTAAATCATATACTGAGTTTGGTTTAGTTCGGTTGAGTCTTTTGTGCCAAATAAAATTGTGGACTCCCGCTATAGTTTTTAGCGTATAACGCATTTATACTTCCGTATACGGCAAAAGTGCATATAACAAAAGTTACTCTAAATTACAAAATAAACAACTTTTGTTATGTGCATGTTTGCTGAAAAAGCAATAGGAAACGAAATATCGCTATTTTTAATTTAGGCCTTCCTTATAACCCCCACTCCTGTTTGTCTTAGAGAATATTAATATAGCTTAAAGTCTAAGTTGGGCTAGTAGTAATATACATACCAAGTTTCATAAAATTCGGTTCAGCCGTTTATGCGTGAAAAGGTAACAAACAAACAGACACCAAAGAAACAAAATGCAGTTATGGTGCCTAGGACAAGTGAAACAAAAAGTTATCGTGAAATTTCGCGAAAAAAATGAATGTACAGACAGAGGTTACAATTTTATCTATATATATATATATATATATATATATATATATATATATATATATATATATATATATATATATATATATAAAATTGTAACCTCTGTCTGTACATTGATTTTTTTCGCGAAAATTCACGATAACATTTCGTTTCACATGTCATAGACACCATATCTGCATTTTGTTTCTTTCGTGTATGTTTGTTTGTTTGTTTGTTACCTTTTCACGCATAAACGGCTGAACCGAATTTTATGAAACTTGGTATGTATATTACTACTAACCCAACTTAGACTTTAGGCTATATTAATTTTCTCTGAGACGAACAGGAGTGGGGGTTATAAGGGAAGCTTGAAATTAAAAATAGCGATATTTCGTTTTCTATTGGTTTTTCGGTAAATATGCACATAAGAAAAGTTGTTTATTTTGTTATTTAGAGTAACTTTTGTTATATACACTATCATCGTATACCGAAGTTTAAATGCGTTATACGCTAAAAATTATAGCGGGAGTCAACAATATTATTTGCCAAAAAAGACTCACCGAACTAAATAAAACTCGGTATGTGTATTAGCAGTGAGGCCTTCATTATAATAAGCCATACCAACATTTCTATGGACGGGCAGGAGTGGGGGTTATAAGGGAAGCCTGAAATTAAAAATAACGATATTTCGTTTCCTATTGGTTTTTCCGCAAATATAAACATAACAAAAGTTGTTTATTTTGTTATTTAGAGTAACTTTTGTTATATTCACTTTTGTCGTATACCTAAGTATAAATGAGTTTTACGTTCAAACTTTAGCGGGCACTAACGGCTTTACCGAACTTAACAAAACTCGGTATGTCAATTAGCATTAATTCCCCATGATTATAAGTTATATTAAAATTTTTAGGTTCGAACGGGAGGGGGGTTAAAAGGGAGACCTGAAATAAAAATTCACCATATTTACATGTATAAGAGACGGGAAATATAAAAACATCGAAGACTGTGAAGCCTTATCGAACAAATAATTCTATTATTAGCAAATCCACGGCAAAGATGTGCATCAATCCTAAACACTGGGACGGGTAAATGTCAAAATATTGTGCAATGTAAAGCCTGCTAAAAAATACCATCACCATTCAGCCTCAAATGAATTCCCGGGCGAAGCCGGGTATCTGAGCTAGTATTGATATATATATATATATATATATATATATATATATGTATGTATGTATGTATAGTATGTATATTACTACTAACCCAACTTAGACTTTAGGCTATGCGTATATTCTCTGAGAAAAACAGGAGTGGGGGTTATAAGGGAGGACTGAAATTAAAAATAGCAATATTTCGTTTCCTAATCCATTTTCGACAATTATGCACATAACAAAAGTTGTTTATTTTGTTATTTGGAGTAACTTTTAGTATATACACTTTTGTCGTATACCGAACTATAAAGGCGTTATACGTTAAAAACTACTGCGGAAGTCAACAATTTTATTTGGCACAAAAAACTCAACCGAACTAAACCAAACTCGGTATGTGAATTAGCACTAACGCCTTCCTTATAATAAGCCATACTAACATTTCTAGGAACGGGCAGGAGTGGGGGTTGTGTGGGAGGCCTGAAATTTAAAATAGCAGTATTTCGTTTCCTATTGGTTTTTCGGCAAAAATGCACTTAACAAAAGTGATTTTGTTATTTAGAGAAACTTTTGTTATATACACTATCGTCGTATACCGAAGTACAAAGACGTTATACGCTAAAAATTATAGCGGGAGTCAACAATTTTATTTGGCACAAAAGACTCTGCCGAACTAAATAAAACACTCGGTATGTGTATTAACACTAACGCCTTCCTTATAATAAGCCATACTAACATTTCTAGGGACGGGCAGGAGGGGGGGGGTAATAAGGGAGGCCTGAAATTGAAAATAGTGATATTTCGTTTCCTATTGGGGTTTCGGCAAATATGCACATAACAAAAGTTGTTTATTTTGTTATTTAGAGAACTTTGCTCAACAATTCTTTTCAATATGAACTACCAGGTACCTCACCTGGAAAAACTAATTCAAATTATAATATATTATTATAATATTTTGTCCTTAATAATTTAAATCTATGCATAACGCATAGGAAACGGGAAATATGACAATTTGGAGGACAGTGAAGTCTTACATAAAAAATTAATTTTATTATAACAAATCCACAGAAACGACGGGTATTAACCCTAAACACTGGGAAGGGTAAATGTCAAAATATTTTGCAAAGTAAAGCCTTGCCAAAAAAATACTATCACCATCCATCCTCAAATGAATTCCCGGGCGAAGCCGGGTATCTGAGCTAGTATATATTAATTCTTTAGACTTTTATTTATTTAACTACAAAGTATTTAATACTCTTTAACAATTATATCTTAATTAATTAATAAATCTATTCTTGTTAGTTTTCAGATTTCACACTTGCTCAAATTTTATGTACTACCATCACTTTTGTGATTGGGCACATATATTTCATAATATTACTTTTCTTAATTGCTAATCACATTATGCTACAAGTGCTTACTAGAATTAGTTACCTATAGGTTTACCGCCTTTTTCTAACCAGGATAGGACTGAGGATTTTATACGTTAACTATCAGTAAATAAATTTCTGTTACCCATGCAGGAGTAGATTCTCTAAGCTCAACAATAGCGTTAAGGCCTTTGTAAAGAGCACTCTTTTCTATCTGTGTACATATTGATATGTTTATAAATATTTAACGGGCTGCCATTCTTTATTTTCATAGGTTGGATGCTACGCTCAGAGAAATTACTGGCTTAGTGAAGGAAGTAAATGAAGACGCTCGAGCTAGGGGCACTATGTTTGATTTTTCGTTAGTGTATCCCCATCAAGCTACTCCTGGTTATAGGTTCCGTCATATTGGTACTACTATCACTGGTCAATCTAGTCCCAGTGATAATAGAACTCTTGCATCTCTCAGGTATATTATACTTTCCAATAAATATATACATTTGGTAGCTCATTACTCCCACCAAATAATTTTTATTTCATCTGTGTTCACAACTGCTTACCTAATTCATGCATAATTTTATAATCAACCATTTTATTATTTATTTACTAACGTCCACTTTTTGCAACTCAGGCTATTCGGGACGGGTTATCTACAGGTTACCACCCTTTTCTAGCCAGGGTGGGATTTTAGGACGTTATTTAATGAATTTCGTCACTAAATAATTTCCTTTGCCCAGACGAGAATCGAACTCGCCACTCTAGGTTTACCATGTGAGATAAAAGTTAACGCTTTAACTCGCACAGCTAACCTGAGCCACCCCCCCCCATTTTATTATTAATATCTCACCTCTTAAGGTTAGTGCAATTCCATTAGAAGAAACATTAAAATATGAGCAATGGATTGGACATGTTTGGAAAACTATATGTAAAACTGGATTATTTTTCATTTTGTTAGCCAAAATAGTGGAAGTTCTAAAGTTATATAATAGGCTACAAGCACTGTTTTAATTAATTCTAATCATATAGACTTTTATTAAACCTATATTTCTAAAAAATATTTATTTATTTATTTAAGCTTCGCAGCTTTGGCGTTGCAGTTGCTCTACAATAAAGCTTAAAAAACAAAACATAAAAGGAACACAAAACATAAAAGAAACATAGGTCTCAAAAGGAACACAAAACATAAAAAGAACATAGAACACAAAACATAAAATTATTATTATTATTATTTATTAACGTCCACTTTTTGCAACTTAGGCTAATCGGGACGGGTTATCTACAGGTTACCACCCTTTTCTAGCCAGGGTGGGATTTTAGGACGTTATTTAATGAATTTCGTCATTAAATAATTTCCTTTGCCCAGGCAAGAATCGAACTCGCCACTCTAGGTTTACCATGTGAGATAAAGGTCAACGCTTTTACTCGCATGGCTAACCTGAGCCCCCAAAACATAAAAGGATCACTAAAAAATAATATTTTCTTTTTAGGACATTTATCCTTGGGAAATAGGATTTATAAATATTACTACATGACAATAAGACCTAGGTTCAAAATTTTAATTATTATTATATGGGGAAAAATCTACTGAAATTATCTGTTCAAAACTGTGAATGAATCCTATGCTCTGTCTCTAAATCTGTAAAGAGGATGACACATAAGATTTGTTACTGCTAAAATTGAATTGGTTGTTTATCTGTCCTGCCAGTAGCATTCTTTAATTATTGACTAGTCATATTTATTAGAAGAGAACTTCAAAAATAATTACTCAAACCAATAACTGTACTATTCTATAGAAAAATTGGAAAATCATGAACTTTTGCTACACTATTTGCACAAAGATTTGGTACAGGTACCTGCCAACTGTCGATTATTCTTGGGCCTTCTAGAGATACAGTATATCAGGGGTGAGCAAGCTTTTTAATCAACGGGTCAATTTAAATTTTAAAATTTTTTGGTGGGCCACACATAAAATAGCACTTATTAATAATTTACAAAATTTTATTTATAATAAACATTAGAATAGAAAAATATAAAATTAAAAAAAGTAAAGATTTTATAAACAAATTTTAATGCAAAATTAAATAACAGAAAAACGAATTTACTTGAAATTTTTAATCAGACATTTGGCACTGTTTTTTCGATAAAAGCTTATCAATATCAGCTGGAATTGATGAAGTTTCTACACGTACGCAGCTTTCTCATCGTGTATCAATCATGCTTGATAGGTGGTATTTTTTATTGTTTCATGGTTGGAAATAATTGTTCACAAACACACGTACTTCCAAACACAGACGTCATTTGCTTTGCATTTTTTGTCAAAAGCGGAAATGTCTCAGGGCTCACATACGATTTACAACATTTTTCGATGTTTACTGAGAAAAATACATTTTTTAAATCAGTATTATTCTGCCTGTCACTCACTTCCATTTGAAAGTCTTTGGGAAAACTTAATTTTGAATAAAAAAAACTCTAATATTACCTTTTTGACATTAATATTGCATTCATGCCTTTAAAGGAATACAAGAATTGCTAAAATTGCTAGTTAACAGCTTACCTGGCTGATTGTGTGACAGAAGCAAACACAAACAAGCACATATGTACATATAAGTCGCGTTTGTATTGCATGTTTGAACAAGTTGCTGACAAGTGAGTAACTCGTCACAAAAAATTGTTTTGGTTTAGTATGTACTACCATTAAATTATAATTAATTAATAACAATATATTGATGGGAGAAAGTCGATAAAGTTAATTCAATTTTAGAAATGCTTGGCAGACCGCATAAACATGTTGATCCCGCAGGCCACGAGTTGCTCATCCCTGCAGTATACCATTATCTCAAATCCCTTAGAAGAAATTTTAGGAGTTACCTATTCCCTTGAACATGGTCATCGGGGTACATTAGGTAGGCATATGCCAACAACCGGCCACTAGTGTTCACTATTAATCATAGTATTATTCCCATTCCAACAAGTAATTCCTTCTTTCATTCATCATATTTCTGCTGTTTATTTTGTGTTCTTCTGTTTACCTACTTAGTCTATTTATATATGTTTCTTTTAGCTTTATTTATATTGTCGACTTTTTGACTTATAACTTGGGCTTTTGAGCAGATTTTTCTTACATAAAATCAGCTATTTAGGCTATACTCATGTCATGAATTTTGAAAAATGGTTTCAAATGACCATTGATCCTATGCAGGACATAATGAAAATGAGGTCTGTCCGTATAAGTATGCACTATTTTAACCTTAAATAACATGCAGGAAAATAATATTTCACCACTACTGTATATTTGTGATCTTCTAAGGAGCCTTAGTGTCACAACTTGACTGTTGAGATCATATGCTTTATTACCTGCCTTCAGAAAAGGACTTACAATATTTTTAGAATAATATAACTCTAGAATAATGGAATAATTAGGAACATCACTTTCAAATTTTAAAATGATCTTTTCATTAAAAATGATTTTTGAAATTGTGCAAGCATTTTTAAGTGAATATATTGTACATTTAATACATAAACAATAAAAACTATGATTTAGATAAATAATATTAATTTATACTTCATCCTTCACTCATTCCTTTTTTGCCAGAGTATCAATTGATTGATATCTGACTGTTTAGAAACTAAATAGGGATAAAACCTTTACCTCCCTAATTTTTGTTTAGTTTGTCTTCTCTTTTCTTTTATTAGCTGGAGTCAGCTTTTGAGATTGTACTCACAACATGATTTCTGATCAAGGGGGAGGGGGATTTAGAAATATCTATGCTATTATGCGGCTGATCAAAAAAAAATTGTATAACCGATCTTGTTGCAAATGTAATTTCCTATAAATGTTGATCTGTAATTTTTTTCTGTCTGGAATATTTACCTAGAAATTTGCATTTTTTAGCACTTAAGTCTTTGTTAAACCCCCCAGTTTTACTCGTCATATATTGTTGATGAGCTGGATTTGTTTTTGATTATTATCAGAGATATTTGTATTTTCCTGTTTTCAGTCTCAGTGAACACCCAGTCTTACTCAAGCTATTTTCATTTTGAGTAACTAGATCCCTAGATATATTAAATCCAGCAGGCACTTAGATGATCCCTCTCTAGATAGGCTCTTATTGCAAGAGAAATTGAGAATAGATTTTGAGTTAAGGTAATCAGCTGGTCTTATACCATCATGTGGGAAACATGCTTAGCTTACGCAGCATCTGTGTTAGAATTTTTATTATATTATAAGTTTAGTCTTTGTTATTCTGATGTTATTATGTATGCTATATGTGATATTATTGTTATGCTTCATTTAGTAACCTTGTTTCTAGGTTCAACATTGGTGAGTTTATAGATGTCTGCATTACCCCACCTTCTAGAGTCACCCCTAACATGATGCGGCGAGGAGGAGGAGGAAGACAATACTGAGGGAGGCTTTCCAAGGGCAGGTTACATTCTGGATCTTAGTAGCCTGGCTCTTCAGTTTAAAAACATGTTTCTTGAATTTTAAGGATTTTACTTTATTTTATTTTGAAAAAAGAACTTGTATTTGAAAATATAACGGAGTGCTGTTCTTAATAAAATATTTCTTTAGAGAGAAGTGTGATCTAACATCCTTTGATGTTATTTTGTAAATTCATTTCTTTCAATGTTTGCACTGGTATCTATGATGTTCTTGAAATCATTGTAAGATGTATTTTCCATTTAATATTCGTGTTTTGTACGAGAATTTAATCTTTATAGTATCATAATGTTGAAAGAATCTAATAAAAAAAAAAGCTGTTGTAATTGTATATATTTATGATTAATGACAATGTAAGGAAATGAAATGAGTTTATTATTTTTCTTTTTTTTCAATTTTTATTGTTTTGTTACACTGAAATTTGACATAATTGTATATAAAACAGGAATGGTGTTATTAACTAATGTCATGGATTAAGATCTCTATTTTATACATTACATAACATTTTTAAAAATATATTTCTCGAACTATAGAATTTTTAAATACATATATATAAAGTATCCTACTAATTCTTTCATTAACCCATCCAGCATTGTGGACTTTAATTGTATTTATTAGTTACTTAATTACACCTTTCAATGTTTAGAGGATCAATGGTGTAATCCTTCCAGTGATCTTGGAAACACTTTTATTTCCTCAAACAGTTCATTAAGAATGGAATATCTGATAATTTATTTATGGACATTGAAAAACCCATTTTGGGTTAAAGCTGGGTACTTAATAACTACCTACATCTTTGTAACAAAATAATGTTTAATGCATATGTTATATTTATAAATCTCTTACATTTATTTGAAAATAAGTCCCCCCTCCCCTAAAAAAAATGTTTACAATTCAAATAATTTGATTGACATGATGGTTGGGATTCAAAGTAATCTCTTAACCCATATCTACTCATTTTTTTGTATTTACTTAAAACTTTTATAAAGATCATCATTATTATTTATCTCTTTCAATGTTTGCTATTTATATGGCACACAATAATCATATTATCTCGCTTACTAAAATTTTAAAAATGTGTTATAGTCTTCTCATCTGTAGAAATTTGACAAATGATATTAGAATTGGCTTGAGGCCAAAGGACAAAGCCAGCAGAAATAAATACGATTACTATTTAAAGTGTCAAAAAATGTCTTGTTATGCAAGATTATTAGGGTCAAAATGACTAGATTCTAAATTGTAAAGAGAAATAAATATTTAATTTATTGAAATTGATTTTCTGTATAAAAGATATGATTACTTTGAATCCTACATCATATCAAATAAGGCTACTTCCTACTGTATTTATGTTTCTTGTAATATTTCAAACTTATTAAAGCAAACAATTGCTTATCTAATTCATTGGTGGATAGAGTATTTATTGGGTTTGTAGACAATCTTAACAATAATTACCAGAAGTAGTAGCTAATAAAATATAATTTAATTTATCAATGATAAAGAATTGGAGCTTAAGAATATTTGAAAATATAACAAACTTGCTCATTTGCTTATAACCTATGCCTACAATTTTATTCTAACTATTAATATTTTTTTCTGCAGTCTCAAACTGGTAATTTTTGCATTGATTTGCTCCTCATTATTTACAAAGTTATATAACAAATAATTAGACAATAATAACATTTAGTTCCTATACACAGGCCGCCTTGCCCTATTTTTGACCATATTATCAAGATTTATTTCCTGCCCATTTGGATAAACATACTTGTTATTTGTATAATCAATATAACCCTCATTGTTTGCTGCGCCTGCTTCAGAATCTTGATTTGCTTTGTCACATGGTATTCCTGAAGTGTATGTGTATTCTCGTTTTACACCATCTGGATCGATGTACCTATGCAATAAACATACAATTTACACAATGACTCATGTACCACACATAAACTTTTTATATTTATTATTATAAGAGTATATATTTATTAAAAAATAGTCACTGTATTTTTTATATAAATTGAAGTATATAACTGATTAAGTGCATAAATTAAATACTGGAAATATCTTTATTCAATATATAGATTGCTTAGTGTAATTAGTTAATTACATTGTAAGAAAAAAATCCCAGTAGTTGAAAAATTAAATTTTTTGAAGAAGTTATTTAGTTGCCTGCTAAATAAAATCACTAGTCAATATGCACATGTATAATTTGAATGCTCTATCTCATATTATTTGATAAGGTTCATTTAGAAACTGAAGAATTCTGGTTGTTCCCATTTAAAAAAAAAATGTATTAAACACTTTTAGAATGAAAATTTACCCGTATTTGCCTTGAGTGATACAGTCTGTGCCTATAGTTTCTTCTTTGAATGTTCCATCATCATTTTCAAATCCCCATGTTATGCTGCCATCAGGATTGTCATTTCGGTATTTGCTGATAACCTGTGAGCATATGATATACTTAATAAAACTCATAGTAAAATTATATATTAATGTGGGAAAATATTTCTTAATATTTAATAATCAGTTTTGGTGATGTGCTATTGATCATTTTGTTAGTCAATAGCCAAACATGTTTTTTCTTAAAACTTATATTGAAGCTACGAAAATAAAATGAATTTACAATACTCACTTGAGCAGTTGGCTTCCTTGGCCTTTGACCTCCTAGCTGTGGTTGAAGTTGAGGTTGAGGTTTTGGAGGCCTGGCCTGTAGTTGTGCTCTGTTACCGGAAGGTTTTGGTTCTCCTCTTCCTCTTACCACATTCTGCTCATCCTATATTGAAACAGAACAGTGTATTCTGAAGATGGATATTTTATTTTAGCAGATAATGCAACATTATTTTTATTAGTTTCTCTGTATGTATTATTTTATTGAATATCCCTTTATAGCAATTAAGATTTAAAAATGTCTGTCTTTTATTTAAATAATTTATGTCTGAAACATATTGTTTAATATGTATATATATAATTGTGTATGAGTATATACATACACAAGTAATTATTAGTACTTGGAAACTAAAAACTGTTACAGTGAACAGAACAGTATAAATTCATAATTAATGAATCCATCAAATCCACTTTATACTTGTTACAAGTCCTTCGGACAAGCATTATTTTGTTTTTGTGATGCACTGCTGCTGGTATAAAAATTAATAAAATAAAATAATTTTAACCATTTAACAATGCCTTAATATTCTTCTGATATAAGTGCTATTTGGTCAGCTAGACTCCGACTTCACCCATACCACAGGTAAATAGGAAGCTTTGAATCTATTATCCTATAAGCTAGGTTCTAGGTGCTTTGACCTTGCACCTAAGACCTCCCTGGGATCTCAAGCTCTCATGTTCTGGGTTTTTTTGGTTCCGAACCATAGTCCTGAAGTGTTGCTTCTAGCTGTTCTACAGATAACGTTCAGATCTTCTTCAGATGAGGTCATTCCCATAAACAGAAACAATAATAGTAACTTCCTAGTTCACACATAATCCACATAAGAACAGGAATAAAAATGCCTTAGTCACTGTCTCCACTTCAGGAAGTAGAGGTTTAAAAAGAAGCAATCTAGGTACAATTGATTGACCCAGCTGGGTAAATTTTTATAAACGTGTGTGTGTGTGTTTATGTATGTATGTGTGTGTATATATATATATATATATTGATATTGCATACATCATGCACTTTTCGTATGAGTTTATTCTAATGTGGCATTGAATTGAAATAAAATTTATATCAATACTTTTTTTGGTTTACTTACAGATATTTGTGGCCTTTGTCTGTGATATTCTTGTTGGGATGGTCTGGCTCTTTGGTATGATGGCTGCTCTACAGCAGGCCTGCTTGGTCTTTGATAGGATACCTCTTCTTGTTGAGCTGGTCTTGCTCTGTTAAAGGTTTGCTCCTCTTGTGCTACGGGACGTGGTCTTGTGAAACTCTGATCTTCTTGGGGACGTGGTCTAGATGTGATTTGTTCCTCAGCTAAATCTTGTCTTGTGTCTTCTTCTCTAGTATAAGCATTTTCTTCCAGGGGCAGTGGAGATGGTTGAGGTCCTCTAGCAAATACAGCTTCATCAGTTGGTGGTCCACGGAACTGAAAAATTTGAAATCATCTTACTAACAATTTATCTATGAAAGCAGATTAGGCATTATTACAAAATGGAAGACGTCTAAGATCCATTGTTACTTCTTAAGTTTAACGAATCTTTATCTTTTCTACTGGCATTTTACTAGTATTATCACTTCTTGTAGCATTGGAATCTGAGAGTAAAGCCTAGTTTTTATATCAGGAGTGACCAATTTATCTTCTTAACCAGGAGTCTAGTTTCTACCAATTTGGCTTAATTTATATAAGTAAAACTTCAGGATGGGTTTGTCTGATATTCTTTTTTAAATTGAGTGGGATACATTTTGAAAATCAAGTTTGTCTGTCCACCCATTTGTTACTCACTCGCTCAAAAGTGGTCTGGAAGATTTCAATAGACTTAATATTTATGAGTCAATAATCTCAAGGTAACAACATAGCATATATGAGAATTCGAATTTTCATCTAGGATTGGGGTTTGCTTGACACCATCATTCATATTGGTTTTATTGAGAAAATTTAAAGAATAAATTGTGTTTAGAATTTATTTCCCCCCCCCCCAAAATATTTAAAATTATGAATTTTAAAAATTTTTAATTCCAACATCTGGTCTTTATTTAAATTTCATGATAATGGTTCCATAAAATTGATAAATCTTTTATATATGTATGTTTTAAGGGAATGTATAATGCCAGTGTGCACTTTTTTAAACTTTACTACCACCTTCAGGAGTTAAATCAATGAAAAAATGTAAATTGTTCGATATCTTTCATAATAACATTTTTTGTTAAAAACATGCAAAAAGCCAATAATGTTTAAAATATATTTTTCAGGCCTTACACATAGTTTGGATTTATGAATTTTGAAACATTTACCATAGACCTCTGGTGTTATTTTTGTAAAAACCCAACAACAACTAATTGACTACTTCGGACTTCCGGTCGTCACATCATACTTCTATGCTGTTACAGTAGATGCCGGAACAGAATTTTGTGAAATTTTTGTCTACTAATTCTATGGTGCTGAAATTGTTTTGATAGGAAATTAAAACTTTGTCAATATCTGTTCAATAGGTATACCATGCTACACACATAAAACAATAATATATCAGTAATTTGATAAAAATCAATTTTTATGTTAACCCAGTCTTTATATTTAAAAATAAAACGATTATTATTTCATTTACATATAACAGTTTCTACACATAAAATCGTTTAATTGTCCCTTTTTTCTTCACTTGTATAACAACTGAATGCTAATGTATGAATGAGTTCTACTGTACTGTAAAGTAGCTGTAATAAATTGAGTATTGGTAATTAAGGATAACTAATAAAGGAATGAAAGAGAGTCCATTCAATCCTTCATAATTTAGGTGGAATCTACAGGCTTCACCCGGTAATTGATCCTGTGAACAGGTAAACCTGATTTTCATGGGAACGAACAAGGCCATAAGAGGGTCACAAGGACATGCACCACTGTTGCCTTTTGCATCAGGCCAATCAGCAATAAAGGCATCATGAGGAAGATTCTTCGATACAGCTATCTCCCTGTTGCCTGTAGCATGCATATTTTGACTAATGATAGGCATTAATCAGTAGGAGAATGCAGACTAAAACTACATTCCAGTCTTGCTCTACTGACATCTAAGTGAGAAATTAGACAAGGAAGGGCCCACCATTCACAAATTATAGAACTATACAATTCACTGTGAAAAAGTGACCTTTAAAACTGCTTCAACAATCGATGGGGGGAGGTCAACAAAAAAGAAAAACATAACGCCTCATCAAGAGAAAATAGATCACTAAGAGGATACTCCATCCTTATATAGGACCATCCAGCTGTGCCAATTAGAGAAAGTCATGACGCATGTGATTGATACAGCTAGTGGAAGGTCCTATAGCAATGTAGTCCCTGTTGTAAGTGCTTACCTCGTAGTGTCTATTTTCTCTTGATGGGTGGTTATATGGTAACTAGTTGAGAACTTAAAATGATTTTAATAATCATTGAATATTTTTATTGGCATTGGACCCTGGATTGGTCAAGTCTGCACTATTTGTTCATTAATTTGAGAGCTTACCTGTTGTCTTGTCGGGACTGGAAGGTCAGCAATTGGATTAGGCCTAAATGCTGGAGGCTGAAAAGTGGTTGGCTGATATGTAGGTGGAGGGAAGGTAGTGGGTGTTGGAGCATCATCTTCTACCTCGACGACTGGCCTAGGAGGGAGTGGAGGTGGCTGAGCCCTGCCTCTGAGAGCTGGAGCAGGCCTGCCTCGGCCAGCTATCCTCCTTGCAGGAGCTGGTGCAGCCTGGGCCTGGGGTCCTCGCCTTCCACCTACTGCTACTGCTCCGGGTATTGCAAGTGCTCGTGGCGGCAACGGTGAATCATACTGCTGCCCATTTCCCACAGCTATTAGTCCTAACGCCTAAACAAATAAAATGGGATTTAATTTACAATTGCTTTTATTTTGTAATGTTATGCCTTCTAGCCTTGAAAGACGAGTAGTTCAAAGTCCGTCACACAGATTCTGCACGATCTAAAGAGGTTTCCAACAAGCTGATATGACATTGGCTGTTGCCCCTCGGCCTTATTATGATTGGCCAAATATAATACAAATAATTTTTATTTTACACACACATCATAATACCCTCACTAGCATGTTTTTAATAAGAATATTTTAATTGAAATTAATAAAATAAATACCTGGTGGCATTTGAAGTAATAAAATGCACTTATAATTCATTCAAATATTTATTGTTGGATTGTAGGCTATTACAAAAATTAATAAATCTAGGTTTACCAGTAATAATAATTCAGGACATTAATTCCTTACAAAACATTACCAATTTAAAAAAAAAGAAGAAAAAAAACTATAAGAATAGCATAATATGCAAAATACAATCCTAACATTTGCTATTAGAAATATGTATCAGCGACGTATTTACAGATGTAAATAAATATTATTCAGGGTGTTAATTAATAATAAAATTAATGTGTTTTTAAATTTAGGTTTTTCATTTTTTTAATTTGAGACCCATCGGCTCTCGACATTTGCCGACCTACCGGCGCTGGACATACTTGTGATCTGATCTCACCATTCTTTATTTCTAAATGTTTTTGGGTTTGCTTCACACTTCGCGGCTTTGCCGATTCGTCTGTTTCATTAAAAGAAATTGGTAATGAGCACAGTTGGTGAATAATTTATAGGAATAATTATGGTTGAAAATGGTACTTTTCCTGATGAATGTCGTAAGGTCCTCCTTAACATGTGTGTGTGTGTGTGCGTCAATTAATGCATATACTTTAAAATTTAGATGTACACCACAGACTTAATTTGTATGTTCAATTTTAGTGTAAACGTGAAAATATGTTGGTATTGGCTGCCTTCTGTTTAATGTTAATGACCTCATTTTCGTCATCTCCTGGGTAGGAGGGACATTTGATGATATTTTTTTGAAAAGCGCGCAGCAGTACAACCTCAATTGCTGATTTCCCTTAATTTTCTGTTTATTAAAAAAAAAAAAGTTTTTATATAAGGTTTTATAAGTTTATATTCATTGTTTCTAATTTTGGAAATGGGGCTCAAGGCTGGCCATGTGAGTTAAGGCTTTGGTCTTTAATCTCGCGTGGTAAAACTAGAGTGGCGGGTTCGGATCTGGCCCTGGGTAATTAGTAATTTATTTAGTGAAGAACTCATTAAATAAAATCCTTAGTTCCACCCTGGCTAGAAAAGTGTGGTAACCTATAGATAACCCCTCCCGATTAGCCACAATAGCTTAAAGTGGACGTAAATAAATAAATAAAAATATAAAAAAATAATTTTGGAAAGATTCTAGAAATTATATTTAATCGACTTAGATAGATTAAGCCCGCATAGCTTTGGTGTCATCCTTGATGTACAGTAGACTCCCGATTAACCGATTCTCTCGCTTAACCGAAACATTTTGAGTTGCTAGGGAGGGGGGGGGGGAAATTACTTCGTCCTAGCTTCGCGGAAAGAGGCGTGAGAAGAGGGTGTGGGAGCGCGAGGGAGGGTCGACAGTCCCACGGATGTGACGATCTGTTTCTCCGAACCTCTTAGGTTCGGGTCCAGTGAGTATTGAAGAGTTCCTTCTATACTCGGTGGACTGGTCTTAGTAAACAAACCTAGCTTCCTGTTGGAAACAGTTAAAGGCAGCATTTAGCATTACATTGACTGACGATGACATCGCAGACATTGTCTCCAAAGAAGAAGAAGATTATGATTCCGTCGAAATTGGAACAGAAGCTCGCATTACACACACCCAAGCGACAGATGCTCTGGAGATGGTGCTTCGATACATCGAACAACAACCTACCTCCTGCCGTTCTGATATACTTACCCTTCAGAAATGGCGTGACTACGCATCGACAAAAAAAATTTCAGAAGCTCGGCAAAGAAAAATCACCGACTTTTTTAAACAATGAAGTTTTTTTTTTCTTTCATTTTTCTTTTTAAGTCTATAGTTTTATAAATACATATGTACGTAGTTATTTTAATTGTTAAATAAAATAAGCTTTTTTTTTAAAGTACATAAACGTGTTTTTTATTCTAATTGATCCATTTTCGCAGAAATTTCGGACTCCCGTTTAACCGAAATTTTCGCTTATCGGAAACCCCTCGGTCCCGAAGGTTTCAGTTAATCGGGAGTCTACTGTATTAACAAACGGGCATAAAATAACAAGGGCAACTTTAAATTTATTTATTGTAAGTGTTGAATGAGTTGTAAAATTAACTTACAATTAGATATACTTAGAGCTTAGGAAATATTTTTTTCTCATTACCATTGATTTGGATGGCGAGGGCTTCAAATCACAAAGAGTTATTACGGAATACCACAGGACCACACATAAAATATTACGTTATATATGTAAGTGAAACTTTGATATAATCTCACAATTGCGGATGTATAATTTTTTTATTAGATTTATATATACGTATATATATATTATTTTATTGAGTAAATTACAGCCTGCATTTAACTGCATTTGGTAATGTGCGAAATCTACAATACAATAGTTCCTCCATCACTCTTAACAGTAGCCACACGCCTTCACCACAATGAGAGGAGCAGCCTCTCCCTGCCTGACAAAGAAGTCAAGAGCTAAGGAGGAATGGCACTTGCGAAGAAATTAGCCACTGCTATCACTTCACCTTACACTTATAGCAGATCTCTGGACCATTGTCTTTTGAGGCGCCGTGGAGGGGAATAAGGATGAGTGATACTGGAAAGGAGTAGGACTTCTGGATTAGGATGATTGGATAGCCTGTTGTGGAATTTTTTGAATCTTAAGGGAATTAGGTCCTTTACAAATTGGATATTAAGATCTTTACAGAGGGTGTGGTTTGTGACATAATATGGAGCATCTACTATGGTGCGCAGGACTTTGGATTGGAAGGTCTGGATGCGTCTGATGTTAGAAGGTTTTGATGTACCCCACACTTCTATTCCGTATGTCCATATTGGTTTTAGTAGTAGCTTGTATATTGTTAGTTTGTTTTCGGTAGGCAAGTGAGATCTCCTATTTACCAGTCCGTAAAGTTGTCCGAATCGTCGGATGTATAATAGCAAGCCTAAATCAAAACGAAATACCTCTAACGATTTTTTGGCTTTCTTTAGTCAAATAAAGAAAAGGAATAAAAGTCAAAACCCTCTATTATTAACCTAATTAATAAAATTGCTTTCGTTTTACTCGCCTGTTCTTCAATGGTAATCAAACTGGCTGCCTAAAAGTTGAGATTATAATCCAAAACAGTTTTTTTTTCTGTGTATAAAAACAGTTTATACATGAAATTCATTAAATAACGTCCTAAAATCCCACCTTGGCTAGAAAAGGGTGGTAACCTGTAGATAACCCGTCCCGATTAGCCTAAGTTGCAAAAAGTGGACGTTAATAAATAATAATAATAAAAAAAACAGTTGTTTTTTTTTTGTATAAAAACACTTTTTATTGTGAATAAAAATAATTGAATCTGCCGTGATCATTGTTTCGTTTTACGAAAATTCTAATGAATATGCATAGGCAAAGGAAAACGACTGCGTTTTCGCTGCATTTCAGCAGATTTCCTTTAAGGACCTCTCTCCTTCCTGTTTTTTGATCTTAGATTACTAAATTTAGATTGATTGAAATTGTTTCATATGGACACAAAGGAATTGTTACAATCGATTCCCATATAACCCAGTTAACAAAATGGATTGTGTTTTGTCACTTGTTTTGTCTCTCCCGTAAACTACAATTATAATAAGAACACCTACAAAACATGGTGTCAGGTGTGTCCTAGTAGACAATTCAAGCCTTCCTGAGTGTATTCTCTGTGAATAAGGGGGAAAAAAAAAAATCGTTCAAAAGAATTAGTCGACATTTCAGCTAGACAGGAGGAAATGCGGCTGGTATCTGGAATTATTTTAAATATGAATGGAAATATATATATGTCTGTTAACGCTCTAGCGGTCGCAAGTTTTTTTTTTTTATCGTTACCAAACTCGATATTTAATCGTTTTATGTAAAAAGAAAGATCAAGTTCGTTAATGGAGGAAATCGGACTAGTAGAGGAGGGGTTTAGAGGAGGAGATTATTGAAATATATCCCGTAACTATACATCGGATCGAAAAAGTGTATAGAACCAGTCTTGGTATATATATATTGTTATATACATTTATTCTCTATCTTGAATATTAAACGAGAAATTTGAATTTTTCAGTTTTCAGGCTTCAGCAAACCCCCACTTCTACTCGTGCTACATAAGCAAAATACTTTGTTATATATTAAACAACATTATTCAAAGCTTAAATACCAAATTTTGTTTTCAAGTTACCTTTATTATACGAGATGCATACAAATATGTTCTGGTGACTCCTCCCCCGTCTTAAGTTCTTGGAATAATTGAATAAGACAAAAAGTATTCTGATTCATTATAAATTACAGCACTAGATATAGTAAATAGTTTTCAATAAAATTAATATGTTATATTCTGGTATATTTCAATAATTGTTTTTCTTTCCGGTGAGAGGTTGGCAGGCCTGTTTACATTTCAGACGCTTCCCGTCGGGAGGTTATTAAAATTGACTGAATGATGAATTATTAAAGTTTGTATTTATTCACTTAATATTGAAGGTGGTGTTGTGTTATCAGTATGTGGATTTATCATTGGTCAAATCTTCACGAGGGAAATTTACTTAGTTTAAGCTGCACCTGCGTGAGGGACATTTTGGTTTCAGTTTAGGTTCTAGTGATTTTTGAACTTTGACAAAAATTTAGGTATTTCAAGGTTGTTAGCAGAAGTATATAAGTTGATTCGACACAAGCCAAATTGTATCAAAAGGAACAACTTATAAATAAATAAATTTCAATTGTTTATAATGAACACTCTACAATGCACCTTTAAAACCAAAAGCCCGAAGGTTCACAACAAAGCATGTAGCTTGTAGGTGGTAAACTTGTTAGCTGTTTCCTCAAGACAGACTTACTTGATGCTACTGTCTCACATGCTATTGGTTTTGAAGGCCACTACTTTCATATTTTCCCAATCTGCTATGTCGCACTCTTCTCTCGCAGACAGAAAAAGACTATTTGGAGCTAATGCGGAGAAGGCATCTGAATTGGAAATTGCAGCGTAGTTGGTGGTGGCTATTATGTAGTATGTGACTTATGTAGGCAGCGGTGTCCACATGCTCAGCGAGCCTGCAACAGTTTCCAGCCTTCCACAGCCCACTGAATCGGCACTTCTATTCATAAAAGAACAATACGACCTTCTCAAGTGGAACTTTCTTTTATCTTTTTATATGTTCTGAGTCATCTTAGCTTGCTCTAAATAGTTACAAAAGGATATTAGGAGCTAAAATAATTTCAATATTTCGAGCCTTTAGTTATTACTTAGATAGGCTGACCTGTCTTTGAATGAAATGGTCAATAGAACCAGTGGTAAACTGGACAAATCAAACGAGAAAGTCTTAAAGAGAAGAAAGAAAGCCAAGGGAACATAAATATAAAATTAAAAAGTCCGTCACGCAGGGGCTGCGTAAACTAAGCAGATTTCCCGTGTGAAGTTTTACAATAGAGAAATCTGCATACTGGCAACACAACACCACCGTGATTAAATACAAACGGTAATGAGAAATCTTTCAGTTAATTAAAATAAATTCCCAACTGAAACGGCTTCTGAATTGTAAGAATAATTTATATTTTAATAACTCAAATTTTAGTAGTGCAAGAACTAAAGAACGGGGGGGGGGCGGATGAACAGAACGTATTTGCATAAATCTCACAAAGTAAGGAAGGTAAGGTTAGAAACGACAGGTAAGGTTAGAAGAAGCTTTCACCTGAGCCGAGCATTTACGGAAACGGCCGACCTAATCCGAACTATACCCGACCACAGACTTCATAAAAATGCAAATGTCCCGGTTAATAATGAAGATAGAGAATAAATGTATAGAACAATATTTATAGTAAATTTAATTTGCAATAAGATTGGTTCTATACAATATTTTGATCCGACGTATGGTAAGGGAGATATTTTGAATTTTCGAAAATCCCCCCCTCTAAACCCCCCTCCCACTGGTCCGATTTCAGCCATTAACGAACTAGATCTGTCTTTTTGCATAAAACGTTTAAATATCGAGTTTGGTAAAGATCAAACAAAAATTGTGACCCCTAGAGCGTTAACAGACATATATATATATATATATATATATATATATATATATATATATATATATATATATATATATACATATAGATAGATAGATATAATTTTGAACGGACCTCATTTTCGTCATCTCCTGTGTAGGATCGATGGACATTTGAAGAAATTTTTCGAAAATCGCGTCATGAGTACGACCTCAATAGCTGATTTCGCTTAAGGGAAATCTGCTATAACATTATGCCTAGGGAGCATTATCACTGAAAACGATAGTAGAGTTGAAGTCGATTTAAGAATAACACTTCCTAAACAAGTATTCCAAAGCAAAAGAAGTAATTTAACTAATACGCATAAGAGCATGGTGCCAAAAAAAATGTAAAGTTCTTATGAGTGTACTGTTTTACTGGAGCGAAAGTTGAACTCTCCGCAGAAGGGAATATAATAGACTGACATCAATGGAAATGTGGATCTGGCGCAGAAACGCCAGAACAATCTGTATTTGAAAAAAAACAACGTGGAAATTCTAAATAAAGTAAGTGGAAGCAAAATTAAAAACAAATATATGTATATAACAAAAATTGTAGACCGCCATCAACAGTTTTGCAAGATTTGTTATATGCCATTTTCTGATCAGCCTCATAATAACGGAGATATTTGGAATTTTTGGATTCCACCCCACCCCTTCTAAATCCCCTTCTATACATGTTCCAATTTCAGCCATTAATAGATATGATCTTTAATGTTGAATTAATTGTTTAAGTATTCATGGATAAATGAACGTTTTCTAGTCAATAACGTAAAATCTTAATTCACCAAACAAGATGTTTGCATATAATAAGGTCCGTTGAAAACAATATTTGGTATTTAAGGTTGGAATAACACAGGTTTCATGATATATTGTGTTAATGTTATCGTGAGATGACTAAACGGGGTGTTTACTCAACGCTGAAATTTAAAAAAAATTTTGGTTAATATTCGAGATAGGGAAAACGTGTACCCGAAAACATATCTAGTTAATTTACATTTGCAAAATGATTGATAATATTGAATTTTTCGATAGAGTCACAATAACGGAGCTATTATGAATTTTCGATTTCGCCTTCCTCTAAACTCTCCATAAGAGGCTCAGGTTAGGCATGTGAGTAAAAGCGTTGACCTTAATCTCACATGGTAAACCTAGAGTGCCGAGTTCGAATCCCGCCTGGGCAGAGGAATTTATTTAGTGACGGAATTCATTAAATAAAATCCTTAGTCCTACCCTGGCTAGAATAGGGTGTAGATAATCCGTCCCAATTAGCCTTAGTTGCAAAAAGTGGACGTTAATAAATAACTTAGTTTTAAACTTTCCATCCTCCCAGCACGATATCAACTACTAACGAACTTGATATTTAGTACTACAATAAACTCATACATACCGAGTTTAGTAACGATCAAACAAAAATTGTGAACGCTAGAGCTGTAACAGACAAGTGTATATGTATTTATATATTTATATTAATTAAATGTCGAGGTTGGTAACGCTTAAACAAAAATTGCGACCCTTAGAGGGTTAAGAGGTATATATATATATATATATATATATATATATATATATATATATATATATATATATATATATATATATATAGTTAGTTTTGAACCGACCTCATTTTTGCGTCATCTTCTAGACAGGATCGATGGACATTTGTGGAAAATTTTCGAAAATCGCGTCATGAGTACAACCTCAATGGCTGATTTCCCTTAAGGGGAATCTGATAAAATTAAATGCACCATTCCTACAATAGAAACGGATAGCATAGTATATTAGTACTAAATCTAAGCGTAACTCAAACAGGTTTCACCTTACAGATTCTTAGGCGAATTAAGTGCATGTTGTAGTTGTATAACTTTTTGCCCTTTGCATTTACTAACTTCGTTCCAGCTCTTAGCGGTATTGTACGACTGCTCATTCATGACTTTTACAAATATAGTCCATACAAAAGAATCAAGCATTAGAATAGGCATTGTAATACTATGTGGCAGCCGTGCAAAATGTTAGGCAGGCTTTTTATACGAAGTTAATATCTACACGATTGAGAATTTTCGATTGTCTAAGTCGTTAATTCTGGGTACTATGCACCAGCAAATACTATTTCCAAGTACTTTAGCAGCAACAACAACAAAGCTCCTTAAATTGTATAACTACGCAGCTATATCTGGTACCAAATTTGTGTTGTCATAATCATTTCAGATTCTTAGAAACTGACATGAACGGCTATTTTCGAGGCATTTCTCCTGTTGCAACTAGACTTATGATGTGGACTTGACTTACTGCAAGTTTAGAAGCGGTTCATTGTCATTTCCTAACTGTTAGTAGTAGTTGTGGCAAGATCCTGATTGGTATCATGTATTTATGTATATATACTATAAAGTTATTATCTCTGGAATATGCTCCAGGGTAAAGTTATTATACGTATATGGAAAATAAAGTTATTATACGTATATATAAATGCAATTTATTGGTGCAATTCAATGTCTGATGGTAATGAGATATCTTTTAAACACGTATGTCTACGATCTTAGAAAAGACTAATAAATAATTTTCCAGATATTCGGAGCCTAGAAGGGTCTTTAGGCTAGAGTTTTTGCTGCTTTTTACATTTACAATTCTATCAAACAATGTTTCTTAATTATCAAAAGGCTGCGAGTCCTTAAACTCAGTTCTTGGTTCTGCAGATTTCTCTACCAAAGACAATAATGGCAATGAATTCGTTGTATCTAAATTACTACATTAAAAGTTATTCATACCCAAATATATTTTTTATTTATGCGCTACTTATTGAACATAGTGCCACAGTATCTGTAATAGACTTGTTTTGAATTTTTATAGGATGAAGAATTGGATGTTAATGTGTTTCAAGATGTCGGTGCAACTGGCCTCCATGTAACCTTGAATTTCAACTTTCTCTCAACTTCAATGCCATATATAATCATGGCCAAAGTATGCCCTACTTATACTCGTTTGTATATATAAGCATGATAGATTTATTACTGTAATTACTTTCGCAATAAAACTGTTTATGTGTGTTATATCCAAATGAGGTAAGATGTCTGTAAATGGGAGTAAATTCTACAATTGATTTAAAATAGCTTATTATTACATATTTGCCCATATAATATCAATTCCGTCACGCAAGGGCTGTCTAAACTAAAATAATTTCTATGTGCTGTACTATGTAAACCATTTTGGAAATTAAAACGGGGAATAAGAAATGAAGTGAAATAGCTTCATGTAGAAATCGCATGAGTAGAAGTAAGTGGTTGCCAAAGGCTGAAAACGTTAAAGCGAGTATATAGAACTACATTCGTAGCAAATAGCTCAAATGACAAAATTGGTTATTTAATATTTCCTGACGACCTTCATAATAATAGATATAATTCAGTTTTTCTTTTCACTCTTTTCGTGATTCCTACCCCTTAATCCTATCCCATTTATTCTCTATTGGATACAAATGAATTTCAGTATCTGAAGAATCAAGTTGGATACTAAAACTTTACGTAGGGACTGCATAAACTAAGGAAATTCCCCAAGTGTTGAAATCATATATTAGTGAACTCACCACAGAATCTATTCTCTATTTCTCCCGTAATAAGGTGCCTACGTAAGCAGCACTGGATGTGGCGTATTTCCGTGGTAAATTAGTAGTAAATAATTTTAATATTAATAGCTTAATATTGTTTATAACAGGAACTTCATTAGTTTCTTAATAGGTCTGACTTATTTAAACTGATAGTTCTGTTTCGAATGGCTGGCTATGGGGTATGCGGTTGCATTAGTATGAATTACATAACGAAGGTTTCAGATCCAATGTTGGCTCGGAACTCAACAAACTTAGGAGCATTACAAATCACACACCTTATTAAATCTATAAGAGAATAAATTAGAATTTCAATACATTTTAAAATATTCGATTGAATCTAATAAAAATAGTACTTCATAGAAAATAATACATCATAAAGGCGCAATATGATTATATAAATTAATTAATTTGCGCATTTCCTATGATGTAACGTAAGTAATTAGCAAACCATAAAGAAATGTTTAAATATAAGGTTACCCTAGAATGACGTCCTGTTCAATATAGAAATCATTGCCATATTACACTGAAATGTGAAATACATATTACCAGGTTGGCCTATCTTAACTTATAATTCGTGGGAGATTTTTATCAGGGTGGAAGAAGATACCCTGGACACGTGGTACGTTACGCGTGAAAGGCCACCTGGACTGAAACAGCCCAGGTCGTTCCGCTCGTGCCATAACCTATTTCTTCAAACCTCAACAAGAAGGAATGTGAGATAATGAATCCTTATATAATCTTCATAATAATACGACAGAAGGCAATTGAAATATTCTCTGCGCCTTTTGACAGCCGGAATTTCGATTACTAGATCACATACCATTCACCCGAACAAGGTCTTTGAAAGTAGAGACACCCTTGATTACAAATCGGTGTAAAATGACCAAAGACTTACGGAGCTCGGAAAAAGTAAGTTAATTTTTTACAATGGAATGTAAGTCTTTGTGTCGGTTTAATTTTATAACAGACAACCTTCTATATTTTAATCAATATATTATTAGCCTGGAACATAATTTTTAGAAAAATAAATACCAACAGAAAACTGCCACGCAAGAGTTGTGTAAACTGAGCATGTTTCCCATGTGTTGGAATGACTCACAGATGACGTTATCTCACGTTTACTTTAATAGCTTCTTGAAAACGAAATTCGAAATTTAAGCTGGACCTCATATGTTCAGTGATAAAATAGCTACTGAAAATCAAAGGAAACAAAATGTAATATGGACACCACATCACTTTCTAACACTTCTATTAAATGAAATAAACAAAATGTTTTGCTGTACTTAATTTAAAATTATTTCATTTGAATATACGAAATCTCTATTACAATGCATTAAATTCAAAAATGTTATACGACATAATTTAACAATATTTTTATTATAATCAAATGATGCCCTATAAAAAAAAATTCTTATTTTTAATAAGAATGGAGAAATTCGAAATTTTTTATTTGAGTAGGATTAGTAAAACCAAAAAGTACAAAATACAATATATATAAAATTAAGAATGAAGGTTGTGACAAGTAGAATATAGCGGCATCCCAGCCTCAAAAAGAGAATAAAACAGCAATCTAAGAATATTGAAAATAGAGAAAATAAAACCTCTCTCACTGATCACTTTCTATTTTAAAAAAAAGTAAAATTGGCGGAGATGGTTACTGGTGGCTGGAAACTAAGAAGTACGAATTTTCGATCCCCTCCCTCCCCTCTATGCCCACGCTATACCATGCTCGATTTCAGCCAATAACTAATATGATTTTAGTTTTTCAACGTGTTAAACAGAAAAGGTTAATATCGGGCCCAATAAATATTTTCGAGTTAGATGATAAAGATCTCTTAAAAGCAATATTTGGTATACGAGCTTAAAATAAAGTGCTTCATGATTAGGAGTGGGGGTTAATTTAAAGCTGAAAATTAAAAAAATCGAAATATCCCGGTTAATATTCATGATAGAAAAAAAAAGTCCGTCACGCAGGGGCTGCGTAAACTAAGCAGATTTCCCACGTGAAGTTATACTATTGAGAAATCTCCATACGTGAGCCGAACAGTTACGGCAAAGGGCCGAACTAGCTTTTGGCGGGAAACTAGTCATCCGTTATCGGCCCACAATTAATAAAAATCCAAATATCTCGGTTAATATTGAAAATAGAGAATAAATGTATAGAACAATATTTATAGTAAATTTAATTTACAATAAGATTGGTTCTATACAATGTTTTGATCCAACGGAGATATTTTGAATTTTCGAAAAAACCCCTCTAAACACCCCCCCCCCCACTGGTCCGATTTCAGGCATGAACGAACTTGATCATTCTTTTTACATAAATCGTTTAAATATCGAGTTTGGTAACGATCAATGAAACTTTGCGACCGCTAGAGCGTTAACAGACAAATATATATATATATATATATATATATATATATATATATATGTAATTTTGAACGGGCCTCATTTTCGTCATCTCCTGGGTAGGATCGATGGACATTTGAAGAAATTTTTCGGTAATCGCGTTATGAGTAGGACCTCAATAGCTGATTTCTCTTAAGGAAAATCTGCTAATATGTATACAACAACATTTATAGACAATTTAATTTGCAATAAGATTGTCTATTTAAAATATAGGAGATTTTTCGATCCAACTTATAATAACCGAGACATCTAAAGTTTTCGACATTCCCCTCCCCTCGCACTCGATTTCTGTCATTAACGAATTTGATCTTTCTTTTTACATAAAAGAAATAATTTCGAGTTTGGTAACGATCAAACAAAAATTACCAACTCTAGATCGTTTTTTGTTATATAGACACACATATATATGTCTGATATATGTGTGTCTATATAACAAAAAAACCTTCGGTTCTAACCTTTGTACACTTTTTTCTACTCTCCCAGAACTTAACGAATGAGGTCAGTACCTCATAAACAATTAATGTTCACTTATAACCTCTTAGTAAATTAAACGTCATAAAGCTGGCAATATTCCAATTAGTTTTGATGACGTCCCGCGAAGAACTTCGAGATCATAGACTCTTATTAAACATTAATCAAGAGAAGAAAGATTTGACCAAGAAATGAAATACACAGGCATTATTTCACGAAAAAATAAGTAGTCTATGTCACATTATGGATTATTGATACTTATGGAATAAATTTCATAATCGATATTAATTAAGTGATTTGAAATGACATTTTTCTTAATATATTTCTAATATTGGCTTTGTTTATATCAAGACCATTACGTAAAATTCCTTGTCAACGAATAAACATCATCAAATGCAATTATGGTAATAAAATGAGTGTTTCGAATATGTTTGAATGTAGGATTCTTTGTCGACTAAGTTCGTGTAGACCATAAATATAATACTTGGAGTGGTGCATGTCCTTCAGGTTTAAACTTGGCGGTGACTAAATAACTAGTTCCGTTTTACTTGGGTTAAGGTCATCTTGCAGGTGTGGTAACCATCTGGATTGAAGAACTCTTAATAAATAATTAGGTCAATCTTATAAAAATGGCAACATTGCATTCCATTGTATATACACCTACAAAAGTTAATTGGATAGTCATTCTCTTATAAATATGAATGAGATAAATTGATCTAACCATTTTCAACCCGCAATTAACTTGCCATAAAATATATCTTTTCAGATGCCTTTGGTTAGAATGATGAAAGGACCCCCTTCCTCGCCCCACGAATAGTTTCATTGTTAGATTATTAGGGGGACTGTGGTTTCTTTTTAATATTATATTTTAGTAACATCAGAAATTTAAAGTAAGTACCTAATATATCAAATTGAAATTAATCAACATTATTAAAACCGTTATAACCAATATTAAAAAGTAGTTGACTTAGGTGATGTGACTATGAACGTGAAGTAATAGTACTTCACCAGGCCTAGGGGAAAAAAGTTCGTCCCTACAACATTGCTTTCTCCTTATCTATAATTACTAAAATTATTTTTTTAAATAATAAAGGTTCGTCATGCACGGGCTACCGAAGCAGATTTTCATCATACTGGAATAGCAAACAAATTACGTCATATAAGATTCTATTCTTAATTTGTCAAAATAAGTTTTGAAATTTAGGCTAGGCATGAGAGGTTTAGCGATATAATTGCCTCAAATGAAAATTATATGAGCGCTATAAGAGCACACTTAAAATAATTCCGTTATTAATCCAGGCAATGAGAAATTTACTGAACAAAAATTGTATTACATTATATTAATCAATGAGAATGGTTATTAAAAACCATACCCTGTCGTTTTATGCATATTAATTATTTAAATATAAATAGAGGGGATGGGCTGAGAATTATTTAATTAAGTGCTTTGCCCTCGAGGCGGGAAGGGCGTGGAGACAAAGCACGGAAGTCGGCGAGGAAGATAGTAGAAATGAAATTAACGGAATGGGAAGGTAGGGGAAGGCTGTTAGAGAATACTGATAAGGGAGTACATGACTAGACTCCTTCAGTACCTCTCTCACGAACTCATGAGTTGGCCCGACTGGTTGAGTCGCCTCTGTTTGAATAGCTGCCAGATGTTTCATTTGTATTCAATTAAACACTTTATTTCCCTTAAGTTCATCCATGGGATTTAATCGCGTTGAACGGGACTTCTGGAGAAAGCGTGTGCCTGCCTACGCTGACACTTGTGTTTATTATAATTAGTGTTTATAAATTTCAAAAGTTTTAAACTGAACTGAAAGGACTTATTAGAGGAAAGTATTCTGCCGATTTCTTTGGCAATTTTAAGAGCATGGTTTTCTTCATAATGATTACATTTTATTATTAAGTAAAAAAAATAATTTATTTATTCATTTACGTCTACTTTCTGCTAATTGAGACGGACTATCTACAGGTTAACACTCTTTTCTAGCCAGGGAGGGACTAAGGATTTTATTTAACGTGTCCGTTACTAAATAAATTCCTATTGAACTCGTCACTCTAGGTTTTCCATAAGATATTAAGACCAACGCCTTAACTCATTAAAAACAAATAATTAAATACTTTAATTAAAGTAAAAAAATTAAATACTTTAATTCAAGAAAAAAAATAATTTGACTCAACGGATCCACGGGTGGGGGGGGGGACTATCACTACTTTGTTGACATCATCTCCAACAAAGTTTTGACTCTTCATTATTCAAGTAGTCGCACAATTCCAACAGAGTATACCAGCTACTGTAAAAAACGGTTCAAAGAACACCTTCAATTTACCTGCTTAAAATGACATTTCTGAATCTGACTTATTTTAAATCGCCAGATTTACGTCATATTTTATAAGATTTGTTTAAAATTATTCATTTTTTAATTTTAACTGAATGAAAAATCTAAAGTTTTAAGAGAAGAGGATTAAATGGAAGTGAAAGGAGTTATGCCTATGAGTGGTAAGAGTCTTGATAGTGTACATGCCAAGAGGTAACCACCTCCTGAGCTGTACCTTTCAAGGTCGTAATGAAAACTATCATTTCTTATATTTGTTTATCCCTGCAATTCCTAGCTTAATAACACTAGTTTAATTTAAAGCTCATATACATTATATTTTATTTAACTTTCCCACAGAATACACATTCAATAAATAAGCATGAAAATGCCAAATTACCTTGGTCCCAATCCAAAGAGATATTCCACAGAAAGATTCTAATCTCAACTTTTGTAACACATGCAGAATTTTTTCTTACTGTACATAATAATATTTCAAAGAGCACAAGGAAAATGTGTGATACACGTCGTAAAAACGTTTTGAGAGGTGAGGAGAGATGCCACTGTCCACCAATTGCAAGTTTGATGCCTCTCTAACAGCTATACTTGGACGTGGAAGAATGAAAGTACATAATAAATGGACAAAAGACAGATATAAATAGGTATTGTAGGTAAAGCTTGTATTTGAACTTCAGGATTCAGAATTTTGAAACACATTTTATTTTCAATTTACAATTTTTTAAAAGAAACAGTGATAGATAAAACTGATTAAAATTTCTGAGACCATGTTAGATAGTGAAATAAACAGATTGGTCTAGAAAGTGAATACGAGGAACTTTCGCTGGTATTTCCTTAGGGTAGGAACAGAATGCAAATGAAATCTACTCGTTTCACTGGTTTCTCTCTCTTTGGCTGGGACTTCAGGTATACAGGTGATGCTCTATAATAAATAACACCTCGATTCGGTAACAGTCGCATCCTGTCAAATAAAATACCCCACACATATAGAGACTAAAACTAAACTTTTTGACAAACGTCCTACGAGGAGGGGACGAACAACCACTGACGGATTGTGGGCTACGATACATTGTCTTCCTCTCACTTCCTTGCCATGTCTGTGACATAAGTAATAAGTATCTAACAAACTTATTATGATTCTCTACTGCTTTGTTTGTTTGCTTTATTAGATTAGTCCTTTATTAAAATGACCTTGCGTGGTTCGTGGATTCACTAACTCTCATGGGCCTACAATTTTAATGAATCCCGAAATACAAAGAACTTTTCAACTCACGTATTCGTGCAAGGTAACCAAACTAAATACTACTAAAAATATTTCCGATAATAATATGTACTCTTGTGTGGTAAGTGAAACAGGTTGTACAAAAATTCAATTTAGTATTGGTCAATGTTTACACTACTGTGTACAAATTCTTTATATTGTATTTAGGGATGCATTAAACAAATTAGGAACCCCCTACAGCCTAAAATATAGTAAAAATCAAAGCTCTTGAAGAGGTGACATATGAAGTCACAAGCAAGAAAGGTGATGTTATAATAAATGAGAAAGTTATATTATTTGATATTTCCACCAATATATAATGAAAATATATTGTTTCTAACACATAATTATTAGTCAGTAAAGATTACTTCAATCATCAATATTTATAACTGTTTCTCCATTTGAGCTTGTGAACTTGTGCTTGAGTTGATATTAAGCAAAATTAGTTTAGCCTCCTCAAAACAAAAGAAAATATGCCAAAAGAGAATGGCGAATATATTTCTTTACTTAGGTACATTGGCTTTCATTGACATACAATGCATATTATCAAAATAATTACAAAAATCTGCTAAGTTGTATTATATGAAAAGAGCGTAGTATAGGATGAATGTTGCGAATTGTGTGTTGGGTCAGTTCACATGCAACATACATCTTCTGTAAATGCCACAGAATTATTCAGACTTGATTTCGCTATAATTAGGCATGGATACTGCTTAACAAGCGAATGTTGCCCTATTTTCCTTTCCCTCTAATTTGAACACTTCACGTTCTCAATCAGGTCGTTATGGAGGCAAATTATCTTAGTATATTCAAGTAAACTTAAGCCATTTTAAGCCAAAATCTAAAAAGAAGCACTGTTTCAAATTTGTATCAAACTTTAGCGAGTTTTCCTTAATAGTAATGAGCTATTAAGGTTTTAAGCATGACACGAATTTTGAAACCTTTCTTCAAACATTCATCGGTTCTACTTAGTCATAAGGGCTAAGTTATTTAATTGTACACACACATATTAATGTATGTATGTGTATTTATGTGTGAAAATCTTCATTTTAAATGGTTTTATAAGGATGTTTTTTAACAGTTACAACTAAAACTTATGTTTATGTTCATTTGTGGTTGAAGTAGGACCAAAAGGACTTAAATTTAAAATGCTTCCCTTTATGAATCTCATAGAAAAGTGTTATTTCAATAAAATGGCTAAGCAGATTATTTTATTTGTTTTTTTAAAAAAACATTTATTAATTTTGGTGTAACTCAAATATTAATGGAGGTTTTTATATTTTTGTCTTCAGCCTTCCCGCAGCGAATCCTTAACTCCTATGTAATCGATTTTCTCAGTAACCTAACATATCAGAAAAGCATTATGCCTACGACAAATACTATGGCCAACAATAGGCCTTTACTTTAGAGATGTAAAATTGTATTGGAGTTTTAAAGAAATTTAACATCTGTATATAATTCCTGAGGCACGTTTCATGTTTTAAACTGTGAACATGAAAAACGCTGAAAATGTTGATGCCTATATAAGAATATCTAGTTCAAAATAGCACGTTAGAAATCAATATTATGCAGCCCCTTTTATCGAGGATGACCTAGCCTTAAAGTCACTACTTTGAGCCTGCATGGAACATCGGAAATGTGTTCGTTCGTCTTACAGATTTAGGCAATCCAGTAGTTTCTAGTCAACAAACTGCCTTAAGGATAATAAAGAGAAGGCTTTTCTGCAGAGCCATATTCAGTTTTTGTGTATACTACTTCTTCTTCTTTACGTTCCATTTTTTTAATCATTTACTGTGCTCCTTAATTGATTTCTTTTTGGGTGTGTAAGTCTTAGTTCTAGTGTAAATTGATGGTTTGCCTGTCGTCAAGCTTATGGACTTCAGCTAGAAGATATCGTATAAATTAACAGGTATTTTCAGGAGGATATGAGAGCCTAAACTAGAGCCACCGCCATTTGCTTTCACCCAAAGACCGGTCTCCGCCCCTCCTGATGTAACTATTGCGTCAACTCCAGTAGGCCACTGTTCCAATGACCATTCTGGCAGATCGACGACCCTGCGGTCCCCTCGGTTCTTTATGTGCGTGGATGTTTGTGCAGGGAGAATAAAATATAGATAAAGGTATTATTTGTTTTTAAAGTAGAAATAATTAAGTCTATAATGAAACGATCAAAATAAAAGGTGGTTTGAAGAAAGGGTCTGGAGACACACTCCTGAGAAAGCTATTTTCACCCTGAACGACTTGCAGGCCACGCCTTTATTACATAAAGGAGCTAGCATTCCGGGCCAATCACCGACCCATATAGAATATATGTATATATTTTAAGCGGATTATACTTTCATTAGGAAGAGTGGCCACCCTGCGTCACAGATTACGATTACCTCGCTCACTGCCTTTAGATAAGTGGGCCATATACGATCCAGTCAACTTACTAGACAAACCATACATAGTCTCCTGGACGGTGTTCTTTTGCTTCATTCCCATACAACATACTTTATTAATACGTATTTTTATGGTGTATGACCCAATTTTCAAAAATATGTGAATTAAAAAATATATATATCGTTTTATATATTCACGGGTTTTGTGGCTTCAAGAGAGTAAAGGATGGAAACAGTAAAGGTTATATTATATGAAATAATAAAACATTACTTTCTAGATAAGAAAACTTAAATAAATACAAAAAATAATTAATAATTACGCTTCAATCGTTCAATAAAATAATAGTAATACCCGCTCAAAAATATATGCTTAGAGTTTTTAAGTATTAGTTGATTTTTGTAATAATATATTTCTATTGGAGAGATATCCTCATTAAATTTTTGGGATTTATACTGACTAGAATTTAACTCTCACTTCAGATATCCTTTAACAGAAGATTTGCTAGTATGAAGAGCCTCAGGATATGTTTATTAGCGGTATTTATTCGTCTCCGATAATGTACTTGCTCAAATTAACGATCTTCTACCGCGTAACATTAAGAACAGGAAATGATTTCCTAATGAGTAAGATATGTCAAGGTCTATGACGGAATTAGGCCATTGGAAAGGGAGAAATAATTTTGAGCTCTGACAGTCTAATGCTCAAGTCCACTTATGATGAAATAACATACATTTATAATTTGAGTCTTAATATCGTGTGTAATGTTTCCATACGCATATGCAGGGAACGGGCAATACCAAGTTTCTTTAAATTCAAATCAGTCGTTTACTCTGATTAAGTTGTTGACTCAAGTATACTCTTATGTGTAGACATTTTCTTTTCTTTTTTTTTTTTTTAGCATATTTCATTATGCACGACGAAATTTCATATAGGGAATGTTACGTCAAACCAAAAATAAACAACTTTTGCATATTTACAAGAAATAAAAATGGGAAACCAATTTCGTTGCACTTAATTTAGACATACATACAGCTCACCCGAAGGAATCTTAATAAATCTTAATATTACCCCCATTAATACATGGAATAGTAACATTGAATTCTACTCTTTCGTTTACGCGCGATTATATTGTTGATTCGGGTGATAGTTTAGTTATGCATATTTATCGAAAAAGTACCAGGAAACAACATATCTCAATTTTGTTCCTTCCTCACTAACCTTTTAAAACTCCTTTAAATCCAGTTCATTGAAAAATCAGCGACGGAGTTTAAAACAACGTGAAAAATCGTTATAGTAGTTCTGGAATTTTGGAGGCGTCCAACAAAATTTCAAAGTTTAAATGAAATCGAATGAATAGTTTAGGAAACCGTAGAAGGTGAACCACCACGCACTCATGCACTTTATATATATAGATAAAACTAATAACGGCTGTATGAATTGAATGTCCAAAGCAGGATTATTCCGAGTTTAGTTATTTGGTTAAGAGCACTAAATCAAATTATGTATTTTATACAATTATGAAAATGAAAATTAAAAAAAAAATGTCAGTACATAAAACTAAAGTACTTTAATAATTAATTTGTCATATTTTGGAAAAAATATATCACTTATTTGGCGAGAATCGAACCGTGCCTCCTGGATATTTAGGTGAGTGTTCCAACCAACTGCGACTTATATACCTAGTCCTTATGTCATTAGCATATAGAGTTTACATATGGAGTTTATCCTACATTAAGCCATCAATTGAGATAAACTGTCCCCGACCCAGGGGCAGTAGTGGACTGATTTGGATATCAAACAGGCTCCTCGATGACATGTATGTTATATAAATTTTTCTCAGGCATAAAAATAATTACATTCTTAATTATTTGCTGAAGGTTTATTTCATCCTTATACGGCAATAAAATATAGTGATAAAGTACGTTGATTTTATATCTTTTATCTGTTTAAGCATTCTTTACCACAGTCAAAGGAAGAATTAGTATAAATGCCTCCATTTAATGAATTTATTCTGATATGACAAACAAACCGTTTAACTCTATAGCCTCTAGGGCTAACTGGCGAACGAAATATCGTGACTAATATTATCATTCATCTTAACGTGGAAGCGATTTGAGGTTTCCTTTCATGATAAACTTAAGTGAAGGTGGACCTAGTTAAGCGAATAAAACATTGCCCTGGTTAGTGAGTGCTCCATGGATTTCGCAAATTTTGAAAGGAGAGTCTTCCTTATATATGCTTATAATGTTATTTCCTAATTAGCAAATAAATTAATATATTATACTAATAACCTCATTAGCACCCACAATAGCCTTATAACAACCCCTAACCTCAATGCGTAATGGATTTGGATCTTGCAAAATGTCTGTTCTCATTTACGCGAAAGTCCATCGATCCGACCCAGGAGATGACGAAAATTAGGTCCGTTCAAGACTGTATGTATGTGTGTGTGTGTGTGTGTGTGTGTGTGTGTGTGTGTGTGTGTGTGTGTGTGTGTGTCTGTGTGTGTGTGTGTGTGTGTGTGTGTGTGTGTGTGTGTATATATATATAAATTGTCTGTTAACGCTCTAACGATCGTAATTTTTGCTTGATCTTTACCAAACTCGATATTTAAACGTTTTATGTAAAAATAATGATCAAGTAAGTTAATGGCCGAAATCCGAACAGTGGGAGGGAGGATTTCCAAAATTCTTAATATATCCGTTATTATAAGTCGGATCGAAAAATTGTTTAGAAGCAATCTTATTGAAAATATTGAAGTTTTATGTGAATTTGTTTCACTATCTTGATTATTAACCGAGAATTTTTATTTTATAGTTTTTATCGACCCCCACTCCTACTCATGACATATTAACAATAAGCTGTTATATTATGAAGCACTTTATTTGAAGTCTAAATACCAAATATTGTTCTCATTGAACTTTTACGTTTTGTGATAAATGTAAATACGTGACGCATGTGGGAAATCTGCTTAGTTATCGAAGCCCCTGCGTACGGATTTTATATATCCACTTAAATTTTTGACAATGGGATTGTCCTCTGATTATGGGCATAATGGCTACCACCTAATGTACGGCTCTTCTTAGCATTTTAGCTTCTCAGTAAATACTACTTTCAATCAAAACGAAAATAAAATTAATATTTGAGAAATCTTCTTTTACAGTAACTGTTCACAATTATAACTTGTATGTGTGTCATTGTCATTCTATTTTTTCGGTACAGATAACTGTGGACTGAACACTTTATTATACTTTTCAAGGAATCAAATCTAAAGAATGTTTTAGAGTTTACTTGCGTAATTCAGATGAGTAATTCAACACATTCTCTCCTGACAGTGCAACTTACCTGAAACAAAGCAGAAGCACATCATTTATAAATTTTAATTAATCAAGAAATATATTTGAATTTACATACTCTAATACTCTAATTAATGTTGAAAAAGTGTTCTGAAATTATATTAAATACGCATCATTTGAAAATAAAGTTGCCCTAAGCAGTGTTGGTGGTCAATGCATCATAGTGTGTTATCATAGTAAAATAAATGAAATAACTGAAAGAAAATAAATGAAAGAATGGCCAGAAAAAAATTATTCAAATGTGTATAACAACAAACTTTAAATCATAACCCAACAAGAACATGAGGGAAATCTACTATTGAGGTTGTATTCTTGACGCGTTTTCGAAAATGTTCTTCAAATGTCCATCGATCCTACTTAGGAGATGACGAAAAGGAGGTCCGTTCAAAATTGTATATATATATATATATATATATATATATATATATATATACACATACACATACACATATTCAGATATATTTCATTAATTGTTCTTCTTTCCGGTCTAGAATAATTCTATCTATTCAGCGCTGCGATGTTGGCTGCACGGTTTATTTACAATTCAGACGCTTTCCGTAGTAGGTATTATTAACTTGTAAATTAACTGAAAGTTGTCTTATTACCGTTTGTATGTATTTGCTTAACATTCACAGCGGTGTTACCAGTATTGTAGATTTATCTATTGTGAACCTTCCCGTGGGAAACCTGCTTAGTTTACGAAGCCCCTGAAATATATATAAAATGCAAATACATAGTGCACCTTCAATTAAGATTTTACACTCAAAAATATTTATCTCATCAATACCATACTATATATTTTAATTTTACATTCCACATTAAGTATCGTCGTAGTTCATGGCTGAAATACGACGTAATATAGGGGGAGGGGGTAAGGAGAATTCAAACTTTCTCATGTTGTTATTAGTTGGACTGAAAAATGTTATAATTTAATTTAATTATTTATTAACGTTCACTTTCTGCAACTAAGGCTTATTGGAACGGGTTATCTACAGGTAAGCCATCCTTTTTTAGCCAGGGTGGGACTAAGGATTTTATTTAATCAATTCCGTCACTAAATAAATTCCGTTGCACAGGCGGGAATCGAACTCGCCACTCTAGGATCGCCAAGTGAGATTAAAGGCAACGCTTTAACTCATATGGCTAACCTGAACCCGAAAAATGTTATAGATCCAATCTTTTCAAAATATTTTTTCTCTAAAATTGTTGTTATACACATTTCCTCGTTACTCAAATATTAATAGAGTATTTTTTTGTCTTCAGCCTAAAATAGTTCCCCAATGCAACTCATCACATTATTACTTACAGAAAATATATAGTGAGATGATATTACTAGTGTATCAATCCAGCAGGTTGGAAATCTGCTTAATTTACGCAACCCCTGCGTGGCAGACTTTTTAAATCAACAGTTATCATTTAATCAGGATTGAGGTTAACTGAGTTAACTAATATTTCAGTCCGAAAACCTATTGGCATTGCCATTTAATGTTTTTACTGCCGTTACTCTCGTTTTATTTTATTAACTTTCATTCACTCGAGTTTCTCTTGTAAAGCTGTGGTTTATTATGTTGGTCATTAGTGTAGCAACTCTCTATTAATATGGAGGGACTTTTAGGACTAGCTCTTCAAGCAGCCATCAATAACATACCGCTTTCACTCATATCCATTTTATTATCAATAAAACGCTTGATCTGCCCTCCCCTATCATATTTCGTGCCCTGCTTACCTAAATGGAGAAAATATTTTCATGTGACTCTTTTTAGGAAAAATGGAATTGTTCATTTAACACTAATCTACTATATAAACACAACAAATAACCATTAAACACTACTAATAAGCGCAATTAATACATAATAATCAGAAGTAAGAAATACCAGTAATTATACGGTAGAATTTCAGGCCATAAATTTGTATCATTCATATCTCAAAGATTATAGATTCCCTTACACAGAAACAGGAACTTACTTTATCTTCCTTGGAAAGTAAATAACTGAATAATAAATTTAGAGTTAACAATGTTCAGCAAAAAGGGATCCAAATTCTTCCAACCCGAGGAATGCGATAGATAGCTTTCTGACGCTTTCCGTGTGCCATGACGGACATGACACAGGAGTTTTATTGTAACTCTTTTAATATTATTTTTCTAATACAAATTAGGTTGTTATAGTACATAAATGATAACGTATGACGAATGCCTATGGTAAAATCGTCTGGGGGAATCTGATTAATATTAGAAGCCCTTTTATTAAGTAGCGGACATTTTATTTAAACAGAAATATAGTGGTTACTCATGGGATGATACAGAATTCGTTAATATTAATGCTGTCCATGAAGTAAGTAGCGTTAGCGTTTAGTTACGGAGTTGAGTTCGTCATGGTTGGTTAGCTGTCCTGGAGGAGGTGCTCATGTCTTGGACAACGAAACGAATCTCGACCGAGGCAGCCACACCTACTTTTTGTCAATACAAGGAGAACGGTTAAGTGCAACAAGCTTATCTGAAAGCTCCTACCGTTAGTCTTATTTTCTTCATATATCCCTCTTTTTCCTTAATGTGTTTTGGCGTATGAAAATTGTAAACACTACCTGCACAGAGTGGTCACTTGTGTTTGGGATATTGCTTTCTGAACGATCATAGCTCAAATTACAGTTATATCCGGGATGGTTTGCTGTTTCTTCCCACCCTAGGCCACACATTGAATCCAGAATTACACTTAGACAGTTGTCATTTAGAAAGAGTGATTAAGCCGATATATAGGCGTGTGTGTGTTTCTGTGTGCACGCGAGCATGTGTGTATGTTATGAAAGACTTGAAGGGGTAGGCAGCTATTGAGGCTACTCGCAACTGCAACAGGTATGAAATTGTCTAAACTCATTATATTATGATAAGATATTTTGATGCAAATATGGCACTTTAAAAGTTTATCTTTTTGTTTCATACTTTTAGCGCCCTAAAAATCTGGAACCACCCTTTTACATTAAACTTATTCATTTAATTTTTAATTAATATCTTTTTTTATTTTTTTTTCCTGAAAGACTTTTTTCTTGGAGCTCAGGTTAGCCATGCGAGTTAAGACGTTGATCTTAATAAACTTGATCATGGGAACACTTCTCGTATGGGTAATAGGAATTTATATAGTGGCAAACTAACTAAATAAAATTCTAAGTGCCATACTAGCTAGAAAAAAATGGTAACCTGTAGAAAACACGCACCGATTAGTCTTTATAGCAAAAGTGGGCGTTAAAAAATAACAGTATTTCTTGAGCCGTTAGTACTATTCATTAAATAATCTTCAACTGGAAAGTATTGACACTTAATAAAGTTAATTATATAAACCTTTTCAAATGAAATAAAGGCAGGTCAGTCACAAAAAAACATAACTCTGTTTCCAGCTCATTAGTTTATTCAATACATATTATTTGTTTTGTGCCTTCCTTGTTTCCTCTTCAGAAGCTTATAATCATCAAAATAAAACAATGTCTAATGATCTAATAATTTGTGATTATTTTATTTAAGTGATCGCAAGTTCCTGAAGTTGCTCTGAGTGAGGCGCGGAATGAGTGTTTTGAATTAGCTAAAGTTTTGAAAATTCATTGTATTTAAAGGCCAGTACGAAATACACTTATGCTACGCCTGATACTTCAAGAGTAAAAAAAAAGAGTTTACAATTATAAATATTCAAGAAATTAACCAGCTATTATTTTACGTTGAAGAAACCAGGCGTCATTATATGTATAATTACTAGAAATAAAATATCAATGATTCTATTGATGGTTCAGTAATAATAATATATTCTGTGTGTGTGTGTGTGTGGGGGGGGGGGTTGATTAGGTACCATTCTACCGCAAATTTGAAATTTTCTTCTTTCTTAGAATGTCGATAAATAATTGTTGGTTATTAAGAAAATATAAAATGTTGCACCTATACAATTTTAAATAGCGGGCAAGGTTGAATTCTTTCTCTTATTGCCTTGAATCCGTTATTGCTGATTCAAGTCCGTCCTTGTAAAGCAATATGCCTGCATTCCGTCTGCTTCCTTCTAACGTTCGATATTCTTAGAACAAGTTCCAATCCAAAGCTTGTTCCCTCCACATTTCGAACCAAGTTTTTTTTAATATTAGACAACCTCCTTTATTACAACTTTTTAAGTCATTGCCAGATGCAGGTGCAAAATTCATTCAGGTGAATAAAAACTCAGATTTTAGCAATCACGGTTCTCTTCTCTCAGTCAATCTATGTATAGAAGTCAAGGCTCCAACTCCAAATGTGGTAGGCAATGAACCTGGAATGTATTTGAAGTTATTCTCCTTTATAATAAATGTAGTATATTTAATATTTACTTCCTCAATCCATTCTTTTTTTTTTTTAATTTATCTTTAAGCAATTCGATCAAGAAACACGTTTAACATGTATCAGAGGATATTTGTTTTCATGATAGGGCAGACATGTTTAGTACAGGGCAAAATGATTTGCATTTTGCACCCCAATATATGTATAGAATAATGTATACATATAGCGAGGAAACAATGTTTACACGAAAAAGGTAGACATTTGATTTATGTTTGTTCTATGCGTGTATGTACCTATCTTCCTATATACTAACGGACCCGACAGACATTGACCTGCATGATATTTCAAGCGATTAGGATATTATATTTAATAATATTATGTTTAAACCAAAAGCTACTTCTAATAACACAAAAAACCTCTTTTGTTTTGTGCACGTTTGCCAAAAAGGAGATAGAAATTGAAATACCTCGATTTTTTTATTCTATTTTTAATTATAGGTGTCCATTACAACCCCCACTCCTGCTCCATCTGCCAGGCTGATTTGTGAATCTTAACAATCCAGGTCGTCACCAAAACGTATACAAAAAAATTCATTCAAATCGGTCCAGCCGTTTAGGAGGGAGTTTAGTGACATACACACGTACAGTAGAATTATATATATTAAGATATATTGAAGTGACAATTTAAGGTTATATTGACGAAGTTAGTATCAACAATAGAAATTGCTATAATCTGAGCCGATTGGCTCATACCATCCAGCCACTTCGTCTATTCAGGTTAGTCCATACTTGAAACAGCGGTTGTACAGTTCAGTTGAGTAGCCATTCATGCAGTCCTAATTACTGTTCTTGGCTTACAGTTGGCGTACGGTCCATTCTACGCTCAATTTGTTCTTCTTTGTAAACGCAGCCAGTAGACGTGTACGTAGAGAGACTGTAGCGGCTCGTGATGATTGAGAAACCTATTATATTGTACTCCGAGCGGGGGAACTCCTTGCAATAGGTATCGACACAAATATCCAATAATGTAATGAACAGGGGGAAACGGGTAATGTAATAGAGCTGGGAACACTGTATACATATTTAACCTTTTACATTCTCGTATTGCTATTTCAAAAAGATATCTGTAAACTTAAAAATCCCCCATGCTAGTGTATCCTAAACGGATATTCCAACCTGCTAGTTATCCATTTTAACTTCTATTTCTTATTTTCTCGCAGTGAAAGTTCCGTAGTAAAGCAAGGAATAAAATGCTTTGTAATTCAGTTAATGTGCTTAACATTCGCGTTAAATGAAGGCGTATAGAACATTAATTGTTAATGTTTAACATTAACGGAGCTCACCAAATAAATAAATAAATGTTTAATAGCAGGTTCTTTATCATTTTCCGATTCGATTCCTAAAAACGGTGGTATATCCCCCTGTGGGTGTTCCAATTTCAGCAAGGATCAAATCTTTTGTTTTGAATTAAAGAGATTAGTAATAGCACGGTATTTATAATGATAGAGAATGTAAAATCATAATTTATGATGTCAAATAGAATATGTTTCTCACATACTAAAGATCCCATGAAAACAGTACTTGGTATTTACTCTTGGAGTAAGCCGTTTCATGTGCATTAGCGGGTTGATACATTGGCTAACTGTTAACGAAAGATGAGTAGAAGAGGGGGGTTTACTGAAGCTTGAAACAAAAACCTTCATCTTGAACAAATTATTTCAATAGGTCTAACTAATTTATTATTTTATTGCCCAGAACCGAACTGAAATAAACAATCAAATAAGGAGGATAATAATTTTGGCTAAAGGTCTTAAAAAAACGGATCCACTAACGTGCCCAGAACCAATGGCCGTGGCAATATAGTTGTTTACTAATAGGTGCACAGTTGAATAACTTTATAATGATACATTTCTTAATTGGCACTGCCACATAATTATATTGTAATACTATTCCTCACTACCCTCACAAAACCACAATAGTTATTAAACAATGAAAACCAAAGCAGGATTTAAGTGTTCAATTACAACAGAAAGTATTTTATAGAACTAAGAAGAATAACAGAACATAAGAAGGTAAGATATTTTAAATAAATGGAGCATATTTAGAGACTACAGCCATTATAAACCTTTTGCGACGCTTCTAGATAGTTGTACAACTTTGTTAAGAATGGAGTAGGGGTCTGCACTTCTGCCTTTATCCTCAAGCAGAGCAACTGAAAAAAAAGAAAGAGAAAAAAGGTCCTTTACTAGAAGCCCAATCAATAGTAAAATGATTCGATAAAATGGTTTCCAAAGAGGAGTGGATTAGACCTTCGGCACATTGGAATTCTTGATAAACGGAGGTATTATGATCTCATGATAAGTGAAGAATGATCTGTCAGAAGGCCTGAGGAGAAGTGATCAGAATGAAAAAATGAGAAAGAAAAGAACGAAACAAGAAACATTGAATACGAAGGTGCAAGAGGAAGAGAGACAGAGAGAGAGAGAGAGAGAGAGAGAGAGAGAGAGAGAGAGAGAGAGAGAGAGAGAGAGAGAGAGAGAGAGCAATATAACGAAAGAAGAAAACGGAGGAACAAAAGAAGGAAAAATCAATAGATAATCTAAGACGATATTCGGTGGTGTTAAAGAGAAATAGAATTAGAGCGAACAGCTGAAATGATACATACAAGGGAAGGGAGAGGAGAACACAAGTGGACATGGAAGAGAGAACGAGAAAGAAAGAGACTAAAAGAAAATGGCGATATAGTTGTTATAATAATTATTGGCAGCACAAATATATGATTTACTAAAATTCAATTTACTTATTTGTAAAAAAAACAAACGAATTTTAATTAATTCATACTATATAAATTATTTTAAGAGCTCAGTTATGCTTACGTAGAACTGACCTCTCAAAATACTTACTTATCCAATTACAGATATAATTCGTCAAAGCAGACCCTGAAGATTTCCTTAAAACTATATGTTTTAACGTCAACCATAAATTTATGGATGTTTGCCACAAGCCAAATGAAAGTGATATTTCTAAAACTGAACTTCATTTAAACTAAATACCAGAAACCATCTTCCTTTCCTTTAGGTGCAAAAGATAATAAGTAAACAAAAAAAAAAGAGTATATGGAATGCATATTTATGTGTTTAAGGATATAAATAGATTAATAGGAAAAGAAAATCGAAAAAAGTAAAGAATTAGATAACATTGAGAGAGAGACAGAGTGAGAGAGACCTTTATTAAACAGAAGTAATTAAGTTTGATTTATATTTAGATCTAATTTCACGAATAGTAATATACAGATAGAATACAAAATTTGAGTCCAACCGTTAATCCGAAGGTCTCAGCCTCTCCATCCATGAGGTAAAAATAAAATTTGATTACCATATTTATATCCTAAAATAGTTTATTCATGCATGTCTTCTTTGATAATTAATTTGAAGCTTAGTCTTTTGATTTGAACATACGGCTAATGAAATAACAATTATATTGAATTTTTGAGTAATGACTAAATAAAACAACGAAGGTTGGTGATGGGGAGATGTTTAAAAAAAAACGGTTTGAAGAGATTTTGTTATCTACTTATAACTTGATTATGTTCACTTTATAAATTTATTATTCTATTTATAAATCGCACTACATTAATTAATTATTAAAAAAGATTGAAGTTTTGTATGGAGTCCTTCTTTTAATAGAGGTTTTGCAGAAACAATAACTAACTGCTTAACTAGTATTAAAATTGTTTAATACTATAACATGTTAACCTGACATGTTATAGAAATGAAAATATTACATTAAATAGGATTGTGACATTCCTCGGGAGGGGTGGAGATGCATTTTGGAGGTATTCTTACATGGTGGTTAAAACAATAAACTAATTCGAGTGTCTAAAAAAAGAACGTGCAATAAAGGGAAATAAGAGAGGATGACATATTCCATATCTTCAATTGATGAAAGACATTACATTTACGGGTGAATTAAAAAAAATCCAAAGAACTTCTACATTTGGACATTATACTGAAATGTGATTGGTGAAGATATAAGTTGAAGTCGAAACGTTCTGGTTAAAACATTTCATCACTTGCATCCTTAGCTGTTTTATTTAGCGAGTGCCCAACAATGCTCTATGGTGGTTACACGCCACAGTAGCTCAGCTGGAATGAGTATTCACCGTCTAAGAGAAATAGCCTCGGTATGACCCCAGTTTTGGCAATCATTGTTGTTTAATGGCGAGAAATATAAGGTATTATGACTTTGTAATTCTTAAAATGTTATTATCTATTAATATACAAGGAGCAAAGGATTTTATGTGGGAGTTCGTTACTAAACAAATTCCTATTGTCCAGGTAGTAATCGAACCTAAAACTCTAGGTTGATCGAGTGAGATTAAGATCAAAGCCTTAACTCACATGCCTAACTTGAGCCCCTATAAACCTTAAACAGAATCCATTGTTATTAATGAAACCCAATTCCACATCGATCCTCTTAAGAAGCAATGTAAACCTTAAATAGAATACATGAAGGCTAGATAGTTGGAAAAATTGCAACTTATGGTGTGGTTTAATTCATTGAGGAGACAGTAAAATGGTGGTTTAATGAGTAATATACTTATTAGTGACTTGACTTAGGATAAATGAATGAACACCAACCACAGAATGATCTAATGAATTAATATATTTGTATCTGATTATGCGAAATGGCTGGAATACTTCTTGTTGGAGCGTTGAGTTGAAATATTAAAATATCTAAACTTCTTACACAAGTAACTTGTCCATTAATTAACATAAAATAGGGCTTAGAATATAAAAAATATGAATACCTAAATTTCTAAAAGCCTCCAAAACGATCTTTTAATTACAGTTATGCCAAAACTTATAATTATCCTTTAAGGAATAACCTTGATAATATTAAAAAAAAGGAAACAAATAAGAAACCAGATAGTCAAACCTAATTTTCCAGTCTTCGACCTAGACATATTTATTGGGCTCAATGAGAAAATACTTAAACCTTCGTTAGCTACTGGTTTACATTGAATATCTGCGAATGTAAGACAACCTTGATCATATAATTTATAAATTTGGTTCATGTGGTATACTCTCAACCAGCCAACTGAATTTTTAAAATTATTTATATTAGCCTGCCAATATTCAAGGCTATTGATAAACAAATCGTTAGGAGTAATACTTGTAGGAAATTATTATCTCCCTTGATAAAATTGTTTACCAATTATAAAAGAAATCCAATAAAAGTATTCATCACTCAAAAACAAATGTCGGTCTCATCCCTGATTATAGTACATGCTTGTTACTTGATCCTAGAAATTAAATAAGGCCTCAAGTCGATTTCATTACTGTCTTCATTATTGTATCCATGACCTGTTTTCTATTTTACTCATTCAGTATGTAATAAAAATAGCAAATAACTTGTTACCTTTGATCGTTCCACGAGCTAGAATGAATTACAGAGGACATTACCCAACATTATCTTCTCTATTCCTCCCTTAGTAAGAATGATATATGCAAAGAAAACTTGAAATTTGAACTGAATTTAAGATGGTTAGTAATGCAAGAGCTTTACAAAAAACCACATGAGTAGGGGTAGAGGGTTTACTGAAAATTGAAATATTCAACTTAGAAAGACATTTCATGAGTAGTAAAACAATTGCAGGTCATTATATTTTAAACAGAAATTGTAATATAAGATTTTTCGATTCAACAGTTGATAACAGAGATATAATATATACACATATATATATATATATACACACACACATATATTTAAGACATTCTTCAAATATTTGCGTCTATAATAGCTGATTTCCTTTGTAAAAGAATCTCGTAAAAGTAATCTCGGATGAAACCATAAGGTACTGGATAGAGTATAAGGTACTAATAAAAGTAAAATTAACATTCAATATGTAGAAATATATGGTATGTGGAAAATCAGTAATTTTTACCAAATGTCACCTTGAGTTTTGCTGTCATTTTGAATTTAGTTCTTGTTTATAATTAATCTTAAAATGTGATCTAATTGATCACATTCTGTAGTAGGGAATAACTTCATTAAGTCGATTTTTGAATTAAAATTTTATATTTTCACAGCATTTAATATTAACTAAAAGTTTGGTTAATATTCGATCTAAACATTTTGAAAATAAATTTACCTCCTAATTATTTAAGTTCATTTTTTATTTTGAACTAAGGAAGTTGCTATTTTCAATGACCTATTTTTTAGCTGAATTTGTTGTGGAAAAGGATGGTTGTCCTAAATCATAATTAAAGTTATTATATTCCATTTTACCACAAGTATAGAATATTTTTATTAGCAGATTTCCCTTAAGGGAAATCAGCTATTGAGGTCGTACTCATGACGCGATTTTCGAAATATTTCTTCAAATGTCCATCGATCCTACCCAGGAGATGACGAAAATGAGGTCCGTTCAAAATTTTATATATATATATATATATATATAGAGAGAGAGAGAGAGAGAGAGAGAGAGAGAGAGAAAGAAAGAGAGAGATTTGTAAGTGAACTCTCTAACGGTCGCAATTTTTATTTGATCGTTACCAAACTCGATATTTAGAGGTTTTATGCAAAGAGACAGATCAAGTTCGTTAATGGCTGAATTCGGACCATTGGGAGGGGGGGGGGTTAGAGTGTCATTTTCGAAATGTCTCCGTTACCATATGTCGGATCAAAAAATTGTATAGGACCAATCTTATTGCACATTAAATTTACTATAAATATTGTTCTATACATTTATTCTTTATTTTGAATATTAACCGAGATATTTGCATTTTTATTAAACGTGGGCGGATAACGCATGAGTGAGTTTCCCGCCAAAAGCTAGTTCAGCCGTTTCCGTAAATGCTCGGCTCTCGTATGGAGATTTCTCTATTGTATAACTTCACGTGGGAAATCTGCTTAGTTTACCCTGCGTGACAGACTTTTTTTCTTTAATCAGGGTAACGTAAGGTCTTCATTCCATATGTGCTTTAAATGTTTGAATTTACTACAGAATGGGTACAGATGCAACCACTTAACTTGAAAATGGCAAAAGTATTGTAAATGAAATTTAGTTTTCTATCCCAGGTTTCGGTTCTGCTAATTCAGGAAACCAGTTCACTTCCAATGGAGTATGCCAGCTCTCTTTGAAGAAACAGCATAATCTAAATACAAAAGACACATCTACAATAGATGCTGAATGAGATGTGGCAATAATCCACAGATGAAAAAGTAAAGATGGAGTAAGAGAGAGGAGTTATGCATATGGTTATGCAGTGGAGTGTGATAAAGGTCGCGAACCTTCTCCTCTTCTAATGCAATCCGACATCTTCCCAGTTTCGAAATAGCCGTCCATACAATGACGAGACATTTCAATAGAAAAATATCCAATCTACTTAAGAATTGATAATTATCATAACGGTCCCATGCGTAGAATGTATTTATGGTGCCTCTAATCATTATGGTTTAGCTAACAATGGAATTAACATCTAAAACGCATTTTTATATTATCATATGAACTTCTTAGAAAAAAATGGGTCAAATATTTAGTGCAAATTGATGGTTCCCAATAAGAACAGAACTCTAAAATATTGTGCTAAACGTTTTTTTTTTCTAAATTTTGAAAGAATAAAATAAAAAAAAAGAAAGAAAATATACATAAAATAATGCTTCAATTGTTTGTATTATTATTTTATTGTCAAAATGTTAAATCAAAAATGTTATGAGGTTCTATTTAAAACAAATAAAATACCTTGGCTCTCATTTTATTTATGAAATAAATTACTGACTATTTTATTAAAAGTAAAAACGTATTCTCAGAATAATAATTACAATATATTTAACTGAAGAAAAGACAAACCCCATCTCTCGAATTTATAGCATAAAAGATGCGATGTGATTTTCGAAAAGTCCGGGGTTCAATCATAAATGGATTCAATTAGTACAATATTGGGCAGCACACAGGGAGTTAACACTTTACTCAATAGAAACAAACTGCTGCTAGATTATATGTATATTCCTCTTAGCTTTTTTCTTTCATGAGGTCCAACAAGTATGCTCCTACTTAGGCCTTTATTTCAAGGGAGTAATTGCTTGACAAATTGTTAGATGTTATTTTTTAACGTCCACTTTGTGATATTATGGCTAATTGGCACGGCTAATTACCATCATTTTCCAGCCTGGGTGGTAGTAAATATTTTATTTAATGAGTTCGTTACTCAGGGAACGAGAAGGAAGTTAAATTAAATTCTAATAAAAATAGGCACAAAATAATAAAAAATATTTCCAATATCAAAAATTCCTTAAACACATGCCCTTTCTAAAATAGTACCAAGTAGGCTTTAATGCCCTTATTTTACTACCTATCTAGCTTGGAAGAAATATTATATGTATATATACAAAGAACTTGGCGAAATTGCAATCAATTAATGCTGTCAGATAAGAAAAATATTTTTACAACAAGTGGCCACCCAGATCACCCCATCTGAGAATAATGGATTATTTTTTTTATTGGGGAGGGTCAAACACATCGTCTACCAGAACAGGGCGCAGAATATTAAAGACATGAAAAATAAAATAAGATTGACAAAAAGTTCAATTTCAGTAGCAGAAATACACACTGCCGAGAGGGATTTCAAATCCTTCTTTTGAAGTGCATAAATGAGTAAGGACCCATTTTTGAACCTTTGTAAATACTAGCTGTAAGTATTGTAGCTCAAAGAAAAAACTGGTTTCTGTTTTTTTCTATGAAACTATGCAGGTGGAAAAATGTATTCCTTTTACAAATAATTACTAAGTAATTGATTTGAAATAAATTAATCCAAGAATGCTTTTTTTATGTTGATGATTTTGTTAAGAAAACCTTTTTTGGATTCATTCAAAAGTACTTTTGCGTTATTTCGATTTAAATACTTTTTATTATTTCAGAATCCGTTCCTTTTTCTGCATTTTTCAATAAAATGCATCGTTTCTGAGATGAATAATGATTTGTGTTAAAAACAATGTTCTTAGTATAATGCGGTTACAGGATGCGTCAAATCGAAAAATTCACAATATAAATTCGTTTTAGTATTTGATTTTCTACTAGAATCCGCCATAATACTATGGCTCACCATTGGTAATTTCAAAGTTATGGCTACTGGAAAAGGATGTGATGTTGAATATGGACTGAAAAGATTCTTTAGGGGTCATTACATTATGGCAGCCTCATATGGAACACCCTGTATATGTAAAAGACAATCATAAAACAGTTGTTCATATTTTATTTATTTTATAAACGTCCAGACCTCGTGTCTCCTCGCAATGGGACCTGGAAGCTCTGGTAAAGTATTCTTACTATTTTGTCTCCTTGATATCCTGGAGTTGGAGGTGCGATGAAATGCCTGTTGATTTTAGATGGGACAGTTAAATATCGGCTTAATGTTTCTTCTTCGTTCGGGTGACAGATGGAGAAACTTTTGTTAGTATTGACGGCGTATCTGTGACCAGTAATGGTGAGTTTTATAAAAATCCTGTTTTATGTCCTGAGTTGCTGATAAAATGGCGATTTGCCAAAAAAGTAAAGATGTTTCTAAAGTCACTATTGAACAAATAATAATTCGTAAACAACTTATAATTCGTTGTTTTCAATTTCAGAGAGTGCTACAGCAGGGAGAGAGCGAGATGGAAAGGTGAGAGAAATGTCATATAATAGGTCTCGGAAAACCGGTACCACCTGGATGTCCTTCGCATTTCTCATTGCTCATATTTCTAAAGAGTCCTGCTTTTCAGCAAAATTAAACCTGGTCTATATAGTTAATTTATCTTATTTCCTTCAAATATTTTTTAGTTAAGCACTTCAATTTGTTGTGGAAAAGGATGGTTGTCCTAAATCATAATTAAAGTTCTTATTGTTATTATATTTCATTTTACCACCAGTATAGGATATTTTTAATTATTAAGGAAATTCATATAAACTGTAACGTAAACTTTTATTACTCAAAAACAAAATAATTCAAATAATTGATGTAGGTCCAAAGTTACTGAATAAATAATTATTTTTATATAACACTTTCACAGGCAATATAATCATGGAAAGACATAGCAACAAGTTTATTAACACTGGTCACGTCAAGGCATAGGTATAAGGTGCACTCTTATGTGTCCCAACTAAGTTAACGAAGCCCCTGTTTATTTCTATTATTAGTGCAGCACAATTAATTATTATATATTTAAGTGGGCACTGCAAACAATTGCCTTGAACCTTATTCATTTCTGAAATGCAAGTTCTCTGATAATTAATTTAGTAAGCTGAGGTAGTAGTTGTTGCTTTGAACTCATAGTGGCCCAATATTCCTTCTCACTTGGCTGCCTGGATATAAAAAACTAATTATATTTGTAATTATTTACTGGCATCAATCAGTAACATATAGCATGGAATGAATAAATTTAACAATTTTTCCAAGAGTAACCTTTTAAATCGCAACAAAAACTCCAACAAACGTAATGTATACTCCCTTAAACGAAACTTCAGGCAACTATTCAAATTTATGAGAATGCATAATAATATTTTTACGGCACATTTTAGTCAGACAATATTGGGTTGATATCTGAAAATCCAGTGGAAAATTTAATTTTTAATAGTTTCGAATGTTGATATTTCTACGTTAATTTGATATAGGCCTACGATAAAAAAAAAAAAAAATTAATATGTTCGAATACTGTCGTGAAGGGTCGGGTGGGTGAGGTGTATTTTGGATGATATGACTTATGATATCGAGTAAATTTCATAAAAACCTTCTAGGTTACTTGGATCCAAAAAGAATTGCTTTAGCTTTTCAGCCTAAATTGTGATAAAGTTTGCAAAAACCTCCATCATCAACAAGGACAAGCAGGCAAAAATGGATTTAGCTGTTCATCCCAACACTCACGTCATAACTGAGGGAAGACTTACAAAATGATGAAGGATATTTAATTAAAAATGAGCTATTCAATGGATAGAATTTATTTAGACAGAGTTAAATCTTCGGCTTCATTTTTAGCGAACAATTCATACCTATTTTCATTTTACTAACTTATTAATGAAATAAATATTAATATCCCAGCATAAGGAGTTTTTGCTTTTAACGAACTCCTTCAATTTATTTATTACTACTATAAATTGTTATTGATTTTGGTAACGTTGTTCACTTGGAACTTGGAATACAAATAATAATATACGAATCATTGCAATACAGTACATTGAAGAATTGTATTGTTATTTATCGATACTAACACTGATCTATCCTCAACGACTATAGAAATCGACTATAGTCGATGAGTTGTGTGTGGCTCCCAAAAATCCAACATGCACGTGCAGATAATCCAACACTTATGTTTATTTTTCATTTTAATTTATTTTAACTTTCTTGAACCAAGTAAAGGAGGTATTGTAACCTAAGGGTATTGTAAAGGAAGTATTGTTGTCTGCTGCAACTAGATAGTTGCACCGCCCTTAGATGGAAATCGACATAGGGAGGAAGGAGTTTAGATGAGTGCCAAAATAAAATATTGAAATATTCTCCGACTTATTACTTATTCAGAACATTTGTATTTGTTTATCTATAAATGATGTTTCATGACGTTTTTTGACCCGATTCGACCCGAGTGATATTTAAAGCTACATTAAAATTTAATAAGTTAAAGTTGACACTCTGTGGTTAAAATAATATTTAAGAATCCAATAAGACTGTCAGAATGTCGCTTAAGCTAATGTCCTCTCTCGACGTCGATATATAGTAATTTTGTTATCACACCTGCAACTCAATTCCACCAATTTATTGTAATTAATTCAGGATCGTTTTAAGAAGAATCGGGGAGTGGTAGAATATATACAAGTCATTGAACTTGGAAAGAAATTGTTGATGAGACAAGCTTACTTTTATTTTTATTTGTATGGGAGCAAAAATCCTGCAAAATAAAAAAAAAAAAAAACGACTTTTGCAACCTTTTTTTTTTTACACCACATTATTGCCGGCATAGCTCCGAGGCCTAAGGGCTTGGAAACCGGTTCTTATTCAGAAAAAGGAAAAATAAGATTACGGTGTCAGAAGGGAGTGGATCATTGCCAACAGACGCCGGGAACAAAGGTTGTCTCGCCGCAGTCTTCTATGGTCCCCTGTATTCTTCTATCCTGCACTCAGGACTGCAGCTATACTCCCATTGTGTTTCCTCTGTTGACTATTTTGAATTTACATTATTCCTTGATTGTTAGTTAACAAAGGAAACTTGTATTTTCTTCTGGATTTCAGCAACTTCAGAGATAGGCCATAGCACAAAGTAGGTTTAAGGTTTTTTCCTACAAATATATTTTTTAATAATAAAAGTCAACATTAACAAAGTAAGTAATTATTGTAAAATTATGGCTATAAAAAAAGATCAGATTTAGTGGTCTGCTCAACGTGGGCTACTTTCTCATTTGATCGAACTTTGTTATTTAAGGTAGAACTTAACATTTACTTACATTTCTTTGCGAATAGAGTATTTTATTATAATTGTACTTGCTATGATAAGAATCCAAACTACTGGAGCACAGAAAGTATCTCTACTCAAGAGAGGTCAGGTGTCCGAGAAACTTATTGAAGCGAAGTGATTATTTTTCACTCATTAAACCTCTCTTTTCTTAAATATTAATTTTCGTATTAATAGTCATTTATTGGCATAGTTTATCTAATAAAAGACGAGGTTAGAAATGCGTGCGAGTTGTCTGTTCATAAAAGTACTGCTTTAGTGTAATGTTGTTTAACATGAACGAGTCAAATATTTAGAACCAAAGAGTTTCAAAAGATTTAAATGAAATGGTGGTGTATTGCAATGGGAGCGCATTACTGAAGGCGTCTGAATGTACCTGGCGGTAGGGCCATGAATAGGCGTGTTGTATGTAAGATATGGGCTTGCGTTATTTGACCCCCCTCCCCCAATAATGGCTTTCATGGCCCGGTTAGGCCAGCATTCAGCTCCGCCTCGCAGGGATAAGGCAACTCTTTTCAAATGTATCCAATCTGAAATTGAATTCGCCACCTTCAGAAATCAGTCTATCACCGTAAAACTAAGTGTAAAATTGTCTAGATCGACAAATAAACACGTACAATTCTGTCTGACATCTAGAATTACGGTATTTCTCCAAACACGAATCCTGGAAATAGTATAAATGTTTAAAATTTTAACCCGTAGTCTTTCAAACACTCTATTTAATTTGTTTTCAGATTAAATCTCATTATTGGTCAACTCCAACTTAATATATATTACTTATATATAAGAACATGTTTTACAGAGACTAACGCTCCGATAGTGATCTGAAACATCTCCAGAAGAATCAGCACCAGTACTCCACCAGGTACCCAGTAGATAGGCGGATCACACCAAGAAAACTTGTTAAAGCTCATTGGTAGAAGTGTAATATCCGAACTTCCTTGTTCTGATGAACAAAAGGTTTTTTTATTTGATCTAGTTATGACAAAATCTGCCCACCAGTAATTATGAAGACTTTTTAACATTAATTGAAATGTACTCCAGGTGGTCACTCAACACACATTGTTCTCTAATTTATTAATTTTCGAATAAGAAGATATGACCAATTGGTTGAGCATTTCGATTTAGTATATCAGCCGAGTTAACGTTTCTACGCCATTAAATATTAGCTGAAGTTTATAAGTATTTTTAATATGGTGACTGGGAGTGACAGCTAGAAGAATGTAAGGAGGCTCACCCGTGAAGTGGGTTGCTACCTGATACTCAAACTGCATTTGCAAAAGCTCATTAAATGTACTCACCGATTCTTACTTACTCAATTACCACTTAAACATGAATGTATTCAGCAACAAACCAAATCAAATCAATAGGCCCACGCTGGCTATAAAACAGAGCTAACCTGTAGAAAGCCCGTCAAGGGCTGCGTAAACTAAGCAGATTTCTCAAGTGCTGGTATGACACACTAGAGATCTCAAATCACCACACATTCTCGAGTAGAAGTAGGGGAGGGGGTTCTGAAGGCTGAAAACAAGAATGTACGAATAACGCGATTAATATTTGAGGCACGAAAAAATGAATAGAACACCAATTGTAGACCAGCAATAGTTTAGCAAGATTGCCTCATAACATTTTACGAACCAATTTATAATAATAATGAAAACGACCGTCATGCAGGGGCTAGAAAAGATTTATTGTACATAATATTTGGTATTTCAGCTTGAAATAAGACGGTTCATGATATATTAGCCTATTCTCATCGTGCGATGACTGAAAGTAGGGACTGAAAGATAAATATAAAAAATGCTAATATCGAAGATAGAGAAAACGTGTATATTGCAACATTTATAGAACATTAAAATTTTCAATAATATTGGTTCTATACAATAGTTCGATTCGAAGTATAATAACGGAGATATTTTAAATTTTCAAAATTCCTCTCCTCTAAACCCCCTTTACCACCCAATGACGAACATGACATATAGTTTTGCATAAAACGTTTAAATATGGAGTTTGGTAACGATCTATACATATAATTTTGAACGGACCTCACCTTCGTCATTTCTTGGGTAGGGTCGTTGGGTATTTGAGGAAATTTTTTTCAAAAATCGGGTTATGAATACAACCTCAATAGCTGATTTCCCTCAAAGGAAATTTGCTAAAATTGGATTAAGTTATGTAAAAAATGATGCCGTTATATTCAACACTTAACTCGAAATGCCCAGCCACTTGTACAATAAAAAAACAGCCATTAGTGGCAATTTAGCAGATTTATGTCTAAAATAGCTGTTGTCCTTAAACGAAACGATATAATAATGCTTTCCCCTTTGAAAAGTAAAAGTTTAGTTTTACATAAAACGTTTAAATATCGAGTGGTAACGATCAAACAAAAATTGTGAGCAGTAACATATATATATAATTTAAAACGAACCTCATTTTTGTCATCTCGTAGGTAGGATCAATAAGCATTTGTGGTAATGTTTCAAAAATTTCTCTTAAGGGAAATCTGCTAATAACATACAAAATTCCTATAGAATAATGCATTGATTTTCTTTGTTCGTGAATTAATAAAAGTGATGATTAAAACAAATTGTTTTATCGTAAATATTCCCTAAATATAACGTGTATTCCTACATTAATTAATACGCATTAAAACACGCGGTAATTTAAAAATATGCGCATATGAAACTTACTCAACCCTTTGTCCAAAGCTTTCGTGTTCATTTACTCTTTGTGTTGCAAGGAACTAAAGTTTTATTGAGACATCAGTAAATAGAAGAAACATGTAGGTAATGTTCAACCACTTCTGGATGGGAGTCTTTAGGTCGAAATCTGATATAAAATATAGTGTGTTATGCTTGACATAGGACATCCTATGTATTGCAAATGATTTCATACCTCAGTTTTACTAAGTGAAAGAAAATACAGATTGGTAGCAGCTTCATCGTTTCATCACGGGTCTTATTTTCAAGGAACAGCAAATTTTCAAGGAAATGTTAATATTCATACTACTTACTAAACGAGTATGACACTTTCAGTGTTATTTATTAGCAAATTATTTTATTAGATGCCTAACCACAATTGCAATAAAACTATAGTCAACAATTCAAACGGCCCATATTTTCAAAATATTATGAAACACTTGAGTCAAGTTTGAAACGTCCATAACGCAGGGGCTGCGTAAACTTAGCAGATTTCTCACGTATTATTATGATATACTAGAGATCTCATCCTCTATGTCTAATTACAAATCCGAGAAGGGGATTAACTGAAGGCTGAAAACAAGAAAGTAATAATAACTCGCTAAATATTTGAGTTACCAAAAATATATAGAACAATTCCAGACCATCAATAGTTCAAAACATTGGCTCTATAACATATGTCGAACTGACTCCTACCATTAACGATATGATCTTTACTGTTGAATGAAACTATTAAATGTCGAGGATCGCATAGATCATATAAACATTTTCGAGTCAAGAATGTAAAATCTTAATTCATGACGTCATCAAACAATGTGTTCCCATGAATCTTATATAGTAAACTTTCTTTGAAAACGATATTTAACCTTGGAATAAGAAGTTTTATTTGCTTATTGCCAACGTGCGATTACGAAATGTGGGAGTTTACTGAACGCTGAAAATGAAAAAATACAAATATCTCAGTATACGTAGGTTAATACTCGAAATAAAGAAATGGGTATAAAACAACATTTATATAAACTTAAATTTGCATCAAGATTGGTTATATATTAAATTAAATTATTTATGAACGTCCACTTTTTGCTAATTGGGACGGGTAATCTACAGGTTACCACCCTTTTCTAGCCAGGGTGGGACTAAGGATTTTATTTAATGCATTCCGTCACTAAATAAAATCCTTAGTCCCGCCCTGGCTAGAAAAAGGTGGTAACCGTAGATAACCCGTCCCATTTAGCCTTGTTGCAAAAAAAGGACGTTAATAAATAATTTAATTTAATATACAATATAAATCCTGATGCAAATTTACTATATATTTTTCCGATCCAACTCATAATAACTAATATATTTTGAATTTTCGAGTTTCCCTCTCTAAACCCCCCTCTCCCGATTTAAGCGGTTAACGAATTTGATTTTCAGTTTTAAATAAAACGCTTAAATCAAGTTTGGCAACCATTAAACAAAAATTGCGACCACTAGAGCGGTATTTTGAAACGAACCTGATTTTCCTCTCCTTGGTAGGATCTATGGGCATTTGAAGAAACGTTTTGACAATCGCGTCATGAGTACAACCTCAGTAACTCATTCCCTTAAAGGAAATCTACTAAAAAGTTATACAAGCACGGAATTTTCATAACTAATCATTCATCCTATAGTTACTTACGACCTTAATGTTACCACACTCATTCCACAGGTATTTCCGCTTGTTCATCAAATGTATAAGTCCCGTTTTCCGTTAATTAAAAAAACGTATTAAGTGTAAATACTTAAATAAAAAAAAAGGAATATAGTTTTCTTGATGAATGTTATATTTTTTGAGGTCGTTTGATCATAAATTCTAATACACTTGGTCCTTTCTCATTTTCTATGTTGTTGAAGAATATTTTGTCATTCAAAGGCACAGACTCATGTTGAGAATGCAACCTTTCTCCAAAGCAATTAGGCTTCATTTCCTTATAGGCGCCGATTTAAATCTTTAGAAATATTTATGCTTCTGGGGCAATGAATATCATTTGAAACTGTTATTTATTTTATTACTTATTGAGAGATAAGTTGGGGATCAAGGTAACGTTCCATTTTCATGGCTCTATATGATGATCATCCAAATTAATATCTGTGTGTGGGGGGGGGAGTCCATTAACCCGATAATACTTAAACAGAACTTAAAATTCCGTTATCAATGTTATGTTAGAAGTTCCAAAATTTATTTTTGAAATTTACTATTTAAGATAAAGTTCGTTTAATCAAAGGGGAGTGGAGAACACATCGAGATTATCTGTAAGAAAACATATAAGGATTGTTTAATTTAAAAACAAACTACAGATGAAAATCTATAATAATATTGGTAAGAGGAAATTTTATTACGATGTTGTTTTTGAGCACTGTTCCAAACAGCACTTAGATTTGTCTGTCAATTCCATCTATTGAAGCAGTTTTAATATCGAGTTTTATCCTTTTAAGTTTGAAATTGTAAGCTTTACACTGATATTAGCAAATTTTATTGTAATTTCAAAATGAATGTTTTTGTATATACAGAAAAGCTAGAATTTTTTCCTTTTTTTTTTTTACTTCATCCTTTAAAATTCCTTCAATATATGAGTATTTAATTATGTTTTACAAGCCATGGGCGTAATTATGCAAGGAAATCAAGTGAGATTTATATTTAGGATCAGGCCCTTTACATTTAATATAAAAAAGTAGAACATTAAAAAATAGAAAAACACTATTAATAGTATGAGAAGTTTAAATGTAAATTACGAAAATAGAAACCTAAAATATTCTAAGGATATTGAAAATAACAAAAATGTATTGCATTCATTATTTTCATGTTATACCAAATACATTTTAGTTATACTTATTCCCCAGAAGTAAAGATAATTTGGTCAAAAAATGGACTAAGCTAGAACTGAATAGATTATACCGTATAAATGAAAAAGGTTTCGATATAGATTTTACTACATCAATCACACATTTTCTTATTTTATTTTCAAATTTCATTTAGAAACTTCATTGGAAAAGTAAAAAAAAAATAATTAAACAGATCAGGACCGTAAATAATAAATTCGTTATATATATACATATATATATATATATATATATATATATATATATTCACGAAATTTATAATATTTATTTTTAATCTAATCAGTTTTAAAATTATTAATATCACTCGTGATTATTGAACGACACCTGAAATTATTAATATAGAACTGATGAGGTTGTATCACAGGAGCACAAAATCTACCTCATTGGAGAAGACAACACCTTTTATTAGTAATACTTTTAAGAAAATCGAGTAACATCTCCAAAATACAAAAGAAAAAAAAATGTATATATGTTAACGTATTATCAAACGGTCGCACAACAAATATATTTTTTTCCTAGGAAACATTTTATGCAGTTCTTTTCGAGAAGAACAATATGTGTGGAGGTACTTAGGTTAATGCCATTAGTGTGGGTACTCACTAGTAATAGAAGAGCCGGTATGTGCATGGTTTGAAGAGTTGACACAGACTAGGCCTCCTCCAGCTCGCTCCCCCATATAGAAGGGATGGCTACCCCCTCCCTCCTACCTATCACCACATACTCTTCTTCCTTACTCTCTTCAGAACAACCTCCTACAGAAGGGATAAACTCCTGGGTATTCATTATTAACGGACGAGAAAGAATAAAAGTCCGCCACGCAGGGGCTTCGTAAACTAAATAGATTTCCCAAGCGAAGTGTAACGGTGAGTAATACACCGGTAATAAGAAGTCTTTCAATTACAAGTTATTTACTCTACAACGGAAAGCATCTGAATTGTAAACAAACTAGCCAGCCAACCTGAATTCTAGACAGGAAAGGAAACCCATTAATGAAATATATCTGAATATAACATATTAGTTTTATTGGAAACTATTTACTATTACTAGTGCTGTAATTTGTAATGAATCAGAATAATTTTAATCTCAATTACTTATATTTTAGTAATCCAAGAACAAAAGAAGAAGGGGGGATCAACAGAACATATTTGCATATATCTCACAAAGTAAAAGTTTAATGAAATCAATATTACTTATTTACTTATTGCATATAATGATGTTTTCATGATTTAACAGGTTGTTATTAATATAACATGAGTAGGATTGGGGGTTTTCTGAAAGCAGAAAACTATAAAATCCAAATATTTCGGTTAATATTCATGATACAGAAAATACGTATAAAATAATATTTATAGATCATTTAATTTGCAATAAGATTGGTTCTCTAAAATTATCCGATCCGACGTATAGTAACGGAGATATTTCGAATTTTCAAAATTCCCTCTCTAAACCCCCCTTCCCACTAGTCCGATTTCAGCCATTAACGAACTTAACCTTTATTTTTACATAAAACTATTAAATACCGAGTTTATATATATATATATATATATATATATATATATATATATATATATATATATATATATATAAAATTGTAACCTCTGTCTGTACATTGATTTTTTTCGCTAAATTTCACGATAACTTTTCGTTTCACATGTCATATACACCATAACTGCATTTTGTTTCTTTCGTGTATGTTTGTTTGTTTGTTTGTTTGTTACCTTTTCACGCATAAACGGCTGAACCGAATTTTATGAAACTTGGTATGTTTATTACTACTCGCCCAACTTAGATTTTAGGCTATACTAATATTCTCTGAGACGAACAGGAGTGGGGGTTATAAGGCCTGAAATTAAAAATAACGATATTTCGTTTCCTATTGGTTTTTCGGCAAATATGCACATATCAAAAGTTATTTATTTTATTATTTAAAGTAACTTTTGTTATATACACTTTCGTCGTATACCGAAGTATAAATGAGTTATACGATACAAATTATAGCGGGAGTCAACAATTTTTATTTGGCACAAAAGAATCAGCCGAACTAAATAAAACTCGGTACGTGTTGACGCCCTAATTATCATAGGTCATACCAACATTTTTAGGGACGGGCAGGAGTGGGGGTTATAAGGGAAGCCAGAAATTAAAAATAGCGATATTTCGTTTCTTATTGGTTTTTCGGCAAATATGAACATAGCAAAAGTTGTTTATTTTGTCATTTAGAGTAACTTTTGTTATATACATTTTTGTCGTATACCGAAGTATAAATGAGTTATAAGCTTAAATCTATAGCGGGAGTCATTAATTTTATTGGGCTCAAAAGACTCAACCGAACTAAATAAAACTCGGTATGTATATTAGTGTTGACGCCCTAATTATCATAGGCCATACCAACATTTCTAGGGACGAGCAGGAGTGGGGTTTGTAAGGGAGGCCTGAAATTAACAGTAGTGATATTTCGTTTCCTATTGGTTTTTCGACAAACATGCACATAGCAAATGTTGTTTACTTTGTTATTTAGAGTAACTTTTTGTGCATTCACTTTTGTCGTAAAATGAAGTAAACACGGGATATACGCTAAACGGGAGTCAATAATATTAGTACTTATTTAAGGGGTTTTAATAAAGGAATATTATGACAAATGGTGTTATGTTTTATATGATAGTTCAAAGTATGATTCGGATTAGTCACGTAATAAATCTTCGTCACCCCCTCCTAATAACTTTGTTATTTATTTCCAATAGAAATATAAACTATAAGAGCATTTCCATTATTTAATTTGTATAATCTACCTTGATGTTATTGAAACAAATATTTAATATAATAACAATTAAACGTTAATGGTAATGTCATTATGACAAAAAACAATATGCGTTTAAACTCGATATATTTTCAGGGTGCCACTATTATTTAATTCCATCCGGTAGATAAATTATAAAATAATGTTTTGCATCAATAATATAAGTAGAAGAATGTTGAGAAGTCTCATGCGGGAGCGGAAGATGACGGGAGCCTTACACGTTAATTGAGTTTACTTATTTCCCGTCTGGCATTACTGGAAGCGATTTCCAGTGAGATTCACTAATACAAATATAATCTTATGTGCAAAACTTGGCCTAAACTATGTGAGCTCGGATTGGCTTTTGAAAGGAAATATGTTTATTACAGATTATATTTATTTGTAATAAATGCTACCCATGATTATGGTTTGAATTATTGAAAAACGGTGAGTCAAAAAGTGTAGAGGGATAGATTAGGAACACATTTTCATTTATCCTTCAAAAATAAAATTTCTATTCTATTAATCCCCAAAAGTTACCCTTCAGGGTTGGCTATTTCGGAAAATCATTACGTCATGGAGGGAAGTGTAATTGTACACATTGAAGTCTTACTATCAAAATACCATCATTAGTCAGTCAAGAATGATTTCCCGGGCATCGCCGGGTACCTTAGCTAGTATATATATAAAATTGTAACCTCTGTCTGTACATTGATTTTTTTCGCGAAATTTCACGATAACTTTTCGTTTCACATGTCATAGACACCATAACTACATTTTGTTTCTTTCGTGTCTGTTTGTTTGTTTGTTTGTTTGTTTATTACCTTTTCACGCATAAACAGCTGAACCGAATTTTATGAAACTTGGTATGTATATTACTACTAGCCCAACTTAGACTTTAGGCTATATTAATATTCTCTAAGACGAACAGGAGTGGGGGTTATAAGGGAGGCCTGAAATTAAAAATAGCGATATTTCGTTTCCTATTGCTTTTTCAGCAAATATGCGCATAACAAAAGTTATTTATTTTATTATTTAAAGTAACTTTTGTTATATGCACTTTTGCCGTATACGGAAGTATAAATGAGTTATACGCTAAAAACTATAGCGGGAGTCCACAATTTTATTTGGCACAAAAGACTCAACCGAACTAAACCAAACTCGGTATGTGAATTAGTAATAACGCCTTCATTATAATAAGCTATACTAACATTTCTAGGGACGGGCAGGAGTGGGGGTTATAAGGGAGGCCTGAAATTAATAATAGTGATATTTCGTTTCCTATTGCATTTTCGGCAAATATGCACATAACAAAAGTTGTTTATTTTGTTATTTAGAGAAACTTTTTTTTATATACACTATCATCGTATACCGAAGTATAAAGGCGTTATACGCTAAAAATTATAGCGGGAGACAACAATTTTATTTGGCACAAAAGACTCAACCGAACTAAATAAAACACTCAGTATGTGTATTAGCACTAACGCCTTCCTTATAATAAGCCATACTAACATTTCTAGGGACGGGTAGGAGTGGGGGTTATAAGGGAGGCCTGAAATTAATAATAATGATTTCCTATTGGGGTTTCGGCAAATATGCACATAACAAAAGTTGTTTATTTTGTTATTTAGAGAAATTTGCTCAACACTTCTTTTCAATATGAACTACCAGGTACCTCACCTGAAAAGATTAATTCAAATGTATGTCAATATTTTCTCCTTAATAATTCAAATCTATGCATAATGCACAGGAGACGGGAAATATGACAATATGCAGGACAGGAAGTCTTACATAAAAAAATAATTTTATTATTAACAAATGCCAACAACGGGTATTAACCCTAAACACTGGAACGGGTAAATGTCAAAATATTGTGGAAAGTAAAGCCTTGCCAAAAATATACTATCACCATTCAGCCTCAAATGAATTCCCAAGCGAAGCCGGGTATCTGAGCTAGTATATATATATATATATATATATATATATATATATATATATATATATATAATTTTGAACGGACCTCATTTTCGTATCTCCTGGGTAGGAGCCATGGACATTTGAAGAAATGTTTTGAAAATCGCGCGTCATGAGTACGTTCTCAATAGCTGATTTCCCTTACGGGAAATCTGCTTAAAAAAACTAAAAAAACTCGAGTGTAGATAATAGAGTTAATTCTTATAACATGTTGGCAAATGAAATTACAAATCTCAAAATAACTCGCTTAATATTGGGATTGCGTAAACTATTCACATTTTCTACTTGCTGGTATAACACAGTTGTGCTGGTATAACACAGTTATAAATTCCATGAATAAATTTTATAAAATCCATTAATTTAAATAATTATATACAATATATTAATTTCGTTACTATGTTAATTTCACTAAACATTTAAAATACATTTATTAATTTATTGACGTGCAAACTTATTAAAGGATGACAAGGTTTATAAATGATGAGAAACTATACCCACCATAAAGAAACAATGTTCCTGACCACAAATTATATTATGATCGATGTTGTAACAAATATTTTGTAGTTTTATTTAATAATTGAACATTTTGGATAATAGTCATGAGGTGTACAAAACATTCTTCACACATGAAGTTCTTTAACTTACTTTTAAACAAAGAGTATTTTTTAGTAGATTTAATACATTTGGACAACGCGATGAATTATTTTAGCCTTATAATTAATGCGCTTTCTTGTTTAATATTATGTGTACACTATTTTTGTAAAACATGTTCATATGTTGTAACACAAACAATATAGTTTGGTACTTCTAAAAAAAGTGGCCGACAGGAGTATCTATTTGTTTTTCTATTGAATATAAACTTTTTTTGCTCTCTTCTGCAATTTAAATATGAAAATGATTTTTTTAGTTACCCCAATGCAGAACGCCATATGTTAACCAACTATGGAAATAACGTAGTATATAAGTAATAGAGTTATATAGTTTCTTACTTTATTTTTCACCACCAGTCTAGGCGTTTGTTCACCGTCAATCCTAAAACTTTTATCGTGGGGACACATATTTATTTATTAAGGTGTGTCGCAATTTTAGCGATTCAAACTGACCTGTATTATAAAAAGTCCGTCATGCAGGGGCTGCGTAAACTAAGCAGATTTTCCACTTGCGTCCGTATTTGCATTTATCTCATGACGTAAAAGTTAATGAGAACAATATTTGTTATTTAGGCTTCAAATAAGGTGTTGGTATTGAAGTGCCTCAGTATCCTCTCCCTCCGCCTCAGGTCGGCTTCCATCGGAGCCTGCATACGGTTTCCACGACGATTACATGAGAAGGACCCAGTCTCTAGAAGCCTTCTGAAAGTGCTGGTAAAAACACCTCTGTGTGGGGTTTCTCGGTCAGGAAACCCTCTGCGATATTCCCGAACTGCCTGACGTGCATTGCCATCGCAGAATCCGTAGACGTAGACTATGTCCGCGTATTCAGCGTTGGTAAATCTAGCCATATTTGTTGACTTCACTGAACAGTACTAGCAACACCACTAATGTGAGAATGCGAGGCTGGATTCCCCCCGAAAAGGATTAAAATGATAGTAAACATTTTAATCCTTTCTTTTTAAGTTTAAACACTCAACCTAGACGTTTTAGTGATAAGGAAAGCGTGAGAATATTCATGTTTTCTAAATTTACTCCTCGTAAATTAAAACATTAAGCTTACTCTAAAAGCCAATAGTTTTTTGTAATTTAAATACATTATTAAAAAAAAAAAAAGTCAGTCACGCAGGGGCTGCGTAAACTAAGCAGATTTCCCACGTGAAGTTAAACAATAGATAAATCTCCATACCGGTAACACAATACCACCGTGATTAAATACAAACGGTAATGCGAAATCTTTCAGTTAATTAAAATAAATTCCCAACTGAAACGGCTTCTGAATTTTAAGAATAATTTATATTTTAATAACTCAAATTTTAGTAGTTTAAGAACTAAAGAAGGGGGGGCGGATGAACAGAACGTATTTGCATAAATCTCACAAAGTACCTTACCTTACCTTCATTATTTTGTGTGATTTATTCAAATACGGTATTTTCATCCGCCGCCCCCTCCCCCTTCCTTAGTTCTTGTACTACTAAAATATGAGTTATTAAAATATAAATTATTTTTACAATTCAGAAGCCGTTTCAGTTGGGAATTTATTAAAATTAACTGAAAGTTTTCTTATTACCGTTTGTATTTATTCATGGTGGGCTTGTATTACCAGTATGCAGGTTTCTCTATTGTAAAACTTCACATGGGAAATCTGCTTAGTTTACGCAGCCCCTGCGTGCCGGACTTTTTTGTTTGATCGTTACAAAACTCGATATTCAAACGTTTTATGTAAAACTAAAGATCCTTAACGGCTGAAATTGGACCGGGGGGAGGGAGGCTTAATGGAGGACCAAATATTTTTTTCATTGAACTTTTACTGAGTGTGCATGTAAATACGTTTTCTATCTCCCATCACTTAACATTTTAATTTCTTAACTCGAAAATGTTTGTTTGATGTATGCCTTACTCCATATTTAACCGTTCCATACTACACTCAAGTTCATAGCGTTGATGGGTAAAATCAGACAAGGAGGAGGGGGGGGGGATTCGAAGATTCAAAATCAAAATATCTCCGTCATTATGAGTCGGATCGAAATATGTTAAAGAACCAATCTTGTTAAACTAATTTCGTTCTACATTGCTGTTATACACATTTTAAGTTAAACGTGGCATTAACCTCCCATGGTAAACCATGGAGTGGTGATATCTCTGGAATATGCTGGATGGTAGAGGAACCAATTGATAAGGATCAATAAAAAGGCTTTGCCCTGTGAAAAACAGTAGAGGAGAAGGCCTTTTTATTGATCCTTATGGAGTGGTGAGTTCGATTCCCGCCTGGTGAATAGGAATTTATTTAGTGACGGAGTCATTAAATATAATCCTTAGTCCATCCCTGGATAGAAAAGGGTAGTAACCTGTAGATAACCCGTCCCAATTAGCCATAGTTGCAAAAAGTGGACGTTAATAAGTAACAACAAAAACTTTTGGTAAATTTTTGATGATCTACAATTGTTGTTTTCTTACTTTCTTGTTTCCAGTCTTCAGTAAAATCACTTCTACTCATCCATATATACATGGAAATAGAAAATATGTGGTGAGTAGCGTTCGTTATACGAGGACGTGGGCAACCTGCCTAGTTTACACACAGCTCCTGCGTGACAGAATTTTATGTTCATTTTAATGCGTACATTCACTCTCGCTTATATGTGTACTGCCACACTAGATTAATCATTTTTTTTTTTTTTTTTTTGCCATGTGACTAAGTAGTGAGAGTCCAGTCATACGAGAAGAATTACTTCGTCGTGATTTCGGGTAGTCATTGTAATAAGCTATACATCCATGTTACAATTCTCCCCGAACGTCTGATACATTTGGGCAGCCATGCTCAGAGTCATGCAAGAATCCACACGATGGGATTACGGAAGCACATTCGTAATCTATATCAAACACTAGCTGACAATATTCACTTAAAAGAATTCCTTGTTATTTATTATAAAGTATTTTAAATTATGTAGAGAAGAACTAATATTTAAGATAAGAGAGAGCAGGAAACATTTAAATTTACGTTTTTAGCAGAATTTCATTTTGGAAAAATATCTTCAAATTTCCATCGATCCAACCTAGGAGATGACAAAAATGAGGTCCGTTCAAAACTGTGTGAATGTGTATATGTATATATATATATATATATATATATATATATATATATATATATATATGTATATTTGCCTGTTAACGCTCTAGCGGTCACAATTTTAGCAGATTTCCCTTAAGGGAAATCAGCTATTGAGGTCGTTCTCATGACGCGATTTTCGAAAAATTTCTTCAAATGTCCATCGATCCTACCCAGGAGATGACGAAAATGAGGTCCGTTCAAAATTATATATATATATATATATATATATATATATATATATATATATATATATATATATATGTCTGCTAACGCTCTAGCGGCCGCAATTTTTGTTTGATCGTTACCAAACTCGATATTTAAACGTTTTATGCAAAAAGACAGATCAAGTTCGTTAATGGCTGAAATCGGACCAGTGGGAGGGGGAGGGTTTAGAGGGGGGATTTTCGAAAATTCAAAATACCTCCGTTACCGTACGTAGGATCAAAAAATTGTATAGAATCAATCTTGTTGTAAATTAAATTTACTATCAATACTTTTCTATACATTTATTCTCTATCTTGAATATTAACCGAGATATTTGCATTTTTATTAATTGTGGGCCGATAACGGATGGCTAGTTTCCCGCCAAAAACTAGTTCGGCCCTTTGCCGAAACTGTTCAGCTCTCGTATGGAGATTTCTCACGTGGAAAATCTGCTTAGTTTACGCAGCGTGACGGACTTTTCTATACATGTTATAATGTGCGTTTTTTCATTATCTTGATTATTAACCCAGATATTTGCATTTTTTTTTTTTACTTAGCAGATTTCCCTTGAGGGAATGATGAGATAACTGTATATATTATATATATATATATATTATATAAATATATATATATATATATACTCTGCTACATAATAAATCACATTTTTTGAATATACCACCCCCCCCCCTAAGTTTTGGACTACTAAAATTTGATTGATTGAGATAACAATTATATTCAATTATTTTAATTATAGTTATTAAATAGATTAGTGAATATTATCAATACAGTAATTGTACATTTCTTATAAAACCAGTGTTGTTTATTGTTTTTCTTCCTGTCGGCAGGTTTGTATTACATTCTTATTTCCGTTTGTATTTATTGAAAAAGTGTGTTGTTGTATTCAGTATGTAAACTTTACATGGGAAATCTGCTTAGTTTACGCAGCCCCTGCGTGACGGACTTTTCGAACTTCAGTAAGCCCCCACTCCTACTCATGTCATATTATGAAGCACTTTATTTGGAGCCTACATACCAAATATTGTTTTCATTGAACTTTTATTTTCTGAGATAAATGCAAATACGGGACGCACGTGGAAAATCTGCTTAGTTAATGTAGCCCCCTGCGTGACGGATTTTTGTTATTTATTTACGTCCACTTTACTTTTCAAGCCAGGGTGGGTTCAAGGATTTTCTTTAATGAGTTCTTTACTAAATCAATTCCTATTGCCCAGGTAAGAATCGGACACATGACTCTAGATTTACCAATTTCATTAAGTTAAGACCTTGGTGCATATAACAAAAGTTACTTTAAATAACAAAATGAACAACTTTTGTTATGTGCACATTTGCCGAAAAACCAATAGGAAACGAAATATCGCTATATTTAATTTCAGGCCTTCCTTATAACCCCCACTCCTGTTCGTCTCAGAGAATATTAGTATAGCCTAAAGTCTAAGTTGGGCTAGTAGTAATATACATACCAAGTTTCATAAAATTCGGTTCAGCCGTTTATGCGTGAAAAGGTAACAAACAAACAAACAAATAAACAAACAAACAGACACCAAAGAAACAAAATGCAGTTATGGTGTCTATGACATGTGAAACGAAAAGTTATCGTGAAATTTCGCGAAAAAAATCAATGTACAGACAGAGGTTACAATTTTATATATATACTAGCTCAGATACCCGGCTTCGCCCGGGAATTCATTTGAGGCTGAATGGTGATGGTATTTTTTAGCAGGCTTTACATTGCACAATATTTTGACATTTTCCCGTCCCAACGTTTGGGATTGATACCCATCTTTGCCGTGGATTTGCAAATAATAGAATTATTTGTTCGATAAGGCTTCACAGTCTTCGATATTTTTATATTTCCCATCTCTTATACATGTAAATATGGTGAATTTTTATTTCAGGCCTCCCTTTTAACCCTCCTCCCGTTCGAACCTAAAAATTTTAATATAATTTATAATCATGGAAGAATTAATGCTAATTGACATACCGAATTTGGTTAAGTTCGGTTCAGCCGTTAGTGCCCGCTAAAGTTTTAACGTATAACATTTATACTTAGGTATACGACATATAAGTGTATATAACAAAAGTTACTCCAAATAATAAAATAAACAACTTTTGTTATGTTTATATTTGCGGAAAAACCAATAGGAAACGAAATATCGCTATTTTTAATTTTTGGCTTCCCTTATAACCCCCACTCCTGCCCGTCCATAGAAATGTTGGTATGGCTTATTATAATGAAGGCCTCACTGCTAATACACATACCGAGTTTTATTTAGTTTGGTTGAGTCTTTTTTGGCAAATAATATTGTTGACTCCCGCTATAATTTTTAGCAGTATAACTCATTTAAACTTCGGCATACGACAAAAGTGTATATAACAAAAGTTACTCCAAATAACAAATTAAACAACTTTTGTTATGTGCATATTTTCCGAAAACCCAATAGGAAACGAAATATCGCTATTTTTAATTTTTGGCTTCCCTTATAACCCCCACTCCTATTCGTCTCAGAGAAAATTAATATCGCCTAAAGTCTAAGTTGGGTTAATAGTAATATACATACCAAGTTTCATAAAATTCGGTTCAGCCGTTTATGCGTGAAAAGGTAACAAACAAACAACCAAACAAACAAACAAACAAACAAACAAACAAACATACACGAAAGAAACAAAATGCAGATATGGTGTCTATGACATGTGAAACGAAAAGTTATCGTGAAATTTCGCGAAAAAAATCAATGTACAGACAGAGGTTACAATTTTATATATATATAGAATCCTTTTATGTATATTTTATTCACAATCTTGTTTATTAACCGAGATATTTGCATTTTTTGTTTTCGGCCATCAATAAATCCCACCCCTACTCAAGTCATATTAACTATTAGCTGTTATATCATGGACCACTTTATTTCAAAGTTGAATACCCAATATGGCTTTCATTGAACGTTTACTTTGTGAGAGGCATACAATTACGTTATGTGATGATGACGTCATCGATTATGACTTTTCGTTCTTTACTCAAAAATGTTTATTTGATTTCTACCATACTCGATATTTAGCCGTTTCAGTCAAGGCTAAAGATCATATTTGTTATTGCCTGAAATGGGACTTGGAATGGTGGGGGTTTTGAATGGGGGTGGATACGAAAATTCAAAATATCTCGATTATTATAACTCGGATCGTAAAATGTTATAGAAGCAATCTTGTTAAAATATTGATGTTCTATAATTGTTATTCAATGCATTTTTTCGTAACTCAAATATGAGGCGAGTTATTCGTACTTACTTGTTATCAGTCTTCAGTAAACCTCCCACGTGTGAAATCAGCTTAGTTTACGCAGCCCCTGCGTGTCAAAATTTCTTCAGTAATTTGCGTGCCGTGTGAATCAGGTTCTCTAAATGAAAATCGTATTGATAGGAGTCAGGATTTACTGAAGACAAGTTTTAAACCCCCATTTTATTTTTCTGCTTAAGTATGCTTGACTAATGAAGAATTGAGAAATCCCACGAATATACCGTTGCGTGTATTTGAATTTTACAAATGTTCTTAAATTATTGGGATTTTTATTTAAAATGCCTGGAAATGGAAAATATTGGGCTGGGTAATGGAATGGGAATTGGGATCCCCGAATTACCCATTAGAATATTAGATAAATTTTGAGTTGAGATTGCAAGATATCTATAGCTAGAAGGTATCAATAGCTCCTGCATATTCCTCCTGAACGGAAGTAACTTCATATTACATAAGAAAAGGTGACACCTCTGCTTCCCATTCTCTCCTAGATTTAGGTGGGACCGGATTTTTGTTCCGGTAACCTAGCCTTTAATAACGGACCGCAACCTGAAACGTACTTCCATGTGATCTGGGAGGCAATGTGGGAGAGTCAACGTCGAGAATGGCTAAAATATTACTCTCGGGGCAGTAAACCTTACTACTCAGCGAATTTCTTGCGGCTCATGCCACTTTTAATACCTTTATATTTACACGTAATGTAAACTTATAAAAGCCCGCCCGTAGCTGCGAAAATGAATCGGATATCCCACATGCTAAACAAGCTTCTAATCTGCCACATATATTCTCCATTTTCCATGAATAAGACGTCTACGTAGACAAACCATGTAATTTTAGTTGAAGATGCTTAGCGGCTCGAGTGCATTATAGGGGGGGGGGTGGCGAGAACACTTGTGGTCTCATATCACCACACATTCTCTATTTATATGTAAAAACTGATTATAAGAAGGGGGAAGGAGTTATTACAAGAAATTTACAAAATAATTTATAGTGCTCCTTTTGACCACTACAATACTACACAAAAAAACATAAAAATAAGATTTCCTATTTAAGTAAAAGATTGCTTATAAATGCAATAGACTATAAGTAGTAGGTATGTCATATTTCAACTTAGTGAATATTACAATTATTTTTAAAAATTACAAATTTAAGTGACCGTACGAGATAATAATATTAAAAATTACAAAATTTTATTTATTTTTTACAGATAAACTAGGGATTAAGGTAAAGGTGTTTACATGTTTTTTTAGTCTAGCCTGCTGGTACTTAATACAATCTGTTTCTTATGCTAAAAAGTGCAGACTAAGAGTAAAATGTGCTTACTTCATTTGTGTATGTGTCATAAAGAGCTTTGATTGTTTTAATTAACTATTTCATTGATGACTGGGTTATTTTTGTGTTTACAAGATTAGAAAAACTTAATGGTCAGCTTACGGATATACAATAAAGTCAGTAACAAAATTTTCTGGACACTCATGAACTTAGCAAATCTTACTCATTGGGTTTGTAACCAATAAAACAAATATTAACATTTAGTTCTTTAACATAATTTAATTTTTCATATAAGCAACAATAATAGTTGAACAACAAAACCAAAAACAATGAAAAAAAGGTCCGTCACGCAGGGGCTGCGTAAACTAAGCAGATTTCCCACGTGAAGTTTTACAATAGAGAAATCTGCCTAATAACAACTGTAGTGGTAAGAAACCTCTAAACCTAAAACATTATTTAGGGCGTAATAACCCAGTAGTTTCTAGCCCCAAAAAACAGTTAACCTAACCTCAAAACCTATTCACGAGGGACGAATAGTTATGGAAACGGCCACCAGAGCTCTCGGCGGAAAGTCCGAACATAGCCTACTGGTGACAACACGCAGAATACAAATGCAAATATCTCGGTTAATATTCAAGATAGAGAATAAATGTATATAACAATGTTTATACTAAATGTAATTTGCAATAAGATTGATTTTGTACAATTTTTCGTTCCGACGTATAGTAACGGAGATATTTCGAGTTTTCGAAAATCCTCCCCTCTAAACCCCCCCTCCCACTGGTCCGATTTCAGCCGTTAACGAACTTGATCTTTCTTTTTACATAAAACGACTAAATATCGAGTTTGGTAACGATCAAACAAAAATTGCGACCGCTAGAGCGGTAACAGACAATATATATATATATATATATATATATATATATATATATATATATAGATAGATATATATTTACAGTTTTGAACGGACATCATTTTCGTCATCTCCTGGGTAGGATCGATGGACATTTGAAGAAAGATTTCGAAAATTCCGTCATGAGTACAACCTCAATAGCTGATTTCCTTTAAGGGAAATCTGCTAGTATGTAACAAAAGTTTTTGGACAGTTTCTTTAAATTTCAATAACAATTTTTATATTCATGTAAGAATAAAGAAATTGATATTTTGTTGGATTGTCTTTAGCTTTTAGCAGATTTCCCTTCAGGGAAATCAGCTATTGAGGTTGTACTCATGACGGAATTTTTGACATTTTTCTTCAAATGTCCATCGATCCTACTTAGTAGATGACGAAAATGAGGTCCGTTCAAAACTGTATATATATATATATATATATATATATATATATATATATATATATATATATATATATATATATATATATATATGTCTGTTAGCGCTCTAGCGGTCGCAATTTTTGTTTGATCGTTACCAAACTCGGAATTTAATCGTTTTATGTAAAAAGAAAGACCAAGTTCGTTAACGGCTGAAATCGGACCAGTAGGAGGGGGGTGGGGTTTAGAGGGGAGGATTTTCGAAAATTCGAAATATCTCCGTTACTATACGTCGGACCGAAAAATTGTACAGAATCAATCCTATTGCAAATTAAATTTACTATAAATATTGTTATATACATTTATTCTCTATCTTGAATATTAACATATTAAAATATTAGCATTTGTATTCTGCGTGTGGTCACCAGTAGGCTATGTTCGGACTTTCCGCCGAGAGCTCTGGCGGCCGTTTCCATAACTATTCGTCCCCCGTGAATAGGTTTAGAGGTTAGGTTAACTGTTTTTTGGGGCTAGAAACTACTGGGTTATTACGCCCTAAATAATGTTTTAGGTTTCGAGGTTTCTTACTACTACAGCTGTTATTAGGCAGATTTCTCTATTGTAAAACTTCACGTGGGAAATCTGCTTAGTTTACGCAGCGCCTGCGTGACGGACTTTTATTACCTCCCTGAGCCTATTGGGCCTAAAGCAAACGATTTCACAGAAATCGTTATTTAGGACCATTCTTCAAGGATCCGCTTCTTGAGTTGTTCCTTGGAGTTTATTGGACTCTTCGTGATATGCCGTTTTAAATGATCCCACAGGTGTTCAATGGGGTTCATGTTGGGAGATTGAGTAGGCGGATTGACCACTTTTGGGCAATTGTAAAGGCACCAAGTTCTGGCCATTAGACTAGCGTGTTTAGGGTCATTGTCCTGATAAAAATGGAACTTACCCTTCAGTCCTAAGCTGTCCGCACTTGGTATTAAATTTTCTTTCAATATGCCACAATACATTGCAGCATTCATTTTCCATCAATGTAAGCCAATTGTCTAACTCCTGCAGCCGCCATACACCCTCACACCAAAAAAGAGCCTCCCCCATGTTTCACTGTAGACTATATATTTTTTATTTTTAGAGCTTCATTTTTTTCCTCCAGATTTTCCCCTGCCTTTGTGACCCAAATAGTTCAATTTTAGATTCATCACTAAATATAACATCTTCCCAGTATTCAGAACATTAATTAATAAAAGCTTTTGCAAATTGCAGCCTCTTCTTTCTATTTTTTTCATTAATCATTGGTTTACATCTAGGTGTACGCCCATGGAAATTATTTATTTTTTTCAGTAATCTTCTAATCGTTTGAGCATGCCCTTTACCCCAATATCATTAAATACCTCTGCTGCAATAGAAGGGAATCATTTTGGGATTAATTTTTCTTTTTCTTAATATTTTGCTCTCATCACGTTCAGTTACTATTTTTGGACGGCCGGTATTCACTTTAAAGTCGAGCCTGTCTTCATGCCTATAACGATTTATCACTTTAGCTACTGTGCTTTTGCATCTATTCACTAAACGGTTAAATGTCCAGAAACTTTTGTTGCTTAAGAATAAAGCAATAATTTTAAGCATTGCATAAAAATAAAGGAATAATTTTAAACATTCTTCCTGTTTTGAAAGTAATAAATCTATTAAGTGTTTGACATGTGATGTAGTTATCCAAAAACTTATGAATCATTATTATTTCTTTTTCTTTTAATCTCACTCAAAATCATGATTTTGGTGTCCAGAAACTTTTGTTACTAACTGTATGTCTTTATCATGGATAATTTTAAATTTGATGTAATATTCTTATTCTTGTATGATTGTGGAGATTATATTTTTAGAACCGCAATCCTTATTCCAAACCTAATATTTCGTCTACATTTTCTTAATAATACGAATATTAACAAAGATATAGGCGTAACTGTTTTGACGTAAAAATGAATCCCCTCAGTTGAAAATTCCAATTCTCAGATAGCCGATGATTTTGTACCTTGGGATAGTTGACTCTCAAATAGGAAAGATCATAGAAATCTTCTGGGCCATTTTTGAGTGATTGAGTAACAAACAGCCCAGAAATGTTTTGAAGTACAATCAGAATAGCCGATTTCCCCTTGAGGGAAATGTTGTAAGGTACTACAGACAGGATATGGAAGAGATGCAAGCCCAAACAGAGGTGGTTGGATGGACTGGGGAATGATTTGCGGAGGCTGGGTCAATGGTGGCAAAGGACCAGGGCCTGTAATCAATATAGTGCCTAATGGATATTTATAATTTTCATATTGAGAAGACATCTCTAAACAAGTAAAAGATTTCCTGGCTACTTCACTGCTTCAAAAACACATAAATTACTAATAGCATTTAAAATTATGAGTGCAACCTCGATAGCTGATTTCTTTTGAGGGAAATCTGCTAAAAAAGAAAACCTGAAGAATATCTATAATAGTTTGCTGAATTACAGGTACCTTGAGTGCAGGAGGTTTATACATACATTAATTCATTGAGTCAATACTGTCCTGCACTCTACTGAGTAACCCGAGAAGTTTCTGATCACCTATTTCGTAATTTGCATACTGTCAGGGGCATTTATTTCTTTTTATTGTTTTGCTCGTCAGTCCGGTTTCAAAATCAGTCAGACCATATCCTCGTGATAACTTTACTCTTTATTTATTCTACAGAACTCTACAATGTCTGTCATTTATCGAAGGAGTATGTTATTCTTAGATAAATTTGTCCCACCTAAATTTCAACCTACGTGGAATCACCCAGCAGGTATTTATTAGTAATCATTTATTATTAATAGAAATATTTTAGAGCATTCAAAACAATTTTAATTACATTCATGAAATTTCACCTATTCATTTGCTGGATTTTACCTTTTAAGAGCATCTATCAACAGGTGCTGTTGATAAGTTATCAGTGTTCCCGACATTATCATATTTGCCCCTCGCTTGGAAAAATAATCAAAACAGACATTTTTTTAAATATAAAAAACAAATTTGATTCATTAGTTCATCTTTTAATCATCATTTAATGTTCATTTTGTGTCTTGTTAAGAAAATGTGACCTCACTAATATTAACTTAAAATTTATAGGTCCTAAAACCATTTTTTTTTGGGCTCCTGCAGTGAAGTGGGTAAGAGAAATTTCAAGTTTTTCTATTTTAATATTATGTGTATGTATATTCATGTTATTACTATATTTTTGAAAAATTTACAAGTCCATAATAACAATACAATATCACAGTGATTTAGCATTCTTCAAGTCAGATGTTGCATGCTTTAAAAATAGTCTCTTAACGTATTTAAAGTGAATATATTTAAATTAAATTAATGTATTTATTAACCTCCACTTTTTGCAACTACAGCTAATCGGGATGGGTAATCTACAGGTTACCACCCTTTTCTAGCCAATATTTTATTTAATGAGTTTGTCACTAAATAAATTCCTTTTACCCAGGCAGGAATCGAACTCACCAGAATATATTTAAGATTAAAAAAATTATTTTTAACTTATCTCAATACAATTTTTGTATTAGTTTTCTCCTAAGCATTTATTTCTTGTTATTAATTGCAAAGAAACAAATTCATTTTTTGACTAACAATAAATTCATTAAGTTTAAACAATGTGTATCAAGGCAAGGCTGTTAAAAGGGTGATTTTAGTTGCTTATTTGAAGTTTACAATGATGTCTGTAATATTAGCATGCATATTTTGCTGCAATATTTTGAACTTCATCCATAAATAGAGTATAAGATTTGAAGTTCATTTAATGCTTTATCAGGCCGAATTGGAATGTTCTTATAAACATGCAGGTTCCCAACATATTCTTCTTTAATGTACAGTGCTACTTTAATGAAAACAGGTTTCTGCCTCCTACCAGAAAAAAAACTACTCAGGGCCGAGTTTTTAAAGTTAGTTACCTCCAAAGTAGCTCTCTAACCAACAATGAAGTATTCATTAGAGTTTGTTGGTTGTATTTGTATTATAGTTTTAATTCTTCCTACCTACAGAAACTCACTTGGAGTATTTTTGAAAAAAACCTAGCTAAAAACCCCCCACTTCCTGTCCATTCTACTCCTCCATAATTTTTAGTGAGTTTATAAATAGTTAATTCACCTCTGTAAATACCTTTGCTAATGTTGTTTTTGCTCAATCAATTTATTTATTTATTGTTTGTATATTTTACCTTGATTTTCCATAAGTTCTGAAGATAGAGGCATGAACCTCCAAAAGTATTCAGAAAAATAAAATTATTGTGAAGGAGGACTCCAATTCAATAAGCCTACTTAGAAGGGCTGGAGACATAAGGAATGAAATACATTAATACTTATATCATACTCCAGGTGGCAAAAAGAACTCTGCTGCCACTATTTTTTGTAAACCTGAAATCTTTTCCTAACAATAGACATATTTATTTCCTCTACTAAAGCATCAATGTGTATGTGCAATGAATAAAGATAATTGGCCTAATGCACTTACAAACTGAGGTATACTCAATACTGCTGCATAAATCCTACTTATATAAAATATTGGCTTTCACATTTTACACTCAGCTTCAAAATATCATACAGCATTCCCCACTCATTGCAGAAATCAAAGCTGACCAACTACTGAGGAAGTTCTGTTTACTAAGATTAACAAACACAGGACTGGGAAATCAGCAAGCACCATCTCCAAACATGTCTTCATCTTCAAGAGCTAAATGCTGGCCCAGAGCTGCATCTAGAACAACCAAAAAATCGATCTCCTCCAGGCTTGTCCTTGGCTTCTTTGCACAATTATGTGTAGAACATTAAGGTCCTACTCGCCAAATCCTTAATTCCAATCTTCATCCATTCATAACTTGTCCCTTCATGTACACATTCCACCTGCAAGAACCTCAATAGGTTTAATATATATCCTTCAGGTTAACTCTAAACAGACTAACTCCTTAATCCTTAGTACCCTCAAGCTCTTAATCATTCCCCTTGATGATCTCCTTCATAAAGTGACCTTCCTTTTGGAGGAAGCCATGATTTCCCATACCTTAAAGCTTCTTTTCCATGCCTTTGGAGCTCCAAAGAACTCGCCACTTTCTGCATTACATTGGCACACCACTTATTACTGAAACAGATCTAATGAACAGACGCAAATCTTTGCTTCTGCCTACAAACTCTTGTAGTCTCCACCATTCTAACATGTTTCATTACACAGAGCCTAATCCTACCACCTTTGAATGTCTGCTGAATACCATTGTACTTTCCAAACCTACATACATCACAATATACAATCTGAAAAATATTAAATTTCGTTGGAGGATCACTATTAATTACTTGGGGGATAATATTCCTGTTAATTTTTCAATTAACCAATCTATGACAGAAGATCAACAAAAATCAAAAACGTCAAATGATAATTAAAATAATTTTTATTTCTCGACTAGTTTCTCACCCACATGATGCCTCATCAGGAGAAAATATAATACAAAGAGTAAACTAATGGATACATCGTTATATATGATCTTCCACTAGCCGTGCCAGTAAGAGAATGGCCTTACAAAGTATAGTGGGTCAAGACAGCTTAGCTAGTCGAGAAATAAAAATGATTTTAATAATTATTCGAGGTTTTTCATTTTTGTTGACCTTCTGCCACAGATTGGTTAATTGAAGCTAATATGTCATATTCACAATGTTAATTTTTCATTCTCCTCACCTTAAAGTCCTGTTCCAAACTTACCTACTGCCATCTTCGTACTCTTAATTTTCCGATATTATTGATGATTTAATTACCGATGGCCTTAATCACTTTTTTTTGTCATATTTTCAATAGGATCTACTATCCTTTTATACTGACATAAACCAATTCTCCCATAACCCTCGCATATCTATGACCTAACTATGAGAAGATGTCTTTCTAGCTGTGTAAACACAATCATATAAGCTTATATAAAAACTGTCATTTGGGCTTCTACCAGTATGAACTAATTATCTATCACTAACTACCTGACCATATTCTAATATTCCTTACACAGAAAAAGGCATCTAACACAAGCTAAAACTTGCGAAACCATCAACTTCAAATGAACTCTGAACTTTACTTCATTGCAAAATTCAGACTACACTTTGAAACTGATCTGTTTGGCTACATCTAGGAAATGTGAATGTGCCCCCCCCCTCAATTAGGAAAGACCACTGATAGTACAACAAATAAACTAATAATAAAACAAATAGTACTGATAATAAAACAAATAAATTAAATCTTGAGCCCTTCAAACTTTAAAAAATTGAAAGAGTGATCCTCAATAGATTAGGTTACTGATCCTTTAATGCACTAAATCAAAAATACTTAGCTGTAGGGAAAGTTCATTTAAGTGAAAATAATGACTTTTTTTTTTTTTTTTTTTACAATTCAGAAACTAATTATCTGAGGTTTACTTCTTTATTTATGCTTGTTTCAGGGATTAGTGATAGCTGGGCTGGGTGATCTCGCACGACCAGTTGAAAAGGTCAGTGTCTCACAGTCCTCTGCACTGCTAGCCACTGGTGTGGTTTGGGCAAGGTATTCTCTTGTTATCATTCCTAAGAACTGGAGTCTATTTGCTGTAAATCTCTTTGTTGCTTCTTCAGCTTTGTACCAAGTTGTGAGGGGACTTAGGTATAATTTTGTTTAACCTATTACTTTTGGAATTACTTTATTCATTATACACATTTAGAAATAATTAAAAATTAATATAAGTTTCTTTTTTTTTTTTTTTGTGAATACCCAATTTTCTGGTAGTATATCACAACCAAGGTGAAACAGTAAATAACAATTTAGTTAATGTTTATCATATATTACCTGTATAAAATGAGTGCATATTTCATTTGTATTTGTATCTACTTATACAGACTTTCTTCGAGTTTCACTAGTGCAATCCCACAAATATAAATATATATATATATATATATATATATATATATGTGTGTGTGTGTGTGTCTGTGTGTGTGTGTTTTATAAATACTTTTTCCCAGTTATTCATCATTTTTTTTTTTCTAAATTCACTATAAATGCTTCTCTGCAAGTAATGAATAATAAATTTATATATATTAGTTAAGGTACCTGGGAAATCATTGTTGACTGAATAATGATGGTAATTTTTATTTAAAAAGCTAAGCAAGGGAAAGGGGTACAGCGGGGGGGGGGGGGGAGAGAGAGAAGAGTAAAAAAATACATAGTAGACAGGAAATATAAAAAGTCCGTCACGCAGGGGCTGCATAAACTAAGCAGATTTCCCACGTGAAGTTTTACAATAGAGAAATCTGCCTAATAACAACTGTAGTAGTAAGAAACCTCTAAACCTAAAACATTATTTAGGGCGTAATAATCCAGTAGTTTCTAGTCCCAAAAAACAGTTAACCTAATCTCTAAACCTATTCACGAAGGACGATTAGTTATGGAAATGGCCACCAGAGCTCTCGGCGGAAAGTCCGAACATAGCCTACTGGTGACCACACGCAGAATACAAATGCAAATATCTCAGTTAATATTCAAGATAAAGAAAAAATGTATATAACAATATTTATAGTAAATTTAATTTGCAATAAGATTGATTCTGTACAACTTTTCGGTCCGACGTATAGTAACGGAGATATTTTGAATTTTCGAAAATCCTCCCCGCTAAACCCCCCCCTCCCACTGGTCCGATTTCAGCCGTTAACGAACTTGATCTTTCTTTTTACATAAAACGACTAAATATCGAGTTTGGTAACGATCAAACAAAAATTGCGACCGCTAGAGCGGTAACAGACAAATATATATATATATATATATATATATATATATATATATATATATATATATATGTATAGATATATATATATAGTTTTGAACGGACCTCATTTTCGTCATCTCCTGGGTAGGATCGATGGACCTTTGAAGAAAAATTTCGAAAATTTCGTCATGAGTACAACCTCAATAGCTAATTTCCCTTAAGGGAAATCTGCTCAAAAAAAAATGTTGATAGATTGTGGGTGACACCTTCATTTATTATTAATACATCCTTGAGCAACACTGGGTGCCTTAGAAAGTATGTGTATATATGTATGTGTGTGTGTGTGTGTGTATATATATATATATATATATATATATATATATATATATATATATATATATACATATATATATACTAGCTGAGGTACCCGGCTTCGCCCGGGAATTCATTTTAGGCTAAATAAAGATGATATTTTTTTGGCGAGGCTTTATTTTCCACAATATTTTGACATTTCCCCGTCACAGTTTTTAGGGTTTATACCCGTTGATGCTGTGGATTTGTTAATAATAAAATTATTTGTTATTTAAGACTTCAATCTTCTAATATTATTATATTTCCAATCTCCTGTGCATGTAGTTTTTTTTATAACGTAATGAACAGTATAATTCATAGTCGTAGAAAGTATTCTGTCTTCCAAACCTTGTATGAATTAAAGTTCCTTTCCCTTGAGGCGGTCCAAAGCTTAATGGTGGCAGCTGTTTTAGATACATCATAACCGAAAAACAAATAGAAAATGAAATGTCGCAAATTTTTATGTCAGGCCTCCCTTATAACCCCCACGTTTGAACCTATAAATTTTAATATAACTTATAATCATGGAAGAATTAATGCTAATTCACATACCGAGTTTTGTTAAATTTGCTTCAACCGTAGCGCCCAATAAAATAGTTGCTCCCGCTTTAGTTTTTGGTGTAAATCTTGTTTATACTTTGTTATACGGCAAAAGTTTATATGACAAAAGTTACTCTAAATGGCAGAATAAACAATTTTTGTCATGAGCGTATCTGCCGATAAAACAATAGGAAACGAAATATTGCTATTTTTAATTACAGGCCTCCCATACAACCCCCACTCCAGCTCGCCCCTAGAAATGTTGGTACAACTTATTATCATGTAGGAGTTACCGCTAAGTCACATACCCAGTTTTTTTTAACTCGGTTAAGCCTTTTGTGCCAAATAAAATTATTGACTCTCGATATAGTTTTTAGCATATAACTCATTTATACTTATGTTTACGACAAAAGTGTACATCGCTAAAGTTACTCTAAATAACAAACTAAACAACTTTTGTTATGTGCATATTTACCGAAAAATCAATGCAAAACGATATATCGCCATTTTTAATTTCAGACCTCCCCTACAACCCCCACTCCTGCCCGTCCCTATAAATGTTAGTATAGCTTGTTATAATGAAGGCATTAGTGCTAATACACGTACCGAGTTTTATTTAGTTCGGTTGAGTCTTTTGTGTCAAATAAAATCATTGACTTCCGCTATAATTTTTAGTGTTTAACACATTTATATTTCGGCATACGACAAAAGTGTATATAACAAAAGTTACTCTAAATAACAAAATAAACAACTTTTTTAATGTCAGGTCTCCCTTATAACCCCCACTCCTGTTCGCCTCAGAGAATATTAATATAGCCTAAAGTCTAAGTTGGACTAGTAGTAATATGCATACCAAGTTTCATAAAATCCGGTTCAGCCGTTTATGCGTGAAAAGGTAACAAACAAACAAACAGACACCAAAAACAAAATGCAGTTATGGTGTCTATGGCATGTGAAACGAAAAGTTATCGTGAAATTTCGCGAAAAAAAATCAATGTACAGACAGAGGTTACAATTTAATATATATATCTGTTGTACCAGTGAATAAGTGGTTAAGTCCACTTACTCACTTGTCGACTTAACCACTTATTCACTGGGGTTACAGATATATATATTATAATTCATAAATAACTCTGTTATTATACATCAAATCACCAAAGATTATACAAAACATCTTATTGTAGTTATTTCCAGTTAAATATTACAGGTATATTTTTTCTACCTGAAATATTAAAGGAGTTTCTTTAAGTTTTTACCCTTAAGTAAAATGCCTGGTCATATTATTTTAACAAATTATTATTTTTATGTTGTATTTTTCAGGTTTCAAATGGCTCTAAAGGAAAATGAAAGTTTAGAAACAAAAGAATAAATGTCTGGTTTTAGATCCTGATGATATATTCGAATTTACTTACGAAGATCAAAATATTTTTAGCTTAGTTTACAATTTTAAAATACATGATGAATCTTGAATTATACTATTTTTCTCTTAAAGAAAAGAGCTGTATTAATAAGTTACCTTATATTCTATCCTTTGGAATATAAAATTATATTATTCAAAGTAAATAAACAAAATTAAGTGGATCTAAATATGTTGCATTTAAACATATTACTTTACTGTATTTATCTGTTAGTTTGAATGATTACTTATTCTAAAAATTATTTTATTTTTATTAAATAAAGAGAATTTCATTTAAAATTATATATGTATGTATGCAATTTTATGTTAGTCTATGTTCATAAAGTTCATATGTACCTTCACATAATATAAATCTACTTTAAATGGCTAACTTGTATAATAGCACGTCCTGTAAACAACATTTCGGAGTTTATTTAATCTTTAAGTAGTTTAAATTCATCTTAGTATTCATAGTTTGCCTCTGGCAAGGTTTGCTCTTAGTATTCAATGAAATATGTGTTGTTTTTTATCTTTTATCTCAATGGTTTCACAAACGAATTAAACTTCAAAGGTGTTTTAAATATTTTTCAGGTATTCATTTTTTAATTCTAGACATGTCTCAACAACTTTTATCATTTTGTAATTCTTTGTTATTGGATTTTTATGTTCAATTTTATTATAAGTCTTTAATCCCTGGAATCACTGTTTGAAAAGTTTATTTAAGAAGTTGAAATTTGAGATAATCTATGTTCAGTTTGATATCATGTTTCTTTATTTTGTATTTTACTATTTGTTGAGTAAATTAAAGAAAATTTTATTTTTATATTAAATTTGGTTAATTGTTTTATTTTTCTAAAAAAAAAACAAATTCGTTTAAATAATCCATTATTTTCTATTGCAAAAATATTTATTAATTACTCCCCTTCGTTTAATTTAGGATAGCTATCTTATTTTATTTGTAGTTATAGATGAAAATCTGTAATTTCTAATGTTGAGAGTTTGAGAAATTTGTGCATCCAACCTGTTAAATATTTAATAGATATGAGAGTAACAATATTGGGTCAAGTTTTTTGATTTTCCATAAATGTTTAGAGTACTAATTTTATGTAGTGTGTGCATGCGTGCATGTGTATATTTGGTAGAGTTCCATGAATGATGAAGTGGTTTAAACTAACTAATAATTAATAAATGACAGGCTAATGGGTCCTGTAGGTTTTCTTTAATATTCTGAGAACTAGAGACAAAAAGATTTAAAACTGTATATCGAATTAAATGTTATGTTATATTACCACAAGAAATGGGGAGTTGGAAGTTCAACTTTTTTTCTCCATTAAACAGATTGCTTCTGTACTTACAATACTGTAAGATCATTAAGGTCCTACCAGAAGCAACAAAGTAAAAAGTCTGTTATGCAGGAGCTGCGTAAACTAAGCAGATTTCCCACATGATAGTATGGCATTCTTTATTTTTATGGAAAAAAAATTGATGAGTAGGAAGGTGGGGGAGGGGAGTTACTGAAGGAAAACAAGAAAGTACAAATAACTCGCTTAGTACTTGAGTTATGAAAAACTGCAAAAAAACAATAATTGTAGAGCTTTAATAGTTTAACAAGATTGATTCTATAACATTTTATGATCTGACAAATAACAGAGATATTTTGAATTATCTAATTTTGCTCCTCTATATACCCCCATAATTCATAGTCCAATTTTTGCAAATCACAGATATGATATATAGTGTTGAATAAAATGATTAAATATCGAGTATAGTATAGATCAAATAAATATTTTTAGAGACATGCACATAAAACCTTAATTGATGACTTCATCACACAACGAATTTGCATGTATCTCGCATAATAAAGGTCCCATGGAAACAATATTTAGAATTAAGCTTAGAATAAAGAGGTTCATGTTGTTTTTAGAAAAATTTAGAACCTTAGGGCTGTTATTAACATTAAGAAATAACTAAATTCCCTTAAGAGAAATCTGCTAAAACATTCTGTCAACTGGGGCTGCATTAATTAACAGATTTCCCAAGTAATTCTTGTATTAGCATTTATCTCAAAAAGTAAAAGTTTAATGAGAACAATATTTGGTATTTAAAAAAAAATGTGCTTCATGATATAATTGCTTTCTGTTAATAAGAAAGGAGCAAGAATGGGAGTTTATTGAAGGCCGAAAACTAAAAAATGCAATTATCTCAGTTAATAATCAAGATAGTGAAAAAATGCATATAACAACATTTATAGAACATTTAATATGCAATAAAATGTGTTCTATACAATTTTTTGATCAAACGTATAGTAACAGAGATATTTTGAAATTTGCCCCTCTGAACCCCCCCCCCCATTGCCCCCTGTTTGATTACAGTTGTTATGGAATGGGATCTTTATTTTTACATTAAACTTTTAAATATCCAGTTTGGTAATGATCAAAGAAAAATTACTACCACTAACTGACAAATTTATAAATCTCTTTTAGACTTTTCTATAAGAATGTCTCTTGTGAATCTAGTGTGTGTATAAAGGGACTATTATTTTCAGACACAAGTTTATGGAAGATGATACAATAAATGATTTCATTTCTTATTTTAAAAAGTAAATTTGAATAAGTTTCAAAATATAAATATTTATTATACTGTATTAAGTAAAGGTACACATTCCTGAGAAGTATGCTTCAAAATTCCATGTTACATAATATAGTATAATTTTTGATTTAAAAAAAAAAAATCAAACCTTAATCTTTAAAAAATGAATAAAAGAACAAGAAAAGTTATTACTCTATAAAAGATAAGGGCCTACATTTTTTTTTAATTTCTAGATTGGTTAGAAAACATTAAATAAATCCATATGAGAGAAGGCTTTGTTCACACATATACAAATGTTTCGAAGGTTCATTTTACATTATATCCTAAATTTTTAAATGAACCCTTTTGGTAGAATTTTAGAGCCACTACAAAAACAATGGACTTTAAAGATAACAAACACTTAATTTCTACTTAATGAAAAATTTTGCAAGTGATTTTAGCTTATTGTCTAAGAATTCATTTTAGTTTAATGTGCTATAAAAGTTTCCTATCTATTCATTTAACTCAAACTATTTTAATATATATATTTTTCAGCCAATCTATTCCATATTAGGTTCAAAACATTCACAGATAACATTTCTTTCTATCTGCTTGGGCTGAATTCATAGCACAAAAAATATTTCACTGTAGAATAACATAATTGGCAGGAAACAGTCCACGTTTTCCATTAATGCATCCCAGCCACCAACCTTCATCGATCTATTAAAAAATTGATATGATATTAAAAATATTGCAATTCATGGAACACAACTTTTAATATATTTATTAATTATAGGGGGGGGGGCAGTAGTAAACTGGGTAAAAGCACTGTGGCTCAGAATTAGAAATCCTGGGTTGAAGGCTAAGGATCACGTACTAAAATTTAATTACTTGTAAGTAATAAGGCAGAGATGGGTCAACTGACCTCCCATCAAAGCCGTATGACAGGTCTTGCCTTATTCTGTTGAGCCAAAGATTTTTATTTTTTTAATAATAGAATAAAGTCGCAGTCATGATCCATCAGAGCTAATCCAGAAATTAAAAGCTAGTTCTTATAATTACTTCCCTGATTAGGATCTAGAATTGTCCTTCAGAATTAAAAATAACTTGCTCATTAATTTTTAGTTTATTGCTTAATACAATTTCTGAATGCTATAAAATTTTCTTGGGTCAGTTGATATTTCTATGGAAATTCTTCATATTTTTAGAGGCAGTGACCTCCAAAAACATCATAAAGTAATATGAGAGATTCAGATAAAAAAATCTGATATTGCCTTTCAAGGCTTAAACAAGGTAAATGTGGCAGGGCTGAAGATGGTCTTTTGAATGACCAAAATCCATTTAGACTTGAATGTTGAAATTTCATATTTAGGAGTAACATCTAGTTGTGCAGCTCTCCTTTAGATCAAAATTAAGGGGAGTGAAGGTTTAGAGGAGTGTGAAAATAAAAATATACAAATTTGTCTATTCCTTTTTTGTTTAACTTAAAAATATATATATAAATTATGTTTTATTACATTTTTGGATCCTATCCATTGGACAAATTTTAAATGAAGTGGAGGAAAGCATTATGTTTTATTTTAATTAATAGGAGTAAAAGGAATTCAATTGGTGTCCAGTCAGATTTTATTATGGTGGGACTCATCTGATTTCTTGGAGCATTTTTAAAATGCAGTTATTGGATCTACAGCCATAATCATTCTTATAAAAGGGACAAAAGATCATGGATCCTTAGTAATTTACAGATGACCTCTGCATAATATATCTATTAACATTCCACATAGGAAATCTCCAGATTTTTTATAATGATAAACCCAATTTTGAAGAACTGGGTGCCTACCATTTCAATTTCTGATATAATGTCATTTGTGTCAAATGATATTTCATCTATATCACCTATAACAGAAATAAAGATAATTTTAGTAATTTTTAATAAATATTTACATAATTCATATCAAGTTACTATTGAATACCAGCTTGGTAGTCGTACAGGGCTATTGCAGAAAGAGTATTACTATCTTCATCATCAAAAAGGTCACTTGGAATAGAATTTTTCAGTAATTCTAATGTGGATGGCTCATCACATTTTATACAGTCCTGTAATTATTATGATCATCAAATAGATATTTATCAAAATTAAGTGTCGTCAATAAAACAGTTAAAATATCTTTTTCCAGTCATACTGGGTACTAGGAGAAAGAATCTGGATGAACAAAATAGGTATGTTTTCCTACAAAATAACACACTGTGGATTAAAACATGCCTGTTTTGTTCATCCGGAGTTAAAATATCATTCATAAAAATTGACATGAATCATAACTCCATACAATCAGGCATCCATTTATAGAGGGGACATTTTATTATACCTTACACCATAATTCTTAGTTCGGAAGCTACAGCTATAGTTTTTTTTAATTATTAAATAGCGATATCCCACAGGCATCCTGTAGGAATATTTATGAACGATACTTCCTAAGACCCTCCTAATAATACATATAGAGCATATTTTTCTCTCAATACTTATCCATTTTTCATTTTCCATGGAGTATATTGAAACTGTTTTGCTGTAAATGTTTGTCATCAATTCTTTACATTCCAATTAGAAAAGTTTTTGATCGATTGAAACTGACAGATATCAGACCCACGAAACTACATCAATTTATCACTGCTTCTGATCTCCTTCCAATTATCATTCTTAGTGCCCTTAGTCTTACTGGCCAGAGAGCTCTACAGTCTTTCTTGGTAAGAGTCCACATTTCACTGCCATATATAACTGTTGGCCAGATAAGCATTTTTTATGTGTACATTTGTTCTCCTGGAGAGACTTTTCAGGGCACAGAAGTATCTCCGTCTTTGATCATTCTGGCTTTTACATCTGCTTTCACACAATTGCTCTTTGTAACTACCTTGCAGGCTACAACAGGGAAAAGTAAACTCCCTCAAATTGTCAGGTGTTGCTCGCCATGTCTATAGCTTCTCATGTATCTGGATTTTTCAGAACTCATTTTGACCCTCTGTACTTGGGTTGGACCTGCAAACTATATCAGAATAACAGTCATAATGAGATATTTTTAGCTGTAATGAATACCATGTGCTGAGCCTTTTTTATATCATACTACCATGATTTTTAATTGTTTTTCGGATAAAAAATTTTAGAGCCTAGCTAAACAGTACAGTGACAATGGATCACTCATGTCTTAAGCCAATGGTTACCTCAAAACAATCAAAGATGCCAACTCCGGTTTTGACCTAACAAAAATTGCCTTCCAAAGTCCTTTTCTATCTGCTAAGCTAAGTATTTCAACTGACTGTAATGCTTCTGTTTTAACAAAACTAGATTTATACAATTTTCAAATAAAATTAAGAATTTTTAAAGCTAAATTCTTTATTTTTTAATTGCCCTAAATTAGAGTTGAATTTAAAAGGTGTGTAATACACATAGACTAATACAAAAGTTGAATAAAAATAATGTAATATTTTCATTGACCAAAAAAATAATAATTTTTTTTCTGTTTTTTATAATAACGGATATTACATAATGATATATAACGTAATAATATATTACATAGGTAATTAAAAATAATATGACCACTAGTACTTATTCACTTTTCATGGAGGCCTGCCCATGTACTTTCACCACTAGTGTTTGAGATGTTGAGCTACAATAATTCATTCAGTCTATGGACTTCATTCTCTATATCATTTATTTATTTTTTAATATTTCACATTTAGCCAGTGTTGGGAGTTGTTAGAATGATATGTGGCGGAAGTGCGCAGGAACAATAATAATAACGGTTGTCTGGAATAGCTGTAGAGGTAACCATAAGATAACCTGCTGGGAAGTGATGTAGGGAAACAGGAACTATATACGCCACTAGGGCAATTTATTAAGTCAGTTATGTAAATGGCGGAGACCAATATGGATGTGTTGCCCCCAGTTGTGTGTGCTTTAATTAATTTTCTTGTTACATGTTTCATTAACTATGTTACAACTTTCTAAAATAAAACTGATGTGTTTGAAACGTTTATTTAATTATTTAACGAAGAATGTTAAAGTGATCCCTTCGTTAAAAATATAAGAAGTCCACCATCCCAGGCCAGAAAACGAAGCAGATTTTCAAGTTCTGGAATCAAAGTGACTTTCTGTATTTCTCCGGTAGTAATAAACATTGTAAGCAAAATTGAATTTTAAGCTGGACAAAAGATATTAAGGACATTAATTAAATATTATTCATTTGTATACATTTGGAAGTTTGGATTTCCGACTTACAGACGCCAGACTTTATTCGGTTCACTAAAAATTCCTCAATAGAAGTGAAACATATTTTTGCATATGAGTTAAGGGAATGAATGTTGTTAACACTTAGAACGGAACATCCGTCTGGCAGACGGGTATAGTTATTCTTTAGTCCGGTCGTGGGACTCTAATCGGTCGAAAAAGGCTGTGGTCCTAAGGGAGTCTTCAGTTGTCATCCTGGAGTGGAGCCTAGTGGTTGAAGTGCTGATACGACCTGTGTGACTTTGACAGGAAACGTTTTGCTGTGAACCACCCCGTCCTAAAGACGGATGTTCCTCTAAGAGGTAAGTTTCTCCTCCGTCCCACAGACGGATGTTCCTCTATGTGCATATTTTATTCATTGCCGTCTATAGGGCGGATGTTCCATAGACTATTATTTATTACTTATAATGATTGTTTTATTTTTATATCATAAATGAATAGTTTTCTTCTAAATGAAATGCCCCCTACATTATTTGATTGCCAATTTATTCCTTTCCTTGCCTTGAATAATTTATTTATTTATATATTTTACTTATTTATTTGTGCGGGGAGGAGGGGGTTTGTGTTTTCATTTTATTTTTTTTTCTAGTCCAATTTTGTTTTTTTTTACAATTATTGTGCCAACCGAAGAACACGCCGATGGCCATTGGCAATTTTTTACCATCTTATAGCTGTGGCCTGTTCAAATGCCTACGTCTTAGACACTACAAAAATAAAAACATTTCTCGATTCGACTTCATGAAAAAGCTTGGAATGCAACTTATTCAGGAGTCATTGAAAGCTCGCCTTACTATTCCAAATCTGCCATCGGACTTGAAGGCCTTTATACTGAAGTCTCTTGGGGACGAACCTGCAACTCAGTCTTCAATGTTACGGGGACCATCAACATCGAGAACAGAAGAACCTTCCGCGACAACGAAAACTGACAAATTGGACAAAAAGAAGAACTGCAGATACTGTCCTTATCAGAAGAACAGAATGACAGCATATAAATGTGTCAATTGTGGGACCCCTAATTGCCTTGAATGTTCAAAAAAACTGTGCAATACTTGTGTAAACTCTTTGTTGGAGTGATGTAGCCATATAGAATTTTTTTCTCTAATTACTAATGTGGAAGAAAACATTTCTATGCTTGGCTATATGCTGATTTGACATGGGATTTTCGTACAATGTATAGTTTTTCTTAACATTTGGAATTTGGTGGGTTCCTATTGATAAATGTATTATTTTTGAAACATATTTTCTCTTTGTGTATATATATATATATATATATATATACACACACACACTATTTTGTATTTTATTATGTAATAAACTGTATTTTTGTTTGATTTTTAATACATGGCACTTTTCCTGAAATGAAGTAAAAAAACATGCTCTTTTCCAATAAAAAATGAATGAAATAATCAAATTATATGTATATACGTGTCTGAGTGAGTGTGTATGTATGTGATTTGTATTATTACACACTTACAAGTAGTGTTTAACGATAATTTATATTATTCTAAAAGGTGAACATATAAAAACCTGTAAAATTAACAATAATTTCCGAGATTTCAGTGCACACCGTCTGTCAGACGGATGTTCTCCTTAACGTGGTAAAAGCGGGTGTTCCGTTCTAAGTGTTAACATCCGCTATTTTGTACTATTACTACCACCCTCAGGAATGGGTGTTTACTTCGACGTCAAAAACATATTCGACATATTTCGAATGCTTTTCTTAATGCTGTTTAAAAAAAAAAACGTAGAGCGATTTGTTGCGTAGACCGATGCTAAACATTATTTAGATTTACGCATTTTAAAATTTGGACTTCCAACTTCCAGTCAGCAATTAGAATTCTTTAATGTTCTAAGACAGTTGCCAAGATAGAATTGTGAATTTTTTTGAACATGTATCAGGGATATGAATATGACTACGTGGGCACATTTATACTAATACTATCATCGACTTAGGAAGGTGGGGGGGGGGTACATAAGTCAAACTAAAGTTCGTCAATATCTCCGTTTCTGTTCATTTTATCGTAAATGTTAAAAATCTGAATTGTTCTAAAACAGAGTTGCTTTCGAGTCCTGCCAAAATCTCATACATTCTTCCATGGTGTTACAGCAGATTGCCTGAACAAATTGTTATCATATTTTGTCTCCAGATGCTAAGAGAATACAATCGTTTAATTTTGACGGGAAATTAGATTTATTTAATCCCAAGAACGATAATATATTCGTCGAACAGACATTCCTCGTCTTCTTGCCGTCGCCTGGGGAGGATACTGGGTATATTTACCCAATTAGATTCTTCCATCATCAAGTCGGGGTCACCGCTTGTTGGAGATGAAGTCGATGGGTCTCCCAACAAAATATGCATGTTCAAACATCATTTTATTTAAACAATTTATAAAAGTCCGTCACGCAGGTGCTGCGTAAACTAAGCAGATTTCCCACGTGAAGTTTTAAAATAGAGAAATCTGCCTAATAACAACAGTAGTAGTAAGGAATATCTAAACCTATCTGTCGGCGGAAAGTCCTGAACATAGCCGACTCCTGCCGAACACACACACAATACAAATGTAAATATCTCGGTTAATATTCAAGATAGAGAATAAATGTATATAACACTAGCTAAGGTACCCAGCGATACCTGGGAAATCATTGTTGACTGACTAATGATGGTATTCTTATAGTAAGACTTCAATGTGTACAAATACACTTCCCTCCACGACGTAATGTTTTTGCGAAATAGCCAATCCTAAAGGGTAAATTTTGAGTATTAATAGAATAGAAATTTTAGTTATGAAGAATAAATGGAAATGTGTTCTTAATGTATCCCTCTACACTTTTTGACTCACCGTTTTTGAATAATTCAAACCATTATCATGAATAGCATGTATTACAATTAAATATCATCTATAATGAACATATTTCCTTCTAAAACCCAATCCGAGCACATATAGTTTAAGCATAGTTTAGCACGTAAGGTTATATTCGTAATAGTAGATCTCAGTGGAAATCACTTCCCGTTATGCCAGCATTTGACAGGAAATCCCCCTACAGACAGAGGTTACAATTTTATATATATACTAGCTCAGATACCCGGCTTCGCCCGGGAATTCATTTGAGGCTGAATGGTGATGGTATTTTTTAGCAGGCTTTACATTGCACAATATTTTGACATTTACCCGTCCCAGTGTTTAGGATTGATACCCGTCGTTGCCGGTGATTTGCAAATAATAGAATTATTTGTTCGATAATTCTTCACAGTCTTCGATATTTTTATATTTCCCGTTTCTTATACATGTAAATATGGTGAATTATTATTTCAGGCCTCCCTTATAACTCCCCTCCCGTTCGAACCTAAAAATTTTAATATAACTTATAATCTTGGAAGAATTAATGCTAATTGACATACCGAGTTTTGTTAAGTTCGGTTCAGCCGTTAGTGCCAGCTAAAGTTTTAACGTATAACTCATTTATACTTAGGTATACGACAAAAGTGTATATAACAAAAGTTACTCCAAATAACAAAATAAACAACTTATGTTATGTTTATATTTGCGGAAAAACCAATAGGAAACGAAATATCGCTATTTTTAATTTCGGGTTTCCCTTATAACCCCCACTCCTGCCCGTACACAGAAATGTTGGTATGGCTTATTATAATGAAGGCCTCACTGCTAATACACATACCGAGTTTTATTTAGTTCGGTTGAGTCTTTTTTCGCAAATAATATTGTTGACTCCCGCTATAATTTTTAGCGTATAACGCATTTAAACTTCGGTATACGACAAAAGTGTATATAACAAAAGTTACTCTAAATAACAAAATAAACAACTTTTGTTATGTGCATATTTGCCGAAAAACCAATAGAAAACGAAATATCGATATTTTTAATTTCAGGCTTCCCTTATGCCCCCACTCCCGTTCTAACCTAAAAATTTTAATATAGCTTATAAACATGGAAGAATTAATGCTAAGTGACATACCGAGTTTTGTTAAGTTCGGTTCAATCGTTAGCTCCCAATAAAATAGTTGACTCCCGCTTTAGTTTATAGTGTATATCTCGTTTATACTTTGTTAAAAGACAAAAATGAATATGATAAAAGTTACTCTAAATAACAAAATAAACAACTTTTGTTATGTTAATATTTGCCGAAAAACGAATAGAAAACGAAATATCGCTATTTTTAAATTCAGGCCTTCCTTACAACCCTCACTCCTGCCCGTCCCTAGAAATGTTGGTATGGCTTATTATAATGAAAGCGTTAGTGCTAATACACATACCGAGTTTTAATAATCTCGGTTGGGTCTTTTGACCCAAATAAAATTGTTCACTCCCGCTATAATATTTAGCGTATAACGCGTTTATACTTCGGTATACGACGATAGTGTATATAAAAAAAGTTTCTCTAAATAACAAAATAAACAACTTTTGTTATGTGCATACTTGCCGAAAATGCAATAGGAAACGAAATATCACTATTATTAATATCAGGCCTTCCTTATAACCCCCACTCCTGCCCGTCCCTAGAAATGTTAATATGGCTTATTATAAGGAAGGCGTTAGTGATAATTCACATACTGAGTTTGGTTTAGTTCGGTTGGGTCTTTTTTGCCAAATAAAATTGGGGACTCCCGCTATAGTTATTAGCGTATAACTCATTTATTCTTCCTTATACGGCAAAAGTGCATATAACAAAAGTTACTCTAAATTACAAAATAAACAACTTATGTTATGGGCATATTTGCTGAAAAAGCCATAGGAAACGAAATATCGCAATTTTTAATTTCAGGCCTCCCTCATAACCCCCACTCCTGTTCGTCTCAGAGATTATTAACATAGCCTAAAGTCTAAGTTGGGTTAGTCGTAATATACATACCAAGTTTCATAAAATTCGGTTCAGCCGTTTATGCGTGAAAAGGTAACAAACAAACAAATAAACAAACAAACAAACAGGCACGAAAGAAACAAAATGCAGTTATGGTGTCTATGACGTGTGAAACGAAAAGTTATCGTGAAATTTCGCGAAAAAAATCAATGTACAGACAGAGGTTACAATTTTATATATATATATCTATATATATATAAAATTGTAACCTCTGTCTGTACATTGATTTTTTTCGCGAAATTTCACGATAACTTTTCGTTTCACATGCCATAGACACCATAACTGCATTTTGTTTCTTTGGTGTCTGTTTGTTTGTTTGTTTGTTTATTTGTTTGTTTGTTTGTTTGTTTGTTACCTTTTCACGCATAAACGGCTGAACCGAATTTGATGAAACTTGGTATGTATATTACTACTAGCCCAACTTAGACTTTAGGCTATATTAATATTCTCTAAGACAAATAGGAGTGGGGGTTATAAGGGAGGCCTGAAATTAAAAATAGCGATATTTCGTTTCATATTGCTTTTTCAGCAAATATGCCCATAACAAAAGTTGTTTATTTTGTAATTTAGAGTAACTTTTGTTATATGCACTTTTGCCGTATACGGAAGTATAAATGAGTTATACGCTAAAAACTATAGCGGGAGTAAACAATTTATTAGGCACAAAAGATTCAACCGAACTAAACCAAACTCGGTATGTGAATTAGTACTAACGCCTCCCTTATAATAAGCCATACTAACATTTCTAGGGACGGGCTGGAGTGGGGGTTATATGGGAGCCCTGAAATTAAAAGTAGCGATATTTCGTTTCCTATTGCGTATTCAGCAAATATGCACATAACAAAAGTTGTTTATTTTGTAATTTAAAGTAACTTTTGTTATATACACTTTGGCCGTATACGGAAGTATAAATGAGTTATACGCTAAAAACTATAGCGGGAGTCCACAATTTTATTTGGCACAAAAGACTCAACCGAACTAAACCAAACTCGGTATGTGAATTAGCACTAACGCTTTCCTTATAATAAGCCATACTAACATTTCTAGGAACTGGCAGGAGTGGGGGTTATATGGAAGGCCTGAAATTAATAATAGTGGTAATTCGTTTCCTATTGCATTTTCGGCCAATATGCACATAACAAAAGTTGTTTATTTTGTTATTTAGAGAAACTTTTTTTATATACTCTATTGTCGTATACCGAAGTATAAAGGCGTTATACGCTAAAAATTATAGCGGGAGTCAACAATTAGGAGGACAGTAAAGACTTACATAAAAAATTAATTTTATTATTAACAAAGGCCAACAACGGGTATTAACCCTAATCACTGGGACGGGTAAATGTCAAAATATTGTGCAAAGTAAAGCCTTGCCAAAAAAATACCATCACCATTCAGCCTCAAATCAATTCACGGGCGAAGCCGGGTATCTGAGCTAGTAGATAGATATAATTTTGAACGGATCTCATTTTCGTCATCTCCTGGGTAGGATCGATGGACATTTGAAGAAATTTTTCGAAACTCGCGTCATGAGTACGACCTCAATAGCTGATTTCCCTTAAAGGAAATCTGCTAAAATAGCGCTATTTCGTTTCCTATTTGTTTTTCGGCAAATATGCACGTAACAAAAGTTATTATTTAGAGTAACTTTTGTTATGTACACTTTCGTCGTATACCTAAATATACATGAGTTATACGCTAAAAATTATAGCGGACGTCAATAATTTTATTTGGCACAAAAGAATTAACCGAACTTAATAAAACTCGGTACGTGTATTAGGACTAACGGCATCATTATAACAAGCCATACCAACATTTCTAGGGACGGGCAGGAGTGGGGGTTGTAAGGGATGCCAAAATTAAATATAGCGGTATTTCGTTTCCTACTGCATATTCGGCAACTATGCCTATAACAAAAGTTGTTTATTTTGTAATTTAGACTAACTTTTGTTATATGCACTTTTGCCGTATACGGAAGTAAAAATGAGTTATACGCTAAAAACTATAGCGGGAGTCCACAATTTTATTTGGCACAAAAGACTCAACCGTACTAAACCAAACTCGGTATGTGAATTAGAACTAACGACTTCCTTATAATAAGCCATACTAACATTTCTAGGGACGGGCAGGAGCGGGGGTTATAAGGGAGGCCTGAAATTAAAAATAGCGATATTTCGTTTCCTATTGCTTTTTCAGCAAATATGCACATAACAAAAGAAGTTTTTTTTGTTATTTAAAGAAACTTTTTTATATACACTATCGTCGTATACCGAAGTATAAAGGCGTTATACGCTAAAAATTATAGCGGGAGTCAACAATTTTATTTGGCACAAAAGACTTCACCGAACTAAATAAACACTCAGTATGTGTATTAGCACTAACGCCTTCCTTATAATAAGCCATACTATTTCTAGGGACGGGCAGGAGTGGGGATTATAAGGGAGACCTGAAATTAAAAATAGTGATTTCCTATTGGGGTTTCGGCAAATATGCACATAACAAAAGTTGTTTATTTTGTTATTTAGAGAAATTTGCTCAACACTTCTTTTCAATATGAACTAATGAAAAAAATTATTCAAATGTATGTCAATATTTTCTCATTAATAATTCAAATCTATGCATAATGCACAGGAAACGGGAAATATGACAATGTGCAGGACAGTGAAGTCTTACATAAAAAATTAATATTATTAACAAATCCACAGAAACGACGGGTGTTAACCCTAAACACTGGGACGGGTAAATGTCAAAATATTGTGCAAAGTAAAGCCTTGCCAAAAATATACCATCACCATTCAGCCTCAAGTGAATTCCCGAGCGAAGCCGGGTATCGGAGCTCATCCTTCTATTTCAATGAACTTCTTAATAAAGGTCTTAGGAGTGTATCTCTGAAGTAGGTACTTCGTAATTAAGCGGTTTCAATTCATACAAATTGGAACAAATTATATATTTTCAGGTGGTAATGAAAAAAAACTCTAAATGCGAATACGCGTTGTAAAATTGTTTTACCAAAAACCAACTAGAAAAAAAAAATCCGAAATAGCTAGGGCCGCCTTGCCCCTGATGATTAAACACCTTTATTAGAGGATGTTAATTATTAGAATCGTTTTTATTTACAAAATTAGGTATTATTTTTGTGGAGTATAATAACAATAAAAAAAAAATTTAATAAGTAATTACCTCTTGTGCTTCCATGTTGCAAAGTCCTTCTACCAAAGCATCAGTAAACCATTTGCTACGATTCACTGCTTCTTTTACTTTAACAAGATCAGCTTTAACCATCCCTAGATTTTGCAGTGTAAAGAGCTGCCGGGCACGTATATCACAGAGTTCATTTTGCATGGTTTGTAGAAGGTCAAACAACTCTGTCTTAGTTGGTCCCTTTGCAAAAATATTGCCATATATATTTCAATCATATTAATATTTTTTAATATTTGAATAAAAAAGTTTTATGTTGAAAATTGAATATGATTTTTCTGATTAGGTTACTTGAAAGTATTTGTCGTGAATTAGGCCTGCTTTTAAGCATATTTAGTTTAGCCCTAAACTAGCATGATAGTTTACTATGAAAAGAAAAAAAAATGTCAGTTTTGAGACTATTTTAGAAAAGGGAGTATTTTCAAGTAATTTATCATTTTTAGAGTTTCCTGGTAAAGAATTAGGGAGGTCAAGGGTCTCGTTTCTTCTCATCGCTGACTTTCAGTATTTCCACACAATATATTTTTTTTGTGTTATTATTTACTGTATTCTACATTACCTTCGAGATATACTCTTAATTTTTTTTCATATTATTACGGTATGTTATTTATTAGTGGTCACTTTATGCAGTTGTGGCTAATCATTAATTTTTATAACAAAAAATTAATCGCTATATTCAATTAACGTACCCTTATTAGTTCGCTGTCCTTCTCAGATTCCTTTTTTACAGTTTCTTTCTCGGGCTCTTTAGATTTATCTTGTGGCTTCGCTTCTTGTTTTTTCGAGGACTGTTAAATACAAATATTTTTAAGCGATCAATGCTACGTATACTTTACGAATTATTCATGTCTGTAACCAATAATTGAGATAGTGAAAACTAATTTCTATCTATTTTTATAACAGAGGAACCCTCTGGTATTAAAATGAATATAGTGCGCCAGTATGTCTCCAAGAGAAGGCCAGGCCATCCGAGGTTCAGGGAGTCAAGTAAGTAGTTCCTGACTAAGCTATGCTAGCAGGTCCTAGAGCTGGAGAGATACTGACAACTACCTCGAAACATACCCAGCACGTGCCTCAGTTGCTAGCGGGGAAGGGTCAGGGGAAGGCGTGTGTTGATTGCCCTACTGATTCAGCTAATAACAGTTTCTTATGTATCCTATTTCACTATCTAAGGGAAAGACAAAATCAAAATTAAGAAGATAATTTAATTCATTTAGGTAGATTACTACGGTGCATGATTTCAGACAGACAATGCCCCTCTCTATCTATTCAAAAGGGCTACTGCTGGATAAATAACTCCTGCTAACTGGATACATTCCAATTTTCTTCAGTAATCAATGAGTAAAGAAAGTGATAAAACATTGTATTTTATTGTGCAAAACCAAGAACAGTAGCTGCTACTAATAGGTTACATTCAATCTTCTTCAATCTTAGGTTCAATCTAATAAACCTGCATCGACATTGAATGGAAGGATATTTGTTTATGGACTTTAAAGTGCTTAAATCTATATATATATATTTAAATGAATGTTTGTCTGTATGTCCTTTATGGAATCGTAAACGGCTGAACCGAATTTTATGAAACTTGGTATGTATATTACTACTAACACAGCTTAGGTTTTTGGCAATATTAATATTCTCTGAGATGAACAGAGGTGGGGGTTATAAGAAAGGCCTGAAATTAAAAATAGCTATATTTCGTTTCTTTCTGCAAATATGCACATCACAAAAGTTGTATATTTTGTTATTTAGAGTAATTTTTGTTATATACACTTTTGTCGTATACCGAAGTACAAATGAGTTATGCGGTAAAAACTATAGTGGGAGTCAACAATTTTATATGGTACAAAACACTCAACCAAACTAAACGAAACTCTGTATGTGATTTGTTATTAACACCTCCCTGATTATAAGCTATATTACAATATCGAGGTACGAACAGGAGTGGGAGTTATAAGGGAGGTCTGAAATATAAAATCGCGATATTTCATGACCTATTCATTTTTCGGTAAACGTGCACATAACAAAAGTTTTTTGTTTTGTTATTTAAAGTAACTTTTGTTATATGCACTTTTGCCGTGTAACGAAGTATAAATGAGGTATACACGAAAAACTATAGAAGGGGTCAACAATGTTATAGGACACGAAAGACTAAACTATGATTATGTTGTATATAAAAAAAGATACTTGCACTGGAAACGGGTGATATAAAAATATTGTGTATTTTGTAGAATATTGTACTACATAACAAATACTTTTATTACTAACATATCCCCAGCACGCCGGGTACTCGAGTGTAAATCCTAAGTATTGAGACGGGAAAATGTAAAAGTTTTGTACAAAGTAAAGCCCAAAAAGAAATACCATCATCATTTGGCCTCAAATGATTTCCCGGGCGAAGGCGGGTCCCTTAGCTAGGATACTAATAAAATAAATATAATAATCAATTTAGGATTAATACTTTTGAATTACTTAGATTTTATAAATACATTATTCCTAGAAATTTTGCTACTGTTATTGATCTGTAAATAGTGCTGTTACACAAAAGCAAAATTTTTTGCATATATTAAATTTCAGTACACAAGATTATTATATTATTAAGTACTTCTTTTAAAAAATCATAAATAATAATATTTATAATTTTAATGTAATGAAAATTGTAACACTTACTGGTTGGTCCTTTTTCTTAGATGTTGAGGTAAGGTCAGAAGCCTGGACAAAAATAGTATAAGTTTTTAAGTGAGATGTTATCATTATCAAAAAAATACAAAGCACATTGTAAGAAAGTTTTGAATTCTTACCGATATTGATTTCAAGTCATAGAGCTTGGGTGATTTCTTGGGATCATTTTTGGAAGCTTCTGACTTCTGCGAGGACTGAAAAAATAATTTTTAATGAAACAATTTTATGATTTCAGCAAATTTTTCTATAGGGAAATCGAGTATTGAGGTTTGTTTCCATATCAAGCCTCCCTTACATTACAACCTCCACTTCTGTTCGTTCATATGAATAATTATATAGCTTATACTACTGACATAACTGCCGGTAGATGTCGTCAATATCGGCTGATTTTAGAGTAAACGTGGTATGCGGTTTCAGTGCGAAGGCATCAGGGGACAGGGATGGGGGCTGGATAGTCCCATGCAATTTTCTGTATTTATGTAGTCTTTTAGTATGCTATTAGTTGTTATCTTCGTTTTGGTAAAGTTTGTTTATCTCCTACAAAGTTACAGTTTACATTATTGTAAGGATTAGCTATCTATAGATGTAATCTTGGGTCAACTACGGAATCTTCGTTTTCATGTCGTGTTGATTTCCATTTTGCATATTCTTCAGCGAGTTTTTTTTTTATTTATTTATTATTATTACTTATTTCTCATATCCGTTTTATTTGTGCATGTGTGTGTGTTGTGCCGCTCTGAAGCCTGTCGTTAGTTGTACTGTGTAGTCCCTCGAAATTCCTTGTATTTATGTGGCCCTTTATTTAGCTATTAGTTGTTATTGTTATCTTCATTTTGGGGGTTTGTTTATCTCCTGGCATAATTGTTTACATTTCTCTATGGATTAGCTGTTTCTATCGATGTTGTGTGGATTTCCATTTTGCACGTTCTTTAGCAAATTTAGGTTTCCAAGTTTTGGCAGTGTGAGAGTGTAGGTACACTGTAGGCCTCTTGAATGAAGAAGAGCAGTTGGCTGAGGATCAATACAAATAATTGCATTTTCGTTCCCCTGAAGAAAGATATAAATTTCCAATTTTGTGTAAACTAATATAGATAACTGGGAGCGATTCTTTCATTATTACTCAAAAAAGTTTGTTTGTCTTGAAAAGAGGTTTGTCTAGATCAGGGGTGAGCAACCTTTTTAATCAAAGGCGCAATTTAAATTTTAAAATTTTTTGGCAGGCCGCATATTAATAATTATTAATATTAATAATTTAGAAAACATTATTTATTATAAACATTAGAATAGAAAAATATAAAAATTAAAAAAAGTAAAGATTTCATATACAAATTTTAAGCAAAATAAAAATAATAATAAAATAACAAAAAAGAATTTACTTGAAATTTTTAATCAGACATTTGGCAATGTTATTTCGGTACAAGCTAATCAATATCATCTGGAATCGATGAAGTAGCTAAAGGTACGCAGCTTTCTAATGGTGCATCAATCAGTCTTGATCGGTGGTCAAGGTACATTTTTGATTAATTTCATGGTTAAAGATTTTTGATGTTTACTGAGAAAAATACATTTTTTAAATCGGTATTATTCTGCATGTCAATCAATTTCATTTGAAAGTCTTCGGGAACTGTGTGCTCATCTATATTAAATGGCGAGGAAAACATTTTCATGGAAACCAATGCTTATATATTGTGCGTATTTTTAAGAAGTAGTAATGTTTTCTTTTTCTAAATATGGAAAGTGAGACACATTATTCTGTAGAAAATGCTGTTTCCACAATTTTATCTTGCGCTCAAAGCCCCGAATTGTATCATGCAAATTGTAAATATACTGTCCTTTGCCTCGAAATTCCACATTAGGATCATTGAGATGCTAAGTCAAGTCGATATGAAACCCAAAATCGCACATACATTCTTTATTACCAAAATGAGGAAAGGCATATTCCTTCATATCCAAGAACAATTGTATTTCGCTTTTTAAGTTGTATACTCTTTTTAGCGTTGTACCTCTACTAATTGAGTACTTCGGTATTGAAAACCACGTCGCCATATTCAGTTTCTAAATCTTTCAGGAATTCTTTAAATTCACGGTGATTTAATGAGAGCGACTTTATAAAACTGATTAGTTTAATTATTGGTTCTGTTAGCAAACTCAATCTTTTCGCACACAAATTTTCCTGGTGAATTATGCAGTGGTTAACGAATGTTTCCCTTCTTGTGGCCTTCTCAATGTCTTGAAATAGCCTTCCTGATCCTTCTATCACAATGCTCGTGCTCCATCTGTCGATTTTCGGTCGATAAATTGAAAAGTTTTCCAAAAAAGATCGTACCGGTTGTAGTCCCTTGCATTGGAATCAGAGAACACAATACTTTGGTAATATTAAATTTGGTGTCAATACCACGTAACAATATAGCCAATTGTGCTGCATCGCTAATATCGTATCGCATTGCCAAAGAACAGTATTCGAATTTTGCAATGCGTTCACGAAGCGTTGTTGCTATGTTCTCGAACAAGTATTCAATTCTAATTGCAATGGTGAATCTTGGTAAACTAATGCTTGAAATAATATTTATTTTATCAGGAAATCCTATTTCTGCAACAGCAGTCAGACATTCTTTTATCATCTCTCTATCCGCAAATGGGTTTCATTTTTTTATGCTTCATTCATTTTCATCTTTTATATCCTGCTCCGTTTCAGATTTCACTGTGTAACTTTGGTCGGAGACATTGCCAAAATGTATTGTATGGCGAATATCATGTCTAAAGAAAAAAAAGAAGAAAATATTGTATTCAGTGATAAACGTTTGGGCGCCCAAATACATTGGGTTGATGAAGTCACAGTTAAATAATCCACGTGGCCGATATTTATTTTTAAAAAATAATTGTAACAGGTTTTTTAAATTAATAATGGTATACGTTGAAAAAATAATATGTTAAAGTAAGGTGTCATGATATGAATCATGAAAGTGGATTTTACAGATCTATGAACGCTTTTAATTTCGATGTTGGGTAAATTTGGATTTGGTAATTTTGAGTCATGTTTCTTTTATCAGACTATTAGACTTCAGAAAACTGAGTTCAAATTGGTTTTCGATTTCCTTGATTTTTAAGGGAAACTGGTTAAGAAGATCAGCTGTCATAATGTCATGGAGCAGTTTCTTACGGGTGCTATAATTGTTGTATTGTGTAACTTCGTAATTATATTGCTCACATCGCATAGCTCTTGTGGTTTTTTAGAACTTCGCTACTTTCTTTGTTCTTTTTTTCTGTTACCCTCTTTCTTTCCATTTTATTGTATCGCACTGCTGGATGTTTTGGTCCAAGAAGTTGACTATTTGCTTCGAGAAAAGATAAGAAATTATTGATTTTCTCGTCAAAATAATTAAAAACTAATTGTTTATGGTTATTTAAAATTTGATTAAAGGAAAAGGCAAAATTACTTATTTCAATCTTAGTAGTCATTGTCCACTTTTGCCCAGTTAATTTTAACTGATTTTTTTTTTTTTTAAATAGACTCTATTTTATAGTCATTCGCTTTTTTGGAATGTTTTTGGGTCTGATAGATCATATCAACATATTTTTTATAGGTTTAACTCAGGAGACCCGATAGAGGACTATGAGCTAGTCACCAATAATTATGACCTGCAATTATCACTCAGCGACCTTTAGTGCAGAATGCTATGACGAAGGGCATAAGTACCTCTCTGCTACAACTGTCGACCCGAGAGATTGAGGCAAACGCCTTGTGGATTAAGCCATCAATAAGCTCAAGGCTGGCGGGTTATAGATGAGAAAATGGGCTTCCAGGATTCCTGCAGTCTTAGATTCGATTCCTGAGGAGCTTATTAATCAAATATAAATCTTGATCCGAAACTTAACACATGAGTGAAAATCTTGGGAATTTGCTGGGATTCTAATCTAAGATTTTGAAAAAGTTCCCTCGATTGAACTTCCTGAAATTAAGTCCATAAGCTTTTCAGCCCCATTATGGTCTGTAGTGAGGAGATTTCGGTGTCTGGTAGATAGGATTTCTTCTTCTAGGTAAACTCAAGAGAGTTGTTGCCTAATATTCAGATTCTTTGTTAATAGTCGTCTTAAACTTCCTGAAACTAGGGTGAAGTGTGGTTTAACTCAAGAATTGTTTGTTTTATCCTTGGATGCACTTGAGAGGGAAGTGCAAGGTCTTTCTTTCAATGACGAATTAACGTCGATTACGTCAAAAACAAAACAGCAGTTGTCCCAAGTATATTCGTACATTGAATCATTATATAGATCTGGAGAACATTCTGAGTACGTGAGCGCCTTAAGAATGCTAGATTACCTAATATTAGCATGAATCAATATTTGCGCCCGAAGCATAATTAGTTAACTCAATTGATTATTATTATGTGAACTACCTTGGTACTTGTACTTTGTTGGGGTGGAATGCAGTTTAACTCCACCCTTGGTGGAAATGACTGATGACGTATTTTGGAAATTTTTGAATGCTGTCACTAAAGTCTATCCTCCACAGTCTAAGGATCCACCAAATTAAGGTGTGTTAAAAAAATGGCCACGGTCGCCATTTTCAAAAGTGCGCCACCAAGGGTGGGGTTAAACTGCATTTTCACCACTTTGTTGTTTAATAAGACAATTCTGTATATTATCAGATAGGTCAGTGAATATGGGTGTGAATTCACAGGTGCCTCCTGTGCACAAAGTATAGAGCTGAATCTCTACAACCATAAGTGGGTCAGTTGTCAGAGCCTAGAGTTGTTCAGTCAAGGGGTTTCTCTCACGTCGAGGTTGACTGAGCTGGTCCATCCTCTATAACAAGCGTAAAGTCTCAAAGATAGTAATGGAATTGTCTACTCCAACGTTTTTTGATGACCTTGGCAGTTTTTGTAAAGCAGAGGATTCCCGAGTGATGGATGCTCAGATTGTGAAACTAACTTTTAAGATGCTTTATAGTACTTCTGTGAGCTTATCATGTAATCTCAGTAGTTCCGTACATATTTTAACAACCACTAATTTCTATTTGAAGTACCTTCAATGGGTGACTTCTAGGAAGCGTCTGTTAAATAGCCCAAGAGGCAATTAACCAAGGTAATCGGAAATGGATGTTAATGCTGTTATGAAGAGCCTACTACGCTGATGCATTGAATTCCAGCACTCTTACTGGCGGAGACACACCCGTTCATTCGCGGGTATGAGTTCAAGCTAAAGGCTTGTTTTGTTACAACATAACGAATCTTTGGTACGTTAGAGGCCGAGTAGTGGTTCTATCTGTGCAGCGCCCCACAGTGGCCCAATCCAGCAATTATGGTGCAATAAATCTTGGCGCGCTTATTAATCATCCCATGTCCGCGAAAATTGTTCATATACTCCTTAAATAAACTCACGAAATTAGAATGTATTGCGTGAAAAACAAAATGGAGACACATTATTGGTCAAAAATACTAGACTCCTTACTACTTAATGGTCTTAAACGAAAGTAGGATCCAAAAAACTTCAAACAAGCCCAATTACGAGTTAAGTATGTACAATAGTACATGTTTAACTCGTAATTAGACTGAAAACGTAATGACGGAAACAAAATAGCTCCACATTTTTGGAGATAACACCTAGGGGGATTATTATACAATTTATGCTGCTCAGAATAACTAGCTTTTAGAAGTTCCATAATTATTTAAGTTATATATTTAATTTTTAAGTAAGTACTCATGATTACTAAGTATTCTCACTGGATCATTCATCTTTTCTCTTATGAAGATTATTTGTTTAATATAAATAAATATTTCAAAATTAAAAAACAAAAATTGAAGTCACTATAAACAAATAATTAATATAAGTTATTTATTTAGTATAACCATCTTAATAGTTAAGAGTATACAAAATGAAAGAAAGAAAATAAATAAATTACATCATCCTCAAATTATAGTTTTTAATAATTAATCCGGATCGTCAGAGGATTCATTTACAAAATCTTCTTTGCTATCAAAGTAGTAAGTCTTTTTGGTCTTCTTTCACTTCCTTATTTAATTTCGCCTACACCTTATTTTTTGCAGCGATTCTTAACAAATTGTATGATCTCTTCGTTAATTTACCTTCACCGAGCTGAGCTAATGCCTTCTCCTTTGAAAATGATTTCATTTTTTTTTTCCTCGAGTTTTTAACTTATATATGGACTTTTAGAAGATCTAGTACTTTCACCTGTAAAAAGTTTAACGCAACCCGGTACTGCACCGTTGCCCAGTCCACTGGATAGCACTTTAACTGTTTGTGGAGTTGGAAATTGGTCACCTTCTTCCTTCTCAATTTTCTTTCTTATCGTTTCAAAGAAAGTTTTTCGTGGGTGACCACGTTATCCCTTAGATCAGGGCTTCTTAAACTTTTGTAATTTACGACTCCATTTATGATTGCGAGTTTCTTGACGACCCCATACAAATATAAAAGAAAAATAAATTAATATTTTTTGATGATTTATTAATTAGGTAACAATATACATATACATATGAATATATATATATAAGTTTAGAATTCGTTTTGAAACATACAAAAATCTAATATTAAAAATTGCACAAAAAATTATAAAATTGTATTTATTATAGTTTCAAAAATAAAAGTGGATTCTGAACGTCTTAATTCTCTCGAATATATTCAAGTAGTTGCGTGGTAAGTATTAAATTAAAGTATAAGTTAAAAATTTAATGATAAGTTGTAACTGAAGATAAAACATAAATTGTTTTTTTATCTCTTGCGACCCCAGAATTTTGCTACGCGACCCCAAATGGGGTCGCGACCCATAGTTTAAGAAGCCCTGCCTTAGATGGTTCTGAAATATTCTCTTCTCTTACCTCGTCGGCGGCGAGTAAATTTTCTTCAAATTCTGATCATGTCTAATCAGCTACTTCAAATCTAGTCTTTGAGGGACTTTTTCATTGTCATATTCCATTTTTTCATATAAAAATTATAAAATACATTCAACTGTTTCATTGTGTGTTCTTCTTCAACGAATCTGTACTTCTTGATGTCGTTTAGTTAAAATGAAACGAAGGAACGTTTTGATTAAATTTACTATGAAGGGGAGTGCACGGCCTCCCTCCCCCCTCACCGATTTGAACGAAACTTTTTCAGTGTGCAGTACCTAATGAAAACCCAATTCGATTAAAGCGAGAGAACGCACTTCTCGCGCGTTCGTCTTCAAAAATATTGAAGATTGCCTGTAAGTCTTGAGGTGTTGTTAAGGTATGTACTTCAAAGGGAATCGGTGGCACAGTGAAAAGGTCTTCTTTTTGTAACCATGAGATCTCGGGACCGAATCTCGCCGGGAGCGGCTATTTATTTTTACTTGTTTCTAGGATGTTTATTTAGTATTAATAAATAAATAAAAAGTTGTTTTTAATTATTAGCATTTAATTTTTAACGTGTTCCATATATTAAAGAAAATTCGAATGCTTTCTGTCATAATATAATAGGTATAAGGAAATATTTAATATTACACAAGAAATATATTACTATTAATTAAACATTTAACATTTTTTTTAGACGTACGTGTGAGAAGTGCGTTCTATCTCTTTAACCGAATTGGTTTTTCATTAGGTACTACACACGGAAAAAGTTTCATTCAGATCGGTGGGGGAAGGCCATTCACTCTAATCGATGGCATTCTTCAATCCTATAAGAAAAACAAATTAAAAAGTTTCTATTACCAACTCATTCTAGAAGAACGTTACCTCCATCATAATTAAGGACTGGAAGGTCCTTATTAATAATAATGGAAAGTACATCAAATAATAGTTAGGAGTAAAATTTAGTTCCATTTGATTTACGTAGTACTCGTTGTTAATATTAATCATAAATGCAATAACATTTAGAAAATACAATAGATAGAAAATAAGAATAAAAAAGAAACAAACTTAAACTGATATCGTCTCCAGTAAAAGGTTTTATTGCTTAGAAACTTTTCACTTTCACTAGTCACGAAAAAGTAAGCACTGCCAGTGCACTCAACTGATTCGTTTGTAACGGAATTTCCAAAGAGTTACCCCCTGAAAGGTAAACGAAAGGATAAAGGGAGATCAAGGGTCCCCGCTTTCCAGTACCGTGTCATTGGTATTTTCGAAGAAATTCCTCTGTCATAAATATGCTACAGCCTGGTACACGTCAGTTGGTGATGGTGGAAATAATTTAAAGGTTCCTAAATTTTAAAGAGTTAAGGAAAAAAAATCCTCTATTTATATCTCTCTCATTCCATTAGGAATCATTAAGTAACCTTCGTTAAGTTGCCACTAGATGCTGCATTTAATGTTTTAAGGTGTAACAATAGATGAAAATAAATCTTCGCGTTAAGAATAACTTGTATATGTGTAGCCTGTAGTCACATCTGTCGGGTCAGGGTGGTATTGACTGCCATGTTTGAAAAAACACAGCGACTAAACGTACTACTAAAATTCAAAAATGATATTACCTATGAGTAATAGGCATCCTATAGATATAGAGATGAGATCGTTGATTTTTTAAAAAAGAGTTGACTTTTTCTATTTTTGGCACCATGATGGCTGGATGGAGACCACTGTGCTTTGGAATTATTGGAAATGTCAGCCGTAGGGCCAAGAGGAGGGTTTCTAGGGAAATCCATGAGATAATTGCATGAAGGGAGCGAGCACTACCTCTCTTCCACTCCTCTGGTAAACCTTTCCTTACTGTTCGACAATTACAAAACGAAAAATGCTATATTGCCTCTTTGACAACTGCCAGAGGAGGCAAAGCAAGCCAGTAAGACAGACCTTCGGATTTTCAGGCAATTATTCGCAAGAAAAACAAGTCGAAGAATTAATATTCAGGATTTATTTTGCAGACTGGTGCTATCATTCGATCCAGTGATATCGTCATGACGGCTCCTACCTAAGAAAACAACAAAAAAATCCTAACCACCCTAACAAAAAAACGTATCACGAGATGTTATGAAAAACTTGAAAAGCTTGTTCCCTTAAACTAAGATATGTACAAAGGCCGAGTCCAGTGAAAAAGAAATTACCGACACCCCATTGGATGGCTTAGATTTTTATTATGAAAACAGCCTTTGCCTTGACCTGCTCTTGTCCATGGGGTTAGTACCATGACCTTGCTTCTTACTTCAAGTGCACCCCAACTAAGCACATGTACTACCATATTTCTCCGGCCCAGCCCATATAATTTTTCGTTTATAAAAATTAACATACTTAAATAGTCCACTAATATAATGGCAAATGATCTTATGTTTTTTAGAGTTATATAACCCCTAGTTACCTACCTGCCCTTACGGAAAAATAATACGCCCTGGCGGGAAGTATAATTGCATATATAGAAGCCTTGCTATAATAATACCATCATTATTAAGGCAACAATTATTTCCAAGCTTCGCCGGGTACCTTAGGTAGTACCTATTATATATTTCTCTGCGTCTTCTCTTTACATGAACTTGGTTAAAAGAACATCACTTTCAAATATTATTGGAGACAACTCGATTCAATGTACCTCTTTGAAGGATAATTTCGATAAGACCCAACCGAAATTCAGTCTTATCACTATGCATCATGTAAACTTCAAAAGTAAAAGAGCCCTAAGAAAAGGATAGCCCGATTGAGTATTTGAGTGGGAAGGGAACCTTCATGAGATCAAAATGATTTGAAATGCAGGATAATAACAAAATAGAACTAGTTATATCGAAATTAAGAGGTTAGCAAGGGTGGTTTAGGGATAGCTAACTGTTCATAGTTTTTTTTTTTAAATATATTTTAATTACAACTGATTTAAATAAGATATGTATATATCAATACATTTGTACTTACAGTTTCATCACCAATTCTTACTTTTTTAGGAACAATTGGCTTTTGAGCTTCATCTTTTCTCAATCCAAATCCTTTGACTCTTTCTCCCTGAAAAGACTTAAAAATACAAATTGAAAAGAGATTACCCAATTACTCAGATCTTTAAATATTGGGCCAGTTTTATTATGTGAATTACAATTTGGATAGATTACATATGTAGCACTATACTGTCTAAATGTAATCCTAATTACTTTGACATTGTTGGTAGAATATCATTTTTTTCATTGACTATTAGGTTTAGATTTTAAGAATAAAATTAAAGTATCTATTTGATTTTAAATATTTATCTTATTACCGGCATCAAAGAATATTAGCCACGTGTGTTATGTTGTATATGTCGTCCTGTATGTTGAAGTCTTTGATAGAACATTACTTGGGTTAAATGATTATTCGGTTGGGTTAGTGAGTCTGTTTTGTTCTGTTTATGTCTGATATTTTATACTTTACGTATACATTTTTATTAATACGCACTAGCCAAGAATAATTGTAACCATAAAAATAAGTTAAATCAGTTTTTGTGAAGATTATTTTATATATACAAGCAATATTTAAGTCTTCCTAAAAGTTGGATACACTTCCGCATTATGTGCTAAACGTTTCATACATAGCACACATTTTTTCTATATTTTAAATCATTCTGATCTCATAGTCGTCCCCAGCCAGGAAAATCCCTGGCTCTGGAAAAGTGTACACCTGTAGCGGAAGATATAGGTCTCAATATAATCATAGGAAAGGCAAAATACATGAGAAACTCTATAAAGGTTCAGGGTGGATTGAAGGCTCTGCTGAATTGAAGTTACAAAGTTCCAAGTTATAGCATTTTGAGCATAAAGATCAGGAGACCTAATAGCCTCTCCTGGAAAGTAAAAGAGAAAATGCCAACAATTTACATTAGAAAAACAGAAATATAACTGTAACAAGTGGACTACCCGGAGGAAGTCCTAAGTAAATAGAGTTATTTGAAGTAACTTTTGTCATATACACTTTTGTCGTATAACGAAGTTTATCCCTCTTCATGTAACACATAGCATCTTCTTAGACCATCTGACTGGTTTCATTGTTTCCACTTATCCAAAACAGCGCAAATTTAATTCAGAGCACAATTGTAAGAGTCATTGTGCAATTCCATTATTACTTGCTTTTGATGCGTCATCAACGCTGCTCCTTCACGATTCTAACCATTTATCCTTAGCTTATATTTTCCCCCAGACCAGCTCTTGCTGATTTCTATTATGGGACTCCACATTTTACGCATTAAGGGTGTATTCCCCGCTTTGTATATCTTTCAACTCTCGTGAGAGGTTCTTGAGTCCATTAGGTTTCTGCAGGGCGTAGAAGAATGTGGTCCCTGCAATCATTCCAGCTTATGTCTTTTACAGTTTAGCGCTTTCCTTTCAGATACTAAATGATATAAAAAGATTGAAAAGTATACTTTTCTATAATGGTATGTTCCTCTTGCTTCCTGGTTTGTATAGACCATGAATTCAACACCAAATTTGTAATGAACCCTAACCTCATTCGCTCCTCCCGCCAACATTACTACAGCCAACAGGCCTATGCCGCCACGGTTATGGCTGTTAGGCCAGTTGCACACACAGCGGATTTTTCCGAGCGGACAACCTACCGTTGCTTATGGCCGGATATTCTACCGCCGCTTCTGATCGGATATTTTACCGTCGCCAATAGGCAGAAAAATTTACGTGGGTACCAGCAGTTGTAGTTCTGGAACCAATTTCAGTTCAGTTGTAAAGTCCGACATGAACCAAGAGCAGCTCATAACGTTGTTCTTATTCCGTCGCCGAATGAGAAGGCGAAGAAAAAATCTACTGTTTTGGATTCATCCAATTAATGAACGAAGAAATGAGGCTGGCGCGTTCTACACATTGTTTGATGAGTTGAAGCAAGATAACAAGAAATTTTTCAACTATTTCAGGATGTCAATGACTTCCTTTGATGAACCGCATGGCCGGTTAAAAGATACCATTCAGCGCAGAAATACAAAAATGAGGAACTGTATTCAACCGGTAGAAATTATTCCATTCATTTTCTGGCATCTGGTCGAAGTCACTTCGTAATTCCACACACACAGCATGCCAAGCGATTTTCGTAGCATTTCGGTCCTTAAAACTGTCTAAAGTTTTATCCCAAAGCACAGGCTTTGATTCCACTAATGAAATAAGAATTTCATTATCAATTTCCTCACTCATGACAACAAAACACAAGGGGGAGGATACGCGGATGCGGAAACAAAACAGTAGGTGCATGCAAGAGAGTTCAACTGCCAAACGTATTAGCGGTAAAATCCGCTATGTGTGCAAACGTTCATTTGTTTACGTAGGCCACTACTTGGAAGTGACGGTAAAACTTCCGTCGGCTCCAATGGCCCCGGGCGGCTGCACAGCAACCGCCGACGTTAAACTTATCGATCGTTTTTTTTTTCCCGTCGAGTGTGCAAGCTCGGATTGGAAATTGGAACGGCGGCGACGGTAAAACATCCGCTCGGAAAAATCCGCTGGTGGTGTGCAACTGGCCTTACGGGTGCTGGTTGACTATGGTGACGCAATCAATACATCGCCAATTTACGTCGTCTATTATGTGAGTTCTTTAGTTAAATAAATGCAATTGTTCCAAGCACATTATTTTTTATTTGGGTCTAATATATACATACTTAAAGCTTATAAAAAGAAGGAGTTACAAACGGCGGAAGAGACTTCAAACACTTCTGTTGTTCATAGCTTGTTGGTGTGGGTGTAGGGAGACTGGTGAAGAAGATAAGGGGAAGGGGGTGTCATGTTGGGGCAACTAGGTCCTCGAAGAACTTTGCGGCCGCAAAAGGAGTCCTTGCTTCCAGAACTCGTGCACTAACATGTACTATAGGTGTACTATTATTATATTACAATATATATACATGAAGTTGGTATCTTCCTCTGACTATCTGTTAATAAAAGACTAAAAATAAAAAATTTAAAAAAAAAGTCGTAATTGGCCCGGAGGAAAGAGGTTCAAATGGATTTAAATAAAAAAATCTACATATCCCGTTTGATTGAGTCGGATCGAAAAATGTTATATAATCTATCTTATTGAGCATCTAATATTCTACAGTTATAAATGTTTTCGCATACTGTAACAAATATTATTATTACATACTAATATTTTAATTTTGTTTAACAGCAATATTAAATGAGTAATTTGCAGTTTTAGCAGATTAATCTTATTATTATTTTGGTTTATTATTGTCGTCGTCCAATTTTTGCTACTAATACTATTTGGGCAGGTTATCTATTAGTTACAACCCTTTTGTATCCAGGGTGGAACTAAGGATTGTATTTAATTATTTCGCCTCTAAATAAATTCCTGTTGCCCAGGTGAGAATTGACCTCATGACAACGTTTGCCAAGTTCAGACCTATGCTTTAATTCACGTAGCTAACGCGTAATGTATATATAGGACTCGCAGAATTGGTTTACTAAGGCTAAGAGCCTAAAAATTGACAGACAATAAAGATTAAAAATTAACTACAACTGTAGAAAAATCTCGTTCAATGGTGTCTCTCGCCTAAGTTAACTTGTCTTTCGATACTGAATCATTCCGAGGGCCAAAGTTCTTGAATCATATAAATATTATATGTAGGTAGGTCAAAAATTAAGAGTTTTATTAAATGAAAAGTACTTACCATTAATGAAGTAGAATATTAAGCCAAATATAATTGTCATGGAGGGGAGCTTGGAAGGCAGAAGTTAGCATTAATTTTGGCTGAGTGTTGCAAAAGTATGTGGTACTTATTAAACATTATTCTTGTTACTATTTAGTATAATTTTAATTTTGTTTACCCTAATCTTAATACAACGGAAACCAAAAATTAACCTTCTTGTATAAAGTACGTTGTTGTGCTATTTAATCATATGCTCTATCTAAAATATCCTTTCGTCGGAAGTTAACATTATTTCAATTACGGAACTCAGGCAATTTTGCCTGTAACTAAAATTTCTATTTTTTATGTGACAAATTACATGTGTCCATCGACGATCCTTTTCAGGAGATGACGAAAATGAGGTTCGTTCAACATTTTATATATATGCAAGCAAATTTAGCTGCCTCCTTTTTTTGGGGTACCTATCAAGGTCAGCCTCCTTATCTTCCCTATTTAAGGTAGTTATTCCCATTTTAATTCATTCATTATATTCATATTATATAAATATCCTTTCGTTGGGGATGTTACTAAGAGAGCAGCAAAACAGTATTATGACAAAAATGGAAAGGACGGGACTTGCTTGCATGTATTAGCTCTAGAATTACCAAAGTTATGCTTGAGTGACATATACCCGGTAAACTTTGACTGGTTTACTGGGCCCTTGGCAATTTCACTTTGTCATCTCGTACTGAGGCTTGCATAGCTTAAGCACTGAAGAAAGCATATGACTACTGGCAGGTACAACCAGGCTAACTGGCAGGTACAACCAGGGAAGAGAGGACGAGACTAAGAGCGCCCAGCGGCCTTATACCCTTGTATCACCGTAACCTCTCTCCCACTGAAAAGATTCGTGTCTCCAGTCTTTGTCGACTAGCTTTAGGCGACCTTTCAGCGCCCCCTGTCTATACCTCTTCCACAGGCGTCTTCAACTCTGCGGACGTCGAGTCCCCTCCACCTGTGAGGCAATGACCCTCAAAGGGTATAACTTTCGATTTGTCAGAGCATCTATCCTTATAGATGCTTTAGGAATCTTAGGTAACATCTTTCGTCTTTATACTAAGATCTTGAAGATATTGTGCAGTCGACATGGTTATTATAAGGGAGGCTTGAAATTAAAAAATATCGTTATTTAGTTTCGTATTGCTTTTTTGACAAATATGCACATAACAAAGTTGTTTATTTTGTTATTTAGAGTAACTTTTGTTATATACACTTTTCTCGTATACAGAAGTATAAATGAGTGACACACTAAAAACTATAGCCGGACTCAACAATTTTGACACACAAGACTCAACCTGACTAAACAAAACTCGGTATGTGTATTAACTCCTCCATGACATTAAGCTTTACCAACATTTGTAGAGACGAGCTAGAGTGGGGGTTGTATTTCATTTTCTATTTATGGCAAACGTGCACATAATAAAAGTTGTTTACTGTGTTATTTAAAGTAACTTTTGTTTCATACATTTGTTTGTATAACAATGTATGAAGCGAGTAATTTGCATAGAAATATTGATATACTCAACAATTCTTTCAAATATGAACTACCAGGTACTACTACTCTCCAGAATTAGAATTGACCACACCAAATTAACACGCTCATACTTAATGACAAAGACTGACAGACCTACTTAGTCAACTTGTAACATTCCCTGACGATAAGACATATACTGACAGAATGCCGAAAACGACAACAACAGGACTTCCCCTACGATTTACAGAACGTCTGACAGAAGGCCTCACACGTGCAACAACATATTCTCATACCTACACAAAATTCAAATATATGACAACATTTAACATACCAATTAAATCTGGTGTGCAACAAAACTTCAAATTATACTAATAACCATCCCCCAACTATGTACTATTTTTTTTTTTTGTAATGTATTTGTTATTGTTACTTGTTGTTAAGGTATTTATTGTTACTTGTTGTTAAGGTATTTGTTATTGTTACTTGTTGTTAAGGTATTTGTTATTGTTACTTGTTGTTAAGGTATTTGTTATTGTTAATTGTTCTTAAGGTATTTGCTATTTTTACTTGTTGTTAAGGTATTTGCTATTGTTACTTGTTGTTAAGGTATTTGTTATTGTTACTTGTTGTTAAGGTATTTGTTATTGTTACTTGTTGTTAAGGTATTTGTTATTGTTAATTGTTCTTAAGGTATTTGCTATTTTTACTTGTTGTTAAGGTATTTGCTATTGTTACTTGTTGTTAAGGTATTTGTTATTGTTAATTGTTCTTAAGGTATTTGCTATTTTTACTTGTTGTTAAGGTATTTGCTATTGTTACTTGTTGTTAAGGTATTTGTTATTGTTACTTGTTGTTAAGGTATTTGTTATTGTTACTTGTTGTTAAGGTATTTGTTATTGTTACTTGTTGTTAAGGTATTTGTTATTGTTAATTGTTCTTAAGGTATTTGCTATTGTTAATTGTTGTTAAGGTATTTGCTATTTTTACTTGTTGTTAAGGTATTTGCTATTGTTACTTGTTGTTAAGGTATTTGTTATTGTTAATTGTTCTTAAGGTATTTGCTATTGTTACTTGTTAAGGTATTTGCTATTGTTACTTGTTGTTAAGGTATTTGCTATTGTTACTTGTTGTTAAGGTATTTGCTATTGTTACTTGTTGTTAAGGTATTTGCTATTGTTACTTGTTGTTAAGGTATTTGCTATTGTTACTTGTTGTTAAGGTATTTGTTATTGTTACTTGTTGTTACTTTTGAAAGGGCATATCACCTTCGATGTGGTGTCCATGAATAAATAAATAAAAAAAAAAAAGTCCGTCACGCAGGGGCTGCGTAAACTAAGCAGATTTCCCATGTGAAGTTTTAAAATAGAGAAATCTGCATACTGGTAATACAAGCCCACCATGAGTAAATACAAACGGTAATAAGAAATCTTTCAGTTAATTTTAATAAATTCCCAACTGAAACAGCTTCTGAATTGTAAAAATAATTTATATTTTAATAACTCAAATTTTAGTAGTACAAGAACTAAAGAAGGGGGGGGCGGATGAACAGACGGTATTTGCATAAATCACACAAAGTAACGAAGGTAAGATAAGGTTAGAAGAAGCTTCCACTTGAGCCGAGAAGTTACGAAAACAGCCGAACTAATCCGAACAATACCCGACCACAGCCTTCATAAAAATGCAAATATCTTGGTTAATATTCAAGATAGAGAATAAATGTATATAACAATATTTATAGTAAATTTAATTTGCAATAAGATTGCTTCAATACAATTTTTCGATCCGATGCATAATAACGGAGATATTTCGAATTTTTGAAAATCCCCCCTCCCACTGGTCCGATTTCAGCCGTTAACGAACTTGATCTTCCTTTTTACATAAAACGATTAAATACCGAGTTTGGTGACGATTGGACACAAATTGCGACCACTAGAGTGTTAACAGACAAATATTATATATATATATATATATATATATATATATATATATATATATATATATATATATTTATATATTAGTTTTGAACGGACCTCATTTTCGTCAACTCCTGGATAGGATTGATGGACATTTGAAGAAATTTTTCGAAAATCGCGTAATGCCAGTAATAGATTGATTGCACCAAGTAAAGTAAAGCGCCCACCCCTCTTCACTTCTCCCAAACATTATTTCATGAGAAACACCAGTTTGCTCTAAGTGAATTTAATACTTTATTTAAATAAAATGTGAAAATTATTTGGACAAACAGTTCTAGTATTGTGAAGATAATGTAATCAAATTTATTAAAATATAATTTAATATATTACAGGACTGAGATCCTAAATGAGTGCTAGGTTGACACCTTTGAGCCTAGGGAGGGGAGGTGTGGGCGGGCAAGCCTTCTTTGTCCTATCAGTTCTGCCTCTTCCCTGGCGACCTCATATTAGTCTGTGTTTACATGTTACTTGATACTTATACTTTTAGCAATGTAGCATTATTCTCAGGAATGTGAATTTGTATAATTATTATAAATAAATAGTTAATTAATTAAAATGAAGGCTGGGGAGGTGCACCCAGTTATTTCTGGTATTTATTAACTCTGCTCCGTTTACACTTTATACTAATATGAATATACAGTTTACAATCCAGACTTACAAAAGAGTATTTTTAATAGCGGTTATGACTTACCTAAATCAGTTGTCACCGTTGGGTGTTGTACCTCATCAAGGGAAAGGAACTTCTATTCATACATGGTTTGGAAGACAGAATACTTTCTATGATTATGAATTATATGGTCCATTACGTTATAAAAACTAAGTACATACATATATATATATATATATATATATATATATATATATATATACTAGCTAAGGTACCCGGCTTCGCTCGGGAAATCATTTAAGGCTGAATGATGATAGTATTTTTTTGGGCAAGGCTTCAATGTTTACAACTACACTTCCCGTCGGCACGCATTGTTTTGCTGTGAGGGTCAGGCAGGCGACTTATAAATGAGAAATTTTATATTTGAAGAATAAATAAAAATGTGTTCCTAATCTATCCCTTGCCTCTTTTTAACTCACCTTTTTGAATACTTCAAACCATAATCATGGATAGTATTTATTACAATTAAATATCGTCTATAATGAAACTTATTTCCTGTCAAAAACCAATCCGAGCACATATAGTTTAAGCGTAGTTTAGCACGTAAGGTTATATTCATAATAGTAGATCTCAGTGGTAATCACTTCCCGTAATGCCCAGCATTTCACAGGAAATTAGTAAACTCAATTAACTATATTAGCCTCCATCTATTTCCGCTCTCGCATTAGAGCTATCAACACTCTTCTCCTTAAATTATTAATTCAAAATGTTATTGTAATAATTTATCTACCTGATTGAATTAAATAATAGTGTTACCCTAAAAATAATTTCAATTATATTCAAAAAGCTAGTCGAGGGGAAGAGATCGTAGCAGTCCCTGCAACCTAAGTAATACTTTAAACAATCATTTCGAGTTTAAGAGCATTTTGTCTTTTGTCATAATGACATTAACATTTAATTGTTATGATAGTACATATTTGTTTCAATAACATGAAGATATAGGAAATAAGATAGTATATAACCAAAATCAAAGAGTTTGATTCCCTAGTACTTCCCCTATCACTCCTTGAGGAAATTCAGCACGATTTTTTTTTTAAATAATACATTATACAAATTAAATAATGGAAATGCTCATATAGTTTAAATTTCTATTGGAAATAAATAACAAAGTTATTTTCTAGGGAAAATAAATAAATGAGGCGAAGGGGAGGGGGATTTATAGTCTCACTAATCCGAATCATACTTAGTACTAAATAATCGAAATAGATAAGGCTAAAACATAACATCATTTGTCATAATATGCCTATATTAAAAACACTTAAATAAGTACTAATAAAATCGTCGACTCCCGCTATAGATTTAGCTTATATCCCGTATTTATTTCATTTTACGACATAAGTGAATGAAACAAAAGTTGCTCTAAATAACAAAGTAAACAACTTTTGTTATGTGCACCTTTGCCGAAAAACAAATAGAAAATGAAATATCGTGAATTTTTACTTCAGGCCTCCCTTATAACACTCACTCCCGTTCGAACCTAAAAATTTTAATATAGCTTATAATCATGGGAGAATTAATGCTAATTGACATACCGAGTTTTGTTAAGTTCGGTTCAATCGTTAGCGCCCAATAAAATAGTTGACTCCCGCTTTAGTTTATAGTATATATCTCGTTTATACATCGTTAAAATTAAAAAATGAATATCACAAAAGTTACTCTAAATAACAAAATAAACAACTTTTGTTAGGTTCATATTTGCCGAAAAACGAATAGAAAACGAAATACCGCTATTTTAAATTCAGGCCTCCCTTACAACCCCCACTCCTGCCCGTCCCTAGAAATGTTAGTATGGCTTATTATAATGAAAGCGTTAGTGCTAATACACATATCGAGTTTTATTCATTTCGGTTGGGTCTTTCGTCACAAATAAAATTGTTCACATTCGTTATAGGTTATTGCGTATATCTCGTTTATAATTCAGTATACGAAAAAAGTGTATATGACAAAAGTTACTCTAAATAACAAAATAAATAACTTTTGTTATGTTTATATTTGCCAAAAAACCAATAGGAATCGAAATATCGCTATTTTTAATTTCAGGCTTCCCTTATAACCCCCACTCCTGTTCGTCTCAGAGGATATTAATATAGCCTAAAGTCTAAGTTGGGTTAGTAGTAATATACATACCAAGTTTCATAAAATTCGGTTCAGCCGTTTATGCGTGAAAAGGTAACAAACAAACAAACAAACATACACGAAAGAAACAAAATGCAGTTTTGGTGTCTATGACATGTGAAACGAAAAGTTATCGTGAAATTTCGTGAAAAAAATCAATGTACAGACAGAGGTTACAATTTTATATATATATATATATATATATATATATATATATATATATAGATATATAACATAATGGACACCCTTAAGGGAAATCTGCTAAAAAAACTGTCTAACTCAAACCATGGGGTTTTAACTATCAACAACAAAGAAGTTGTTAGCACAATCATTGCATATGATTGTATCGCATTCACAGGCATGAAAAAAAAAATATACACACAAGTAAGAATACAAAATATATTTTTAAATAAATAAATGTAATCTATAATGTATAAATTTAACAATAGAAACAATTGATAAAATATTTACATGGACATTATTTATTTCAATAAAATATATATTTGAAAAAAAAAAAAGAAAAAAAAAAAGAAAGAGAAAATCAGGAAGTTGAAACACTTTTTAACTGGAAAAGCTAGAAACAATTTTAAGGAGAAAAAAATATAACAAAATGAAAACAATATAACAATTGGCGAATAAACATCAGTCCAGTAATATTAAACAAAATTCAACTTTGTTTTTGACATGAATACCTAAGATATTTATTTAGTTTATAATCTGACAAGAACTTAATATTTAAAAAAAATGAATACCAATTAAAAAAAATTGATATTAATTTCTTTTTTAATAACATCTTAACATATTTTATCAATAAAGCAATGGAACATTTCCATACATTGATTTCCCATTAATACTTTCTGAATCATGACAGTTTTCATTCATAACAGAACTGAAATATAGTAAAACAATTATACTTTAACAATGATTGTTATATACCAAGTGTATGAACACTGTCAAAGTTGGTAAATACGAATTGTGCTGAAAACTAAGTTATCATTTAAAAATTGAATAACTTTTTTGCTAATGTATTAATTATATATAAGTTTATACAATAGCAAAAAAGTTAATTTTAATATACATATAAACAGTACCAGCACCACGATGGGACGACATCTGTTCTAATAGTCCATGTATCTGCTCATTTTCCTACCTAATCCAGGTTAAATAATGATAAAGTGTGACAAAATGTAAAATTTCAACAATCAATTGAGAGTGGATACTAAATGAACCTCTCAACTGAAGTTCAATCAAGGCAAGGAACTTTCTCAATTATTCAGCCACTCTTTCAATAATATAGTATTGCTAACACCTAGTTCTTAACACTAAATCTATAGAGTAAACTAAAAATAATTTTTATATACATATTCCAAATCGTCAGATGGAGTAATTTACAAATATAGAATATGACAAATTACTGTGAATCATCACAGAGATTGATACATTCAAGAGGCTTTGATTCATTACACCTTTCTTTACCAGATTCAGCTGAGACTTTGTCTAATTGTGGCTGTTTATTTTTGTCTAAAGTAGTTGAAAGTGTTATCAAACGAGCTCTTTTCTTCAGTACAGGATCAACTGGTCTGGGAGTTCCAAAGTTTTTAACACCACCCTCACTATTTAGCTTACTAGGTGTATAGTCTGAAATGGAATTTAAAATTCAGATTGCAATAAATAATAACTTTTGTCAGTAGGTCAAGTAACTTACTTCACAAATTTAGGTATTTATATCTGATATTTACAAATTCAGATAGGGTAAATGCACACTGACATTTTCTATCGAGAAAAAGCAAATATCAATTGGTGATTAGAAGAAAGAAATTCAAACTTAAAATGATTAAAATGAAAAAAAAAAAAAACTGAAACAATAAAGATAAACAAAAAATAAGATAGGCATGAAATGTCTATTGATAAAGTGAGTATCACATTATTAGGAGGGGAAAGGGGGGGGGGGGTTACTGATTGATGAAATGGCAAACATAGAAGAAACTAGTCAAATCAGTTAATAATCAAATTAGAAAAAAAAATATGTACAGATCAATAATTGTACGACATTACATTATCAGCAAATATATAGCATTTCTTTTATCAGTCATAGGAACAGATATAATCAAGATTGCAGATTGTTTTACCACTTCTTAATGCTCTACTCCTCCAGGCCTGATTTCAGCCGTTAGTGACAATGACATTTAGTTTTCCATGAAACCGTTAAATATTAGAGTAGTTTGAGATGAGAAGGAAAGGGCTGAACCCTCTCTCCCCTGTATTGAATAGGTTTCTGATGTCTGAAGAAAAAGTACAAATAATTCTGTTGATATTCAAATGAGAGGAATTTATAATCAAATAATTTGAATATAAAAGACGTAATTTCCTCTTTTTCCTATGTAAGTACCAAAATACCTTTGAAATGTGTCCATGCCAATTCTTCACAAACACTAAGCATACATAAATATTTTATGTCAAATGTTATGATGGCTAAATTTCAGTTGATTTTATATATTATTTGGCACAAAAGTGTTTATACAAACTATGACCCAAACAGTTTTGGAGATATTCACTTTTTAAGATTTTTTAAAAAATTTAACTTTTTTTTTTTTAATTTATTGATAACTAAAATTATTAGACTAAAAAATTTATATTTTAATTGAAAAGAACAGTAAATTTTCATTTAGAATTCAACTCTTCAGAATTCATAAGGTGAAACCTTGTATCAAATTGATAAAAGTACTTTAAAATCACCTCACACCATGTATCTATGGGCTCAGTATGGTACTCGAATGTTGTATAAATTCTTCAGTAAGTGCTAAATCAATATAAAATGATATTTCTTTAAAAATGTATTCATGTCTACAAAAATCTAAAAAGAAAAGAAAAAAAGTACAAGGTTTTCATTATTAGCCAGCAGTTTGATAAATTTAAGTTCTGAAAGGAAACCAAAATTACCATATGATGATGAACTTGTCAAAGTAACAAAGGGTACTTTCTTCTTTGTAGGTGGAGTAACACCTCCTTTCAAGAAATTAAGCAATGGGCTGTCCTTAGGCTTCTCCCTTGAAACAAAACCAAATAAATAAATATATATACATTATATATTTTTGCTTTTATATACATTATAATATTTGGTATATGTGTGTGTGTGTGTGTGAGTATATGTATATGTTACTGTAAAACCCCGAAGTGTGGTAAATGTCAGGACTTACCGGTAAATCCTAGGATTTACCAAGAGCTCTGGTTAAAGTCCGAAATCTAGATGAAATTCGAGCTTTTACCGCTTGGCAGTTGGTCAATCCTCGAAAAACATTAAATAAATGTGAGATTTCGTACTTTTACCAATGGTGTTTGGTAAATGTGCGGATTTCCCAAGGCTCATTGGTATATGTCCAGTGAAGAGGAAGATGGGTTTGGCTACCTCGAAACTCCCTCGTGATTTGATAACCAATCTCGCTTCTGAGGAACAGCTTGAGCAAATTCTTGATGATACTACTGTATTTTTTCCATCTACTTCCCAACAAGATGGGGTTCAAACGTTGGCTCTTGCGGAAGATATGACAAAAACGTTGGAAGTAAAACATCCTGATGGCGGCAAACTTCAGCAAGACAGTGCCAATAATAAGTTATCTGCCACCGAACAGAAGATGTGCTCTGCCAAAGAAATTCGCCAAGCAGCAAGGGAAGGTCATGAATCACAGGCCAAGAAAAAGGAAAAAACGACGAAAGGAAAATTCCCCGATCCCCGAAGTTGGCCAGAACGTGAGGATCACAATTCCTGATGTCACCAATCTAAAATCGACCCCAAAAGCATGATTGCAGTGATCATCAAAAAAAAAAAAAAAGATGGTTTCTACGAACTCGGAACTCCTTCAGGAAAATTGAATACCGAGAATTTCAGGTCGCCTGATGAAGTGCCCGACGAAGAGATAAGCCTTTGCACTGCAGTTCGTCAACAGTCATTGGTTGGTGGCCAGGGTTTCAAAAAATGCAACTGCTTAAAAGGATGTTCAAATAAGAAATGTTTGTGCAAGTTAGCAAGTGCAATTCAAAGTGCCACAATTCCCTTCCATGCTGTAACAAATAATAATAAAACTTATTCTGAAATTTTCATTTCAAATGACCTTTATTCCAACTTTTACCGGCAGACGCTGGGAAATGTTGGGATTTACCAAAATCTGTTAGTAAAAGTCCGAAAGACGCATCCTGATTGAGATAATTCTAGCTTTTACCGAGCCTCTTGGGAAATCCTAAGATTTACTGGCTAAAGTCCGATTTGAAAAATGAAATCGGACATTACCAACACTTCTGGTAAATCCTAAGATTTACCGGTAAATCTTAGGATTTACCACACTCCGGGTTTTTACAGTAACATATATATATATATATATATATATATATATATATATATATATATATATATATATATACACGCACGCACCCACGCTCGCACACGCATGCACGCACGCACGCCCGCACACACACACACACACACACACACAACAAAGAAGCCTATGTAAGCATGAATAAAAAGATGATGGAGAAAATCGGATGATGTGTGGGTTTACAAAAAGCTGAAACCAAAAAATACAAATAACTCCGTTAAAATTTGAGTCAAAGAAGACACTTATAAAACATTATTTGTAAAAAATTTAAGTTTTAAGAAAATTGGTTACATAAACTTTTTCTTCAACAAACATACATATTTCATTCATTGTCCTAATTGCTTAGTACATTGACTTCAAGTAATGTGAATGTTATTAACAAAATAACAAGAAAAAAAAAAGGGCAATAGACCAATATCAATATTAATTTGAATACATTTTTCATTTCAATATTTAGGTTTTTTTTTAGGAGGGGGGCTTCTTTTAATTTTTTAAATACACTCCAAAGGCCTGCCTGAGGAGCAGGATACATGCATTTCATTAAAACATTAACTATAGCAAATTATTCCATGAATCAGAAAAATTAAAACCAAATTTAAGGTTAATTTCTTGAATTTAGGGTTCCTCTGATTATTGATGCAAACACCCCAACATAGTAAAAGAAAAATTCAGCAAAATTTCAACTTACACTATTGGTGGCGGAGGAGGAGGAATTGGCGGTGTTGAACTACTGGCATTAAGTGGTTTCAGGCCAAACTCTTCACATAAAGATGATTTAACTGCCCTGTAATGAAAAAAACAAAACAAAAACATTACACAAAAGTATTAAATTCTAGACACATTAGTGGATCACAGACAATTCGTACAGACTGAAACAATATTTCTGCAATTTGATTTCTCGGACATAAACTCAAAATTTAAAAATAATTATTAAATATTTTTAAAAAATTAGTGATAGATAAGGTGAACTAGCCATACAATTTAAGTCATTATTCTCAAGCTTTCTAACAGAAAAATTGCCTACCTGTAAAAAACAAAAAAGCCTGCAACTGTACAAAACGTTTCTACCCCTCCCTCAATAGTGGAACTAATGATTTTATTTAATGACTTCGTCACTAAATAAATTCCTATTGCCGAACTTGCCAAATTATTATTTGGTTTTACTAGAAAATAACATTATTTATTTCCAATAGAGATGTAAACTACAGGAGCATTTCAATGAAGTAATGTTAAGAATAATTTACTTAAACAATGTCATGCTGAATTTGTACAACGTGTGATAGTAGAAGTTATGGGGAATCAAATTCTTTAATTCTGATATATGTTATCTTATTTTCTCGAATATACTGATATTATTGAAATAACTATGTACTGTCTATAACTATTAAATGTCACTTGATAATATCATTATGACAAAAGACATATGCGTTTGAACTGAATATGATAGTTCAGTGTCATGCAGGTAGCAGGGAGGGCTAAGATTTCTTCCCCTCGCCTTACTTTTTCAATATAAATTAAATTATATTTACACTACCACTGTTATTTATTTCCACTAGCTTATTAGAACATTCAAAGCGTTTAATGTTTTGAACAAGTAATTTAAGTAAAACAATGTTGATAAACCTCAAGTAGGAGCAGACGTTGTAGGGAGGCTAAGGCAGTTAATTGTGATACTTATTTCCTGTGAAATGTTAACATTATGGGATTGTTTTATACACACATTTACTATTACGTATATAATGCTTTGTATATAACTATACTTTAACAATGTGTGCTTAAATTATAATAAATGTTATCCATGATTATGATTTGAATCATTCACAGTGTCATGTGGAGAGGGATTAATTAGAAAATAATTTTCATTTATTCTTCAAAACTAAAATTTCTGTTCTCTAAGACCCCTGCAGTAACCTAACCCTTGTGGAAAGGCAATACACCGTGATATCAAGTGTAATTCCCTAATTGTTCACTTCAATTGTACATATTGAAGCCTTGCTATAAAAATACCATAATTATTCAGCCAGCAATATTTTCCAGAGCAACACCTGATACATTAATAAGTCTAGTAATCTATATAAATAAAAGTCTAATGTTTGACTCATTTTTATTTAAATTCAGCAGGGATACATTTTTTCACATTTCAGAAAATTTTAAGACCAGCAGAATCAAAATTAAAAATATGAATTCTCTGTCTGCTCGTTTGTTACTCAATCCCTCAAAAATAGCTCAGAGGTTAGGTCCCTAAATAAATAGAATTTATTGGTGTTCCACAGGAGTGCCTAGTTAGGGTTTGGGAAATAAAACAACAGGAAGTGTAGGTGAATTTCACCATATAAACCTTAAATAATTGAGAGGGATATGTTATAAATAAACATATTATTCTGCTTTTTTGACTTTCCAAAATCATTTAGTATATTTTAATAATTGTAAGTAGGATAAATAACATTTTTCAGGGAAGTCTTTGTAAAAAATAAACCGTATTTTTCATTAATTTGATAATCACACAAACCTATAACCAGAGGGCCGTACAAGAGGCTCTCTGACCATGTAGATGTATAGATGCATAAGACATTAGACTCATTTTAAGTAATACTTGAAGTAAATAATTGTCTAATATTGTCATTGTTCATTTTAATTATCCTAGAAACAGTTTTCATGCTTCACAAATTTAGAAGTTAACAGCTGCAGGTTTGTGGCAGCTTTATTTTCAAATATGTTGAATTATTTGGGCCATGCCCAAACCCAAAAACATCATTAATTATATTGCATACACAACCCCCCCCCCCCCCGAGGAAACAATGTAATAAAAAGTGAGAAGGAAGAAAGTATATTTAAAATGAACTGTTTAAATACATACCAAGTTGGTTTGCCTGTAGAGTAATCATATGTCTTGGTGGCAATTTCTTTTATTTTAAGAGTTACTGCTCTTTTTGACACATGTTCTGAAGGCAGTTCTTTTTCAATTAATAACAAGAACTCTTTCACTAATGCTGACATAGGTAGATTGCTCTCATGAACAAATTTAATCAAAACTGGAAGCACTATAAATATCAAAACAATTAAAATTAATATTCATGGAATAAGGATAAAAATGTATACTTATTCATGCAAAATAACTATGAATTTTTTAACATTTAACTTAGTGCAACATGAGGGCCAAAGCTATGACACAAGAAATGTGGAAGCATACAGCCACCTGCCCACATACACCCACACAACTAGTATACTTTAAAAAAAATAAAAAACGACTGGCTCAACCATGAAATTTGTGTAGAAAAGGGGACGAACCGGATATCCAAGTAAGAGAGAGAATGTGTTGAAGAATATATATGCAAAAGTGTGAAGAAACCTTCTTCAGAACTAGGTACATCCCAAAGTAAAGTTTTCAATCACTTTCTCAACATTTTTTTCAATTCCAGATGCTGCAGGCAGAAGTATTGCACACTATTTGACACACTGGCAGAAATAATGAAAGGAAAAAAATTATTTAATGCCCACCTTTTGCAACTAAGGCTAATTGGGATGGGTTCTCTACAGGTTACCACCCTTTTCTAGCCAGGGTGGGACGGAGGATTTTACTTAATGAATTCCGTAACTAAATAAATTCCTATTGCCCAGGCGGGAATTCAACTCTCCACTCTAGGTTTACCATGTGAGATTAAGGTCAACGCTTTAACTCACATGGCTCCCGAAGGGAAAAAGCAAAAAGAATATTTACATAAATCTTGTGAAATCCCGAGGGTATAGTCCACTTCTGAGGGTCAAACAATTAACTCAGTGGTTTATACTGCCCAACTTGCGTGAAGAGCACCCAAAGGAATATGAATAGAAATAAAATTCTTTTGCAACAAGGCAATACAAGATCCTTGATTACCACAGAAAAAATCAAGAAGTTAGGATAAAGTAATACAAGGACAATTCTCATCACTTGCCCTTGGTTTAGACATAATAAATTAGTCAGGCACAGAGATTGAAGACTAAGAGAGACTCATAGGAATATGAAGCAAGGATGTATAAAAAACAATAGGATAACAAGACCTAGTCAACACAAAAAAAAATCTTCACTGAAACTAATCAGAGAATGTACATCGATAGTTCTGGAAATTATAGTACATTGATAGAAATGGAACATTTGGTTTACACCCTTCAACCTGAAATTTAGTACCAATCCTGAAATTCTTGGTAAATATCATTTTTGTTCAGAATGGTTAAGTAAGGAACTTCAGGGTCATTACTATAGTCTGTCTATTTGACCCTGAGATTGACTTACTCCCTAAGAGAGCTGACGTCAGCAAAACTATTTTCAACAACAGAAGTTTCCAATTCTGCAATTGCAGAACAAGTGAATGTCAACATTTTACAGGCATTTTGTATTCCCGTTAAATATTCATTAAATGTACACTATACTACTTGGCTCATGAGTCGATTTAATAAATTTATGCTAGATGAGAAACACTTAGACCCACTAAATGCTTACAGAAATATTAGATTTTAGCTCTTATTTTTTAAATTCATTTAGCCTTATTATTTTTTTACTAAAATTCCATGGTTTTAATCTATAAATCAGGCTGAAACATTGACAAAATAAGTATTATTGCAACTACCAAATCCCAACTATTTCTGTTTGTTGAATATCTAAGATGAACAATCTCACCAACTGAAATTGACCAAAATTTCACTTTCATTTTCAAGTAAAGTAAGCCATTCCACAAACAATATGATCAAGAGGCTGAACATAACTTTTTTTTTATTTGTTTTCCTTTAACAAACAGTTTTTACTTGGAAAAAAATAATATTAAACAGTGTAAAAATGAAATAACACTCTACCTGATGGAGGGAAGACCTTTTTTGTCTGGGGAGTTGAATTAGGACTATCTTCAACCTCAGGGCCTGTTGCATCAATACATCCATTATCTTCATTCCATACTGCTCTGTAAGCCATCAGACCTTCATAAAGGCTTCCTGAAATAAAAATACATGATACTCAAAAATTAAAATGGCCAAAGTTATGATAAAAATTAGTTCATAAATGTTAAATAGGACATTTAAAAACAAAATCAGATCTAATATTTCTTGAAATTATAAAATCATTCTGAAGACACAGAGTTTATAGAATATAATTATTTATTTTCGTTATCTGCAAAGATGATAGGTCTTCAACAAATGATCATAACAACTTTATCAATACAATAGAACTTTCTGCATAAAAATTTATTTTTTAAAATTGATTTTATATCGGTGTAGTTAGTATAACTATGACAATGTCATTTTCAACAGACAGTAAAGGATCCAAAAGAAACACCCTTGATACCTTGGCAAACTTAAAAAAAAACAACAAACAGAAACAACTAAAAATAGAAAAATTGGGAAATTTACCAGTAGGAGAAAGGTAATTCACATTCAGTTTTCAGATAGGTGGGAAAATTTGGAATTTTTTTTTGTGGGTAAAGTAAATAGGTTATCTATTTTGTTAGTCAACTTTAATACAAAGATAGAGATTATCAAAATGCATATTGATGCATTTATTACAAAAATAATAAACATTGATTATTAGTGTTCTTTTGGATTGCAAAATTAAATACCAAACTTTAGTATTTTTATCACTACACATTTTGTTTGACGACGCACGTCACACTTGGTAAATTAATCTTCACAATATGCACTGTTAACTTCCCCTTCTTAATACACAGCACAATAACTCACGATCACACGAATCACTGCAATGTTCACTAAACACAGTACTGCACTGTAGTTCACTAGTAACTGCACTGAACACACTATTCACTTAAGAAAACTGAAAATTAAACTGACTCTCAGGCGAGCTGGGCGACTTTTATATAGCCCGGCACCGGCTCTAGAATGGTCCAGGTGCTGTCTCGCTGCTAAGTCAGCTCCGTCACCTATACTCCCTCCCTGGCACCAATCTTCTGCAGGGGTGCCTTCATTTTCTTTGTACTTCTTAAATACGTGATTAACTATACATAATTTTTGAAACTCTATAAATGCACACAATTATAGATACAAGCTAAGAATCCAAGAAGAAAAAAATATTAATACAGGGCCAGACTGAAATATTGAAAGACAATGCATAGTCAAATACTTTACTTCTCACATTTTTGCTTGGGATTTTTAAAAACAGAAGAATTAATATGTTAAGGAGGGAGGGGTTAGGAGATAAATTAAATATCCCGACTAAATCAGGAAAGTTAGCCAGGGTTGTGAAATTTCATACCAAATCGGCAATGCATTATGGAAGGGCGATAATAATATGCAAAAAAGATTTGGATTTTTGCCCTCACACCATACCTTTTAATACAGCCTTTAGTTATTCAATTAGTCTCAAACATAAACAAATTGCTGTGTTTTTATACAAAGTTTTCAAAGAACTTATAAATTTAGTTTAAATCCCATTATTAGGCTTTTGGCTTTTTATAAACCTACTTTGAATCTTTTCCACAAAAATTATTAATAACTCCTATGAATTTGGGTAAAATTTTATCATTTGTAACGAATTACAAATAACGACTTCACCACCAACTAACTCAGTTTTACCCATTCTGGCTTAAATAAATTCATATCTCACTGGTTCCCAACCTATTTATTCATGTGGCTCTGCACGTTTTGCTTCCTCATCTTGAGTCACTGATCATTTAAGACATATCTTAGCTAGATGAAACTTCTAATTATATGGATTGTATCTGAAATAAATTTTATTTATATTGGCTTCATGAGAATGCAAAGCATGTGGAGAAGTAGAAATAAATACATTTAAACCAATGAAATGGTGAATATATTTGACCTTCAGCCAGACCTAGAATACAAGTGAGTTATAACAAAATTTATTTCAGGAGGAATGGCTCACAAAGCAGCTTTTATCATTCCCAATGTGGTTTTCCTAGCTCAAGGCTGTAGGACAATTGTGTAGTAGTGATTGGAAATTCATGGGTGGTTAGCCATGTGAGTTAAAGCATTGGTCTTAATCTCACTTGGGAAATTTAAGATTGGTGGGTTCGATTCCCACTTAGGCTTTAGGCATTTACTTATTGACAAACTCCATTTAGTGAATTAAATGAAGTCCACAGTCTCAAAAAGTGGATGTTAATAAATACCAAAATTGAAATGAAACGCCCTATTTATTAACGTACTGTCCATAACCATAAACAACTGCTTTAATTACAGAGAAATCACACCAAAGAAGTTTTAATATGTGAGATTTTCTTACCAGAACTAACTTCAGTTGTCCCATTACTTATCCAAACACAACCCAAGAGGCGTGGTTTCAGCCTTTCCGTTTTCATCTTCATCTCTTCATCAAATTCTTGCTTTAATAACTTCATGCGCAATTTCTGGTTTTCAGGGTCCTATTATACAAGTAAAAAAATGTAAATAAAATACAAAGTATTAATTTCTTACTATAAATATCTAGATTATTTTTAAAAATATGAATAGGTGACAGAAAAGTATTGTTAAGGCTATGAATTTTTCCTCTTCTCCAAACCCCCACTTTCTTGTCATTAATGAACTTGAATGTTTAAATATCATGCCAAAGAATTTTTTTTCTTTATGAGTGATCGAGGATATGACAAAATCTTTTCAATTATTCATGAAAACTAATAAATTTTTGTGCATATAATTTTTCTTTAATATTAATCTATTTTATTATACAAATCCATTTTGTATCATTTCAAAAAATGAAATTATTTAAAACCCAAGATAGGGATCAGATTGGCCCTGGCTAATGTCATCAATTTCCTTTCCAAGCTTATTACCACTTGAAAAATTCTGAGATGTCAAGTGAAATTTATATTTTTTACTTTGCTGAAGTTAATAATAATACAGCAACATGAATAAGACAAGACACTGCAGACATGTTTTATCTTGGACATCTATCTTTGTTTTAAACGATATGCCCATATTTTATTAAAAAAGTTGAGTAACTTTTTGAAATGATTGAAAAATTGAGCCTCTAAACTTCAGTGCATTTGCACTCAAAACTTGGCCTATTTATTTTCTTTGCAGGTAATCATTTGTCTAACCTAATTGTTTTTTATTAAAAAATTTAGTGGATAAAACACTTTCGTGAAATAAATCAGTGAGATCTGAAAGAACATTATTCTGGTCAATGATAATAGAAGTAAAAGTAACGTAAGTGAATATAGTGCGAAAACAGCAAATTCTAATCAGAAAAAATATTTCTTCTATTTCCAGTATAAGTAGTTGACTAGATTTTACTACTTAAATTTAATGGTCATCAAGATCAATTAGAGAGAACGTAATTGTGGTCATACTTCGGTTTTCCAACTAGAACTCTTAGTGACTGTGACAGTGCCCTAATGATAACGAGTGCAATACAAATTTGTATTGCCAAAAGTTTGATCAACGAAGAAAATTTGAAATTATGCTGTCTATCAGCAGTGAGTCTTGAAATAATACATATATTTGTTTTAAAAAAATAAAAGTACATTATCATCTATATCTTCATCCGGCTGTATTTCCTCATCACTTAAATAACCATGAGGAACAAAAGTGTTATCAAGGACATAACCGTTTTCCCCAGCTCCTTCCTCTTCGTCACTTTGTTCTCCATCAGATTCGCCGCCTTCTTCTTTTTCTATGTCTTCCCCTTCACCTTCATCTTCCCACTCAGAGTCTGAATCGACTTCATAATCAAATACAACCTACAATAAAATTGGGATGAATTTGTAAGAGTAACTTATTCTTATCCAACACACAATTACTAAATAAAGAAAAAAAAATAAATAAAAAAAAGTGCAATAGACCATTTAATATATTCTTCACCTTGTCAAGTCCAAAAGGTCTTCTCGGTTTAACTGTTTTGCTACTCTTCCTCCAAGTACCCCAATAAGGTGGCCGCCGATTATCATGAAACTGTAACAATTTAGCTCTGCTCTTATTTTTAGAATCTTTTATTTCTTTAGCATTAGTAAGATCTATACAATCACCATTTTCTGTAGACTCTGAAACAAAAATAATTTCTCAAAAGCCAAGAAAACTTTTTTATATTTTATTTAGTTTTTGTTTTCTTTAATCAAATAGCTAATGAATTGTCAAGTGATACTGAGTGGGCAGCGGGGAGCAGATAGAAGCTCAACCTCAAATTTAGATGACTGGACAGGAAAATAAAGTTTAATTTTGAATTTGGTACCTCTAGCCAAAGTGGTCCAGTTATTTAACCAAGGGCTCTGAATTCATAGCTCAAGTAATTAAAAAAAAAACAACAACAAAAAGACAACAAGTTCTACTAAAACTCAATTTCTCTATGGCATAATTCTTGATTAAGGGGGGGGGGGCTAGTAATTACAGACTTTACTTCCTTGGTCTCTAGGAAGCTGCCCAGGATGAGAAGAGCGTCACACAACCTCCAGACTCAGAACATTAGGCTCATAAACATAAAGGCAGGATTTCCCTTGAGGATCAGCTATTCAGCTTGTACTCATGAAATGATTTTTGAAAATTTCTCCAAATCGCCACCGATATCCTCAGATATAATGGAAATGAGGTCCTTTCAAAATAATATATACTTGTCTGTTACCGCTCAAGCAGTTCAAATTTTTGTTTCTTTGTAACCAAACTTCATATTTAAGTGTTTTATGTAAAACTAATGATCAAGTTCATTAATTAATGAAACTGGAACAGAGGAAGGAAAAAAGAATTTTTTTTAAAAATTTCAGTTTGTCATAGCAAAAACGTTGTAGAACCAATTTTGTTAAACATTTGTTGCTCTACAATTGATATTCTATACATTTTTCAAATCATTTCTAGTATAGTTATTTCGACTCACTCACTTCTCCCTGGAGAAGTATACTAAGTTCTAAACATTATGTGAGTTACTAATATATATATTTGTCCGTTAACACCCTAGCAGTCACAATTTTTGTATGATTGTTTCCAAACTTGATATTTAAGCAGCTAAAATTGGACCTTTTGGAGGGGGGGTTTAGAGCGAGATAATTTCAAAAATTCAAAATATCCCTGTTGTTATGCATCGGATCAACAAATTGTATAGAATCAATTTTATTGTAAATGTGATGTTCTATAAATGTTGTTATATACATGTTTTCTCTATATTGAATATTAAACAAAATATTTCCATATTTTAGTTTTGGCCATTAGTAAACCCACTCATGTCATATTAACAAAAAGCTGTTATATTAGGAAGCACTTTAATTGAGGCCTAAATACCAAATATTCTTCTCATTGAATTTTTACGTTTTGAATAAAAGTAAATACACACATAAAATGCATACAGAAATTTTATTTTTAACCAATTATTGGAATATTTCTAAAACTTTAACAAATTAACCAAATAATGAATAATGCCAACCTATTATAATAACATCATGTTCTTCTTCAATTATTGCCAGAGGCCAAGTTTCTTCAGTTCTTAGAGGAATGTGTTTTCCACTTCTTAGGTCATTTAAATAAGAACACTGAATATCATCTGGACTATCTGAAAGAATTTTATCAAGAGATTCTTTCTCCATAGAAGTAAGTTGTCTCCTAGGCTCATTAGCAAGCCTCATATCAGGTTTCATCTAAAAAATAGATGGATTAAATTATAAAACTAAAATTAGTTCCAGTATATGCCTTTATTAAAACATTAAACAAATGGGTAATAAGCCTAACCACAGGTATTGGCCTGGCGCATTATTTTCTCAAATTATGAATGATTGGGTTGACAGGCCATGGGGGACCATGGGAAACCATTTTCTATTTCAACCCTCACAGATGGGTGACAAAATTACATAATTGCTACCGACTTCTGTCATCTCATCACAATTCTCTAATTTACATGAACACTTGAACTGTATTATATCAGATTTTTTTTCAACTAATGATGAGAATATGAAATTACCCTTTTATTTTTATAGGAAACAATATTTGTTTCACCCCAAAAATGAACATGAATATGTGAATATTCATCAAATAACCATTCCATGATTCACTCATGAAATGATATGATTTAAAATTAGTTAATATATCATCTTTATTTTTCGATGGGAATCATTTTCCAATTCATTTATGGACAACAGCTATTCTAAACAAATTTGTCCAGTCACCACTACTCCCTTCCTAGATATAAAAAGTGAATAGATTTTCAGTCTCTGTACAGTATGTGTACATGTCAATTTATATGGCATTTGTGTTATGTTGAAAATGAAGGAATTATTTAGTGTTTAAATTAGCCCATTTATCATCTTTCAATAGGAAACGATTCAGCTCATCAATGGTACATCACAGCTAGCATTATAAGATAAAATTCATTAATCTATTAACATACCTTGCACCTAGGTGAAAAGATTTTAGAACATGGGTAAAAATTTGCTGGTCATCAGGAGTGTGATAAGAATAATTGCAAATATGGACAATCCCCAACAACCAAGATCATATACAAAATGAATGGAGTATGGTATATAAAAGTACAGGTACACGCAAAAACGGATAGGACAAACAGGTCAGAAAATAAAGATTCCAGACACAAAGTAATATACATCCCTATTGATTACTAATATGATACTAAGAAATATCAATACACTGAAACTGCTAAGAAGGGTCCTACAATGATTCTTGGTGGTCTGTTTAATAACCTCACACTATGTGCAAGAAGTTTTCCTCACAATGTGAAATATGGAGCATTTGAATAATTAATTTTTTAATTTGGTATATTATAAAATGGAATATATGAACTTTTGTATGATTAAATACCTCTGCAAATAATTTGCAAAAAAATGGGGATTTCAAATCAAATGCGTAAACCTGGTTCTAGGATTACAACTGGGCTTTTATTAAAAATGGCACATTTATGTACTGTCCTCACTTGAAGTTGTTAAAAAATAAAAGAATTTAATATTAAGTCTGGGGAAAAAATTTAAGTATAACGCATTACATAAAGAAATTCTAAAAGGTTAAGAAAATAAATAGTAGAACATACAGGAAAAGGCATGAATTTCTGCTCTTCGTATTCTTCATTCTTTTCAGAAACATCAGGCTGTCTACTTTTCTTAAAGAATTTAGCAAATGCAGCTTTTTCCTTTAATTCTATTTCTTCTTTTTTTCGTTTTTCTTCTTCTTTGGCTTCATCTCGCTTACGCTTTTCTTCTTCCTTTAACCTTCTATCCTCTTCCTTCTTTTTCTTTTCTTCTTCTTTTTGTTTCTTTTCCTCATCCCTTTTCTTTTTTTCTTCTTCTTTTATCTTCCTTTCTTCTTCTTTTAATCTATAAAAAGGGGGAAAAATTGTTAAATTACAAATTTGATTTAAACCCCGGAAAGCTCCGCATATAAAGAAAAAAAAGAGAACTTTAACCAAAGGATGTTATGAGTAGTAATTTAAATTTCATTAGTTAAATTCTATAAATAACCTGAAATCTTATCATAAGAATTTTATTTAAAGGTGTTAATATAAAACCAAAAATAAAGCAAAATGAATCGAGCCACTCGGAAGTAAAACTCTTATTCTTATGAAGAAAAGACACTGGTTAAGATTTGTAATACTCACTTCTTTATGTTGGAAAATATTCACTTTTTATACAGAGTATTGAAGTAAATTTTTCTTTATAAATTAATTTACCTAACTACTAATTATTCCTAAAAGGAAGTAAATATTCAAACCAACATTTTATATTCTTTGAGCCCTCTATTTTACTTCTCATGCCTCAACTGTTCTTATTGCCTTTTGTTATATCTGAACTGATACAACTCATTCTACAAAATTTATAGAATAAGTTTGAAATTTATAGAATTTTTATACTACCAGAAAGAAGAGAAAAAGAAGATTAAGGGATGGGCAATACTTAAAAGAAGCAATTTTTTACAATTTTTTAACAAATCTCTAATTTTCCCCATAAACCCTTTAAAGCTTATTTGAGCCCCCAATTAAAAACAATAAATTTATAAATTAAGAAATAAAAAAGTAAAATACAGAAATTCTTCAGCCATTGTCTTTTAAATTGATTTGCTTTACTCAATATTTTTTTTCTTCTATAGCCCCAGATATTATTTATACTAAATACCACCTATATAGGACACACAAAAAAAAAAGATATGAAATTAGACAATTTAAAACAAGTAAGTTAGAAAATACCTCTGTTCAGCTTGGCGTTTCTTTTCTTTTTCTTCTCTCTTTTTCTTTTTCTCTTCTTCAAGCAACCTTATCTTTTCCTCTTTTTCCTTGGCCCTTTGTGCTTGCTTTTCCTAAGTTAAAAATTACTTCATCATACACCTACAGAAGCTAAGTTAAACTACAGAATTTATACAATCTAATATACAGTCAGTGTTATTGATGATTGTCAACTAATCTAACTAACAACTAAGTTTCATGTCCTTGCAGGTCTGGGCCCTGCCAACCAAGCTGGCCTGACCAACTAAGCTCCTATTGAAATATTTTAATAGAATTTAACCAAATATTTTGTTATTTTTATTTTCAAATATAAAATTTGCATTATTTTGATATTTATGTCTACTGTCTGAACTATGCAAATTGACCAGTAGACTTAAATGATGCCAAAAACATTTTTTATAATGTCAGAGAATCAATCAAAAATTAAACTAAAAGAACTATACTTTCATTAAAATAAATTCATTAAACACACTTCCCCTATAATTTCATTTACCCCCCCCCCACTTATATTTGTTTAAGCAAACATTTCATGGATTTCAGTATGTACAATAATATGAAAATATCCACTTCCAAAAGAAACCAATGGTTGCAGAAAACCCAAAGCCTTTAGATCATGATGACAATTGTTTAAAGTTTATGCCAGCTAATTTTCAAGGGTTCTTTCTTTGCTAGTTAAATGTTATTTTTGTTTTTTTCAATTAACCATTTTTTCTATATATATTTTTGTTTAGATTATGTTTACTTAAATCGATGATTAGGGTCAAAGAAACACAAGTGCCTATCATGTAGACAAAAAACACTGTACTTCAGGTAATAAAACTATTAATATTGTTTCAAGTGGTACTAACATTAATTATAAAAGAGTGAAGAACAAATATTAGTGCTTAGGGCATTCAGAGCATTAAAATAAAAAGTTATCTTAGCCCAAAATAAAAAGTTGACATATAACTTATTAGACTAGATTATTTGATATGAATTGATCTTATTATTAAAGTTTTTCTAAAATTTGATGTAAAGTCAGTGGTGATTAATAATTATTACCTTTGAGATCCATTCTAAGAATTGAAATTTTAATCTGTCTCTCAGTCAGCTTGTTGCTCAATCACTTAAAAAGGGCTAGAAGGATTTGCACAAACTTTTATATTTATGAGTCCACAGTTCCAAAGTACAGTACATAGACTATATAAGAATTTGATTTTTCATTTAGGAGGGAAAGTTCAATCCAAAATAAAAATATATATCCATCAATACCATCACTAATATCTAAATACTATTTTTATCAACAAAAGTCCGTCACGCAGGAGCTGCGTAAACTAAGCAGATTTCCCACTAAGCAGGTTTTGGCGGGAAAGTCACTCTCATCCGTTATCCGCCCAGATTTAATAAAATGAAAATATCTCGGTTAATATTCAAGATAGAGAATACATGTATAGAACAATATTTATAGTAAATTTAATTTGTAATAAGATTGATTCTATACAATTTTTCAATCTGTCGTATAGTAACGGAAATATTTTCGAAAATCCTCCCCTCTAAACCCCCCTCCCATTGGTCCGATTTCAGCCGTTAATAGGATCTTGATCTTTCTTTTTACATAAAACGACTAAATATCGAGTTGGTAACGATCAAACAAAAATTGTGACCGCTGTAGGATCGATGGACATTTGAAGAAAAAATTCGAAAATTCCGTCATGAGTACAACCTCAATAGCTGATTTCCCCCAAGGGAAATCTGCTAAAATAAAAACTGAGACAACTTTAGGTTTATAATACATAGTTCAGTCATAGAACATTGTTTAAATTTATGAATACAAAACTTTGATGGCAGACTTTTAGCCAGTAAATAGAATTTATTCATGTTCCATGAGAATGCTTTCACAGAACTGAGAAATTTTATGTTTATGTGAATGAATAGTATCAACATGTGCTATTTTACACTTTACAGCCACTAGGAAAATGTGTTTAATTAGAAGTCTATTTCATTAACATTGTTTGTTTTTTTTTAGAAAAAAAAAAATGATGGGGATAATTGTATTTCTAATATACTATTCAGTATACAAGTTATTTTGTAGCATGGAATTAGCACCCTATATTTCCTAGTCGTATAACAGAATGTCTGAACAGAATTTTTATCATATTCTTTCTAATAATGCTAAGATGATGCAATTTTTATGTATTTATAGGAAGCAATATTTCTTTGAACCCATGATTGAGCATAAATTCATCAATATTTGTCTAATAGCCTATCCATGTTTTATGCAGAAACCAAGAAGGTTTGTACAGAAAGAACATTTCGGCTTGTGATAAAAGTAAAGGGGTAATTCAGTACTTAAGTAAATTAAATATTTCCCAGAGAAAACATTTTATATCAACCCATCATTGGTGGATAATAGCTATTCTAAATAAATTCTTCAATATTTGCCACCTTTTACATCATGACTATGAATTTATGGTTAAATATTGAAATGTAGAAGCTGAAATCCCATGAAATGTTCAGTTCAATAAATAAATTCAATAAAATAAAACTTATAGGTTTGCTTCTTTACTATCTCTGAATGGTATTAGTCAGTTTTAAAATGGCACATATTAATGAATAAATAGTTCCAAAAAGTAGCTTTGCCTATTAAAAATTAAATTCAAAATACCATATATTTTAAAAAATACCATTTTGAGTCTTTCCCTCTCTTCTCTTCTTTTGAGTGATGCCAATCTTTTTGGAGTGAGCTTTGCTGGAACACTTGGTGAAAGACTTGATTTCTTATCCTATGCAATAATAAATAAGGTTAATTGATAATAAAAATGTCTGTTACACAGGGGCTGGGTAAACTAAGATTTCTTGTGCACGGGTGTGACACACTATTGATCTCATCTAACCATAAATATTTCTAAGTAAAAATCCGATGATTAGAAGTGTGGGTTTACTAAAGGTTGAAAACAAGAAAGCTTGAATAACTCATTTAATATTTGAGATACAAAAAACAGCACGCACACACACACACACACCTGCGTGCGATTGATGGATATTTGAGGACATTTTTTTGAAAATCATATCAGGAGTACAACCTCATATACTATAGAAACTCTAGATGTAGTAGATAAGATTTGAACCTTTGATTCTCTAGTTCCTTTAAAATATAAAGCATTTAATTTCTATAATACCTAAATTAAATAGCATTTGATTAATACTCACAGGACTTTCATCATGAGAAGAAAGGCTAACGACATCTTCTTCACTATTAAATGTTTTGTTAAATTCATCATCATTAGTTTCAAGAGGAGATGAAGTACCTTTCTTATCCGAATCAGAAAGTGTTTCATCAACATTGTTTAGAGACTGATTACAAGGAGGTGATTGTTCAACTGAAGCATTCTTACTTATATTTACTTTCTCTGGTTGTTCTTGACATTCTGATAAAGATTTACGATTAATAGAGTCGAGCACGCTATCACTTATGCACAAAGAAAATTCAGAATTGTTGCAAGGGGTATTGTTATCATCAGTCTTTATTTCCAAATCATTTTCAGATTCTAAAGATGGAGGACATGCATTTTCTTCCTCAACTTCGACAGTTTCAGAACTACATTTCTTAACTAAAGAAGTTTTATTATGTAAATTTACATCAGAAGTCTCAGAAATAGAAGTTAATTTCTTTTCATTTTCTGTAGACAGAGTTGTATTAATTGATAGATTTTCTTTGTCACCAGCATTAATTTGATCACAGTCTTTAACTCCAGTTTCTTTACAGATGATTTTAACTATTTGAACATCATCATCCAGGTCCGAAACAAGTTTTCTTTTCTGACTTTTTGGAGTAAAACTTAATTGAGCTGAAAATATAAAACACAAATTAGGTAAAAAATCGTTTTATATATATATATATATTAGAACAATCTTAACACAAATATAAATCAAGCAAATTAATTTCTTATAATTAAACTGATTGTGGATCTTAACATTTCTTGCTTCTGACAATATATATGCAAGTGAAGTCTTCCTGCTAACTTCCAGCTCACCAGGCACCATGTTCTATAAAGTGCTTCCAAAGCCTAAGGCAGGGATTCTGCCTAGATACGTAAGGAAAACTTCTCTTAGAATGTGATTAAAACAAGGATAGGAGGGCCCTATGCTTCAAGGATATGTTAAATTCTGATGGTGGTTGGTACACAATTGGCTAAACCAGTTCAGTGATGAATGTTTTCAGGAATTTGGGCCATTTGATAGAGATGAGATCGAGGAAATTATAATAGCTCTGAAAAATAACAAAGCTCTACAGCCAGACAAATCATCTCGGAATTACTGAGGTATCCAAATATCATTATCAGGGAGTAGGTTTATAAAAGTGACTTATGTTTTAATGATATATGCATAAAAGACAAAAATGCAAACAGAACCAAGGAAGCAAGGCAACATAAAAAGGGAAACAAATTTAGATACAAAAATAAAGGTATTACACTTCTTACCACTGTCTATAAGAAGCTCTAAGTGGTTATTTGTCAGAACTAGTGGAGAGGGGTGAAATTATTCTGGGATTGTAATAGAGTAGATTTCGCTAAGCTCAATCAACCACAGATCCCCTCTTGTTGCTATTAAATAAATGCTTGAAAAGACTGATTATGATGTTGATTACGACTTCATAGTTCTCCACCAGGCAGATGATGTAGACGGGCTAAATCCCTAGATGACGTACAGTCAACTGGAATACCTAGGCATGCTCATCAGATTCATGACCCTGGAAAAGATTTTGTAAGGTGAAAACCGAAATTGATTTCTCAAATGGCATTGGCTTAAGACAAGACCACTATAACCTATATTTTTAACCTTAACCTCAAAATGGCACTCCTGAATATCAGTACCCTGGCGGTACTAAACACAACAGGCTCACACAGCAATTGGGACATACTGGCAATAGGTTGACCACAGGTAGAAATTGCAGCATTGGCTGGTGTTCGTTCAGTATGTACCTATAGCACAATTGTAGCATTCTGCGTATCCGGGGAAGATAAAAGAAAGAAGGAGCATAGAAGACAATAAAAGTCAGAATGGCTATCTAAGTAACAAAAGTAGTAAGTTGTAAATGTACCAAAAAATAAAAACTTACAAACAATGATCATTTGTAACTAGACAATGAATCAATCACTTTAAAAAAAAATTTCCAATAATACAGACTATAGACAAAACTCTAAAATCAAGCACTTCTCATAAAAATAAGTTTGAGACAGGAGGCTCAAACTCAAAATCTCTATACATTTGGTGTCTTATTACTGAAAAATGTCCACCTACATTTATGGTAAATATCAAAATGTTCACAAATTATATAATACAGTTTAATTAATGGTTATTACAAATAACCATCTTAGACAAAACCAATGTTTTTCTCCTCATAAATAGAATGTCTCTTACATAACTAGTAATAATATCAAAAGAAGACATAAACATAATTAACAAATTGAAACCTCTCATAAAAAGCCTAGTTAGAAGGATGTTTCTTGATAAATCAATTTTTTATTTTTCAAAAAAAATAAATAAATAAAGATATTTAAATTAATCAATCCAAAAGTGATTAAGTAAAGTCATGGCACAAACACAACAAAGTTTGAGAAAATTTGTTAGTAGAGTTCTGTAATACAAAAATCTTAATAAAATAAGGTTTTGAATGTGTAAAACATTATAATCCACCACCCAAATATGTGAAATTCATACTAAAAAAAAATCTTTAAAGTATACATTTTCATTGAAGGATAAACATTGTATTATTCTATGAACAGGAAAGAAAATTAATAACATTGCATTCATAAAGCCCCACAGTGGAGGTTATTAGAAGACATTATGAACAAACCATTCAACAAGTGGTTAAAATATATGAAAAAAGAAAAGACATGAATGGACACTTTTAAAAATAGATCCTAATAGAGGTAAAATTGTATAAATAATATTTAAAAAATACATAAAGAAATTTGCTCAGAAGTCCTCATTCAAATATTAATTATTGAAAATTAAAACCTTAAAAAACAGGGAACATTGAGAGCATTACTAACAGAATTCAAATATATAGAAAAAACTTATTATTGGGCAAAAGGCTATCTTAAATATAGTAGAAAAAATCAACTTGAAGTACACAATTTAAATAAATTAGATATAATTAAACATCACTGAAAAAAAGTAGTACTATTTGTAACTTAACAAAATAATAAGATATAACGGCACACTTCAATAAAAAAAGTATCACATTGACACTAAATAAACCACATATGACATGAGCAACAAAAAAAAAAACATTTCAAACGATGTTATTAGGGGAAAATAAATTCAGTCTTAATTTTTTTAATAATACATGTCTGCTCTTATTTAAATTAAATTCTAAAAATGGTCAATAACAACATAAAACATTTTTTTAAATCAAGCTTTTGTTGATTAAAGAAAACAAAACAAAATGAAATTAATTATGTTAAAGAAAAATACAAGTTGAAATGTTTAAGTCATAATAAAACTAACTAATCAGTCATGTCAATCTAAATAAAAAGACATAAAGATATCAAACAAAAACATTTTATACCTTGCTTAAGTTTCTTCTTAGGAGGCTCACTTTCCTCTCCAAGTCCCATCACAAAAATAAGAGAAACAAAGCAGAGAAGTTTAAAAGGAATATTTTAAAACTTAGAACATGTAATAGTGTCAAAAATAAACTGATTTCAAATATATAACATCCAAATTTATAATAACTGAAAACAAGAACGATTAAATACAAAATATGACAAGTGTGTGAAATGTTTTAACAAGGTAAGAAATTAACACAAGAATTCCAAAAGGTTATAAAAAGAAAATTCAGCGCGAAAATCTGCTATGATACCTTGATAACATTCTTCAGCCTAAAGAACATTATAATGGAAAGTCGAGAACAAGTCTAATAAATTGCAAAATAAGTCTCTTAAAGTAAATAATGATTTTATGAACGAAAATCTAATACAATATAAATCCAATAAATCATAAAACTATGGATAGTACATAATGCATTTTCGGTATATAGCCGAAATGTTTTCCAAGATTTTACACGTAAGCCGCAAAAGTATTACACATACTTGAAACTCGTTTTCCTTTATTAAATAACTTTCCCTTTTTTCATTATTTTTAGGGATTTTTGAGTTAAAGGTATATGGGTAGGGAGGGCGGGTAAGGCTTAGGAGGACATAGGTCAATGGTTGGACCAACTTAGACATTATTTTATTCACAGTAAAATACAGTGGGGGAAAAAAGTATTTGCACACCAGGTTTTTATTTAATAAATTATGAATTTAGGTAATAAAAAAATTGTAATAAATAAGAAGTATATTTAAAACCGAATAACTCAAATGAAAAACCTTTTGCTTAGTAAAATAAAACTTAAATCTTACATAAATTCCGTGGAAAAAAGTATTTGCACACGACACATTTTCTTCATTTCTTAAAATTTAATATTTTTTATTTACTTTGATAGCGTTATTACCGCTTGTAAACACCTAGGCGTTGAGTATACAAGGTGTTTAATTAAATCTGGACTGATTTGTTTGCATTCTTGAACTAAAGGATTCTTGAGGTGGTGCCTACCAGTTATGTGATGTTTTGAAACATTTTGGTCTAACGCGCGGCCTAAATTTTCACATATATTCAAGTCTGGTGACTGTGGAGGGCTGTGCAGTTGTTGACGAGCATTAAATATTAACCATTCTATAGTTTCATTGGCTGTATGTGTCGGATCATTGTCCATCTAGAATATTAACTGATACTGGATTCCCAATTTTGCTGTATTTGCTAAGAGGCTGCCCCGCAAAATTCTCATTTAACCTTCAGCATTAAAAATCCCTTCAATAGGTACAAGATTTCCATCTCCATTATAAGCTATGCACCCCAAACCAGTACATCGTCACCCGCGTTTTTCACAATAATCGTAACGTTTTGCTTTTTTAGTTCCTCATTTATCCTAGGCCACATAGGCTTTCGTCCATCGGATCCAAACAAATTAAACTTTCTCTCATCAGAAAACAACAAATTTTCCCAAAAACTGATGGGCTTCTTAATTTATTCTCTAGCCAAAGAAAGTCTTTTTTTGCGATTGTCTCACAAAGTTTTTTTGGTACTTGTGTATTATATCCACCACATTTTAGTTCCACGCTAGAGTGCGGTACTGTTTTAAGTAGTACGATTCATTGCCCGCAAGGGAGGTTATACTTACCTTATAACCTTCTACGGGATTATAATGATAAATAAAAGAAAACACAATTTTTAAAAATAAAACATTTTATTCACATTTAGGCGGGAAATGTGTGGAAATACTGTTCTTCATAACTAAGGACATAAATCCCTTATGTAATTGTTCCAATCAATAGCAGTCTTATTGGAAATTTTGAGTTGTTTTTTGCAAAAGTTGATAATGTCAATTCTTCGCACCAGCAGTAAAGGAACTTCAATGCATTACAAAATGGAATTTTACTTCCTTCGAACCAAGTGTCAATCCGAACGCCGACTTACTCACCACACTTTCTTACATTACACTTCCAAAAAATACTTTTTCTTCCACTATAAAGTTTCATACAATGTGATTTAGAACACTTTCTTCTTCAGTCGTTGGCAAATCCCAAAGAGGCATTTTTAAAGGACTAAGAAACTGTGGATATAATACACAAGTACCGTTTTTTTTTCGGTGCCTTGCCACAAAGACCTTAAGAATTCAAAACATTTCATACCCTTTTCTTGCTGGCATATGTCCCAGAACTTGATTAGACCGTATTAGCTAGGGCACCTGCATTTACAGATGGATTTTTATAAGCTTCAATTTTTATTTTTCTCTCCATTCTTTCAATTAGTACCTTGGGACGACCTTTGTGTCAGTTATTTGCAATTGAACCTCATTCTTTGTATCTCTTAATTACCTATCTTACTTTAGAAAAATGAAGAACCAAGAAATCAGATATTTTACGATACGATTTTTGTTGGTCGCGAAATGAAATTCGGGAGAGGCTGGACTCAGTTCACTTATTTTAGGCATTTAAAAATATGTACATCTTACATGATTGAAATATTTTAGAATACTGACAAAAAAAAAACAAGATTATACTCTAGAATGTAAAAAACTACAAGTAAACAAACAGACCTTCGTACTTATGCACAAAGAAAGAAAGTGTGCAAATACTTTTTTCCTGGTGTTCATCTTATTTTAAAATATTTTTTATATTATGATCAAGGCTTTCAATTGAATGTTTACTGTTATTTAACAAGTTTTAGTTGTACTTATTATTGGGTAAACTCAAATGAATTGTTTTCAATTTATTTTTTTTAAAAAAAAGGGGGTGTGCAAATACTTTTTTCCCCCACTGTATAGTTGAATATACAGTGAACCCTATGAACAGCCCTTTAATTTAGCTGTCCGTGTTTCTACTGAGAAAAATTGCATCATACAACATTTTAACCATAGAGTAAGAAATCAAACAGAATGAAAAGTGCTGAATGGCACGAGATTCAGAACTCTTCTATTTGCCTTAAGAACTAATGCTACTCTAACACATCATTTCCTCTCACATATCTTCAAAGCCGGTAGAATAGAAAATCAAAACCACGTAGGGGCTGCTGAATAAAACGATTAAATATCAAGTATGATATAGATCAAATGAACATTTTCCAGACAAGAAAGTAAAACCTCAATTGATGACGTCATTGTGCAACGAAGTTGTATGTATCTCACAAAGTACCAATGTAAATCACATTTGGTGCCTTGGAAATAAGTGATGTAACAGTTTGTAGTTACTGTGACAGGAGTAGGAGTGAGATTTACTGAAAGCCTAAAACTAAACGAGTCGAACGATGTCTCGGTTAATATTCATGATACAGAAAAATTAGATAGAACAACCTTTGTAGACGATTGAATTTGCAATAAGATTGGCTCTACTCATAATAACGGAGATATTAAGAATTTTCGAAATGCCCCCTTCTACACCCCCCTCCCATTGATTCTATTTCAGCCATTGACGAAATTGATCTTTATTTTTCATAAAGCGTATAAATAAGGAGTTTGGTAACGAACAAACGAAAACTGCGACCGCTAGAGCGTTAACAGACATATATACATATACGAGTATACTAGCTAAGGTACCCGAATTCGGGCGGGAACCATAATGACTGCGTTCCTCGGGGAGTCTGAATAATGATTTCCGAATGATGATTATTTCTTTTGACCTTATGCTAAATATTCCTAAACTTCCCGTCTCAAGTCTTTAGGTTACTATGACTATACTAGTACCTGTAGCGATATATATATATATATATATATATATATATATATATATATATATATATATGTGTGAATATATTTCACAAAGTAAAAGTTCAATGAAAGCAATATTCCTTATTTAACCTTGTAATGAAATGGTTCATGATCAGTGGCGTCTCGCATATAGGCACTGTGGAGCTGCAGCACCCGCAATTTCCACTTGATATTATCTATAACATTTAATATAATGAGCCTTCTTTCTTTATACTTGAATAATATATAATCATTAAGCTTAATGCAGTAACCATGCCCCAGTTTATGAAAAAAGATACAAAAATCTTTGTATGGAACTGTACGCTTCACAGAATACACGGAAAACTACAGAAGGGGCTAAAGATGTTATAGGACGCCAAAGACTAAATCGAAATCAACGAAACTCCGAATTTTTGACTATAAGCTATAATAACATTTTTAGGGACGAACAGGAGTGGGGGTTGTAAATGAAAAATTGTCATATTTCGTTTCCTATTGTTTTGTTTTTTTGCAAACGTGCACATGACAAAAGATGTTTAATTTGATATTTAGAGTAACTTTTATTATATACATCTTTATCGTAATTTAGTATTTTAGTTGGTGGCGTAGCAACGCGCGCAGGGTACAGCTAGCCTATATATATATAATTTTGAACGGACTTAATTTCGTCATCTGGGTAGGATCGATGGACATTTGAAGAAATTTGTCTAAAATCGCATCATGAGTACGACCTCAATAGCTGATTTCCCTTAAGGGAAATCAGCTAATAACAATTATCAATAAAAATGCACATCATATTTTTAAACGGTTTTATTTAGCTTTACCCGTTTATTGGCAATCATTGTATTTTATAATTAATGAAGACATTTAAAATTTTCTTGCTCTATACATAAAAATATTCTTTAACAGTTTTATACTTTAGAGCTATATTTTCATAAACCTAACCATTCATGTCGCAAAAGTAATTCCAACAAAGCTGAATTAAAGTATGGGCTTCTGGGCTTTATTTGGAACTCCCAAAGAACCCCATTATCGTTTTCAGGAAGCATCAACTGTTATCCATTTTTAACAGATCAAAACACATACAGATATCATCACATTGGTAAAATCAGAAATTAAACCTCATTGATGAATGTTGACAATAGTTAACTCTGTTGGCAGATGGCTTAACTATAGTGGGAAACTTCTGTTTATGGATAAGAGATCGCAGTAAAGGAGTTGATCTTATCAAAGTGACAAGTACAGTGATGTAAAAAATTGTATATTTAAAAGATCCATACTAAATTACGTAGTAAGTTCAAACCAGAGATCACATATGTATTGAAAATGGAATTCGTTTCGTTGTCTTATAGAAGTTGAATTTATGTAGTAGGTTTTACATCTATTTTAACCAGGTCTATTCTAATCAACCAAGCTTTAAATATTCTCCACTGGATGCGCCACTGTCTTTTCTTCCAGCATGGCTGCACAGTTTCTCAAGAAATTTGTAAGTCGTATATAAATTATTTATATTCATTATATGCTTTCCAATAATCTTCAATTGTAAGATTAAATATCAGTATGTAGATTATTTGCTAACTTCTACCTCAGTTGAATTAAAAAATTATAAGCTGTTTATTAATGTCATACTATTTTGAGATAGTAGGTTCCTAATCTTATCACTTCAGGTTATACTTTTTACTGGTATAAATTTTTTGTTTAAGACTACTGGCAGCCTTAGTGTTTGCAGAAGGTATAGTGGAGAAGTTAGAAAGGCCACACTTATTCCTGGAGATGGAATAGGCCCAGAAATCTCTGCTGCTGTACAAAAAATTTTTAGTGCTGCTAATGTGAGTACTTCTTTACCTTAGTCCAAATTAGTTTTAAATGCCTTGGTGTAGGAAATAAATGGATTAAGTTACCCTATTAAATGTCAAAATAAACACACCCTATTGAGTCTCTTTGTTTTGTTAAAATCATTTGATTATAAAAATCAAAAACTTTACATTTTTTCAGAGTATCCGTGATGGGTCATTTTATGAACTAATACTGTCATAGCAATCCGTATATACTTAGTAAATTTCCAAATGTATTAACTAATTTCAGCATTTAGAAGGGAATTAATTTATGTATTGTGCATTATTAACTGTGAATGAAATTTGGTATTTAAAGAAATAGCTTAATATATATGATGTTTTTCAATTCAGTACCTCTTTTTCTATAAATAAAGTGGAAAGGGGTTATAATATGTAATTTATAGATATTATTAGCTTTATTGTATACATAAATGGCCCTGTAAATATCTCTAAACACTAAATTATAATTAGCTGTGCCTTTAGCAGGCTTCCAAGTTCAGCGTGTGCTGCTTATCATTATAAAATTATTGAGTAGCTAATTTAATAATGGATTGGGGGGTTTTTTTGGCATTTAATTACACCACAGTAGAAAAAGGAATATGATATTGTCCACTTGACCTCGACCAATGTTGTGGGGTAGGTCTAGGCCTTCATAGGTTATTGAGTCAAAAATTACCTTTTATCATTAACAAAGTCTTATATGCTCAAATTAAATATGAAATATTCAAAAAATGAAGTAAAAGAGCTGTGAGTAATGCTTGAGCCTAACATTACCTTGAAAAAACTATACAGTATTCTTGATCATCATAGCCCTTATGTCAAGTATTTTCAATTATAGTTTGAGGAAGGACTACTTAAGCCACAATGTTTTTCATATTTACATCTCTCAAACTCCTCCCACCATAACCTTGACTGTCTTCAGAGAATAGCTATACAAATTTTGAAAAAAACATTGATTTCCTGGCCATGGGCAATATACATTCTTTGCAAAGTTCTCATGTGTTAACATACGTTTGTGTGTGTGTGTGTGTGTGTGTGTGCACGCGTGTGCGCGTCATGCGCATGTGTGTGTATATTTATACAGACAGCTTACCAGTCGTTGGATTTCCCTAGTCAAAGTCAAAGTTGTTTACTTCCTTGATTTACTTTCTACTCTTACCTCTCCAATACTGTGCATGTCTGTCTGTGATGATTTACTTAAATAAAATGTATTTCTGGTATACTCAGGACCAGCTCATGTTCTAGTGCTTCCAGGCGGACCTAGATATATATTTACATTTAACTGTCAAATACAGTTAAAACATTGAGTGAATGAATGGGTGGTTGTGGTGAATGTGCGCACAATAGTATAGTAAACGTTGCACCTAGAGGCGTAATTATCATTTGATTTGGATAATTTAATTATATGATTTCATCTTTATTAGCATTTATATGGACAGCTATGGTACTAGAGGCCAGCCCTAGTCCTAAATGTCATTTACTCTCATAGCCAGGCTATCCTCACTCCTACCAGTCTGTCCACTACTACTGCTAGATTTTTGGCACTGAGTCTAGGACATATTATGAAAATGGAATTATGAAACTTTTAAATCTCTGCATCTCTTTGATAAGTAAACACTCGAATAAAGTGTATTGAATTTTTTTGAAACAAGAATTCTTGTAATTCAGTGTTATACAGGATAATTAACCATCTTTTATAAGACATACATGCAAATATTAGTAATTTATTGATTTAGTATAATATTCTTTCTTTATTGTCAAAAACTTAAAAAGAAAAAATATTTCTTATTCACATATGTATTTGTTTTAAGGTACCCATTGAATGGGAAATTGTGGACGTCACTCCTGTTAGAGGCCCAGATGGAAAATTTGGAATCCCACAGGGTGCAATTGACTCAGTCAATAAGAACAAAGTTGGACTTAAGGGACCCCTCATGACTCCAGTTGGAAAGGGCCATCGATCCTTGAACTTGGCTCTTCGAAAGTAAGGTTTATCAAAATATATATTTATACAAGTACATACTATTACACACACATGTATAAAGAAATCTACATGCAAATATTTATTAAAGTTGCAGACATTTCCTGTTACTATCTTCCATCCTCCTCTAAACCCTTTACCTAGAGTAGACTTGTGTAAATGATAACAAATTATTTAACAATATTTTAAAAGAAAACATTTTTTCTTCAAATTATGTTTAATTTATGCTTGGGCTTATTTGCTGCTCTTTTTTAACCAGAGTGGCACTGAGGACTTTAAAAATAGTAATAATAAACAATGAAAATTTGGTTTTATATGTGATGGCTTTTAAATTTCACATTAAAGCCAGTGTAAATTTAGATTATTATGTTGGTGAATTTTGGCAACCTACACTAGCTGTTAGTTTAGTAGCCTTTTTGTATTAGAATTTCTCCTGATGAAGTGTCATATGGACACAAAACTAGTAGATAAATAAAAAATGATTTTTAAAATAATCATTTGAAGTATTCATTATTTTATTTGTTGACCTTCCGCCGTAGGTTAGTTAAATAAATTAAATTTCAATAATTGTTGTCTTCACATCCCTTGTTGATAACTTGCAAAGAAAACAAGTTTTGATAATTTCTTCGGGAATGGCAACTTTTGTTTGGAATATCCTGTATTTTCTTTTCTTAATCAATTAGACTTAGGTATACAGAAAGATATAACTCACTAATGATTAAAAATACTTTTTTTTAATTATGTTTAAATGTGTACTTGAAATTATTAATGCTTAGCACTGAATACATGACAGCAGTAATTTGAGAATTGAATGTAAAACCTAAATTAGAATTTCTGATTTTTAAATATCTGTATAAGCTTAATTTTTTTGTTCCATTCTGTATACTTTTGTCTAAATGATAATAATAGAGATTTGGCTTAGAGGATAAGGATAAATTCTCATTAATACTTACCTTTTTATTTATTTATTTAGGGAGTTCAATTTGTATGCTAATGTTCGACCATGCCGGTCTATTGAAGGTTACCCAACCCTCTACGAAAATGTTGATGTTGTTACAATAAGAGAAAATACAGAAGGAGAATATTCAGGAATTGAACATGAAATTGTTGATGGCGTTGTTCAAAGCATAAAGCTAATTACAGAAGAAGCTTCTATGAGAGTAGCGCAATTTGCTTTTAAATATGCTCAAGAACAAAACAGGAAGAAAGTGACTGCTGTTCATAAAGCCAATATAATGTAAGTTCTTGATTATAAATGATAACTACCAATAGTCATAACAAAAACAATAGCTATAATTCTTGTTTGTTTAAGATTCCATAAGTCTTATTAGTTCCATGCAAAGCCTTACAACATCCTAGGATCTAAGTCAAGCAATAACAAATTAACTTCTTTTAATAAAATTGTCAATTATGTAATTTGCTATCAGTTCCACATTAGTGAATTAAGAGTTTACCAGAGAAGTTATTCATTTTTCTTAAATTAAAGCAATCACTGAAGATATGTAACAAAAATAAGTTCTTTTTACATTTTATGCTTGAAAATAGTTTTGATAGCACACATAAACCTCAAATAGATTAATGCAAAATTATATTGAATAAAAATAACTTTATTCATTAAATTAACTTCATTCCTCCAAATTTCTTTATTTTCTCGAACAGAGCCTATCAATCAATGTAATAAAACAATTGAAATGAAATATATAAAAGAAATCTATCAGTACTTACTTCTCTATGTTATGTTATTTCAGATATGATTCAGTTCATAATAGTCATAAAGATAAGTGTTATCTAAAAATAAATCATGACATTACTAACAGTATGAAATCTATAGGAAGGAGAGAATGAACTTGTAGATTTTGATATGCCTTAACTATTTCCTTGTATTTGAAGCATTGAAAGAGGCTACTAGAGTTTAAAAATCAATAGATGAATCATCATTCGATATAGACTTAATATAGCATTTTACCAATTAATCCAGCGGCCATATTAACTGTATTAAAAAACTTTTTTTATTTGTTATTATTTTTAGGAGAATGTCAGATGGTTTGTTTCTTCGGTGTTGTCGAGAAGCAGCTAAAGAATTTCCTGATGTGCGTTTTGAGGAAAAATATCTGGATACTGTTTGCCTAAGTATGGTACAAGATCCCTCGCTCTATGACGTTCTTGTTATGCCTAATCTTTATGGAGATATATTGTCAGATATGTGTGCTGGCCTTGTAGGAGGCCTTGGTCTTACTCCCTCTGGCAACATAGGAACAAATGGAGCACTGTTTGAATCAGTATGTTTAGATTAGATATTTTTGAAATATTTTAATTGATAATAAATATAATTCAATGTGCCTATTACTTGATATAGGAATGGGCTGGAACCAAAAAACTAATCATTCATAAAACAGAATACACTTTTAGTCACTTCCATAAAGTTTGGTATACTCGCCAATTGGGGAACTAAATGTGCCGTATCTTCAGAGATTTTATTTAGTAACCTCCTTTTGTAATGTCATTAGCATGTTGTGCACCCGTGTCCACCAGTGAACATATTAATTTTTCCACAGGGGCCTGAGTGACCACCGGTGGGCATTATTGAATCTCGTTGACAGAACAACATGCCACCCGTGGTTAAACTAGATTTTGAGACCATGTGCTCACCAGTAGGCACATTTTACATATATTTAGCACTGATAAACCTTAGACTTGAGACCAGAATGTAACCTTTTTTTAATGGACTTGGTAATTTTGGGTCACTCATGGTATGCCCACCTATAAGCATGCGGGCCTACAGCAAAATTCAAAGAATGGCCACCGCTGGGCACGTGGCGCTGAGCGTGTTAAAAAGCTTTTGTTAAATACTCTTTAGAAAAATATGTTTTACATTTTAGTAGATTTCCATTACGGGAAATCAGCTATTGAGGTTGTACTCATGACGCGATTTTCAAAACTTTTTATCAAATGTCCATTGACCCTACCTCTAGTAGATGACAAAAATGAGGTCCGTTCAAAATTTTATTTATATATATATATATATATATATATGTGTGTGTGTGTGTGTGTCTGTTACTGCTCTAGAGGTCACAACTTTTGTTTAATCATTACCAAACTCAATATATAAGCATTTTATGTAAAAAGAAAGATCAAGTTAAAGAATTATAGCTGCAAATAATCGGTTCTAATTGCCTCAGTTACATGAAGCAGGGGGCTCAGGTTAGCCATGTGAGTTAAAGCGTTGACTTTAATCTCACTTGGTAAACCTAGAGTGGCGAGTTCGATTCTTGCCTGGGCAAAGGAAATTATTTAGTGACGAAATTCATTAAATAACATCCCAAGTCCCACCCTGGCTAGAAAAGGGTGGTAACCTGTAGATAGCCTGTCCCAATTAGCTTGAGTTGGAAAAAGTGGACGTTAATAAATAATAATAATAATACATGAAGCAAATGTTATTTATAAAACAACAATAAATTAAAATCATTAACTAGATTTACAGGTCATATTCTTAATTGAAGTTTATAAAATATTTCATAGATATATCTATTCTTCCTGTTTTTAGGTGCATGGTACAGCTCCCGATATTGCAGGGAAAGATCTTGCAAATCCAACAGCCCTTCTTCTGTCTGCAGTTATGATGTTAAGACATCTTGAGCTTTCCACTTATGCTGATAAAATTGAGAAAGCTTGTTTAGATGTTATTAGAGAAGGTACTCATCGAACTGGCGATCTTGGAGGAACAGCAACTTGTTCTAAATTCACTGAAGAAATCTGTAAAAAGTTGTAAGTGTAAATGGCAGTTACACTGACAGTATTAAAAGAATACTCATAGTGTTCTCTAAATATACATAAAATGAAGGCAAGATATTTAATATAAAATATGGTTGCCTTATGTGATGCATCGTTTCGAACTTATTTATTTTATCATTTATTTTTAAATTATTATTGAACTTTTTTAGAAAAATGCTTTGATAGAAACATCATTGTACATGCTAGGTCTGATTGTATTTTGTTTGAATGACAAATGCATTCAGTTTTTAGAATTACTAGTCACAAATAAAATCATCTTGTTATGACTTAAAATTTGTTTCAAATAAAGTTGAATTTTATTTTTCTTTATCATTATTATACCTCATATTTTTTCAGCATCATTTTGAACACATATCACCCAGTTTAAACCCAGCCATTGTACCAAAAAGATATTAATTCATAGATACAGTTTAGGACAAAAGATAACTCAAGGATTTTTCACCACAATATTTATGCTTTAATCATTCTCAATTGCCAAGATTTCTCATGCTCCATTAGTTTTCAAATAAGTAAAAAAACTACAATAAATTACCAAAAGAGATGAAAATAGTCATTGTAAAAAAAATAATAAATGTAATAGACACATGGTACAAAAATAGATTCACACATTCATATTTATTGAATTTCAAATTTGTTACATTTTTAATTAATAATTTCCACTCTCTAAACTGCTATAACCCATTTTCGAATTGAACAATGCAGACTGTAGCTGTTCTTTTGCGATAGTCCATTCTATTTTTCACCTCTCTATGGTATGAAATTGACAGGAACTTCTATATACTATACGAACAAGTTGTTCCTACTCTTTTTCTATATGAGATCTCATTCCTTGAGATGAAGAACATCCTGACGGAAAAAAACTTTGACTGTTGGCAAAGAATGAATAAAAAGTATTATCTTTTTGAAATATAAAGTCATCCTTGTGTAGTGTTTCTAAAGTGATCATTCAGTAGACCATGGATGGCTTCCAGGTATTTCATGCTATGACATATCTTGAAGACAATGTTCTGCTTCTAGTTGTTGTAGCCTATAGCTCTACAAACCATGTCATTTCTCCCACCCATTTGTTGCTTAAAGAATATTTTTTTCCTGCCTGATGTCAAGACATTACCAGAATTCCAGACATTAAAGATTGAATTTAAGTGGACAAAATTTACCCATTGATGTTAATTTGCTCCTTGTGACTCTTCTTTAGTTGAAGCAGATTCTTAATCTTGCTCTGGATATATATGGTATACAAGTCATCTCATGTGTATTCACTCCTGCAAGTCTATTATGCTGATTGTTCCTTTCTGCCTTTCAGTCAACGCCAATAGCCATCAGCATTCATTTTCTTCTGATTGTTTTATCTAAGCTCACTCACCCTACCAGAGCTAGAAGGGTTTAGACAATTTTTTTAACTCATGCACTTCAAAATCCATCTTTGGTTGTGTTCTCAGATCTTCATCAAAAACCAAACTTTTCCCGTTGCTATTTAACAATTTTGCGAATCAGTAATGTCATGGATGGATGCCCATAAGGTTTCTTCCATAGAAACCAAATACATTGTTTACAAAACGTTTTGGAATTGAAATTCTCTATCATAGCAGGTGTCCTATCTTTTTTTCCCTCTTCAACTTTATTCTCTTGTAACACTAAATGGATAATCTCTTGTTGTCCATTTTTTAGCAGCTATTGAGGTTGTACTCATGACGCGATTTTCAAAAAATTTCTTGTAATGTTCATTGATCCTACCCAGGAGATGACGAAAATGAGGTCCGTTCAAAATTATATATATATATATATAGAGAGAGAGAGAGAGAGAGAGATTTGTCTGTTAACACTCTAGCGGTTGCGATTTTTGTTTAATCGTCACCAAACTCGGTATTTAATTGTTTTAGGTAAAAAGGAAGATCAAGTTCGTTAACGGCTGAAATCGAACCAGTGGGAGGGGGATTTTCGAAAATTAGAAATATCTCTGTTACTATTCGTTGGATCGAAAAATTGTACAGAATCAATCTTATTGCAAATTAAATTTACTATAAATATTGTTACATACATTTATTCTCTATCTTGAATATTAACCGAGATATTTGCAGTTTTCAGCCATCAGCAAACCACCACTTCTACTCATGTTACATACACAATACTCTGCTACATAATAAATCACATTATTCGAAGTTTAAATACCAAAAATTGTATTCAAGAGACCATTATTATACGAGATACATGCAAATATGTCCTGGTGACCCACCCGTCTGAAGGTTTTGGACTACTAAAATTCGATTGATTGAGATAACAATTACTCTGACTCATTATTAATTACAGTACTAGATATAGTAAATAGTTCTCAATAAAATTAATATGTTATATTCTGATATATTTCAGTAATTGTTTTTCTTTCCGGTGTGAAGCGGTCAGACCCGTTTGTTTACATTTCTAACCTAAAGCTTCCTGTCGGCAGGTTATTGAAATTGGATGAAACATTTCTTATTTCCGTTTGTATTTATTCACGAGGGAAATCTGCTTAGTTTACGGAGCACCTGCGTGACGGACTTTTTTTCTTTGATATCAAGAGTGATGACTAATCCTATGCACAGCATGCTTGGGCTAGCAGGTGAGCATCTATCTCGACATACCGAGTAAAACACTGTTCTTCCTCTATTTGTGAATAAATGATTTTTTTGTGGTTTTAAATTAGCTTTTTTTTATTTTATTGAACACCACTATTGTCCCTTTGGTATGCATTTTACAGATATTACAATTTAATATTAATTTTTTTGAAATGTATTAATACACAAGTCTTTAAATTATTTTATTTTGTATCTGTATATAACAAAAATCCGTCACGCAGGGGCTGCTTAAACTAAGCAGCTTTCCCACATGCTAGTCTAACTCTGGTGATCTCATCTCATTACACATCCTCTATTCCTATGTAAAAAGGTTGTGGGGGAGGAGAGTTGTTGAAGGCTGAAAACAAAAAAACTACAAATAACTCGCTTAATACTTGAGTCATAAAAAAATGTTAATGATCAAATAAAAATTGCAACCACTAGAGTATTAACAGACAAATATATATATGGTTTTGAACGGACTTCATTTTTGTCATCTGAGTAGGATCGATGGACATTTGAGGAAATTTTCAAAAGTCACGTCATGTGTACAATCTCAATAGCAGTTTTTCCTTAGGGTGAGTCTGCTAAAAGTATTATTATTGGTCTGGGGAAGTCACAGGAAAACCGTTGGATATAAAATGACCCTTCACAAGGGTTGGGACAGCAATGTGTGAATTCTTGACACGTGAGGGGGTAGTAGACTACAACTCTGATATTTCTAAGGTCTCCTTAGATCTAATTTTCTTGAACAGTTCACTGGCTTGGACTGGAAGAGGGAGAGAGGGCTGACTACCAACTAATAAAGGTTAGGCAATTTATTTTTCAATATTATACCTAAATGAAAAATTAGGTATAATATTGAAAATTATATATATCTCTGTAGTTCAGAGTCAAAAAAGTTAATATAGTGTCTGTATTTTGTGTCTTCCCAACGTCCTATACTGTTCGGCTCTCATACGCATTCTTGGAGACATCAGGGTGTCTGCCATAGGTAAGACAGATAATACATTTGGGCTTTACGGTAACAGTGGTATACCTCCTGCCATATAATTCCAATGAAGTCAACTTAAGGCCAAGACATCAAGAGTGGTCATTAACTATAATTATTATTCTTTTTACCAAAAGGCATTGGAAACATTTACTTTACGTCACTCGATTATTTTATTCCGAAATCGAATATTATTTGTTTATTTTTATATTGGTACAATATAATTGATCAATAAACTGATTTTTTTTTTTAGAGCATACCTATTTTGTTGGGGCCTAATGTAGTTAGACCCTTCATCCTCTTCTTCACACCCCGACAGAAATATAGTTTTGAACAGACATTTTCATCATCTGGATAGGATCGTGGACAGTTGAGGAAATCCCGTCATGAGTATGACCCCAATAGCTAATTTTCCTTAAGGGGAATCTATTTGCCCATATATATCGATTTGAATGGACCTCAATTTTGTTCTCTCCGAAGTGGGGTCATGGACATTTCAAGAAATTTTTCGAAATTCGTGTCATTAGAACAACCTCAATAGCTGATTTCCTTAAACCTTGCATTGCGCAAAGCCACTACATTGGCTTTGTGCAAGGAAAGGAGGGACTCATAATTAGGCTTCAGTCCATTTACATATAGTCTACAACTTTAAAATAATTTAGGCGTTAATAAACCACGAATTCTCTAGAAATCAAGTGATAAAAATTACTTTTTTGGAAGGATGTTTCATTAATTAATTGGAAGGGTGTTGCTTTAATGATCTGTAATCATAAGTCCAAATCTTTTTGATTTTTAAACTTTTTAAGTTTCATAAAACTTAACTTAAAGATATGATTTGTTTATATAAACATATGATTTCCTTGTTTTTATTGAGAAACATTCGATAAAATTATTAAAAAGTACCAAAACATCAGCAAAGCAGTCTTTTTGACTTTATACAACACAGTGCCCAAGTATCACAGAAAATAATATAACGAAGATTCCCCAGAGATTTATTTTTATTTAAAAAAATAGCTAGGTACTTCTCACCCTTTATTTTTTAATTAAATTAACAGTATCTACGGCTCAGCATCAAAAATATGGAAATTTAATTGGATAACTCGATTAAGTGCAAATCTAGCAAAACGTTTTGTCGTATATTTGAGTGGCTCCAAAGATTTTGAACTCCCATTTTAGAACATAATGTACATTCAACAAATTGTTAACGTTTTTGTATTACCAAAACCAGTAATAAACGTTTTTAATAAGAGTTCTTTTGGATTGCAAAATTAAATACTCGCAAGTTTCACAGTTTTTATCACTGCAAAATTTATTTCACAATGCACAATAAACTTGGTGATTATTCTTAATTACTACTCACAGTATACACTGATAGCGTTACTGTTCTTCAATGAGTCACAGTCCAATAATTCACAGAAAGACGGCACTGCACTGTCCTTTACTTCGCGGCACTGCACTGTCTTCTACTTCGCGGCACTGCACTGTCCTTTACTTCGCGGCACTGCACTGTCTTAAACACGGCACTAAACTGTTACTTACAGTCACGGCACAACACAGTTCTTCTTATAAAAACACTTTACCGCACTATAGCACTGATGTGAACATCAAGACAGATGAGAATAAAACTGACCGGCTTTTTTTTTTTTTTTTTTTTTTTTTTTTTTTTTTTTTTTAGCCGATACCCAGCTAATTCTATTCTTATGTACTAGTGTAGTCAGATGGCTACAGGTTGTGAAGAAGGAATAGGCCCTTATGCTAAAACCAAAAGCTTTATTTGAAGGGGGGATTGTCAGCTTATAGTAGGGTGAAAAAGTTGGGATGAAATTTAGCTGACGGCGGGTATGGGTCGCCAGCTGGGGTGTGGAAACTGACCGGCTCGCAGCTGGCCGCTCTTTATAGGTTGTCGGCATACATCAAAGGGGAATTGTCTCGTTCATTCGAGGGTGGGCTAGAAGAGTCTAGAACTTTCCTGTCGGCTGCTTTGATCTACGTCACACTTTCCAAATACGCGACTCTCTCTCTGAAGGATTATTCATCTATTTAATTTTCACAACACTGCCGCCCACTTAAGCCTTTTCGTCCCGAATAGGCTCAATATCGCCCTTGCCATACTTGGCTTGTCGCTCCAGGAGTACCACTTTCCTTCCAGACCTCGGATTGTGGTATCCTTGCATCCTTCAGACAACGTCGCCCAATCCCTGGATCACTCTGCAAGGTCCACAATTTAGGCGATAGTCCCCTCTTGCGTTGTGGGTTGAATAGCAGACCCATTCGTCCTTCCGTAATTTCCTCCGTATTCACTGCTCGACCACGCACGCCACCCTTCTGGTTACTGGTCACTTTAATGCTGTCCAATATTTCATGACGGGTCGACCTTCCATTGCCCTCCTTAGCCAGAATAGTGTCACCCTTCTGCGCCGTCGACTGGGCTCCTCCTGAGTTAACACGGCTAAGTCGTACATCAATGATGCACTCCTCTTCCTCGGCTTTTGTACAATCCTTGTACTCTACATTGCATGGCCGCCTTGAGAGGACTGGAGCGTCATCGTGTTTTCCTCCTTCCCTATGAACAATAGAAGAGGCTTCTGCTCGACGTGACAATTTCTGGCGTCCGTCGGTACGTAGCTCCTTTGTGGTCTTGCTCTCATGTCCGACATCCAAAGATATTTCGGTGTTTCGCCAGATCATAATTTGCTTACCCATGTGCAGGTCAATACCGTGGGCTATCATGAAGTCTACACCGATGATCACTTCATCCATTATGTCAGCGACAACAAAGACATGTTCAGTGCTGATGTTGGCGATAGTCACTCTCAGCTTGGCTCTTCCGTAGACTGTGGCTGACTCCCCTGTAGCAGTTCGCAGTTGTACGTTCTCCAGCGGTTCCACTGCCCCTTTTACCAAATCGGGCCGAATGATGGAGTGTGTCGCTCCCGTGTCCATGGTGAGGACCTGCTTCCTCCCGTTGATCAGTCCACGAGCAGTAAGGTTGCTGTTCTTCTGTCGAATAATGGAAATGGAGATGGTAGAGCCATCGGTTTTAGGAGCTAGTTCTTGCCCCTCAGTGTGAGCTCGTTCTACTTTAACATTGGCTCCTGAGATTTCGACGTCAGTCGCCCATTTGTTGTCCCTCCATGGCGAAATAGATCTTTTCCTTGGCGTTTTACAATTACGCTGAAAGTGGCCGACCTCGCCGCAGTTGAAGCATTTAGTGCGCGATCTATTCATTTGCTCCTCCAGTACTTGCTTGACCACTTCTTCTATTTCACTCCTTGAGATATGGACGTTGTTCGCCCGATAGTGGTCCCTCCATGGTGTAAAAGATCTCAACCCTTTCTTTGGTGCTTTACAGTTACGCTGAAAATGGCCAACCAAACCGCAGTTGAAGCACTTTGAGCGTGATCTATTCCTTTGCTCCTCCATTATTCGCTTGACTAATTCTTCTATGTCACTCCTTGACATTTGGGCGTCATTTTGAATATCAGCCTCAAGATGTCGCACCTTGACTTCTGGCTTTGAAATTACTTTAGCGGTCTCCTGGGCTAGCGCATAAGAGATGGTTTCAGCAAAGGATGATTTTTGCATAGCACACACCGCGAATTTAACATCTGGATCTCGTATACCATTCACAAATGCTTCAATCTTGAACTGATCCAAGAATGGATGATTTTCACCTGGGTAAGTCAGCTGCACTAGACGTTCGATTTCCATGGCAAAATCTTGTAGCGTCTCGTTCGGTTTCTGCACTCTGCCCCTTAGTTCCATCCTGTAAAGTTCTCGCTTATGCTCACCGCCAAACTTGCGCTGTAATGCCAACATAATGTCCTCATGATTATTCCTACAAGCTGATGGTAAACTCTCCAGGATTTCTGCAGCGGTTCCCTTCAGTGCCAAAATCAATTCTACAGCTTTCTCTTCATTATTCCATCCGTTTCTACTGGCCACCGTCTCAAATTGGAATTTAAAAACATTAAATGGTACATTACCATCAAAAGTTGGGGTCTTTATCTTGCTGGATTGTTCTGAAATGAGCCTCACCGGACCCTCTCGAACATGTAGATTATCCATTTGTAATTGTAGCTCACGTATTTCATCATCTATCTTTTGTTCTAGGTTGGTCATTTTCTCTTCAACATTCTTCTTAATGCCGCAGAGTTTTTCATCAAACTCGCCGACCCTCTGTTCTATCGCTCCCACTCGTTTGTCCAACACCTCTGATATTTCGTGGAGTTTTTGGTTTGTTGTTCGAGAAGCTTCCTGGAACTCTTGTCTAACTTCCGCTAAGATTTTCTCGCTGTTACTTTTAGAAACTTCCTGGAATTCTTGTCTGACTTCCGCTAAGATTTTCTCGCTGTTACTTTTAGAAGCTTCTTGGAATTTTTCTTCTAACCTCTCGCAATTAGCTCTAGATGCTTCTTCTAATCTTTCGTAATTAGCTCTAGAAGCTTCTAAGAGTTTCTAGTTGTTTTCCATCATAGCGGCTAAAATTGCATTTAAGTCCAAATTGCTACTTGAGATAGGATTACTTACAGCAATGTCTTCTTTATCGTCAAACTCGTGTGTACTTATATCGATTCCTCGTCTTTGGAGTTCATCTGTCAACCGCCTTTGTAGTTCAGCCTTATTTCCTGTTGTTGGCAGATCCAGTTTAACCAACTCCTTCTTCAGATGTTCTACTTTTAGTTCTTCAAACTTCATTTTTGTTTATTTTAATTTTGCAATTCCACTTCTGACACCAGTTGTTACGTTTTTGTATTACCAAAACCAGTAATAAACGTTTTTAATAAGAGTTCTTTTGGATTGCAAAATTAAATACTCGCAAGTTTCACAGTTTTTATCACTGCAAAATTTATTTCACAATGCACAATAAACTTGGTGATTATTCTTAATTACTACTCACAGTATACACTGATAGCGTTACTGTTCTTCAATGAGTCACAGTCCAATAATTCACAGAAAGACGGCACTGCACTGTCCTTTACTTCGCGGCACTGCACTGTCTTAAACACGGCACTAAACTGTTACTTACAGTCACGGCACAACACAGTTCTTCTTATAAAAACACTTTACCGCACTATAGCACTGATGTGAACATCAAGACAGATGAGAATAAAACTGACCGGCTCGCAGCTGGCCGCTCTTTATAGGTTGTCGGCATACATCAAAGGGGAATTGTCTCGTTCATTCGAGGGTGGGCTAGAAGAGTCTATAGAGGCTAGAACTTTCCTGTCGGCGTCCTCTACGTCACACTTTCCAAATACGCGACTCTCTCTCTGAAGGATTATTCATCTATTTAATTTTCGCAACAAAATTAATTTTTTCAATTAATTATTTAATCATAAAATGAGCTAAAGTTGATAACAACCCTTTGTAATAACTATTATGAAAGTGGCTAGACATTCCATTGAACACATACATTTTTTTTTTTTGTAAAAATTGTCAATGAACATTTCAGTTTGAAGAAAGTAACACTCCTTCAAATATTTTTTTTTCTTATGAGACATATTTTAGTACTAGTTTTTAGTAAAGGAGCATGAAACACTCTTTTTATTTTTTTTTTATAATTAGTCACTTTCGGTGACTAATACAACCCAGCCTGCTTGCCTTTAGCACATTTTGCCAAAAGCATTGCTTTTAGTTCTTTTGCGTATACCTATAATGAAAACTCCCAAATGAATTGCTACAGGTTTCCCTATATAACTGTGCCTTATATCTTTACCTGGTGAAATTGCAGCTCTGCCAAACTAGAGCTAAAAGTAGTTTACTTACTACAAGAAAGGAAGTTACATTAGGTTAGGTAGAAGATTAGTGAAAGGAGGCAACTCTCTCTATCTAGAAACTTAAAGACAATGAAAGTAATGTAAACAAGGAGGAATCATCAATTGATATTATTTATAATACTTAAGTATTTAATTTAGGTTAGTTATGCTCTTAAATTTAGGCCTGGCCTCTTTTGGAGGCCCAGGGTGTAAGGAAATTAGAAGGGTAGAATAAAATACAAATAAATTTTTATTATGTACAACTCCAGTCTTTCATTTTATATTTCATATTTAGTTAACAAACTAATCAATTTCATGTGATATAGTATAATATTTTGGCACAAATTTAATACATTTCACTATCCAGTTATAAAAGTATAAAAATTGTATTACAAAAATTATCAAAGTTCTACTCAATGGCAGTGTGCTATAAATTAAAACAGTCTTAACAATTAAGCTCTTCTACCATTGAAAACTCTATAAAAATATAACTTTATTAACATAAAATAAGTCTTTCATACCTTGAAATTATCACAAACATTAAACATAACAATAATAACAAAACTATAAGTACTCTCACATAAAAATTGTAATTAAGTAGTATAAATGTACTAATTCCCAGTTTAACGAATATTTCATCTTAATTTATGAATTTCATAGTCTATTCCATAAAAATATGCATTTAACTACAAAAGGCAAGAAAATAGCAAATACAATAATTAATCCTAAACCTTAATATGCTTATTATTTTACAAATTTATTAAAAAATGAAATTCTATGACCATGTTAAACAGGAATGATTGTAGTGCTTTTGTAAATCATGTATTTGGAAATGTATATTAAGGAATACAAATATATTAATTCAAGTAATAATAATAAAAAACAACATTGAATTAGCTCAGTTTATAAAACCTTTAAATATCAGACTGCCTGTCTTTACTTTTCAACTTTAAAACACAAAGCTTAAATAAAATGGAAAGAATAATATAAAAAAAATTCAGAAAAACATATTAACCGTGAAATGAATAGTATGTCAATATTTAATTTCGTTGAGAACTCATTAATGAGTTTGTAATTAATTACAAAAGATTGTGGGGAAAAAATTGACTGATGTCTGAATAATTCTGGTCTACCTGGTTCATCATTTTTCACCCCTCGCTAACAAAAGTGCTGTATGAATTATTTAGTTAAAAAGCCCAATGAACAACACCTTCCCACTAAAATTCCTTTCTAAATGCACAAAATCTATTAGTGCTATTGTGCAATCATCGAGTTCTGAGTAAACAAAGAAATAAACTAATAATTATGTGGTTAATTAAACAAAACCAAAAAAAATTAAGAAATTGATTATGAGGGTTACAGTAAACATCAGTATCTCCACTCAAGAGCTATTAAGTTAATATGGACATTAACAATTTTAAGACAGATTCATTCTTGATATATATGAATGTCGTCAAAATAACTGAACTCATCTAAAGTATTATTATATTAAAATTTAAAAACATATATCATCTTTCATTTCATGAAACTGTTAAACTAAATTATGTTTTAATTGTAATTGCCCATATTTACAAGTATTAAATATTTTAATATATTATCTATTAGTATAAAAGTTTTGTTTGGTGAACCTGACATCATCTGTATAATTCAAAATGGCAGACTGCAGTTCATGGAGAATGTATGGAACACATCAGACTGCCCAAGAAGATAGATCACAACAGGAGGAAATAGGAAAATAGGCCACCCAGGCGGCAATTAAACATGGAGGAGGACTTGCGGAGTTTGGACTTTAGAAAATCCTTTCTAGAACACAAAAGGAACAACCAAAAATGTTCTCTGTTCCCGGTCACCTATTGAACTGAAAATGAAACATACTGGCAAACCGTACTGAACTATCAGTTGAATCCAGGCAGGCAGTGGCAAGCAACTACTTCGTAATTTCCTTGTCTTTTTTTCTGTAATTGTAAATAAAATTTTTCAGTAATGAAGCCGTCCATGCAATTTTCAAATTACTGTTTGGTGTTCAGAGGTGAAGCGGAGAAAAAAGAAAAAGTGAATTTTGATGTAAAAAGTGATAGATGATTTGTTTTGCATATGACACTTCTTTTTTGTACAGGTAGCTCAATTTTGTATAGGACACGTGATAAATGCTAGGCACGAGTAAAGTGATAAACAATGTTCACCACCGGACGGACTGGCGGCCTGACACCTTTTCTAACAAACGTATTGGTTTGACAGAATTTTCAATCATCACAAACTATAGTTGGAACTGAAATGTCTGAAGGTACATGTATAGCTCCTGTGATGTTTAGACACACGATAAGGAGTGTACAATGTACTTGGTAAACCTAGAGTTGTGGAATCAATTCTTGTGTAAGCAAAAGAAATTTATTTGGTGAAAAACAGTAAATTCTGTATGCTGTGCTTCCTGATGTGGCAGACTGAAGTTGAAAGACTGTAGAGGAAGGGGGACGGAGAAGAAAATGGTGGTTACTTTTTGACTTAGTAGTACAAAATATGGGTTAACTACTTACTTTAAATTAAAAAACTAAACACTAAGAGCAATAGTTTAGTATTACTTAACTAATTCTTTCAAAAATATAAATAGTCAACCCTGCTCAATTATTTCCCGTTCATTTTAGAGTATGATACAGAAAGATTAGGTGGTGAGCAGAAGTTTTAAGTCACTGTTAGTCGCACAAGAGTCAGAACTTTGGTTAGCAAACAGATGATTGTGATTCAAATGTGAGACAGAGCGCATTTCAAAACTGAATTGTATATTTTTATTTTTAAAAAATGTAATCTTATTGTTATAAACCTCAACTCTTAATCTAATCTAAATGCTATTTGGCAATGTATGATAGAATGAATAATATAACTAAATAGAAGATAAGACATTTTTTACTGTCTACTCCCTTCCTTTCCCATTGCATATATGTATATCTCATTGAGAAACTTTAAATAAACATGTGATTGGTTTTTTGTAAAAAGAAATTTTGTTATAAAATTCTAAATTTAAAATAAAAACAATCATATCTGAGATTGATGATTTGAATCTGACTAGAATTCTTGTATGTAGTACACCTTCCTTTCTTCAATGTCTTTTTAATAATCTTTCATTTACATCGTTCTTGCATTTTTATACAAGGGCCATTTCTTATTTGTGTGGTTTGTATGTTGCTATTTATGTAATTTCAGCAGTTAGGAAAATGAATACAGTATTTTCTATAAAAAAAGAAATTAAATAAAAAAGTAAAATTTTACACCTAAGAATTTTAAATGAACTCATTTTATACAGGATTATTCACAGATCACTTAGTAGTATACAAATCACTGCTGTAATTAATTTGTCATTTATACAAATCATTTTGTCAAAAATATAGATAAATTGAGAGCTCATATCAATAAACTTTAGTTTCCCCATTATCAAGTATCAATTAGTAGAATGATTATATTTTGCAGAAGTCCATAGTAAAACTTCCGTTATATTTATATTTCAGAGGAAATTATTAAAAAAATAAATAAAAACCCTTATCCTAATTAATTTGATATATGGGGTTATTTTACTTCCATAAAAAACAATGAAACTAAGAATTCATGATCAAACAGTTCTCGGTTATCATGTTTTACTTCTGAAAAGCTCAATATTTTTAATTATTCCCTTATTACTCGCCATAAAATGAAGCTATGACACCACAAACAAGGCAAGTATTTAATTATCCTTTTCTCAAGTCTTGTGTTCAAAATTAGAATTAATAAAAACTCAAAACTAATTTACTAAATCATAACAATTAAACATTATAAAATAAAATTATTTTATAAATAATTCAGTACAATAAACTAAAAATAATCACTGTTCATAGACATTTCAGCCAAACAAAGCCATTTAAATTGTTGTCATAATTAATTTAAAAATAGGAATCCCATGAAATCGCAAAAACAGGAGCCATATAACACCACAGCAACTAACACCCGTAATAGTTAACAGTAAACAAATGATTTTCTCTAAACTATAGTTGATCCAGATTCTTACTCAAAAATCCACTTTTAAGTAACAGTTCATAGCTTAAGGTCAGAAGACATCTGGAATAACAATTAAAATAAAAAACAGATAAGAACCAATTGGTCAAACCAATAAATCGATGTTTGTTTTTTAAACATTCCAAAATATTATATGCTTCTTAAGAGTAAGCAAAATTCAAGTAATAGTCTTATAAATAGGTCATGCAAAAAATAGGCCATTAATTGAGTTAAATACTCACTCAATTGAGTTAATTACTGAATTGTTACCTTAACAGGTGTATATATTCCAAAAATAGGCTGGCAAATTCATCAATGTTTATCATGTAAGGGCTGTGCTATCCATTGGTAGGTTGAAATAAAAACGTGGTAAAAATATAAAGCTTGCATAAATTGCTGCACTAAATAATCCTATCATTTTCATCACATAACACAGTCCTGAAACATATACATACATAAAAAATACAGCCATTCACTTGTTATAAGAATAAAAGAAAAAGTCCGTCACGCAGAGGCTGCATAAACTAAGCAGATTTCCCATGTGAAGTTTTACAATAGAGAAATCTGCATACTGGTAAAACAAGCCCACCATGAGTAAATACAAACGGTAATAAGAAATCTTTCAGTTAATTAAAATAAATTCCCAACTGAAACGGCTTCTGAATTGTAAAAATAATTTATATTTTAATAACTTAAATTTTAGTAGTACAAGAACTAAAGAAGGGGGGGGGGGTGCCGATGAACAGACAAAGTTAAGGTAAGGTTAGAAGCTTCCACCTGAGCCAAGTGGTTACGAAAACGGCCGAACTATACCCGACCACAGACTTCATAAAAATGCAAATATCTCGGTTAATATTCAAGATAGTGAATAAATGTATATAACAATATTTATAGTAAATTTAATTTGCAATAAGATTGGTTCTATACAATTTTTCGATCGATGCATAATAACGGAGATATTTCGAATTTTTGAAAATCCCCCACTGGTGCGATTTCAGCCGTTAACGAACTTCATCTTCCTTTTTACATAAAACGATTAAATAACGAGTTTGGTGACGATTAAACAAAAATTGCGACCGCTAGAGTGTTAACAGATATATATATATATATATATATATATATATATATATATATATATATATATATATATATACATATAGTTTTGAACGGACCTCATTTTCGTCCTCTCCTGGGTAGGATCGAGAATGAAGAAATGTTTTGAAAATCGCGTCATGAGTACGACCTCAATAGCTGATTTCCCTTAGGGGAAATCTGCTAAAAGTGCTGATTGAACAAATATAAGGAGTTTATGATTTGAATAGCTGATAGCACATGCTGAAAATGTTTATTGTCTAGAGTCATAATGTAAGAGGGATTGAATGACTTTAGGAAGAATATAGTCAAATTTATGAAAATTCATGGGATAAAATGATATAAAATTGGTTTTTAACCAAATACAAAGATGATTACATCGCCTTAGCATTTACTCATTCACAAGTCTACTCTGTGTGGCCAAGGGAGAAATTTTCGCAAAAGTTGTGCGATTGACCACCCAGAGATACACAGGCTGATGAAACTGTCATGTGACTGACACTGAATGGCTTAACAGAATAAATATGGGCAAATTCTATTAGAAAATTATTGCTCTCTAGCAATTTAAGGAACCATAACTTTAATTCTGCCCTCTGCCAGTTCGTGTAAAAGACAGCATCTTCAGAAGGCTTGCCTACATATATGAATGCTCCTAGTCCTGGCCGTAAAACAAGAGAGAATCCCATGGTCAGTATACTTGTAACTGTCTTTTCAAGAACATTACAGTGCAAGTCCGTGTTCTGCTAACAACAAGCACATTTTTTTTTTTTGCTCCAGCCTTTTCTCATTGCTTTCTTCCTCCAAAATCATATGCATAATTTTGCTCACATTGTATACATTTTTTTAATTCTTAGATATTAATTTAACAAATTATTGTATAAATTTTTATTTGTATTCAAACAAAGAAGTAGTCTTCCTGCATTAAGTGTTTACATATGACAATCAGTTTCACCACATCAGTGACATTTTTAGATCTCGAGTAAAAGGAAAGGACTCTAGAACTACATGAATATCACTAGAGAAGGTGTAATAAGGTAGCTAAAGAAACCCTGCCAATCTACTTTGTTAGCTACCATATTACACCTTCTCGAGTGATATTCATGTAGTTCTGGAGTCCTTTCCTTTTACTAGAGATCTGACTATGCCATTGATGTGGTGAAACCCGTTGTCAAATACAAACTAAATCCAGGAAGACTACATCTTTCTTTCCCATAATTACTGGATCATGCAATATCTATCACTAGAGAAGGGGCAATAAGGTAACTACATAACAAAGCTCTATAGATAAAATTACACTAGATCAATTAGTTTGTCCTGCCTGCAAAGCAAGGGACTTCAAATATAATATTAAAATTTCAATAATTGTCTACTGTGTCAGCTCATCATTGCCTTTGGGCGTAATCTAATGAACATAAGACCATAATGACTTCTACAAAAAGAACACAAAAAATGACTTCATAACCAATTAAAGAGAAGAACATAATATCTATGAAATAAACATACCTAAATAAAGAATTGTTCAGATAATTGTAGTTTAGAAAATGACTAGATTAACCCAATTGATAAAGGTCTTCTATATACAGTCAAAGTGTTGCAAGTCTCTCCATCTGACTGAAGTCAGGGAGCGTTTTCACATATAAAACTTTCTTCACTTGAGGTTTATGGTAAGCATGAGAACTTCTTCTTGAGCCATAACTCCGGTTAGACCTAGTCGCACAAGAGTCAGAACTTTGGTTAACAACCATATAATTGTGATTCAAATGTGAGACAGGGCGCATTTCAATTTGTTGGCAGGTTGAAGTTTCTGTTGTTGTGCAATTATATTTACGAAGAAAACACAACAAAAGGCCAAGCATAACAACTACGTACGTTACTCCAATAACACCACATATTATCATATAATTATCGAGAGTCTCTAAAGGAACCATCCTGAATCAAAACTACCACAAAACAAGATAAAAAGTCCGCCCAGGATCATTGTGCCAATAATTTATCGTGGAAACACCTATCATCATAATATACATAAACAAAGTAAATACGATTAGTTAAAATTGTCACTAAACATCGAAAAGTAAATCAAAACATCGATTTTCCAGTGCTTAGTGGTATTTCGATAAGCAATGAGATATACTGAGTTGGTATTCTGGCAGGTAGAAGTCAAGGTATGTATAATAAGATAGCGCCATTCGCGAATAGCCAATCAGAATTCAGCAAGCCTCTACGTCACTGGGCGACAAGATTCCTGGCGGACTAGGCGAAATATGATCAATATAATCAGTTTTCTAATTAATTTGGCGAATAAAAAATTGTTAAAATGGTATATATCTTTAAATGATACAAATTACTTTAGTTGAATATATTTTATTTCAAATAAATCGTGTACAAATTAGATTCCATTAAAAATAAATACATAATAGTTCCTTAAAATTGATATATGTTGGGTTAAAAATCGTAATTTTTTTACGTAATTAGCACAATAAAAAGAAAATTGTTACTATAATAAGATGAAACGCACAAAACATGAAAACAGTAATGAATACTATTATACAAACAAATTAAAGTTAATAAAATTGAGACAAACCAAGCAATAAACAATGATATCCAGTTACCAGAATAAAAATGATTAAATTATTTTAAACATCAGCTAGTCAATATAGGTACAAGATTTTTAAAGGCTATCATTGCCATGTAGTCCTCCTTGTAATAAAAAGATGCTTATATTTAGTCACAGGGAATCCTTGGTTCCAGTAGCATCCTTGTGAAGAGAATGGCACTGAAGTTGGAGCATATGCATTGAAACTGCACTGTTCCATAGAATAAATAACTGTGAATGAAACATGTAATATCATTAATTATGGATCATAGGAAATAAACTCCTATAGTGTTCTATAAGATACACTAAAAGAAAATAATTCTGTTTCTTATATTTTAAATCTTACCTTTTAAAAGTTGCCATTTGCATGTAGTCTGTCTTGTCCGAAACAGTTGCTGCTTATATATTTGTAGTGTATGCATTGAAACCACACTGCCCCATAGAATAAATAACTGTGAAGGAACACATGTAATATCATTAATGATGGAGCATGGGAAATAAACTCCTATACAACACTATAGGAAACACTACATGAAGACAATCCTGTTTCTTATATTTTAAATCTTACCTTTTTAAAAGCTGCCATTTGCATGTAGCCTAACAATTCTGTTTGTAAATTCCTTTCACAATCACTATTCCTGAAATGTTCTGAACATACCCTAGCAATATCAAGTTTAAATTTCAAATCTCCTCGTCTACACAGGACTACCCACTTTTTCTTAATTTCTGGGTTTTTCGGGAACCGATGATAAGATACAGACTTGCCTGATTTCCTAGGGCTGTTGGAACATGTTGCTACTGGACAATCACTCGGTATTTTGTAAACATATTCACTAAAAGACAACAACGCTTACGATGTAAACAAGCTGAAAGTGTCGCCTAGTGATGTCATGCGCCAACTTACGATCTGCGCACCTGCCGAATGGTTTCCTCCTAGATACCTTGCCTCCTAGTAGAAGTGACTTCTTATGTAGGTAGGATCGTACCTTGGGTAGGATGAAAGAATTGGCTACTCTTCCACTGTAACAATTTATTAAAACGGCAGAGCACTTTCGACGCAGGGCATCATCGTCAGTGTGTAACAACTTATGAAAATAACAAAATAAAATGAAAAAAAAAAATTGGTACAGCATTAAAATAAATCATAAAATTTGGAATTATGATGAACAACGAAATTTAAATAGCGATACCGAAATCAACGAGACACTTGAGCTTGAATTTGGAAAACTATCCATCGATGTTTGGATTAATTCACTGATACAAAGCTGTAAAGAATTTTCCATATTATCGTCAGTCAGCCTTGTGCGATATTTTGATTTATTAACTTTCATCATTGAAAAGAACTGTTCGCATTTATAAGTACTGCCAAACGCACAAATCTTTCCTCATTTGGTGTACGTAGTGTAATATTTTTGTTTAAATGGGTTTTCAAAATGTCTTGCGGGACGGATCAAATCTTACAGTCCTGTGCCCGAAGGTCGTGGATGTTGACCTGACGGCTCTTAGCTCTGAGCTAAACTCAGTCTGAAGAAGACAGCCAAAGAGTTGCCGAGCTTTTTTATGGCAAAAAGACTGCTGGAGCTGAAAGTTAATGCAAGACAGAAGAATTTATGGTTGTACGCCTTGTAGTTCAGCCTAAACTTACAAAATTTATATGTCTTGGCATCTACAAAAAATGACTTTACAAGCATACTCATACCCTTCGCTCAATAGTATTAACACATCCCGTGCGAGCTCCTTGCCAGGCAAGGAGGGCCGACCCAACCCAGGTAGCGACGTCCTTCCCTGGCAAGGACCTGCCCTGGGTATTCCCAACTGGACTTGGAGGGGGTACACTCGTTAAAACCGACTCTGGATGCCTTCATTGGCCTCAGACAAGTGTTTTGCATCTAACAGTTTAGTTCGTTTCCGATTTTAGTGGATTTTTTTCAAGTTTTTATCAGAAAATTCTTCTTTTTTTTAAGGTAAGCATTATTATTGTGATTTTTAAAGTATTTAACACATTATAATGCATATTATTTTTATGGGTTTTTAAAATAATAATAATAATGATGGTTTGTATTATTTATAGGTATCAAAATTTTGAAAAATGGAAAAACGAAGTGTGAAAAAAGGGGTTCTGACCAATAGAGGATAAAGTAATATCATTCAAAACTCCTGTGAGTCCCTTATCCCCGAAAATACCCACAAAATGGCTGCACTTCCCTAGTTTTACCCCATTCACGGATAAAGGGAATAAGCGGTTGCAAAAAACTGTATGCAATGCAGTAAGGCCATCGGAGAAGACGGGAAAAAGTGAGAAACCAAACTATTTATTATTGCCCGAATGTCCAGAAAAACCCGGGCTTTGTCTTGAGACCTGTTTTAAATTGTACCATGGTAGGAGAGTTAAGTTATTACAGTATAATATGTATTTGTATATCTGTAAACTGTTATCACCTGTAAGAATAGTATGTAATTGAACAATTGATGTTTATTATGTAGTAGGTAATGCAATACACAATATAGAAATAATAAATTTATTTGTTAACGAATACTGTGTTATTTTAACCCGTTTTCATTGCTTGTTATTTTAAACAGATCATGTGCTTTGGGGGTTGCCTAACCGGCGACGTCCGCTGGTAGCGAGCTCCTTGCCAGGCAAGGAGCTAATTAAATGAGTTAATTACCATTAAAAAATGTGTTGGTAGGCATATAAGCTAGGTTATTTGTTAAATAAACATGTTTTTGATTTAAAATAGTAAAAAAAATAAATCGCTCCTGAGAAAAAAATAATAATTTCACCATCGCACGCAATGTGATTAACCTTCTCTTATATCTATGAAGGATTTAAAATGCTAGCTAACACCTAATCAGTACTTGATTTTGGTTGCAACTTATCACAATTTGTTTCCAGGTGTGAAGGGTTTTATATTTCTAAAAAAATAGAAAACTTTTCGTAGACATATGACATGAACAATTCTATACACAAATCATTTAGTACAGGGATAGCTGTATTACTCTAATAGAACACAGGCTTTGGGTTTACCAAGAGTGATGAAAACCAACGCCTTTTGAGATATTTAGTGATATTAAATGTAATTATTTTAAGTTTGTTGTTCTTGTCAAAGAATATTGTGAATGCATCAATAGTGAACTACTTATTTTAAGTTTAAGCAGAGTTGGCCAGCAGTTTTAGTTTTAGTAAGTGTATGTGAAAATGCTCAACCAAGTCTTTTTGCGTAATTTTTATGCTCAGATCAATAGATGTTTGCCTATGAAAAACACCACAATATTCTTTTCCAATGAATCTATAAATAAAGATATTCCTCAAAAGAAAGACAACCCTAAAATATCTTATAGGAAAGATATTCTTCAAAAAACTCCCATAGGTTATTATTTCATATAATTTCATTAGATGGAAATGGATGTAACAATTGTTAACTTAGTGTTTCCTTAGGCAAGCTGGACGAATTTCAAGGTAAACACCCATATGAAGAAAAAGAGCCATTGCCTGAGTTCCCAGATGGAGTTAATCCAGAAACAGGTGAAATTGGAGGTCCTAAGGGACCTGAACCAACTCGATATGGTGATTGGGAAAGAAAAGGGAGAGTTTCAGATTTCTAGTAGCCCTTATTTTTATGCTTGTGAATTGTTGCACCACAAAACATAACTTTGTTCTCATTAATATATGCATTATTTATAATTCTTATAATCTCTTGATGAATTTCAGTTATATAATTTCTTTTTATTTATATAATAAATGAATCAATCAGTCCAATTCTTTCCTTCAATTTATAACCAAAAATATTTTCAATTTTTTAAACACAAAGATATTTTTCGTGTAGAGCCAATTGTGAATTGAAGTTATAAAACTTGTATTGACTATTTAACTGTCCTTAATAAATGAAAAGGTGCCATTTAATTTTTTAAAGAAGACCATTGTATCTGTAAATCAATTCTGGTTGAATGAATGTGAAATAAGTGCCTAATCTTATTTCGTATTAGTCTTTGCATGAGGGAATTTGATGATGTACTTAGATGGTTCCTACTGACAAGGTATAGTTAATTTTCATGTTTCTGAGGCCAAATATTGTTGAATGTTACGACACAAAAATAACGAATGGTTCTAAAAAATGGAAAACAAATCATATTATTGAATATTAATTTGAACCATGCCATTTGAAAATCAATTTGGAACTTTTTATTGGAGATAAAAATTGATGAAGTTCAAAATTTCCAAATTTTATCTACATTGAAAACTGACAACTGCCTCCTAGTCCTAGTATGTTTTTGCTCTGCACATTAAAAATTGGAAAACAACTAAAATAATATATATTTTTTTATATAGAACCTTATTAAAAGTCTATCATCATTGTTAATGTGCCTGATAGTACTTCAGAATATTTTTTAAAAATTATAATTGATACTGAGCACCAAGAAAAAAAGTGGACGTTAATAAAATCTTAACTAAGCACCAAGAAAAATTGTTTTAGGTTGAGGGAAAAACAAAAAGTACATTACACTCCTTGCATCTGCATATTTATGAGACATCTTCAGAATAAAATGTATTAGAAAAATTGAATCTGAAGCATCAATTTTGAGTCTTAACTATTTCAGAACAGATTCTAATACATAAGAAGACCACAAAAATCACATGAATGTGAGTGAATATAAATGTTAAATTTTTCATTTCATAAACACTTAAAATTGGTCAGATCTTTTCATATATGGAATTGTTCTTGTGATATTGCTAAGAAAAGTTTTCTATTTTCAGAAATATAAAACCATTTACCCCTGTAAATGGTTTTCACCCACAACAAAATCACAAATTGTGATAATTCCCAACTGAAATCAAGCAGACTTACAGACTTAATGTGAGGTAAAATTTAATACCCTTTATAGAGAAAAGAGAAAGTTAATACTTTTGGGCAAAGGGTATGAGTATGCTTGTAAGGAAATTCTTTGTAGATGTAAAGACATATAAAATGAGTAAGTTTAGGCTGAACTACAAGGCATATAGCCATAAATTCTTATGGGAAAAAGCTCATGCAATTCAGAAAAACTGTTTGCCCAGTGGGGAAGTCTATGGAGCCATCATATTTTAATGATGAGGCCTAATCTTTCCTTTTTAGCAGATTTCCCTCATGGGAAATCAGCTATTTGATGGGATCAGATTAGTGGATCTGTCGCTAAACTTCATATATTTTCTATTCAATAGGAAGTATTGTCTGTATAAATTTGAAGCAAGTATGAGTCCAATGTTAAAGTCTTGTGACAGCAGAGGTAATAAGAAAGATTTTGAACCTAAAGGCTTAGATGTTTTAAATCTTTAGCTCTGTGTTTTCAAAGTGTAGTTTAAGTTCCTTGTCAATTTTTAGTCACACTGTATATTGCTCATCAAACGGAATTTAATATGAGTCTTAGAAGGCTCTTCGGTTTGTGTACAACTAATGGAAAATATTTCTGAGACATCTGGAGCAAGTATGAATTTATCATTAATTTCTTTGCCACCTGACTTATACAAGGAAGATTTTGAATATAAGGCGTCAGAGACAGCCAGCCTCAACCATCTAACTGGTTTAGATATGCGGATGACAAGGTTTAGACATGAGATGTCTAGTTGTGTATCTTAGGTAGTCTAGATGTAGGATTAGACATGACACCTTTTAGCAGTACCTCATGGGGGAAATCAGGTATTGAAGTTGTATTCATGATGTGGTTTTCTTGAATTGAACAATTTCTTCTAATGGTATGAGACATATATATATATATATATATATATATATATATATATATATATATATATATATATACTAGATAAGGTACCCAGCTTCACCCGGGAATTCATTTGAGGCTGAATGATGATGGTATGTTTTTTGGTAAGCCTTTAGTTGGCACAGTATTTTGACATTTCCTCGTCACAGTGTTTAGGGTCTATACCCGTTTTGCTGTGTGCTGAATGATGATAGTATTTTTTTTGGGCAAGGCTTCAATGTTTACAACTACACTTCCCGTCTGGGCGCATTGTTTTCCCGTGAGGGTCAGGCAGGCGACTTATAAATGAGAAATTTTACTGTTGAAGAGTAAATGATAATGTGTTCTTAATCTATCCCTTTCCACTTTTTAATTCTCCTTTTTGAATACTTCAAACCATAATCATGGATAGCATTTATTACAATTAAATATATAATGAACTTATTCCCTGCTCTTATAGTTTACATTTCTATTGGAAATAAATAACAATGTTATTTTCTAGGAAAAATATATAAATGAGAAGGAAGTGACGGAGATATATAACCTCACTAATCCGAATCATATTTAGAGTTAACATATGCGACTAAAACAAAATCATTTTTCATAATATGCATTCATTAAAAACGCTTAAATAAGCACTAATAAAATTAATGACTCCCGCTATAGTTTTAGCGTATATCCCGTGTTTACTTCATTTTACAAAAAAAGTGAATGCAACAAATGTTACTCTAAATAACAAAATAAACAACTTTTGTTATGTGCATATTTATCAAAAAATCAATGCGAAACAAAATATCGCTATTTTTAATTTCAGGCCTCCCCTACAACCCCACTCCTGTTTGAACCTAAAAATTTTAATATAGCTTATAATCTTGGAAGAATTAATGCTAATTCACATACCGAGTTTTATTTAGTTAGGTTGAGTCTTCTTTGCCCAATAAAATAGTTGGCTCCCGCTTTAGTTTTTGGTGTATATCTCGTTTATACTTTGTTATAAAACAAAAGTGAATATAACAAAAGTTACTCTAAATAACAAAATAAACAACTTTTGTTATATGCACATTTTCCGAAAAACCAATAGGAAACAAAATATCGCTATTTTTAAATTCAGGCCTCCCTTATAACGCCCACTCCTGTTCGTCTCAGAGAATATTAATATAGCCTAAAGTGTAAGTTGGGCCAGTAGTAATATACATACCAAATTTCATAAAATTCGGTTCAGTCGTTTATGCGTGAAAAGGTAACAAACAAACACACACGAAAGAAACAAAATGCAGTTATGGTGTCTATGACATGTGAAACAAGAAGTTATCGTGAAATTTTGCGAAAAAAAATCAATGTACAGACAGAGGTTACAATTTTATGCATTATATATATATATATATATATATATATAGTGTGTATATACATACACAAATACATATTAGGTAAGGTATAACACTTTGCTTGGGAAATATTTAAAAGTAAATAATGAAGTTCATGGTATCCAAAGCTTCACCATGCCCAATATAATTTTATACATCCCTTCTTCTATGACAAAATAGCTAAATATAAATAATAATAAATATAAATGAGGAGATGACAATATTAACAATTTACATAAACACAGTATACTCTCAAAGTACAGGTGTTTATCCAAAATGAGTTATAGTATTGCCGGCCATTAATAACCTAGTACTTTTTCGCCTTAAAACCTTAAGAAACAACAACCATCTCTTCTGCCTAATGTTTTGTGAATGCAAGCATCTAGTAATTTGTCTTGAAATATAAACGAAAATTAGTTCCTCTTTTCATTTATAAATAAAGTCAAAAGTATAGTAGACAATATAAACCATAATCATGTATAACATTCATCATTATTGTGTACTATAATTGAGGTACCCATCTTTGCTTGGGAAATATTTGAACTGTATGATAATTGGGATTGCTATTTTTTCAAGGCTTATTTCTGTCTTTATGGCTTTCTAGGAACTATGGAGAATCTATATGCTATTGTCGAGTCTTGTAGAATAAACATTAAACAATTTCTAGGAATCAATTCCTTATTCAAAACATCAAGGGCCATATAAATCATAATCATGGATAGTATTCTGAACCATGTAAGAAGTTTTTTCCTCCCAAAAGCTTAACAATAGCAGCCTTTATGTCTGGAGAATTAAAGTTATACTCATAATGGAACATAATATTTCCTTTGAAGTATAGCTTACCTATGCTGCAATGTTAATAAATAGCAGAAATAACTGGGTACTTCTTTCCAGCATTCCTATTAAATAATTTATTTATGAGAATTATATAAATTCACTTTTCTGTGAATAACACTACATTACTAATAGTATAATCATTAAATGATGTTTTAAGGATAAAACTGTAATTAATTAATTTATTGGAAATATTTTTTAGAATTCAGGGAGGAGAATCCAAAATTCAATATATCTCCATTATTATTGAGGATAATAATATATTCTAGTAAATTTAATTTTCTATTGCCAATATTGTATAAGTTTTCTCCAACTTGAGTGTTAACCGTGTTATTTATATTTTATTTCCGCATATCGCCCACTTTTACTCATCCAATTTTTAATTTGAGTAACTGTTCATGTTCAGCACAAATTTAAATTCCTGTTTACTAAGAAACAGGCTCTTACTGTGGACACAATAGAGAGCAGATGCACAGTGGGTCCAAATGTACTTGTTCGGGACAGATATCAGCTGTTGTTACTAACGTGCTAGAAGAATAAAACAAACACCGTTTCAACCAGGAGCAAATTATCTTTAGTATTTTTTGGGGCAACATATTTTTTAATTTCCGAAAAAACTTCCGATTTTATTTACTTTTATTAAAAAGTTGTATAATAATTAGCTAATTAACGAAGGACTTTTTTATGACTTCTTTGTCATAATAAAATAATAAATATCTCTGCCACAACAAACCTGCAAAATCAGCAAATGCCAGACTCCATTTACCACTTTCAATATTTAAAATTCTTGAATGCTTTCGTCCCCAGGGAATGATGCCTTATTTTGCCAGGATATTTTCATAAACTTTACTCATGTGTGGATGATTTATCTTTATTAATAATGATCATGTAAATGTTTTAAAAAAGCAAGTATATTTTAAAACCTTTTCATTTACAAGAATATCAACAAATTTTATCATGCAGAGGCTGCGTAAACTAAGAAGATTTCCCACGTACTGGTATGACACTCAATTGATCTCTTCTCACTATATATTTTCTATTTCAAAGTAAAAATCTGATGAGTAGAACATAGAGGTATACTGAAAGCATGAAAAAATGAATAACTCCAAATATTCGTTACGATGTAATGTATAGACTAACTGTTGTAGAGCACGTTTAGTTTAACAAGGTTGGCCCTATAATATTTTTGATACAACTCATTATAAGAGAGATTTTTTGAATTTCTCCCCTCTAACCCCCCCCCCCCCTATTCTTGGTCCAATTCTAGTCATTAATGATTATGAACTTGAACGTTGAATGAAATGGATAAATATCGAGTATGGTATAGATTAAATAATCATTTTTCAGTTAAGAACATGATATCTTAAATGATGTCACCACAATTCGTATTTACATGTAACTTACACAGCAAAAGTTCAATAAAAACAATATTTGGTATTTAAGCTTTCAATAAAGCGGTTCCTGATATAACAGCTTATTGTTAATATTACATGAGTAGAAGTGGGGTTTGCTGAAGGCTGAGAAATAAAAAGTGCAAATATCATGGTTAATACACGTATAACATGTATTGTCAATTTTGAATCATAATAACAGAGATATTTCAAAATTCTCTTCCTCTAAACCTCTCATCCCAGTCCTATTTCAGCCATTAATGAGCATGATCTTTAGTTTTATATAAAACACTTATATATAAAGAGTTTGGTAAGGATAAAACAAAAATTGATACCACCAGAGTGGCAACAGACAAATATATAGATAGACATATCTATACACATATATAATAATAGGTAATATCTATACCACATTTTTGTCGCCTTGCAGGTAGGGTAGACAGACATTTGTGGGAGTTTTTCAATATCTTGGCACGAGTACAACCTCAATAGATGATTTCCTACAAAGGAAATCTGCTAAAAGAATGAATCAGTTTCTACAAGCCTCTATACCACAACCTATCAGTTTCTTCAATCCTCTATATCACAACAGGTATAGAGATCTGAGCCAATACTATTCCTGAGATCAGTTTAAACTGATTTCAGAAATAGTTTTGTGTTGCATTTGTCGTGAGGACTAATGAGTATAGCCTGACCGAAATCTATCCCGCCAAAAATAGAATAAATAGCTACAAAATCTCAAAAAGAGTGTCATTCCTTTGGACAGATGGGCTTATTTGTATTCATGAATTTGAATAAAATCATATTCACACACCTAGAGTATGATTTGTTCTCCCAAATTTTTCACACGAAATCAAGCTGTATCCCCAATTTTTCCATGCAAAATCACAACATTTCATGATGATTTAGCCAAAAATCTCATTTTATTTTATATTGAACACATCAATTACCCTCCTGTTCACTAAGCAAACTGTGTATTTACCACTTGTTGGCACATGACTTTATCTGATATTCTAGTTCCTATTTCTCTCTTGGTAAGAGCTTAAATCAAGACTTCACATTTAAGCATATTAGATTTTTTTCCTGAGATAATGGCTTAAAATGAAAATGGCATCCGTGGTTTGATTTGTGCTGCACTTTAAAGAATTTTTGAAAAAAAATATAATAGGAATCGGGATTTAGTTTGATTTGAAGATGTTACACCCTCTTCAACGAAGTAAATTAAATTGGTCTCTGGGAACCAACAATGTACAGTAATACAAACCATTTTCTTCTCTACAAAATGTCAACTTTTTAATAGAAATTGGCTAATGAAGAAACAACTAAAATTTTAAAACTTTGTGACTGAAAGAGAGCTTATAGAGCATGCCAGTCTTTGCCAAAAGCAGAACTGATGTTTGTCAGTAAAGTTTAAGAATGATCAATCAAAAATAGGGTGTTGACAGATATATACCCGATTGAAGGTTAAATAGGTAGGATAAGTGTTTAATTTTATATTTTTTTGAGAAATTCCTGCTCTTGTATAGGTCAACTGTGAACACACACACTCTTACAGCTACTGTCATCACAAAGTAAGACATTAAAATCCTATATATTAAGCATTAAATCAGAATAAAGGATATTCAGCAGTGCCTTTCGTTAATGCAATGCTGGAGCCAAACATTCCTTTTTTAAAATATTTTTTCTTCTAAGGTGAAAAACAAAATATATACCATCACTTAAAACCCTGTAAAATGGATCAAAGTTTAAAAACAAAGAATACTGAAAAAAAATTTATTAATTTTCTAGACCTATGATTTACTTCCATAGTTTTACAAAAATGGAAGTATATTTTTAATTTGTACATTTTATTTCCAACTTAGATACAGTGTCAATAATTTATTTTTTTTTTTTTTTACAATAAAATGTGAATGTGCTACATTCAAATAGTAAGGCATGCTACTTTAACATATTTTTTAAACAAGGCAGTATGAACTGGTCATATATCTATTATCTATGCATTGAATAAATAATGCGTCTGATAAAGTTACCAGAGGGATATCTTTTTCAGATCCAATGCACATAGTTTCTTTGATAGATTTTTTTTTTATATGTAACAATTCAAATAATCACAAGAAAATACATACAAAAGTTTAAATAAAAATTATACAAAATTGTTTATATAGTTTACTCGGAGATCTATGTTCATGTTTAAAATAACATTTATATTAAAATTAAATACTTAATCTAGAATGCCTTTATGTCATCCTTTTCAATAAAATACAGTTGGCATTGTAAACTGATAGATACAATAACAATTTAATTTACAAATGTTTTGATATTCCTAAAGCGTCCCTAAACATAAAATCACGTAAAGTCCATAAGGCATTCAAAATGTTTCCATGGTTCCCATTCCTATTGTTTAACCAGTGTATAGGCAACCTGTTTTGATCAGATGGTGGTTCAATAGAGCCTTCACTGGCTTTAAGTTGCTTTTCCCAGTTACTTATATTTCTGTTGTCAGGTGTCAAACCTTCAATATATCTGAAAATTGAAAAATTAATGAAAAATATAATTTGTGATGAATAAAAAGATAACAGTACTACACACATGTTTTTATAAGAATTTGAAACTATTGAATATTGACTTCCAATAAACTATTTCCAATTAAGAATATTACAAAAATATAAACACTCCTCAAGATAGATAAAGAAATCTCATTGGGATCACTATATATATTTCACTTCAACTGAGGGTGCAATGATAATTTATAAGGAAATAAGGATGATAAAATATTAACAAATAATATATTTTAGAGCCATTTTACTCCCATGACTAAAAATAAATGGTTGAATAAAATACCTACCCCCCCTCCCCCAAAGCTAGAAAAGAACCATAATGTGTACAAATCATCACTTAGAAGTCTACATATAGACAATAAAATTATAAATTGATTTTACATGAATACACACTTGCACAACAAAGTAATACTTATACAAAAGATATAGGCTATATTTAGCTTTTAAATTTGCTTAGAATTTTTAATTCTAAATTAATGAAATACTCAATTATGGAGTCAGTTCTTAATGTAACGTTGGGAGATTAGGGGTAATAAATCACAGTGGTAAAGAGACAAGCTTTTTGAATATCTGACAGAGTGGCATGGTTTCCAAGAGCTTGTGTGAATGAAATTTTGTGGAGGTTTGAATATCAATGTTTTGTGGTGAGAATAGTTAGTGATGGATAAAGGAACGAAGTATGTACAATATGAGAGTAGATGACATAAATTCTTAAAACCTACACATACTTGAATAAAGAATTTATTTATTTTTTAAAATAGAAATTGAACACTATTTATAAATCTAATCTCTACCATTTATGTAAAGAAGAATTAATTTTTCAAGCTCAACCATTTAAGTAGGCAGAACATGAGCTGGTTATTGAGCCAATGCTTTTCATTTCTTGCTCATTACCAATGAAATAACTAAACTTTTATCATCACAAAAATGTAACAGAATTATTATATTTTCTTGTATTTTTTATTTTTATTTTGACAGCTTTATTGTATAGGAGGGATTCATTTGATAGTAAATTATTAAATAATTTAAAGTTTTCCTAAATAAGGTCATACATTGATTTTATGAACAATAAAATAGCAATACATTAACAGTAAGCTGGGCTTGACTTTAAAACCACTTTGCAAAAGGAAGATTGATAAACTCTACATTAGTGGTTGTGGGCCGCCATGTTTTATTGGGATAAGAAGTTGAGTACTGACATTTCTTTATGAAACACCTCATGTCTATTTATATATATTCATTATGTATTTATAAGTTGTAAAGTTTAGAAACAAAAGAAAAAAGTAAGAGAAAATATATCAGGAAATGCAGGGTGTAATATGTTAAGTTATACAATAGGAGTGGATTACGATTATTGTTAAAGCATGCCCTGAGTTCTATCTTGGAAGTTGAGTTCATTATGAATGTTTAACAAAGCAAGAAGAAACAATAAAACACTTCAGATAAGCCAATTCAAAGGTTGTCTTGTTTTGGTCTGTGGTCTTTGAGGTACTGACCTACCTCAGTATATTTACTAAGAATTTTATACTCCTTTGCAAATACACAGCTGCTCAAAGATGTAAATAAACAAGTCCAAGGAAAAAGTAAAAGATGGAAATTTTGTTTTAATTCAGATTAGATTAAACAAAATTTAGATATTAGTTTTTGGTTAAATAAAAACCCTTTGTATACAATTTTTAAACAAAAAATAAAGAAAGGATATCATAATTATGAGAATCTTGGTTAATAAACCAGATAGCAAAAAAAATGCATTTAACAAGATTTAGTTTGCAATAAGATTTGTTCTGTACACAATTTACGATCAAATGTAATAACAGCAGATATCTCGAATTTTCGGAATTCCCCCACTCTAAACCCTTTCCCTCCCCTCCGTACGATTTCAGCCATTAATGAAATTAATCTTTATTTTTACATAAAGCGTTTAAATATCCAGTTTGGTAACAATCATACAAAAATTTTAACTGCTAGAGTGGTAAAAGACAAATATATAAATCTCTCTCTCTCTAATATCAATAAAATTTTGAAATGGACCTTATTTTTGTCATCTCCTAGGTAGGATCGATGGGCATTTTTTAAAAACGGTATCCTGAGTCAACCTCAACAGTTGAGGGAAATCTGCTGAAAACAGTCCTCTGGGCAATTATAATTCTACCACTATAGGAATTTTGGCGACATTCTGAGGGGGACTAAGTCCAACAATTTTTCTATGTGGCCAAAGATGAGGGCAGTCTGGCATTAATATAGTGGAAAACAAGACCTCCAATTTGCAAACTCTGATCAGTTTTGGTCAATTGCTTCATTTAATCTGTCTAACTGACTACAGAGTTTATTGTTTCATTGTTAGACAGTTGGTCGCAGGCCAATCCCACTAACAACATTGCATTCTTGGATATTGATGTGGTTGGTAGTGATGACTCACTGGAATGATTGCATGACCATTCTCATTAAAGATTATTGCAAACTATCTTTTTTCCAGCTCTGGTTACAAAACGTTTCAAAAATGGATCGTTTTCATAGCATTTAAGCAATGAATCACAAGTGGAAATACAGTCCATTCAATTTCTCACCTCCCCCCATTTCGTGTAACTTAAACATAAATTCGGCTAATGAAGCCAAGTCGCAGCAAATGTTCATAGACAGTGGGAATTTGATAGTTCCAACCTCTCTCCTACTTCCCAAGAGGTAATCTAGTGGTTTTCAGAAATAAGCACCTCGATATAGTCAACGATGTCAGCAGCTGGCCTACCTGAGTGTTTACAATCTTTAACACCCAATTCTCCCTACTTGAATTTCACAAACCACTCACACACTGTCCTACCTAGTAGATGACAAAAACGAGCGATGTTCAAAATTATATATTTATATGTCTGTTACCGCTCTAGTGGTGGCAATTTTTGTTTTTTCATTGTCAAATTCGATATACACATTTCATGCAAAATGAAAGATCATGTATGTTAGTGACTAAAGTCGGACCGGGGAAGGGGGGTTTAGAGGGGGAATTTTGAAAATTCGAAATATTTGTTATTATACATCGGATCAAAAATTGTATCGAACAAATATTATTGTAAATGTAATTGCCCATACACGTTGTTATACATATTTTCTCTAACTTGAATATTAACCAAGATATTTGGATTTTTTTGTAACTCAAATATGAAGCGAGTAATTCCTATCTTCTAGTTTTCAGTCTTCAGTAGCTTAATAATGTGTGATACTAGCGCATGGGAAATCAGCTTAGTTTACTCAGTCTCTACATGACAGACATTATTTACTCCCTTGTACAAACTAAATGAAGTAATATAATTATAAAAAACTTTGGTTTTTAGATTTCAACAGAATTCACTTTGAACCTTTGTGAATCCATCATTACAAGTTTGTGTGTGACATCTATACATTGTATTGTGTAGTTTTATAAATACATATATGAAAGGAGGATTTAGAATCAAGTAACTAATACACCCAGAAAATTGAATTGTTGGCCTTGCGGACTGAATTTTGAGCTTGATTCACCGTTGCTCTAAAGAATTATTGTTATTTTGATCTCAAATTTACAATTAACAAGAATTATACATTTGTGGGGGCTCAGGTTAGCCATGTGAGTTAAAGCTTTGCCTTAATCTCACATAGTATACCTTGACTGGCAACTTTGATTCCCACCTGGACAATAGGAATTTATTAAGTGACAAACTCATTAAATAAAACTTTTAGTCCCATCCTTGCTAGAAAAGGGTGGTAACCTGTAGATAACCCATCTCAATTAGCCATAGTACCATAAAGTGGGTGTTAATAAATAGTAATAATAATTATAAATTGTTTGGACTTGGTCCTTTTCCTCCAAACCCCTTACATAGAACATACTATATTAGTAAGTACCATAAGGACAAAATGAAGTCAATAAGTTCAGATTATTATTATCCAGTAACTAAGAATAGCTTGTGAAGGGCTACTTAATAATAAAAAAAATTACAAAAATGTAAAATGTTGAATCATACTTAATATAAGCTTCTGAATGCAAAAGGCGCTGAGTACGAGGAGGCACTGTAACAAATAAAGGCTCTGGAATTCTTCCATTTGTCCCAGTAATTGATCCTGTAATCAAATTATGAAATAAAATAACACTAACATAATTATACTTTATAGCTGCTGTGCAGTTATTATACTAAGATATTCTTCAACACATACCATTCTGTGATAAAGGAGAAGGTGTACTCCGTGTATGATTTACAGGCATTCCTGTTACAGCAGCTGATACATAGAAAAAATAAGAACAAGTGTTAGTAAACAAAATAATAAATTGAAGATAAAAAAAATGTCTAAATAATAAAATCAAATTTAATGAGTTTTTTTATACTAACAGGCCAGGCTAACCGTTTTGCTTGGATGTGATTTTCTTTCAAGTCAGACATATTGTTTTCTCTGAATGAAATACATATGTTTACAGAAATCTCCTTTTGAATACCATTTCTCATGAAAATCTCGAGAGGTTAACTAGTTGAAAATGGATGGAACTATGTCCATCATGCTGCATATACATTGTAGTATGGTTGAAAAACATTTGTCAAAGCTGTAATAAAAAGGCACTGCTATTTAGAGTGGTAAGGCGCTTTCCCACATCATACAGACACCTATTTTGGTTTCTAAAATTGCTTATTAGAGTCTTGGGTCTCAATTTCTGAAGTAGTTCTCAGTTCTTTTGCTTGTGAGTTTTTACAGCACCTGACAACCAATTTATTATAGGTACCATATTTTACGGTGTATAAGGTTATTCAAGTGAATTTATTGTGTTTCTTTAATGTAATTTGATTTTAGAATAATAATACGAATTATAAGCATTGTTTAATGTAATGTTAATAGGATCATCAGTCTTACAGATCTTGCGAATAATGAGATTATCCGGTTTGTTATGATGCACAGTATGGTCAGTTATCATCTCTTCATAACAATACATCTATACATTATCTTTTTTTAATAATTTTTGGGGATTGTAGCGATATTAAGCGACCTTTGGTCTACCATGCCACATTTCTCTGCTAGAGCTTGATGGAATACTTTTGCCATGTTATTGTGCCTTTGTAAGTATTTGGAACCCAGCAACTATTTGACCGAGACACTATTGAGAATATGACGTCTGAATGATCTGGTGGCAATCACTTGCCCTTGGATAGCGGTAATGAAACAAGTTTCTGAAAAAAGCTTTCCAGATGTCAGCAATTCAACTAAGCTAAATCTACCTCCCGACTTATAAAGGTGGTCATAGTAATGAGCATGAAATTCCTTACTTTGCCTTTCTGAACGAAAATGGTATTCTTCATTAACTTCAGGAATGTTACAACATTTCAAGTTCAAAGCTGTAGACCACTCATTAAGTTTAACCATTTCTTTAAAGACGTGTGCCCTATTATTCGATCTTGTCTAATGTCTTAGATCAACTTCCTGAGAGTGACTAGATTTTGAATGTTGAGAAGGCCTCATCTTCTTGTTTCCAACTAGTAGAACAGCCTTGTCATGGATGAAATCGGATGGTTCATTCTGGCTACTTTATTATACCAAAACTATACAGAAGGGATGGAATCGCCCATTCATTCAGAGCTTTTATTTTATATCGGCTTGAAAGATAGCTGTTAAATATAAGACACAATGTTTAATAAATACTTTTTTTAAGTTTTCTTTTACATATTTTTTTGATATTTTGCAGAAGTTCTTGAAAACCAAGATATTGGTATTGACTCAGTACTTCTAACTTGTGAATTAGAAACAATTATAATATGTGGTTATTTTCTGACCTCGTGAAATGTGCAATTCAGCAAATTTGTCTAACCCCAAAGACATGCAGACAGAATTGCTATAATTCTTAACTATGTCTATCATGCTTTGCAACTGGGTAGGTGTCTTACCATATAACTTCAGGCCAACCAAATAAAGACTATGGCTTGCTTTGGTGCCACTTTCAACTCCCGAACTATTTCAGTTTCACTGTCCAGAATTATTTGGCTCATGGGATTTACAGCTAAGTAAAGCTATAATAAGGGGCTGAGACTGTCACCTTGGTAAGATACCTCTTTGAATTTTAATTTTCTCACACTGAAATTCTGTCTTCCCCTTACCAATGTTAAGTTATGTTTTCTATATAGCCATAAGATGCACAAATGTAGTGGTTACATAAAAATAACTTTATAGACCATCAAAACATCAAACAACCAGCTATGAGGTACTGAATCAAAAGTTTTCTTGTAGTCAGTCCATAACAAAGATAGATTCAGTTGTTTTCATTAGAAACCTGAGCTGCTATAAATAAATATATAACTATTAACTCTTTGCATCACATAGCACCACTTTTCAGCAAACTGTTCCGGAGCAAGTAGTCCATTAGAAGATGATTATTAGCAGATTTCCCTTAAGGGAAATCAGCTATTGAGATCATACTCATGATGTGATTTTTGAAAAATATCTCCAAATGTCCATCAATCCTACCCCAGATGATGAAAATGAGGTCTGTTCAAATTTTATATACATATATATATTTTTGTCTGTTAACACGCTAGCGGTCACAATTTTTGTCTGACTGTTACCAAACTCAATATTTAATGTTTTATGTAAAAATAAAGTTCAAGTTTGTTAACAGCTAAAATCGGACCAGTGGGAAGGGGGGTTGTTTAGAGGGGAGAATTATGAAAATTGTATAGAACCAATCTTATTGCTAATATAATGTTATATACATATTCTCTCTATATTGAATATTAACCGAGATATTTCCATATTTTAGTTTTCAGCCATCAGTAAATCCCCACTCCTACTCATGTCATAATAATAAGCTGTTTTATCATGAACCATTTCAATCCAACGTTAAATACCAAATACTGTTTTTTTTTTTGAACTTCTACTTTGTGAGATATACGCAAAATACATTCTGTTGATCCACACCACCTTCTTTTGTTTTTGGGCCACTATATATTGAGCGATGGAGATAAAAATTAATCAGATTCATTATAAACTACAGTAATAGATATAGTAAATAGTTTTCAATAAAATTAATATGTTATATTCAGATATATTTCAGAAATTGTTTTTCTTTCCAGTATTTCTATATATCTGTTTGGCTCTGAAGCTCTGAGCTGTTGGCAGACCTGTTCGTTTACAATTCATATGCTTTCCGTTGAGAGGTAATTAAAATTGATTGAAAGATTTCTCATTACCGTTTGTATTTATTCACTTAATATTTATGGTGGTGTTCAGTGTTACCAGTATGTAGATTTATCTATTGTAAAACTTCACGTGGGAAATCTGCTTAGTTTACGCAGCCCCTGCGTGATGGACTTTTATTTTAGTGCTAATTATCGATGTAAAAATGTTATGGATTCCATTTATGCAAGTAATGAGCCCGTAATTTTTAGGTTCTAAATTACCTTCCTTTTTTGTGTCATACAGGTTACTCCCTTTAGAAAAATCTTCAGATATTGGCATACGACTAGCCAAAATCTGGAATAACATCGAGCTAACATGTGATATAGGCATGTAAAATACTTGAACCAGTAATTCTACATACAATCATGACCCAGGTATTTCCAGTTATGCATTTTTTTTTAAATGCTTGCATTAATTTTCAACTGATGATAGAGTAACCTTTTCTTTTGAGGAACATTGTTCAATCTATAGGTAAGGTCTTTTATACCTGGTCAACTTTATGTGCCACAGGCATTCCCCAAATATTCGCTCAATAATCGAATAAATCACATTACTCATTTGTCTTGTTTTCCTTAACCATGCTTGTGCCTATGCTGCGATAAAAATCTTTTTCTCCGCGAGCAAAAGAAAGAATTCAGCTTCTTTGTATCTACATATCCTATTCGCATATACAGCAAGTCTTTACTTTTCTTTGCCTAAAAGTACTATGTCTAATTTTACTGATATCAATTGATTCAATACGTGACTCCAGTACATTGTTCATCATTTTAACAGCAATAAAGATTTTTTATTTATATGTAATTCTTGGGATGTTTAGAACAGGATAGTTTCAAATTTCATTAATCGGACATGAGCAGATCATTCAGTATAATGGAGATATTTTTACTATTATTGTAGTATACATTTTTAAAATTAAGAAAGCGTTTAAAATGAATGTCATAGGATTAACAATATTTTCTTTTTCTTTTCCCAAAATCTCTTCATCATTCATTGACCGAGTTCCTGTTTCCTCTGTTCTTTCCATATTTTCGGTTCTTTTACTGCAATTTTTGCATTCATAATTTTGTTTCTGAACTTCTCCTTTTCAACTAGTCCATACTCTCACGAATGCTGGCATACAACTCTCACACGTATACATACACAGAGCTGTTACTCTGTATCAGTTTTTCATAATAAAAAAACCAAAAAAAATAAAAAAAAACCTAGTTTAGGGATTCTTATAATGTATATCAATATTAAGTGAATTAGATCAATAGAGTAAATGAATTTCTATGTTCACCAATTCGATATTTTAGATATTTCCTCATTAAATTAAGAAATGAAGATTACAAGAATAATTTTGTACTTTGTTAATCTTTTATGTAATAAAATTTATCTTTTTATTTTTATGTAACTATATTTAAGAATTGCAGACTTAAAATATATCTCTTCTCCAACTGTAAATTAGAGCTATCTTGAAAGACCGCCGAATGTATTATCTCTCTCTCTCTCTCTCTCTCTCTCTCTCTCTCTCTCTCTCTCTCTCTCTCTCTCTCTCTCTCTCTCTCTCTCTCTCTCTCTCTCCCTCTCCCTCTCTCTCTCTCTCTCCCTCTCCCTCTCTCCCTCTCCCTCTCCCTCTCTCTCTCTCTCTCTCTCTCTCTCTCTCTCTCTCTCTCTCTCTCTCTCTCTCTCTCTCTCTCTCTCTCTCTCTCTCTCTCTCTCTCTCTCTCTCTCTCTATGTATATATATATATATATATATATATATATATATATATATATATATATATATATATATATATATAAAATTGTAACCTATGTCTGTACATTGAATTTTTTTGCGAAATTTCACGATAACTTTTCATTTCACATGTCATAGACACCATAACTGCATTTTGTTTCTTTTCACACATAAATGGCTGAACCGAATTTTATGAAACTTCGTATGTAAATTACTACTAACCCAACTTAGACTTTAGGCTATGTTAATATTCTCTGAGACGAACAGGAGTGGGGGTTATAAGGGAGGCCTGAAATTAAAAATAGTGATATTTCGTTTCCTATTGGTTTTTCGGCAAATATGTACATAACAAAAGTTGTTTATTTAGTTATTTAAAGTAACTTTCGTCATATACCAAAGTATAAACGAGATGTACACTAAAACTTTAGCGGGAGCCAACAATTTTATAGGGCACTAACGATTGAACCAAACTTAACAAAACTCTGTATGTCAATTAGCAATAATTCTTCCATGATTATAAGCCATATTAAAATTTTTAGGTATGAACGGGAGCGGGGTTATAAGGGAGGCCTTAAAAAAAAAAAAAAATCGCGATATTTCATTGTCTATTTGTGTTTTCGATAAATGTGCACGTAACAAAAGTTGTTTACTTTGTTATTTAGAGGTAACTTTTGTTTTATACATTTTTTTGGGAACAATGTATGAAGCAAGTAATTTGCGTAGGAATATTGATATGCTCAACCATTCTTTCCACTATGAACTACCACGTACCTCAATTGGAAAAACTAATTCAAATCTATGTTAATATTTTGTCTTTAATAATTCAAATCTATGCATAATACACACGAGATGGGAAATATGAACATATGGAGGACAGTGAAGTCTTACATAAAAAATTAATTTTATTATTAAAAAATCCACAGCAATGACAGGTATTACCGTAAACACTGGGATGGGTAAATGTCAAAATATTGTGCAAAGTAAAGCCTTGCCAAAAAAATTCCATCACCATTCAGCCTCAAATGAATTTCCAGGCGAAGCCGGGTATCTGAGCTAGTGTTCATTATAAATATCAATGATCCATGACAGAGATGATATTTATCTTTTTTAATATCTAATATTAATTTAATTTTTGTTTATTTTCATTGTATACACTTTGTGATTGCATTTTTATGTTAAAAACGCTTTCACTGTCACTTATAAATCAACCTATAGTTTTAAGTGAAATGAGATAAATGACAAGAAGTTAACGGAGAGTAGTTCCCTATTCTATAATATTCTGCTACACTCGTGATCTTATGTCAACATCTATTCTCTATTTTCCCCGTAGTAAGAAGCGCATGCAAAAAGAATTTGAAATGTAACCTGGAAATGAGATTTTTATTAGTGACTTAGTTACTCAAAATAAAAAGTCAGACAATTAGAAGTTATGTTTTACTGAAGAAAGTGAACATAAAATTACAAATAACTCGTTTAATGTTTGAGTTAAGAAAAAATACATAAATTGAAATATTTCAGTCTTTCAATAAATCTAACTTCATATTGCATTTTAGGTAGGATCGATGACATTGAAAACATTTTTTGAAATCACATCTTGAGCACAACCCTAATGACTGATTTACCTTCTGAAAATCTGATAAAACTAATCAGTAGGAAAGGGTAGAATCAAAAGTCATTAAATAAAATTTTGATTATGAAAACAAGAAAAAGAGTTATTTTCAAAATACAATCACAGCATTCAAAGAATACACCATACGACTAAGAAAAGTTATACCTTATTTCATGCATAATACAGTTAAAAAAAAAAAAAGAAAGAAACAATAAATATATTATCTACAAATACTGTACATTCTTAAAGTTACTTACAAGGTGCATGCAAAGAAGGGATACCAGGAGGAACAGGTGTTGATTGCAAAGCCTTTGTAGCTGCTTTTCGAGACGGCATAAAGTGCCTACAAAATCCATGCAAAATAAATATAAAAAATTAAAAAAAAAAAAAAAAAAAGGCAAAATGAAACGTGAAAGTAAGTAATTTGGTGCCTGCGATTAGCTTTTGAGTATTATTTATTTTTTTTAAAAAAAAGAAATTTAACTACAATGGTAAGATTAGACATAAAAATTTGAATGGATAAGATTCAAAGATACTTATTTTCTGAATCAACTTTCAAAACTCAGAAGACTATAGATAATGTAATATGTGTTTGATAGTTTTCATGGACTCAATAATATTCCTTTCAACAATCATCAAATGGAAATGTTGATCATGAACCTCTAGTTTAATAAAAAGTCCATCAAGCAGGGGGTAAGCTACGAGAGGTTTAACACATACTGATCATATCTCTATTTTTTCTGTTATAAGAACCCCATGTAAATCGGAATTGAAATTAACGCTGGCCATGAGATGTGTAGAAGTAGGGGTTTCCGATATTTTGCTAAACATACTTCTATTCTAGCATCCTCAGGGAGTCTCTCTGAGACTGAAGAGTGTTTGCAACTGTCTTGTTCGGCGCCAGAGATGGAGTTTCTCCTTTCAGGTACCTTCGGGTACTGTCTCCAACTCCAGTAACTTTGTGATAGTGCGTTCTTCTTTGTTTGTATATTTCTTTCTAGGTTGAATAATATGCTTCCAAAGTTTACTTCATTTATAACCGTCTTCTCTGTATAAGCTATTATCATTAAGCTATACAAACTCCGAAAAAATAGCTTAATATCCGAGTTATGGAAAAAATGTATAAAGGAACAATTGTAGAACATTAAATGTTTAGCATGATTTTTGTTCCCCTTCTCCTCTTGGTCCAATTTCAGTCACTAATGAACTTGACTTTTAGTTTTAAATCACATAAATATCGAGTGTGATAATGATCAAGCAAGATATACAGCAATAAAAAAAGATTTTATTTTTATTAAATGAAATAAAAACATATATATTTAAAAATTTGATTTGAATTCCATGTCTATAACCTTATTTTTATTTCTAATTATACTATCCTCTATCTTGATTATTACACTTTTCAATCTCAATAAGATTTCCCTTTAGGGGCATAACAGCATTTGAGGTTATACTAATGACACGATTTTTGAAAAATTTCTTCAAATATCCATTGATTCTACCCTTGATGAAAATGAGGACCGTTCAAAATTATATACATATATATGTCTGTTAACACTCTAGCGGTCGACATTTTTGTTTGATAGTTACCAAACTCGATATTTAATCCTTTTACGTAAAAAGAAGGTCAAGTTCGTTAATGGCAGAAATCGGACTAGTGGGAGGGGAAGGTTTAGAGAGGAATTTCGAAAATTTGAAATATCTCTGTTATTAAACATCACATTGAAAATTTTATAGAACCAAGCTTATTGAAAATTAGTGTACTATTAATATTGTAATATGTATTTATTCTTTATCTTTAATATTAACCGAGATACTTGCATATTTTAGTTTTCAGCCTTCAGCAAACCCCCTACTCCTATTCATGTTACAAACACAAAAATCTGTTATATAATAAACCACTTTATTCGAAGCTTAAATATCAAATATTGTTTTCAAGAGACCTTTATTATATGAAATACATGCAAACATTCTGTTGCCCTCCTCCCATCTTTAATTCTTAACTAAAATTTGAGTGATTGTGATACAAATTATTCTGATTCAACGTAAATTACAATACTAGATGATATAGTTAATATTTTTCAGTAAAATTAATATGTTATATTCAGATATATTTTAGTAATTGAATTTCTTTCCATTGAAAAATACTTCTTCTATTCTATCTACCTATTCAGCTCTGAGAGGTTGGCTGATCTGTTTGTTTACAATTCAGATGATTTCTGTTGTGGAAGCTTATTAAAATGTAAATTGACTGAAAGATTTCTCATTACTGTTTGAATTTATTTACTTAATATTCACGGTGCTGTTAAGTGTTACCAATATATAGATTTACCTATTGTAAAACTTCATGTGGAAATCTGCTATTGAGGTTGTACTCATGACGCGATTTTTGAAATTTTTCTTCAAATGTCCATTGATCATACCCAGGAGATGACGAAAATGAGGTCCGTTCAAAACTATCTATATAAAATTGTAGCCTCTGTCTGTACATTGATTTTTTTCGCGAAATTTCACGATAACTTTACGTTTCACATGTCATAGACACCATAACTGCATTTTGTTTCTTTCGTGTATGTTTGTTTGTTTGTTACCTTTTCACGCATAAACGGCTGAACCGAATTTTATGAAACTTGGTATGTATATTACTACTAACCCAATTTAGACTTTAGGCTATATTAATTTCCTCTGAGACGAACAGGAGTGGGGGTTATAAGGGAAGCCTGAAATTAAAAGTAGCGATATTTCGTTTCCTATTGGTTTTTCGGCAGATATGAACATAACAAAAGTTGTTTATTTTGTTATTTAGAGTAACTTTTGTTATATACACTTTTTTCGTATACTGAATTATAAACGAGATATACGCTAAAACCTATAACGAATGTGAACAATTTTATTTGAGACGAAAGACCCAACCGAAATGAATAAAACTCGGTATGTGTAATAGCACTAACGCTTTCATTATAATAAGCCATACTAACATTTCTAGGGACGGGCAGGAGCGGGGGTTGTAAGGGAGGCCTGAATTTAAAATAGCGGTATTTCGTTTTTTATTCGTTTTTCGGCAAATATGAACCTAACAAAAGTTGTTTATTTTGTTATTTAGAGTAACTTTTGTGATATTCATTTTTGACTTTTAATGAAGTATAAACGAGATATATACTATAAACTAAAGCGGGAGTCAACTATTTTATTGGGCGCTAACGATTGAACCGAACTTAACAAAACTCGGTATGTCAACTAGCATTAATTCTCCCATGATTATAAGCTATATTAAAATTTTTAGGTTCGAACGGGAGTGGGAGTTATAAGGGAGGCCTGAAGTAAAAATTCACGATATTTCATTTTCTATTTGTTTTTCGGCAAAGGTGCACATAACAAAAGTTGTTTACTTTGTTATTTAGAGCAACTTTTGTTTCATTCACTTATGTCGTAAAATGAAGTAAATACGGGATATAAGCTAAATCTATAGCGGGAGTCGACGATTTTATTAGTACTTATTTAAGCGTTTTTAATATAGGCATATTATGACAAATGATGTTATGTTTTAGCCTTATCTATTTCGATTATTTAGTACTAAGTATGATTCGGATTAGTGAGATTATAAATCCCCCTCCCCCTTCGCCTCATTTATTTATTTTCCCTAGAAAATAACTTTGTTATTTATTTCCAATAGAAATTTAAACTATAAGAGCATTTCCATTATTTAATTTGTATAATGTATTATTTAAAAAATAAATCGTGCTGAATTTCCTCAAGGAGTGATAGGGGAAGTACTAGGGAATCAAACTCTGATTTTGGTTATATACTATCTTATTTCCTATATCTTCATGTTATTGAAACAAATATGTACTATCATAACAATTAAACGTTAATGTCATTATGACAAAAGACAAAATGCTCTTAAACTCGATATGATTGTTTAAAGTATTACTTAGGTTGCTAGGACGGCTACGATCTCTTCCCGTCGACTAGCTTTTTGAATATAATTGAAATTATTTTTAGGGTAACACTATTATTTAATTCCATCAGGTAGATAAATTATTACAATAATATTTTGAATTAATAATTTAAGGAGAAGAGTATGGATAGCTCTAATGCGAGAGCGGAAATAGATGGAGGCTAATAGAGTTAATTGAGTTTACTAATTTCCTGTGAAATGCTGGGCATTACGGGAAGTGATTACCACTGAGATCTACTATTATGAATATAAAGTTACGTGCTAAACTATGCTTAAACTATATGTGCTCGGATTGGTTTTTGACAGGAAATAATTTTCATTATAGACGATATTTAATTGTAATAAATACTATCCATGATTATGGTTTGAAGTATTCTAAAAGGTGAGTAAAAAAGTGGCAAGGGATAGATTAGGAACACATTTTTATTTATTCTTCAAATATAAAATTTCTCATTTATAAGTCGCCTGCCTGACCCTCACAGCAAAACAATGCGCGCCGATGGGAAGTGTAGTTGTAAACATTGAAGCCTTGCCCAAAAAAATACTATCATCATTCAGCCTTAAATGATTTCCCGAGCGAAGCCGGGTACCTTAGCTAGTATATATATATATTTGTCTGTTACCACTCTAGCGGTCACAATTTTTGTTTAATCTTTACCAAACTCGATATTTAGTCGTTTTATGTAAAAACAAAGATCAAGTTCGTTAACGGCTGAAATCGGACCAGTGGGAGGGGAGGGGGGTTTAGAGGGGAGGATTTTCGAAAATTCGAAATATCTCCGTTACTATACGTCGGATAGAAAAATTTTACAGAAGCAATCTTATTGAAAATTAAATTTATTATGAATATTGTGATATACATTTATTCTCTATCTTGAATATTAACCGAGATATTTGCATTTTTATTAAATCTGGGCGCCTAACGGACGAGAGTTACTTTCCTGCCAAAAGCTAGTTCGGCCGTTTTCTTGACTGGCTCGGCTCTCGTGAAATTTCTCTATTGTAAAACTTCACGTGGGAAATCTGCTTAGTTTACACAGACCCTGCGTGACGGACTTTTATTTTTTTGTAGACCATTTCAATATGATTGGACTCTGCATGGTGCTGAAAATGCGGTCCGTTCAAATGTGTGTGTGCGCGTGTATAAATGCATATATATGTCTAGCAGTCGCTATTTTGGTTTGACTATTCAACTCAGCTCAACTAGCAAACTCAATATTTAAACTTTTTATGTAGAACTATAGACCATGTTTATTAATGTCTGAAATTAAACCAGGAGTGGAGTGTAAAATTTATAAATCTCTGTATGACATGAGTATAAATGAGTTATAAAAAAAATATATAACAAATCTTATTAAACATTTAATGCACATAAACTGTGGTTCAATTTCTTTTCATTTAAACTTTTAATGTACATAAACTGTGGTTCATTTTTTTTTCATAACTCGAATATTAATTAAGCAAGCAATTTATTATTTATTTTTGTTTTTAGCCTTCGATAAACACTCATATCTACTTATCTCATATGAACTCAACCCTATTATAGATATATATATATATATATATATATATATATATATATATATATATATATATATATAAAACATGAGACATCTTATAAGCTTTAATACAATAAATTGTTTTCATATGACTTGTACTGTGTGATATATATGGATATAAGTTCCAAATGATGTCATTAATTAACGATTTAATTAACTTCTAGACTATGCACATTTTATTTAATCAAAACCATACTTAATATTCAATTGTGTTAATGAAAGAGTAAAAACAATGAAATAAAATAATCTCTGTCATTAAAAGACAGATTTAAAATGTTATAAACAAAATTTATTAACAAAGTTATTTGTATTATTTTGTTGCCAGCATTCAGAAACCCCCACTTCTACTCATCTAATTATCACTTAGAGGAATAGAGTCATTAAACTTCTTATGGTCGACTAAGATTTCAATTCCAGTTTACAGGAGAAATACAGAATAGATAGTGAAATGAGATCATCAGGGTGCACTTGGAAAATCTGCTTTTATGCAGCACTTATGTGATGAACTTTCCTTATATCTGTCTAGCCCTTTTGGGGCTTCTTATCGTCTTCCATTTATGTGTTCTATTAAAAATTTATCTTATGTCTCCATAAGGCAGTCTACTTCCCTTCATTCTTGAAGAAATTGTCAGAAAAATTCAATAATTTATATTCTCTATTTTCATCATTTATCATATTTTTTTATTATCTATTTATCACTGTAGGAAATATATTTTTCAGCTTACGTATCTCTTTGCTGGTTAATTATTTTGGATAAAGATTCTTTCTAAACATTGACCTAAGAGAAGCTTCTATTTTGCTGAAGTACTTTTGATTGGTTCCTTTCAAGCAAGCTACTATATTAAATAACAATCCTTTTGAAAAGAAAATGTAGGCTTGCACTTAAAATTTGATGCTACTGCAACGTCTTTTCTTTTCTTAATTTCAACAATTTAGTAAGTTATTTTGGCATTTTCTTTTGATAGAAATGAATGTTTTAATTTTATGACTGTAATACTGAAGAAATACTAGTTTACAGATTACATACTTCAATGCTATTTTATGGGATTGTTTTCAAAAGAATAAACAAAGTTATTTGATCATGGCACCACAGCATAAGATATAAAAAGAAACCTTGACCAGGATAGTGTTAACCTGTAGAGAGCTCATCTAAATTAGTTCCAGAAATTAAAGTGGCTATAAATTCCCACAACAAATAATATTTACAACAAAATTGTAATAAGCTATTATCAAAAAGGAAAAACCAAACTACAGAAATATAACTAATAAATGGATAAGCTATTTCTTTTTTTGGGGGGAAGAAAGCCATGCCTAAGAAAACACAAAACAAAAACATGTTTTCGAAAAACATGAATCATGCCTTAAAAAGGTGAAAACAAACCCGTAATAGCTTCTGAGAGGGATGTGTTGACTGGTGGGGGTGGTAGAGGCTTCGCTTTTGCTACATAGTTCCTGAAAATACTTTTCATGAACTGAAGTACACAACAATTGATAATTAATTTATTTAAATGATGAATATTGTAGTGATTGTCAGCTAGGCTTTGAAGAAAATACTAAACTTTAAAGCTTGTAAACATTTAAAAAAGAATAAATGGATGGGGTAAAAGGGTGGTCCAATAAACAAGCAAACCTAAAAACCTATTACAGGCACTGGTTCCTTGTCTTTAGTGTGTATTAAAGTTAAATTATATTATTTATGTTTAATAATAGCTATAATTAAAATATGAGTGGAAAAATTAATTTTGCGACATAAATGCATCATCTTTTCTAACTTGGAAATTTTTCTTTTGTTATCTAACTCAATTTTTTATTTAATTCATATTTTAAATAACTAAATTTTTAATTTTAAAATTCAATATAGAGATGCTCAACTGAAAAAAAATCTCATCACTCCCTCAATAGTTACAAAATGATGAATTTATTTTTTTGTTTTTCAATGGAGTAAGAATCAAGGCATATTTAAATTGTATTTTGGATATTCAAACTGACTAATGCCTATCATTAAAGGAGGGATGACTCAAAAAATTCTATTTTCGGGTGGAAGATGCCTTTATTATTATAGACAGTTCAATGTAGAAGACATTTAGGAAACCACTGCATGTTCTTGTAAATTTCTTTCTTCTTTTGTTTATTTCCATAGAAACCACAACTTCCTATTAATGGGCACAACTTCCAGGCTTAGCCAGTAATTACATGGACTAGCATTATGCTTAGTGCAGTCAAAATTATTTTATTAATAGCATATCTCATCATTCTGTAAAGTTTCTGTTCTTACTAGAAACTGATCATTATTCTTAAGTTTGGGTAAAACATTAACAATTTATAATGATTGTATTAATAATTTGAGATCTTAAAAAAAATAATCAGAATTTATAAATTAATAGACAGTACAAATTAGAATATCCACTCCCATATTTGCCTGTTTGCTTTTCAAAAACAATGATAAATTAGACTCCATTGATTGCCAAACCTAAATGGATAAATTGTAACATGAAGGATAAGAAAGAGAGGAAGAAAGATGTAAATATTTAAGTAGCTTGAACTTACTTGCTTCTATTATCAGAATTTATTGTTCTTCCAGTACTTTTAAGTAAATGAACTTCTCGTACATGTCTTGCAAGTCGCTGAACGCTAGGGAATGGAGGTATCGTTTTCCTAGTCCGTGTACATCCACGCCATTGACATTGATATTCTATATCTGCAATTTAAAATATAACATTAATAGAATAAAACAACTATAGGAAACCAATATTATGATAAGTATGCTGCAGGATAAATCAAACGTATGTGTTCTGCTATTTATAAAAAACAAACAAACATGTTGACTGGTTTTAGTTTGGAGTTGTGAGAATATCTTGCTGATTGTATTGGAACAATTATTTAGGTAATTTTTCTTTAAAAAGGTTTATTTCCAACTTGCTGAGTAGTTTTAAGAATAGCAATAAACCAGAGTACAATGAAATATTTACTATTTCTTCTTTTGGGGTCTCTATTAAAATATGTCAAAAGTTGAATTCATAATAACTTTTGAATTTCAAAATTTTCAATTTAATTAACGAAGAATCACTTGAAACACAATCAATTTCTTTAATAACATGGTAAGGAGGGATATTACAGTACTAAATTTGTTTTTTCTTGGTGTTTGTAATGTTCATTGTAGAAATTTATGAAAATATTTTCATTTTGTTATATATTTCCAAATAAATTTAAAATTTGACACTACTGATCTTAAAATTAAACTTGCCTTGAGGTGAAGGTATTGATGCTTGTAAATTGGCAAAATACTGAAAGATATGTCCGTGTGAATCACCTACAGCATGATCAATAGCATCTGCAAGGTCTTCAAATTGCCAATCACAATTCTCCCAATGACATTCAAAAACAGTTTCAGGTGAATCATCGCTATTATTTTTCATAGTTTCTTCATTAATTCTGGCTGCCCTCTCTTCCCAAGCAGCTTTTTCACTGGCCCCCAGCTTCCGCCACTAAGAAAAAATACATAAGTTTTCGATAATATTTAGAAAGAATACTACTAGACTATTAAAACAGTTCCCCTCTAAGTTCTACCAGAAATTACACAGAAATAATTAAATAATATTGATCATCAACAGAAACTCCTTAGAATGTGAGTCCAAGATATCGAACTGGGAGGGTTAGGCAACAATATTTTAAGGCGCATATTTTCATCTTTTGTATAGCAATATTTTTACAGTACAAATAATTTAGCTATTTGAGCTGCTAAGTCGTGTATATGAATTCGAATTAATTTAAAGGTTTACGGTTCTCATTTCATTGACAGAATCTTTCTGCCCTGACATTAGTTAAAAAGGGATTGTGCTGGACTTTTTATCTTCTTGCCTATTAATTTTGTGATGGATTGGATTCTCCAAACAATTCCAAGTGAGGTGAGTTTTCTCTCCAAAACAGAAAAACTTTTTTATATGGTCTTTGCAGATGTGAGTACTGGTTTCTTCTTCAAAGGCTACCATGTATTTGCCTCCCTTTGACAGTGAGAGGAATATAACTTCTATGGCTATGACATTACGCTCAAGGAAAAGCCATGCACCAGGTTTCAATATTCGTTCTTCATGGGAAGCTGACAGTAGGAACGCCAAATGAAAAGTATTTTTCCAAGTATGAAACCTGGGGTATTTTTATACAGATTGCACAAATGGAAGCCTGGAAGCCATATTTGAGACTTCTTTCTCACCGAGCCCTTAGTCATCTCTAGAATTTAAAAAAAATTGGAGCTATAAGCAGTGAGTGTGGCATTTGCCTCAAGAGCTATGGCTAGGGATTCGAATGGACCATGTCATGCAATGCCTACTACTTCATGGTAAGAATACAATATATAGGGCAAAATTATAGTAGAACTTTGTGCGAATCATCAATATGTAAAGCCTTAACAAACTTGCTCTGGGTAGCATCTTTTCTATCTCTGGGCAGGCCTACAAGAAAGTAGATGCACACCTTTTTTAAAGAGCTGTGGGCTGAAGTAATGACTTTCAGAGGGAGTAGAAAGGTGAGATGCTTCTCTGATAAGCAGTTTGTGACATAAGATGGTTGCCCATGTTATTAATGTTTGGCTATGTTATCTAATGAATACAATGTTTTGCATGTTGGTTAGATACATTGACATGATGCAGTTCTGCAAGTACCAACAGATGACTTTGCCTGGTGTGTTTATTAAGTTCATTTTAGGTCTTAGGAGGTTAGACATAAAAGGCAACCTGGGTACATTTTTCAAATTCCCTATAATTTCAGAAATAGAAACTTACTTTGATATTTACAGTTCTATTATACAAAATTCTATTTGCCAGAAAAGCCAATCAAAAAACATCATCTAGGCTAAAATATTGTTCCAACTACATATGTTTTGTATATTTCTTCCATGGCTTTTTAAAATGCATTATTCCATTATTTGAAATTTATTAGGAGAGTTGAAAATAAATCTTAAAATATATATATATATATATATATATATATATATATATATATATATATATATATAAACACGCAAAACGAAAATTAAAGAAGGTTGTCCTATTTGGTGAAGACAATAATGCATTTATGGTTGTTGGGAATTCACTCTGTTTTACACCTGGGTTTAATGATCAATGTGCAGAGAAGGTTAAAGAGTTAAATGGGGATATTCTTACTGAGAAGGTTCAGGACACATCATGTACCATTAATAATGGAGATATTAGATCCCTAGGAATCAAAGTGTTTACCACCTATCGGTGATTAATATCATAAGTAATTAATTGGGGGTGGCAGAGTATATTCCTTCCAAGGTATTGTTCAGTAATTTCAGTAATGCCAATATCACAGAAAATAAATTAATAAATGCCAGAATAAACTGAGTTATTGTTTTCTCAACTTCTTTATACTCAATGAAAATAGACTTTGTTATGAAATAAAACTATTAAAAGTATAAGTAAAAAATTAAAGTAGTTTTTCTCCCACTGACTTAAAATGAATTACGTAAGGTATTTATACAGATGATGTGAGTTAGAACTGTACTCGTGCTTAATAGACTAAGTTTAATATAACAATAATGTTAACATAGACCCATACTAAATAAAAACCCATAATAAATACCATGTTACAGTTTATATGACTGAAGCATATGTAGAAAAAATACACAATAAGCCCACATGCACACACATTTTATATATATATATATATATAATATAATGCACACACAGAAAATAAATATATAATATGTATTCATTTCTTTACCAGAAAAACAAAACAAAAAAAAAACTTAATGGTCACTATTACAGGTATGATATATTTTATATATCATATAAAAATGATTATTTATATCACTATTACAGTATGATGATGTATTTAATATACCACTATTGCAGGTATGATTGTATAATTTTAAATCTAATGAAAAACAATAACATAAGTACCTCATTGCCAACAATACGACTCACTTCTCCAAAATTACACTCTGGATTACTAGCAGCAATTGCTTTCCTTACATCCCCTGAATACAAGACATACCCAGTCACGAGTTTTTTGCCTGTGCTCTTACTCTGAAACCACAATACTTGATTTATACCTAAATTAAAATAAATTTAATTTTATAAATCATATTAATAAAACATACTTCATTTTTTAGCAGAACTTTTTTAAAACTAGTAGTTCTGACATATTTTGAAATTCATGAAAAATGAAGCATAAAATAAAACACTAACAGTATGCTTAAGAAAGAAAAATATCCTCTTTTTTAAGTAGAAATTGTTAAAAAAAATGTCCACATAATCTTTTAAAAGAGAATTCAATATAAGTTGAGAGGAGGCTGCCAGGCAATAGAATGAAAGCAGAGAAATAGTACCTCCTCAAGGTCATAGGGTAGTATACAAAAAAAAATAAAGATAATGAAAGGGCTCAGACCAGCTACACCAGCATAAATTTAACTGACCATCTCTTCCATTCTCTAGCAAGATGTTTTCAAAATAATCACATATTTTAAATAATAAATGTACAAAATATGTAATTATTTGAATTTATAATTAAATGGCTATGTTTCCAAATATCATGAGTAATGCCGGAATCTCACTAAAATTAAATACCTCTGAAAACTATAACAAAATATCTAAATAAAAAATTACAAGTTCTTCTCATACACTAGGTTTTCCATAAAATGAAAGCAACTTAACAAAATGACATTCCTCTAATTTCAATCAATAAAAAGCAATTAAATTTAACAAGAACAGGACACTCCACAAAACACTATGATGTTTAAAAAAAAGGCCCATAACATTAAATATTGAAATTACATTTTTATTCAGTGTGGTAGGGAAAAAGGTAGAAACAATGCTTGTCAAGAATGTAAGTTTTATATCATAAATTAAATAAACAATAATGCATATAAAGTTTTCCTACACAAAGTCTATAGTGCATCAATTCAATTAAGTAACAAACAATGCTTATCTAAACTTTCAAATAAAATCTATACAGTAAAAAAAAAATAATAATCAATTTCCTGCTATTGATATTTACCTTCTTTGGGCCTAGAGGGGTTGAAAGAGCAGACTGTGGAATGTCTCCAGATCCGACAGATGGCGGTGCATCCATTGAGTCTTCCATCAACACATCTGAGTCAACCTACCGAAAACTCGAATTTATAACCATAGCTATCCCGTAATCAACTTTTACTTATAAGAACTAATTCTTGTTGAGGTTAATAAGGTACTGACATAATTTGAGATAATTAAAGGTACTGAAGTTACACAGAATAAAATATAATGAAAATATGATAATTAATGAGCGTAAAAGATCAAGAAATAAGCATATGAAGAACAATTTATTTTTAAGTATGTATACTCATTTAGCTTAAGAAAATTATTTCATTTTACTGATTTGTTAAAACTTTAATCAATTTACAGCAGGAAACTGACCTAACTACTCAAAAGAAACAATAACACATGCAAAATTGCCCAATGCAAAATACAAATAAAAACAAATTAAACGAACACCTCCTATAAAAAAATACTAAAACAACTTACGGAATTCTCGTACTGATTGTTAATTACAGATGGGGGTGGAGTATGAACTATTGTAACAGGGTGGTTCATGGTGATGTTTGTGCTTTCAGCATTTTGCATCTAAAAACATAAATATAAATAACTTTGAATTTGAAAGTAAAAAAATTAAGTAGTTATCTAATTATGACCCAAACCTTATTACAAACTAATTATGAGATAATGTCTGGATGGTGAAGGCTGATTTACATAAAAATGTGTCTGCATTTAATCCTTATTTCTACTTAGAGGAGATTTCGAGGGAATATTCCTTCAGTTGTCTTCATAACACAATAGTAAAATAAAATATAAAACACTATCACCTCTTGCCATAGCCTTTTATTAATTTTTACTTTCTAACTAAACTCTGAAGAAATTTCTAACTTCTTTTTACTAATGAAACTAACCTCTCTCCTTTGTAATAACTTGGTATTTTCTTGTTTTTTCACCATTATGATTATTACTTTTATAACTCACTTGTGCTCAGGTGGAGTCACAAATAAATAAATAAAAATAAGTTTGCCTTTCAAGATGACAGATTATAATTAACATTTTGGCAACTTTAGATTCTATGCATTTTGATTTGTTATTACTTTTTTCTGTTATTTGGCCTTGAACTAAAATATAAAGCTGTCTGGCATATTGCTATATCTCAGTACTGGCCAGTGTGTAAAAATCTATTTTTTATAGGAAAAGTGTCATACAAGTTTCCCATCTGCACAGAATTGAGATATTTTAAGTATATAATATGTTGTATTGTATTTATGGGTTCCAACTCATTCAAATAACTGCTGTTCTGACCACACCCATCATCTTGATGTAACAGACACTGTAGGTAATTACAACTCACAAAACAGGTTAACTAATAAAACACAGCACTACTTCACCATTGGTAAGACAATCGAAATGAGCTAGGTAAAAATGGGTGTATGGGACAAATACAGGAAAGAAAAAAAAAAGGTCATCTTTGTGTCATTAGAGACCTAGTTGTGTAATAAATGGAACAATATCTAGTAAGAAATACTGGAATACTCTAGCTCTGCAATATTCCGATAGAAAAAGTGCTTATATACTCCTCGAGTAGACTTGGGTGTCACCTATAACAAACTGTCCCTTCTCCTGAGTATACTCAGGTCAAGTTCATGTTCGTTAAAAACTGAAATAAGGCCAGGAGATAGAGCTGAATATAAATCACTCTATAGTCTGAAAAAAAAATCAAGAACTTTTCAGTTAAGATACACACCACACACACACACACGCACGCACGCACGCACGCACGCACACACACACTGCATTCTATTAGTTATCAGGATATTAAGACTTAGGACTCATTAAAACTGTGAATTTAAAGAAAAAAAAAAAAAAGCTGCAAGACTTCAATGTGATGAAATAGACATACCACATGAAGACATTTCAAGACTAACAAAATATCCTATCTTAGATGTATGGCAAACCTAGTGGACTAACACAAGAACTGATAATAAATTATGTACTATTAAAAATACTATTTCAGAGTGGCCACCAAGTTTCACAAATTCTAGGAGAGAAGAAATAGTTCTTTTAGAATCGGCCAAACCAAATTAACACACTCGTACTTGACAAGGACAGATAGACGCATTTGTCCTAATAGAAAATTTGACTTGACAATAAGAAATATACTGACAGAATGTCAAAAACAATGGCATCAGCACTTTTCCTATGACTTATAAACTATTGACAGAAGACAACCCAAGCATTAACAACATACTTTCATATTTACAACAAAATTACAACTCATATTCATTAGTGAATGTAAAATACTATCTTGAAGGAGGACACATGGCAAATGACCAATTTATCTCAGCATAATAACTACCAATGGCTTGATCACTTTCAAAATTTCTTAAAAACATCAAAAAAACACCTTCACAATAATAAAATTATTAAAGTCTGTATGTCTCTATTCTCAGCATTGGACACTAATTATTTATCAACATCAGCTTCAGATCAACACCTATTTACAATGAAACAAACAGACAACCAATAATATGAGGTATGTAACTAATAAATCAATTGTAAACTAAACAATTTTAGTCAATACTTTTGTCATTTTATAATAAATAATGAAGAAAAACACTTTAAATTATATCTATAAAAACATCATTTAATTTAATTAATCCCACACTTAGCTGCAATGGCTAATTGGGGTGGTTACATGAGTTGGATGATTTATTGATGGACTCATTAAATAAAATCCTTAGTCTCACCCTGGCTAGAAAAGGATGGTAATCTGTAGAAAACCTATCCTAATTGGTCATAAAAGCAAGACGCTAAAAAATAATAATAATAATACATGAGTTGTTGACCAAATCAATTCCAATAGCCCATGCACAAATTGAACTCATGACTAGACATCAAATAATTCACATGTCTAACCTCAGACCCAACACTGTAGCTGAAGTTAGCTACTGATTAATATTAGTAAGCAAACTTATTAAATAAAATCCTCAGCCCCACCCTGGCTAGAAAAGGTTGGTAATATATATGGGAAAATGTACACTAAAAATATACAATATATAAAATTATTACCTTTGGTAGTTTAATGAGCTGTCTAAAAAGAATAAGAGAAGCCATCCCAATTAACCATAGTCCCATAAAGTGAATGTTAATAAACAACGACGTTTAATAGCTATAATAACTGAAACTAAAGTCATCTATTAAATGGGGTATGGGACTCAAGTTAGCAATTGAGTTAAGGATTTGGTTTTGATTTCATCTGGTAAGACTAGAGTCATGAATTCGATTCTCACAAGGGCGATAGGAATATATTTTGTGATGAACTCATTAAATAAAATTCTTAGTCCCGCCATGAATGGTTAAAAAATGGTGGTAGCCTGAACATACTTGTCTCAATTTGCCTTAGTAGCACAATGTGGACATTAATAAATAACAACAATGAATCTAGTGCTTCCTTAAATCCAAAAGAAAAGTACTTGATTTAAGATGTTCCAAATGTTATCTTCTCTGACTTAATTCCAAAGTTTAAAGCAAGAATCAGTTTGCTGGAATGGTTATAGACATCCCAGCCCTTCACATTTGTTAATGCTTCTTTGTAATTTTAGTTTTGTTTCACGTGTAATCCTCAGAAATTTGAATTATTAAACATTACTATTGTTCATTTTTTTAAATAAATAATTAAATAAAACAGAAGAGAAGTAAAAGTGCTGGTGAGTAACAAGTTATTTCTGCTATTTGTTTATATTTCTTCTTTAGGATGTGACACATGTAATATAATATAATTTACACTTTGAAAATATGAGAGTACATTAAATAATTTGTGTGACTGAAGAGAAGGTATTAGGCATAAGAAGTAGCTAACATTGTTGTGCTTAGGAATGCTTTATAAGGGAACACAATTTTTACTATTATGTGGTACTTGATGGTAATCCTGTACACTATCCATGATAATTATTTATATAGCCCTTGATATTTTAAATATTGAAAAGGGATTGATTACAACCCATTTCAGTTGATGTTTTGAGACACTACATTAGGACATATGTTCCCCATAGTTCCAAGAGAGTTGTTAAGTCGTAAATATATGTAAATACTAACACAGGAAATGTAAACTGATAGCTAGCCACTCATTTAATAACGTGCACGCATACACAACACATTATTCAGCTTACAAATTTCCCAAGTAAAGCTGGATACCCCAGCTAGCTTTATATATATATATATATATATATATATATATATATATATATATATATATATATATATATATCAACTAGCTCAGATACCCGGCTTCGCCCGGGAATTTATTTGAGGCTGAATGGTTATGGTATTTTTTTGGCAAAACATTACTTTGCACAATATTTTGACATTTACCCGTCCCAGTGTTTAGGGCTAATATCCGTTGTTGGCATTTGTTAATAATAAAATTAATTTTTTATGTAAGTCTTGACTGTCCTCCAAATTGTCATATTTCATATTTTGTTATATTGCCATATTTCCCGTCTCCTGTGCATAATGCATAGATTTCAGTTACTAAGGAAAAATATTAACATAGATTTGAATTAATTTTTCAAGGTGAGGTACCTCATAGTTCAAATAGAATGAATTGTTGAGCATATCAATATTTCTACGCAAATTACTTGCTCCACACATTGTTCCTGGAGAAATGTATAAAACAAAAGTTAATCTAAATAACAAAGTAAACAACTTTTGTTATTTGCTTGTTTGTCAAAAAACAAATAGACAATGAAATATCACGATTTTTTATTTCAGGCCTCCCTTATAACCCCCACTCCCGTTCTAACCTAAAAATTTTAATATAGCTTATAATCATGTAAGAATTAATGCTAATTGACATACCGAGTTTTTAAGTTTGGTTTAATCGTTAGTGCCTAATGAAATAGTTGACTCCCGCTTTAGTTTATAGTGTATATCTCGTTTATAATTCGGTATAAGAAAAAAGTGTATATAACAAAAGTTACTCTTAATAACAAAATAAACAACTTTTGTTATGTTCATATTTGCCGAAAAATAAATAGAAAACGAAATACCGCTATTTTTAAATTCAGGCCTCCCTTACAACCCCCACTCCTGCCCGTCCCTAGAAATGTTGGTATAGCTTGTTATAATGAAAGCGTTAGTACTAATACACATACCGAGTTTTATTTATTTCGGTTGGGTCTTTTGTCCCAAATAAAATTGTTCACTTCTGCTATAGGTTTTAGCGTATATCTCGTTTATAATTCGTTATAAGAAAAAAGTATATATAACAAATGTTACTCTAAATTACAAAATAAACAACTTTTGTTCTGTTCATATTTGCCGAAAACCTAATAGGAAACGAAATATCGCTATTTTTAATTTCTGGCTTCCTCATAACCCCCACTCCTGCCCGTCCCTAGAAATGTTGGTATGGCTTGTTATAATGAAAGCGTTAGTGCTAATACATATACCGAGTTTTATTTATTTCGGTTGGGTCTTTTGTCCCAAATAAAATTGTTCACTTCCGCTATAGGTTTCAGCGTATATCTCGTTTATAATTCAGTATACGAAAAAAGTGTATATAACAAAAGTTACTTTAAATTACAAAATAAACAACTTTTGTTATAGGCATATTTGCTGAAAAAGCATTAGGAAACGAAATATCGCTAATTTTAATTTCAGGCCTCCCTTATAACCCCCACTCCTGTTCGTCTTAGAGAATGTTAATATAGCCTAAAGTCTAAGTTGGGCTAGTAGTAATATACATACCAAGTTTCATAAAATTCGGTTCAGCCGTTTATGCGTGAAAAGGTAACAAACAAACAAATAAACAAACAAACAGACACCAAAGAAACAAAATGCAGTTATGGTGTCTATGACATGTGAAACGAAATGTTATCGTGAAATTTCGCGAAAAAAATCAATGTACAGACAGAGGTTACAATTTTATATATATATATATATATATATATATATATATAGATGTACAAGGGAAAGTTTACATAAAAAAAAAATATACACAAAATTATTACCTTTGGTGGGTTAATGAGCCTTCTAAAAAAATAAATCTCATCCTGCGTAACAGAAGCAGTGTGTGTATACTTCTTTAGGCCTTCTCTAGGTAATTCACGTATACATCTCTTTGCTTCATCATACACACTTTCGCAAATAAAAACATCATTCTCAGGAATTTCAGTTGGACGACCTATACCATAAAACAAAGATTAAGTATAATTATAAAAAAGTGGAAAACAATGCCCATTGATCAAAACAAAATTATTTTGAAAAGAACTAACTTTAATTTAGAATATTACTTTATTGTTCTGAATAATAATGCTGAACTCAAAAGAAAGACAAAGTCTTATCAAGGCCAAGAAGAAAAGGATAGTGAAGCTTAATTGGATTATCTTAAGGATCAAATATTAAATCTCAAATGTACTAAATCCCCTTAAGATCAGCATATTAAGTAAGAGCTCTATGCTCTTGCACTAGAGGTACTGGGTTCAATATTGGAGATTACACACAGTTTAATTTCGCCGGTTACCATTACCAGGCTTCACGGTTCAATTTCTATCCATATTCTCATTTAGTGTAGTGAGGCAATTGAGTAGCTGTTTAGGGAATTGAGGAAAAGACAGGGAAAGAATCAAACTGACTTCACGGACTCAACAAGTCAAGATTATTGTGATTATGGAAAGTCAGAAGCCAAGAAATTCATTTTTAAATACATCAAACATTTGATGTTATCAGTGGGTATTATGAAAAGAGTAGTTTCTGACAGAACTAAGTGATTAAAACTATAAGGTGTAGTTTTTAATGATGATTATTAGTGAGCAATCTAGGCGACTAACATAAAGGGAGGAATCAAGGATCTTGTTTTCATATTAACATTAATGGTTTTGTAGTTGTCATCAAAATATCACAACTTACACGAGATGTATTCACCATGATCCAAAACTACGCATTTGGAAAGAACATTTGATATAGGATGGGTATCTTCCAGTGTGCTAATAAAAACCTCCTGTTTGTAGAAAAGGCGATTCGTAATGTGTGGAAGTACTTCCGAAGGCATCACTATCCAAGGACCTTTAAAGAACCCATCTCCACTACAAAAAAAAAATATAAATAAATAAAGAGGAATTATCATACTAAGGCTTCCTAGATAAGATTATATTCTACAGACTTAAGTGCTAAAACAAGGTGGCAGAGGTCAAAGCAAAGACAGAATTTTAAGGCATTGAAATTTTTTGTATACTTATTATACATTCTATCAATTTTCAATGAATCACAATACTTGAATGAAGGATAAAACACATACAAATATAACTTTTTAAGAAATTTGTAAATATCTGGTTAAGCTTCTACGGATAGCTTTTAATAGTGTGTGGCTAATAATAAAATGTTTGAAATGTCTTCTTTTTGCTGATTTTGAAATTTAATAATTCTTCCTTAAATTTTCATAGATTTTTCACCAAAGGCAACTCACTAGCATTATCATACACTCATTTATCGTCTCTATAACTGTATTTTAGCACTTGTTCACCTAGTTTAACCAAAATATCTCTTTGGTTTATCAGCGATTATATTTCATATATGCTGACTATGGTAACAGGAAAAACCTTTTACATGTCAAAACATTCTCATTTCACTTCATGAAATAGGAGAGCGTTCTTTCTCTTGATTTAACATTTCAAGTCTCAACATTTTTTTCTTTCTTTTTGAAGTATCAGAACATCAACTTTGCAAACTTTCCTACATTTCTTAATTTTGCTATTGTGCCTATGTCAACTTATAATGGTTCTGGTACAGGAATATCTTAAGTTTAATCAGGGACCAACAATAGGGCAATAATATTTCCTTGTATGAAGTAGCATGTAAAGGAAAGCTTCTGTATATAAATATGAGAACTGAATAGAATAATAATTTATGGGTACGTATTCTAACCATATTCTTCTGCTTTTTATACACTGATGGGCAAAATTAACGCACCACCTACATTTCTTCAAAGGTACCCACTATATTTTAATTTTAACACTAAAAAAAATTTATATATATAAAATTAGTCATTTAAAAACAAAATTTTATTTTACATTCAGAAAATATGGTACACATTTTAAAAGAAAAAAAAAAAGAAAAATATTCTTCCAAAAATGAAAATTAAAACTCACTTTTTCGTAAAGTCAATAACGGGTATTGCCACCCCTGACACGAATAACATCCCTTAAACGCCTTTCCATTGATTTAAAAAGAGTCACTATCAAGTCCTGAGGAATGTTGTCCCATTCTTCGAGAACAGCTGTTTCCAGTTCCGCAAGGGTGCTAGGACTCGGATTCAGACTTCGTACCCGTTTCTTAAGGTGGTCCCAGACATGTTCGATCGGGTTTAAGTCAGGATTCCACGGTGGCCACACCATGCGCTCAATCCCAACCTCTCTCAGGTAATCATCCACCATTTGTGATCTGTGTGGTCTGGCATTGTCGTCCATAAACAGGAATCCCTCTCCAATATACGGAGCAAATGGCACAACTTGCTCTTCAATTATGTCGTACAAGTACCTCTGTGACGTCAGTGACCTTCCTCGTACCACAACCAACTCTGTACGCGTATCGAACGAAATGCCTCCCCAGAACATAAGTAAGCCACCACGAAATGCCACCTGGGGAGCCATGCAGCATGGGGCGTACCTTTCTCCTGGGCGTCTCTATGTGTATACACGACCATCTGAAGATTTGAGACCTACTCTCACTTCATCTGAGAAGAGAACTCTCTTCCAATCTTCCGAAGTCCAATTCACATGGTCTTGAGCGAAACGAAGTCTGGCCATTTTGTGAGCTGTGGTAAGCAGAGGGACACGGGCAGGATGTCGAGCCCTCAGGTTACCTTCATTGAGCCTTCTCCTAACAGTCCTGCTGGAGATCGTCAAATTTCGGGTTTGCCTAATGCGATTTCCAATTTCATTTTCAGTAATACTGCGGTTTCGCAGAGCCTGTACCCTGATGTACCTATCGTCTATTGCTTCTGTGCACCTGAGCCGACCCTGGCCTTCTCTTCTAGCATGTTGTTCAGTTTCTCTAAAACGCTTTAGAGCTCTTCCGATTGTTGTATGATGAACTCCCAGCCTTCTTGCAACTTCACGCTGGCTGTATCCTTCCTCTATCAATGTCACTGCCCTAACACAGTCAATCTCACTTAAATGACTTACTCCGGCCATTAAGAAGGGAAAAAAGTGAGTAGCAACCTAGGTTGTTGAGAAAGAACTAACGAGAACAAGTTTATGAAGGGAAGATATTATCAGTCTAAACCTACTGTCTGTAGAAATCAGGATTAAAATAATCCTCAAGAGTAAACAAAGCATTATTTATGGTTTATATTCACTCTGTAATCCCCTATATACCAATAGATAAAGAACACAGAAGCTGGACACAACCAGTTTCATTATAACTTCAAATATTGTAGTGGTGCGTTAATTTTGTCCATCAGTGTAGTTTGTTTTGTTTATATATAATAATACATTCAATCACTATAGAACATAACAATTTTGGCAGCTCTGAATTCTTTAAAATATGATTTTGAAATGTTATGCCTAATAATTAATAATTATAAACCGAAGCATTTAAAAAGAAAGTAAACTTATAGAGTTTATTGCCTAATCCTCATACATTTGTATTGTCAATTGTTCAAGCCATAAATGTAACTTACACCAATACAAGAGCATATTAATAATGTTCTACATGTTTCACACTTCTCTTAGAGAATAAATAATCACATTTAATTATTGATTGTACTTCTTCCGAAATATGTACATAGATCAGGTGTATATGTAACAATTTTATGTTTCGTGATTTTAGGCTTGAGAAGAGGTGCAAAATGAGTAAAATATTTCAGAAATTAACAAACTTGGTCTTTGGTTATACATGAAATGTTTAAATATCGAGTTTGGTAACAATTACACAAAAATAAGTTGGCTTGAGCGTTAACTCATACACACATGCGCGCGTGGACGGATGGATGCAAGCACCCATACATGGCTAGAGTTATAAACTTTACAAGATCTTTCATCTGCAAGTTAAAAAATCACCCGTATTTTCCTTTACATTAAAATAAAAAGAAAACAATGTGACAAAAATGGAAACATTTTAATTAGAATTTCATCAGAATACGAATACTAAACTAAATATCTAATAATCATAATTTTCACATGTAATTAGTAAGGAAGTATTTTAAGGTCAAACAACTATAAGGGTATAACATTTTCAATAATTAATCAAAGAATACATTGCTGTTAAACACATCTACTACGGAAATCCATAATTATTTAATTGCCATTCGTACATTTAGGAAAGGAAATACTTAAATAAAATATAAAAGAAACTAAATTGTCACAATTAATATTCAAGTTTATTAAACAACATATTCCCAATATGAAGTGAGCAAGTATATGACTCATTATATTTATATTTATCTAAACATAGTACTCCGTTTTTAAAAATTATTCTGTTATATCATAGAGCAGGTCAATTGACTTGATTACAACATAACAACTTATCAAGTTGAAAGATTATAATAATAATATATTATTCAAAATAATTCAAAAATCATTGTTTAATTAATTCACAAAATGCAATATAATTTTCTTTGTTGCTAGCAGTAGTAAATATATGAAAAACTTACTCTCTATTTGTCCAAATTGTATCAGCTTGAGCTATTAATTGCCTTCCACTTTCAGTTTTCATATATACACAGTCTCCAGTTTTAATTACACAGGTAGGAGTGTTAATCTGCTCATAATAAGTTAGACCTTCTTCATTAGGTGGGCCAAGAGGAACATTCTAAATAATTGATTTAAAGGTAGTTAATAAGTTAAAACAAAAAAAAAAAATCTTAAAAACAGAACAATACATTCAAAAACAATAAAATGAAAATTGGAATAGGTTTTAATTGTATGAATAACTTAGAATTAAGGATTTTATTGTTATGGAGGACCAAAGTTAAAGCTTTGCCTAAGGAAGAGTTTAGGAAAGTGTGGTTTGTAGCATTAACTCAGTAGATTTCCCATTTGCGTCATATATTTGCATTTATCTCAAAATGTAAAAGTTGAATGAGAACAATATTAGGTATTTAGACTTCAAATAAAGTGCTTCGCAATATAACATGAGTAGGAGTGGTAGTTTACTGAAGGCCGAAAACTAAAAAAATGCAAATATCTCTGTTAATAATCAAGATAGTGAAACAACGTACATAGCAACATTTATGGAGCATTACATTTGCGATAAGGCTGGTTCTATAAAATTTCTCGATCTGATGTATAATAACAAAGATATTAAGAATTTTCTAAATCCCCCTCCCACTGGTCCGATTTTAGCCATTAACGTACTTTGCCCTTATTTTTACATAAAATGTTTAAATATTGAGTTTGGTAACAATTAAACCAAAATTGCAACAGCTAGAGCGTTAACAGACACATATAAATATATAGCTTTCAACGGACCTCATTTTCATCATCTCCTGGGTAGGATCGATGGACATTTGAGGAAATTATTCGAAAATCGAGTCATGAGCAAAACCTCAATAGCTAATTTCCCCTAAGGGAAATTTGCTAAAATGTCAAATTAACATTATTATTACATTTCAATATAAGCTTTGAAGTTGAGTAAAACACTTATACCAAAATTGTAAGAAAGAGTACTTTTAAAACACCTCACCTATTACTCGCAACAGTGAAAATAATGTGAAGGGAAGGCCAATTTTATTGTTAGGAAGGGGGGAAATTAAGAGGAAAAAGGGCTGGAGTGATGAATTAAGGAGATTTGTGTCTCCATGGTTTCACTTGGTTATGTTTGTACTACACGATTTAAAACAATTTTTTCAGAATAAACACCAGCCTTAAATACTGAACAGCTTTAAAGGGTTCTACATAGCTGAGACAAAAAGTCATAAACAAATTTTCTGAAATGAAACAGTGTGTGCATGCTATATAAAATACTATTTATTAAAAATCAATTGAATAAATTGGATATGATGTTATTTTCACTCTTAGGGTATAATCATTTTTCTCATATTCGAATTATGTGTCTGCATAATATATGTATATGCATGAATATGTATTTACAGGGTGTTTCCTACTCATTTACAGGGAACTTCTACTCACATCTCAAGAGTTTTGAAAAATTCAAAATGAAATAAGGCAGGTCTTAGTAGTTCTGATGAATGAAGTTTTATTTGGTGGTTGTCAACTTTCTAACCTCTAGTTCTAGTTTTTCTCAAATACCCTTAAACTCTGGAATTTCCAATGGAAAGGCATATTTTAAATGATGGATTCTTAGAGAAAATCAAATTTTAAAGGATTTTGTATTATCAATTACCAAATAACAGCAATGGGTATGGGCTCTAGCGGTCACAATTTTTGTTTGATAGTTAACAAAGTTGAATTTAGACGTTTTATGTAAAACTAAACATCAAGTTCCCTAGACTAGAGGCCCCTTTCTAGAGAAGAGGAGGATTCAAAATTAAAACTATCTCAGTTATTATGAGAGAGATAAAAACATTTAATGCAACCAATCTTTTTGCAAATTTAATTTCCTATAAATGTTATCTGAACCTACAATATCAATAGAAATAATTCATTTTTTAGTATTTAGTATTCAGTAAACCCCACTATTACTTATCTCATTTTAAAAATAAGCTGATATATCATGAAACGTTTTATTCCAAGGTTAAATATCAAATATTTAGAGTTAGATTGCAACAAATTGTCAGAAAATAAACCTTGTATTTAAGATAAACTAAATAGAATGAGAAATTAAAACTAAAAACTTGAAAATAAAATAAGTAAACAATTTTTTTAAGATAATCAGTTTTATTGAAAAAAATGCAGATAAAAATAATGAAGAAAATGTGCTAAAAGATAAAAAATAATCCTAGGTCCTGGGCACCGGTCACTCTCCTCATCAATCTATTGTATTGATTAGACAAATAAATAGAATCGTGGGGTTTGGCATAGCCAGAATAAATACATAAGTAGGATTCATAACCACATGAATGGTTGACTGGTTATTTTTTTAAATAAAACCGATTAAATTAACAATTTTTTTTAACTTATTTTATACAGACTAGTTTTCAATTGCCTTCAGACTGAAGCATTTATAAAGAAACACCTCGACACATATTGAAGGTTAAAATTATCTGGAAAATGAGAATCTGTTACGAAGAATTTTAATTACTGATGGAGATGATAAGGTTTAATCATCTAATCTGCTAATTTGTCTAGAACTTCAAAAATCAATAATATGTGCCCACTCTATCAGCCATTCAGGTGAGGTAGTTTAAATGCAGTTTATTTTTTGAAGTGCTTTACACATGTTCAAAGCTTATATTAAAATTATTAACCATTCAGGACATATCAGATTGATAAAATCACTGATATACAATTGTTTTAAAATGTGGTTTTCTATAAGGATCCTTCTTTTAAAATATTTCTTTCCATTAGAGAGTTAGATGTCCTGGAAAAGAACTAGAAGAGGGGACCAAAATTGAACATTTGGAGAATTTCACTTTGAGAGAAAAGTCTTTGTACAGGTCAGTAGCCATACCTGTAGCTCAATGGTAGAGTATTGAACTAAGGATACCCATATTCAATTTCGCAGCGGATACAACATTTTTTCCTCAAATAAAAAATAATTAGATTATTAACTGTTTATTCCATTCTAAAATCAATTTTTCTTCAGTCATTGTGTGAATGTGTGTGCTTATTGCCAACAGTAACCTCCCTTATAATCAAGGATAGTATCAAATGTGCAAATATAAAACAACTTTTAAGCTGAAATGTGTTTCCAATGGGTGATATAAGCATAAATAACTACCTCATTGTAGTGAACCTTCGAAGAATGAAAATAAAATGGATGAATGCTAAATAGATTGAAATGATGCCTGTGAATGCTTCTGTGTGTGTTTTTTTTTCTAAGTTAATGTAGCATATGCACATTAGATAGAAAAAAAATCTACAGTGAATGTCATTCATGTTTAAAGACTTCAATTACAGGGAACATTAAGTAATTAAAATTATATTATTTCACAGTTGAGTTAAAACTCTGTAATAATTCATTTTTAATATAACTAATTTGTTTGTTGATGACAGTGAATTTCTCATTTCACTTTATGTAATTGCTTGTTTCTTAATTAAAAGTCCAAATTCATATACTTTAAGAATGCAATCCAATTATAATGTAAGCCTTCAATGACACTTCATTTTTAAAAAATGTCAGTCCATTGATTTATAAGTTTAAATAAATATAAAAGGATATTACCATCCTGTAATTTTTATTATTTATTTTGTACTACTATGACTAATTGAAAAATTAAATAATTCTTATATTTCATGTGAGTTCAAATGAAATATAGAAATTTTTAATAGAAAAAATTTCTCTCATGAAAAATTTTGAAAATGGAAAGAGTCAACTGAACAAATTACAAATATACATATATGAATATGACCTCAAAAAATGCCTTACAGGTTTTTGCTTTTCTTCCACTTTCTCCTGCTCTTCGAGTTCAGCTATTTCTTCTTTATGTTTTTCAACCCTCTGCCTAAATACAGAAACTACTCTTTTAGGTTCAAGAGGTTCATCTCTAGGAATGAGTTTATAACCTGTCATGAGACTAGGAGGCCAGTTCTGAAACAAGTAAAGTAAGATGTACATTATATACCTTCTTTATAATTTTACTAGGTAGACAAAGATTTCTGGGTTTCAGAACTGTATCAATGGAGGAATGAATAAGCACTGAAGATGCATTTTAAGAGGTTGTCATTTATAGGAGTTGATTTTTCTGAGAATATCTTATAGGAATAGACGTGATCTAATTTCAATGATAAGTCATTCATTTAATAGTTTTATTACACTTTGGGGAGCAAAATAATTCCCTCCTTGTTGTGCCCTTGCAAATATTATATGAGAATTGTGTGACTGGGGTAGATTAAAGTTATATTCTGCATACTGGCTAATGCCTGTCATTAGTCAGCTTATACAGGACAAATCTATAAAAATATGGCTCCCTAAAAATTTTCTAGAATGAAATATTATTCACTCTTGCAGATGTCCTGATTTTTTACAGAAGGCAACAGAAACCACTGCATGACCTTGTGAACCTATTCCTACATTTGTTCATCCCCAGGGAAAAAATGAATTCTTGTTCACAGGAGTAATCACCAGGTGTGACCGAGACACAATAACAACAACAAAGTAGTACAGGCTAATTTAATGACATGTAAAAATGCAATTTAATACCACAGTGAAGGGGAGAATTTATGTGAGTAAAGATCCATAGACAACAGTACTTTATTTATCATTATGTATCAAAAATCCAAAATTTAGGGCATTCGACAATCTTCAATTATGACTATATAGCTGATTGTCATTATGAGAAACTCGGAGTGCAATGATCAATCATTATGAAGAGTCCACCTATCTTCATAGATCTTCTACAACCCACAACCCAGAGACACGTACTGTTATGTATCTCTGCAAGAGAAAATGTGATTTTTGAGATTTGGAACAAATACACATAGGGAGTTGTGTTGTTTGTAAGAGTCTACTTCGTTGTGAACCAATATTGCACAAATGTTTTTGGTTCTCGATATATCATATAATAATATGTTTTTGGCAATTGATGGGTCAGATTATATGTTTTTCCATTTGAGATTACTGGATTGAGAGTTTCTACCTTATTTGTGAGATATTAGTTACCATTTTTTCCTTTGCCCTCAGGAATTTCTATGAGTATTACTTAATAAATTGTGATCGGCTATGGCAGATAGAAAAGAGGACTTTACAATTCTCCAAGGGAAGATAAAATTAATGAATTTAGCATCTTAATTATAATTGAAACATTTAACAGAATATCTGTAAAATCCACAGCCTGACTTTGTTTATGCACTATCTCTAACTCTCCTTCCCGATAGAGCATTTTATACTATGGACATTTAACCACTGAGTTTGCCTTGACAAAGGTAATAAATTACACCAAAACAAAGGCAGCAAACTGAGATGTTTTATTTCAACCTTAGTGACAATCACATCACATAAGGATAGCTCCAACAGTGGTCATCACTCAGAATATTCATCGTAAATAGATAGGGCTTATTATAGCCTTGCAATGAATAAAATTCGAACTTATTATTGAATCTGGACCTTAGCTATTAACCAAATATATTTATAGATTATGATTTTATAGGTGGTAAGAGGAAGATTATACCCAGACAAGACATTCTATAATAAAGAGCCCATTCAAAACAAAACAAACCATATGAAACATAATTATAATAAATTAAGAAATTATAAAGAAAGAGGAATGTTACCTTAATTTTTTTAAAAGCTCTCTGCCGAGAGGAATATCGAGATTCACAAACATAAATGTCTTTTTCAGCCACACCTTCTGGTTTTGAGCGGAAATAATCCTTCACAGACAATACACAGCACCTGCCCAATACCTGATTTAATGGTATAGCTACATTCTGATCAGTTTTAAAAACTTCCTGGAAAATGAATATTTAGAAATTAATAATTTAGATATTTATGTGGTCATTATAAATCAGAAGAATATTAAACAAATATACATACTTTTTCTAAAAACTTCCTAGTTGTGACATGATAAGTCTCATTTGGTCGATAATACTGATTTCCGTAGAGCATTTGTTGGCCCTCTTGGTTTGTCCATAACCTTTGAATGTTTAAAATAATAGGGTCCATACCTCTTTCTTTCCCTTCAGCATAAACAAAATCACCAATCCTGTACACTTGTTGATTATAAGAAAGAGCATTGTCAGCAATACCTGCAAGGCTTCCAGGCTCTTCCTGAAACATTGAAGTAGATAAGATTTTCATAAGCAAAACTATTTTTATTCAAGAATGCATAATAAAACAATGATAGTTGGAACAGAAGCATTCATTTAAAATGAATTATGAGAACATTGAAATTTAAGTAGACAGTATAAATATAAAGCAGATATATTCTAAATGTCGGCTCAATTTTTAGAACTAGAGATTACCAATGAGACTCATGACAAAAAACATACATTCTTGAATAACGGCTAAATTCTCTTACCTTAATGATGATGGGTTTTACATCTTCATCATCAGGTTCATGGGCCTGTTTAGCCTGCCTTTCAGTATTAACTGCATTGGAGAGATCAAGAAGTGTGTAATTAAGAGCTGGTGAATGCAACAAATCTCCATTTCGACACAATTCATCCCTAAAAAGAAAAATTATAGAATTAATCCAAATAACACTCTTGTATTTATGTAATATTACTCACCCATGATTATATACTACTGGTATGGTCAAGGAGAAACAATACAACAGACTTTTTGATACCTAATAATAATGTCAATAATATAAAATACACCGAGGGATATTCTACCTGTTCACAAGAGTCAATTAAGGGGGATTGAGGTGGATATGTCAGTAAAACGAGGATTCAGATCAAGGAACATAGAGCCCTCCAAACATGGGAGAGAAGAGCTCTGAAAATATATCATTTGAAGCAGAACAGCGCTTAGGGCAGATAAGAAGCAATGACGGACTGCTGGTGCTGTATGGTGAACCTAAAATGATCAATATTATTAAGAAGAGCAGTTGAGATGGGTGTAGTGTTGAAAAGGAGTCAAACAGGCCATCCAGGAAATTGCTGTGTGGTGTGACAGAGGGAACAAGAAGGAAGTAGCTATATATTCTGTGGAAGGATTTGGGGGGACTGGAGTCTATATTTCACAGATCTTAGCTTCAGACTACATGGAATGGTTTAAGAAGGACACAGAGGCCCAGGTTCTGCAATGAATTGAAGTGCATACTAATAAGTAACAAGCATTGTATATCTTCTATAAAATCAGACTAGTGAGATGTGCACTTCTTCATTACACAGTATCCACATAGCTTATGGCAAAGCTTCTTGTCCTCCACCTGTACTTCAAGGTTAAAGGCTCGAAACATTCTTCTAAGGTTCTTTTATCCCAAGCATCTACATCTTCATTTTTAGCAGATTTCCCTTAAGGGAAATCAGCTATTGAGGTTGTACTCATGACGGAATTTTCGAATTTTTTCTTCAAATGTCCATCGATCCTACCTAGGAGATGACGAAAATGAGGTCCGTTCAAAACTGTGTGTGTGTGTGTGTGTCTATATATATATATATATATATATATATATATATATATATATATATATATATATATATTTGTCTGTTACCACTCTAGTGGTCGCAATTTTTGTTTGCTGGTTACAAAACTCGATATTTAGTCGTTTTATTAAAAAGAAAGATCAAGTTCGTTAACGCCTGAAATCGGACCTGGGAGATGGGGGTTTATAGGGGGAGAATTTTGAAAATTCAAAATATCTCCGTTACTATACGTCGCATCGAAAAATTGTATATAACCAATCTTATTGCAAGTTAAATTTACTACAAATATTGTTATATATATTTAGTCTATATCTTGAATATTAACCGAGATATTTGCATTTTTATTAAATCTGGGTGGCTAATGGACGACAAGAGTGACTTTTCTGCCAAAAGCTAGTTCGGCCGTTTCCTTGACTGCTCGGCTCTCGTGAAATTTCTCTATTGTAAAACTTCACGTGGGAAATCTGCTTAGTTTACGCAGCCCCTGCGTGACGGACTTTACACACACACACACACACACACACACACACACACACACACACACATATATATATATTTGTCTGTTATCACTCTAGCGGTCACAATTTTTGTTTAATTAATAACCAAACTCGGTATTTAATCGTTTTATGTAAAAAGAAAGATCAAGTTCGTTAACGGGTGAAATCGGATTAGAGGGGGGGATTAGGGGGAGGGATTTCGAAAATTCGAAATATCTCCGTTACTATACGTCGAATCAAAATATTGTATAGAACCAATCTAATTGCAAATTAAATTTACTATAAATATTTGTATACACATTTATTCTCTATCTTGAATATTAACCGAGATATTTGCATTTTTATTAAGTGTAACGGGCGAGCTATGGTCGCTTCTATACGTTCCCGCCGAAAGCTAGTTCGGCCATTTCCGATCGGCACTCGTATGGGGATTTCTCTATTGTATAACTTTACGTGGGAAATCTGCTTAGTTTACGCAGCCCCTGCGTGACGGACTTTTTTAATTATTATTATTTATTATTGTACACTTTTTGCTACCATGGCTAATTGGGATGGGTTACCTACAGGTTACCACCTGTACTTTTTTTAGCCAGGGTGGGACTAAGGATTTTATTTAATGAATTCATCACTCTAGGTATACCATGTGAGTTTAAATTCAACACTTTAACTCACATAGCTAAACTGAGCTCTACAAACATTATTAACTAAATAAAAATCACAGCTGATGATAACCAGGAAATATTTTCTTTCAAGCTTACTCTTTTCTTTAATATTATAACTATATATAATTATTTACCTTTGTCTAATGAAGTAGGACTGCAATTCAACGGAATCTTCAAATACCTGCGAATCACTCCTTGATAAGTTTCTACCTCTTTGCAGGCATGAAAAAATGTCTTCTTGAAACTGATCAAGTCTCTTATATTGACCAGTATCTAATCTTCGCTTAATTAAATCTAAAGAGAGGGCACGGATTCTGAAATTATGGAAGAAATTTATATTACTTGAAATACAAAAAATAAGACTCAGGAAAACATAATCTGAAGACTTTTAATTTAAGATCAATAAAAATTAGCTACAAAGTAAAATTTCTCAAATTCATTTTGAGTTTAAAACCTTGTTTTTTTCAAAAAGCGAAGGGACTATTCACATAGTATGGGGCCTAAAGTATCACATTGCATGGCATGAGCCAAGAACATACATAGCTGTTTCAAAAATAAGTGCAAGTCACAACTAACATTTTAAAAAAGAATAATTTTTGGGGCAATAAGAAATTATTTAGTACCCCTGTTGGCACTGTTACAAATGAAAAATAAGAGTTGTGACAGAGAAGCAATTAAAAAAAACATATGTTCCATTACTCTTATAGACAGTGCTTGGTTACCAGAGTCAATCAATGTGCATCTCGCAAGTGTCTATTACAAAAAACATTTAAAGAGCGTGTTCGCTTCAACTCATAGACAGTAGTTAACTAAGTGCAATAATTAGTGGCTGGACTGTTAACCACAATCAGGACCCCAAAGCCTGAGTTACATTTTATAATTGCACATTATGTCCCAGGTGAGGTTATCAAGTGAAACAGGTTACGTCAGCACGTGTTTATGTTTTTATTTTGACCAATATAATTTTTTTGTTTTTGTTTTATTGGTTAAGTTCATTCAAACATAATAACTTAGCATTGGAAAGCCAAAGGAAAAATTATTTATCGTCCTTTAAAATGAAAATGAATAATACAAAATTTGATGTACTAACCAGATATAAAATAAGACGAAAAATTACTTTCTAGTAAAAAGAATATTAGAGGAATTATAAGTTTCTTCCCTGTGATAAATAATTATACAACTAGTACTTCCCATGAGAAGGGAATGAATTTATTACATCTTGAATTCCAGGGTTATGAGAAAAAAAGATGAGGTTAACTTAAACTTGTACAATTATGTTTCATACTACCACATAAAAAACTATTAATACAATTTTTAATTAATTTATTTATTAACGTCCACTTTTTGCAACTAAGGCTAATTGGGACGGGTTATCTACAGGTTACCACCCTTTTCTAGCCAGGGTGGGACTAAGGATTTTATTTAATGAATTTCGTCACTAAATAAATTCCTCTGCCCAGGCGAGAATCGAACACGTCACTCTACGATTACCATGTGAGATTAAAGGCAATGCTTTAACTCACATGGCTAACCAGAGCCCCCTTATTTTTAATAACTTTTAAATAAAAAAAAAAATCAAAGTTAATGAGAAACAATTGTCTATGTTCTATAACTATTTTAGTTATTTTAACTAACTTGGAGATCTAAACAAATCATACTCAAGATGTTATTACCTTTTCCCATCAATTTCGTCATGCTCAGGAAGTTCTTGCATAGAGTCTGAGAAACATCTTCCTTCTTCATCCTGGTGATTGTAAACTGAAATGAAGAGGGACATAAGAAGTTCTTGCACTGCGGCCTGAACATCAGGAACACTTTGTTCATCCTGTCTTAGTTGTAACTTTGTTTGCATAACTACTTTCTGAAGGGTCAAAGCATCCTAAAATATATATAATACAAGGGTTTTCATAAAATATACCAGTCTTTATTTTAAAATGTGGCAATGTAGTTGACAAGTGAAGAAGGTATAAAAGATCCAACTAATTACTAAATAAAAGGTGCTACAATCCTTTGCGAAAACTAGACCTCTGCATCTTAAGCCTTCCGTGTTGTCTTAAGCTCGGGTAATCCAATTCTGAACCTCTTAAGGCCACCACAGCTCATCTAGCCAGTCCCTTCAGGCTGGGTCTGGCCTTCCTCTTTCTTTTACCTGGTGCACATTACCTTGCACCACTTTCTGGGTAGCCTTTTGAGCTCTATCCTCTTCAGTGAATTCTGACCCTCTTAGCAGCATAACTGATGCCAGGCACTCTATACAATTTCATCAGTTCGGCATTGCACATTAGATCTGTGCTGCTCTCTCACAGTGCCAAATATCTGTTAGATCTAGCCCACCCAGACCAGCAGGGCTCTATAGTTTTCCTTGAAATGTCATACACTGTTGCCAAAAATAATTAAGGACTGATGATCACTTTTGAAAACACATTTGCAATATATAGATGCATCTGACCTGAGCCGACTACCATCCACTAGTACTGCCATTCTATAATAGAAGGGGGGGGGGTTCAAAAAAGGAGTCAAAAGAAGTCTTTCTTTGAAGTATCACAAGATATTTCACTTTTCAGGATCAATTGTAAAAACTAAAACTGCCAGACTCTCTTTAGGAAATTAATTGCCTTCCTCACAAACTCATATATATTCTACTCAATGACCTTCCCGATCATATAGCCTCACTTTACATTGATGACAACTCATTTATTTCTTTATATGTTGATGGCCATCTTCTCATCATAAAACCAACTAAAGCCCCAGAAATCTTTAAATATATAGCATCGAAAAACTTAGGAACAAAAATAAATATTAGCTAATTCATGAAAAATATAAAGAAGTAAAATAAAATGTGGTTTACCTTATAAATTTGTGAGTCTGGTTCATTGTATTTGCAAGCGTTATCAAACATCAAAATAAAATCGCTGCATAGATCATCTAAACCTTCATAATGCCCAGATTTTAATTTCTGTGAAATTTGTTCCAGATTTATAGGTTTTTTAATAACCTCGTAGTAATCTGGATATTCCTAAACAAAAATTATGAATATTAATGACAAGTAGACACGTCAACAATATATATCTATTATATGTATGTATCCTAAAGCTACACGTTATCTCTTGTTCCAATGGAAGTTATTTTGATTTAAAGAAATACACAAGGTCATATGGAAATGCTCTTTTCTTCTACATAAGACTAGTAAACAAAGACATCTTGATAAATCCTAAACAACAAAGCAATGATTTCTCCTGAGACCAGAAAACCTCAAAAATCTGGCAAGACAAAGAATTAAGTGATGACCTCAAGAAGGTCTGGGAAAAGGGAATTTATTATGCATTGTCCTGAAGAAAATACCTTTCTAGAACATTATATGCAGTGTAAATTTATCAATTAAAAATATGAAGAAGGAGGTAGCAGAGGAAAAAGATATGTCCGAGCAATAAAAAAGGCAAAACCATCTAACCTAAATCAAACAATCACATGGCTTTTAGGATATTAAAACTCTGATGTTGGCTCCAGATGGTATCCTTGAACTCCAATTAATAGGAATAAGATTAATTCATTAAATATAGAAAATGATTTGCAGCACTTCATTTAAAATTATTTCATACAATATCTTCTTTCCAATGCATCACATCAAAAACGTTATAGAACACAATTTATAAATATTTTTATGATAAACAAAACAGGTCCTACAAATCTTCTCTAATAGGCGCAGAGAAATTAGCAATTTTTTATTTTCTACTCATCCCCTATTAAGTTACACATCTATATGTTAATTTGAAATTTCAACATTCCAGGCCAGTTGTTTTTGAGTTATGCAAGATATGAAAAATAAATATGAGTTGCTATACAGCAGAGTTGGGCAGTAATTAAATACTTTTGTAACTAACTAATCTTTCAACTAATAAATACTAGTTATGTAATTGCAACTACGGTTACAAAAATGTAGTTGGTAACTCTAGTTGCATTTTCTTGGTTTCGTAATTACAGTACTTGTAGTTGGTATTCATAAATCCAACTATTAATTGAAATAAAAAGTAGTTATACAAATAATTACAATTAGTAGTTGTAATTGTAACTGTAGTTATTGAGTAATAACTACAACTACATATAGATCAGCTGTTTTTTACGTCCCAAAGAGTAAATATTTTTTTATTGCCTCTATATAAATATTTACATTCGTGGTGGTGATGAGTGGCTCATCTGAGACGAGCCATGTTCAATTGGTGCACAGAATATGTCAGAAGAACTGAAGGTGGACGCTGCTATCAGCACACTCTCTTGTTGCGGGGATCGCCTCTTGTCACTCTCTCTCTGCCTTTTATATCCGTCACCAGTCCTCGGCGACGAAAAGAGTTTTGAAACAAATTACAATGAGTGGCAGTGAAAATGAGGACGAGAACTCCTTATTTTTTGGTGCAGAGCAGTAGAGAAATTATTTTCTTTTGCCGCGATGGCAAAAGCCCCAAAATAAATAGCCTGTCAAAAATTCTGATTTAAGAGTAATTTTAATGGCTAATTTGTTAACATTTTAAAAGTATTATTTAATTTCATTCGACTGGGGAAAATATAAAAAGGAATTTACATATTATTTTCGTTAGTTTTCATTTATTTACATTAAAATGACTTTCAGTTATTATAATAATGTAGTATATATAAATAAATTTTTGAATATAAAGACATTGGATGTAGTTATTTCTTAACAGCCTCAACTACTTCAGTTAGCGTTTCACACAGTTTTTTAAAGTAACTACCCAAGTAACTGTAGTTGTTTTTGGAACTACTGATTTTCTCAACTACTAACTGTAGTTGTGAAATTTCAATTACAATTACTTTAGTTGAAAAATGTAGTTGCCCATTACCAATAACTAATTATATTAGTAGTTGTATGTAATTGTAATTACAATTTTGCCCAACTCTGCTAAACAGAAACCAGTCAAAATGGGCAAAGGTAGAGTCAAAACAGGTAAATTAGTTGACATATGAAAATCAAATCTTTAGGGGATCTACCTTTCATATAACGATGTAAAAGAGAGGGGAGATATTTTGGTCTTGCCTGCAGGTAGGAAACTGTAAGGTAGTTAAGAAAAAAATGATTTTGGAGGACAAGAAGAGGTTTCCCTGAACATATACAAAGTAATTTAAACAGATGAAACAGTGGAAAGAAACACAAAAGCTAAGAAAAAACTAAATAAAACTTTATTAAAAAATATAAACAGAACATAATAATGGTTGAATAGTTGTAACTTACTACTTTTGATGGGAGTCGGAGAAATATTTGAGACAATTGCCTTCCTTTTTGGTCCTTGAAATCTCGAATAGCAAGATAGAGAGTTCGCATTTTATGAGATGTAACAGGGTCTAATTTGACAGCTTTTTTTGGCTTTGGCAGTGGATTATTACTAAAAAAACAAACATAATTTATGAATATAAAATATAAATATTAGAAGAAAATAAGCAAGAAAAGCTATTGTGCATAGACTTATATTACCTCTTTGGTGTCTTTGGAATTGGTTTTGTATCATTAAGGGGCCCCAACTCTTTAACTTTATCCATTAAAATTTTTTCTAGTTTAATTGCATCTTCATAAATCATGGAACCCTCTTCATTAAATTTTCGACAATTTTGAAACATAAGCTGAAACAGTACATAAAATGATTTATTTATACAGGTAATATTTTATTAAGGACCTTTGGTCATTATGAAAAACAATTAGCTCAATTCCATAAATACTTCAAAGTTACTTATACGTAATCTATTTTAGATGCCATGAATTCATTCATAAACAGTTTTAATTTAGCTTATTAATAATTGACTGTGTTATTGTAGTAATGTTATTAACATAATTATGAATATTGTAGTAATGTTATTAACATAATTATGAATATTGTAGTAATGTTATTAACATAATTATGAACTTCATCTAAAAGAATAACTTTCTAATACTAAAAGTATATCCAATTCATTCTTTATATTTCTTAAAATAAACCTCCACTAGAATTAATGAATATTTAGTTAATAAATATACAAATACATTTTCAATTTTATTGAAGCATCCACACCACCAATAAAATCCTTTTTACCGATTGGATTCGTGAATCTAAATTTTTTTGTAATAATACTAATATCATCAAAGATATTGATAATGAATACATGTTTTGACATTAACCCTTAGGCTGCAGTGGACTGATATATATCAGTCAGGAGAGAAACATGCCCTGGGTGCTAAGGACTAATATAATAGTCTGCCTTGTTTAGCACTCGACTGCTACAAGGCTATAATATTAGTTATTCCTCTATTGCCATCTGCTGACTTTTTGTAGAAACTGCAGAAACTCATTTTTGGCTTCCCTATACTGGGAGAGATTCCCTGAATATCAACTCTGCCCCTTTTTTCAATCTGAAGTACCATTTACTCATTACCTGCAATTTACCCTAACATATTTAATCAGTATATTTTCTGCCTTTCAGGCGAATAGTTCAGTGCTTTAAAATATCTGGGAAATGATTTTTTTCTGATGAAGAGATTTTGTTAGAATTTTTTGCGGGTGTAAGTGAAAGTGATTCTTCTTCATAATACAATGAGGATCCTGAAAGACACCAAAAATGTGTCTATTGGTGAATTACTGGAACTAGTAACTGGAACATAATCAAAACAACGAATGAGAATTATATGATTAGCGCTAGAATATAAAAAGAATTCCGCAAACTGGGCTTTGCAGAGACTAGACTACCCCAAAATCGCTAACTACTCGCATTGCTCCAGTACTACGCAGCCTGAAGGTTAAAGTTAGTCAAAGTTATAGTTGGAAAATTATATTTTCATTTATGCCTGTTTCATTCACATTTGAATAGTCAGCAACCTTACACAAATAAATGTTCCTTGAAATCCTTTTCTTGCATTTAGTGATTGAGGATCAAAAAGGATGAAAGATAGACAAAGATTTCAATTTTTATACTATTATTCTTAGAATGATTTCAGGATAAGGCAAACCTTAGGGTTTAATTTATGTAAGTACAAATTGATCAGAAATATACAATGGGAATGTTTTGGGTATGTAAAATTTCTTTGAAAAGTACAAAAAGAAAGTTACAAGTATCTTGACTCTTTACTTTATTCATGTATTAAATGACCTATGAATTAATAGCAGTGTAACCTGTCTTTTCCGGGTTTAAATAGAAATTCTTTCCTGTGTAAACATATAGAAGTTTGAATTATCTTATGAAGAAATCATCCTGTTATGTGCATCACGTAACAGAAATGTACTGTAGAATAAGTGTACAGTCATTCTGTTTAAATACCCGTGAAATAAAATGTGGCAATTGGATGAATTGAATTCATAATGATCTCCAGTCGAAATATAAACATTTTAGCAGATTTCCCTTAAGGGAAATCAGCTATTGAGGTTGTACTCATGACGGAATTTTCGACATTTTTCTTCAAATGTCCATCGATCCTACTTAGTAGATGATGAAAATGAGGTTCGTTCAAAACTGTATATATATATATATTTGTCTGTTACCGCTCTAGCGGTCGCAATTTTTGATTGATCGTTACGAAATTCGAAATTTAGTCGTTTTATGTAAAAAGAAAGATCAAGTTCGTTAACGGCTGAAATCGGACCAGTGGGAGGGGGGGGTTTAGAAGGGAGGATTTTCGAAAATTCGAAATATCTCCATTACTATACGTCTGATCGAAACATTGTATATAATCAATCTTATTGCAAATTACATTTACTATAAATATTGTTCTATACATATTTTCCGTATGAGTATTAACCGAGATATTTGTATTTTTTGTAATGAGTTCCGCTTTCAGTAAACCCCCACTCCTACTAGGGACATATTAATAATAAGCTGATATCTCATGAACCACCTCATTATTAGGTTAAATACAAAATATTGTTTTCATTAAAGCTTTATTTTACGAGGTACAAATACGTTCTGTTGACCCCCCCCCCACTTTTTTTTCTAGGACTACAAAAATCTGAGTGATTGAGATAGAAATTATTTTGATTCATTTCAATTTACTCCACTAACTATAGTAAGTAGTTTCCAATAAAATTAATATTTTATATTCAGATATATTTCTTTAATTGTTTGTTTTTCCGGTCTATCTATCGATACTGCGCTACAAGGTTGGCTAACCTGTTTGTTTACAATCCAGCCGTTTTAAGTTGTAGGGACTATTAACTTATATTGTAAATTCACTGAAAGATTTCTCATTGCCGTTTGTAATTATTCACTAATATTCACGGAAGTGTTACCTGTATGTATATTTATCTATTGTAAACCTTCACTGGCAAACCTGCTTGTTCCTTAATCATGTGAAAATCTTATAACCGTCTGAATCGTATTTTGCAACCCCCTTTCTGTTTTCTTCCCGGATTCATAAATTTGGAATGGTTGTGATTAAAATTATTCTGGTTTATTATTAATTACAGTACTAGATATAATAAATAGTTATGAATAAATTTTATAACTTATATTCAAATATATTTCCGTAATTGCTTTTATTTCCGGTAAAAGTTGGCTAACCTGATTGTTTACAACTCGGACTGTTTGCTATCAGGAAGATTCTTATTATTTGACTTGCCCTTTATTTGTTTCACATCAGTATTAAGTCTTACAAATAATAGATATTCGGTGGTACTATTTAGTGTTGGTGTAATAAGTGTTCAGAGCGCTGCTATCATTAACGGGGTAAGTCCATCTTTTGTGTTCTTATTGTTTTTTTGAGATTGAATTGTTTTTAATTTAATCTCGGAGCCTAACGGACGAGAGTAACTTTCCCGCCAAAAGCTAGTTTGGCCGTTTCCTTCACTGGCTTGGCTCTCGTGAAATTTCTCTATTGTAAAAATTCACGTGGGAAATCTGCTTAGTTTACGCAGCCCCTGCATGACGGACTTTTGTTAACTAAGTTTTGACAAATCACTTTGTTTTTGTGAAATTGCTGTGATATTGTTTTACACACATGAAGAATATTGACAAACTTATCATCCATGAGGTAACAAAAATTTTGGTTTCCCGTCAAAAAATTACAACTGCACCATTCTAGCATTCGATTTCATCTAATATATAAGTTTAAGTAATTAGCTGGCTGTATTACTTGTCATAGCAGGTTGAAATAAAAATGGTTCCTCATGGAAATTTATTAAAATTATTCTAAGTAAGCCCTCCTTACTACAATTAGTATAAAACTATAATATAGTGCATGGTGAGAAAATTCATTCCCCAAATAAATATAAATATAAATATATATATATATATATATATACTAGCCAAGGTACCCGGCTTCACTCGGGAAATCATTTGAGACGGAAAGATTTTATTTTGTTTTTGGCAATGCTTCTATGTGTACAACTGCTCTTCCGGCTGGGCGCACTTTTCCCCGTAAGGGTCAATTGGGCGACTTATGGAAAAAAAATTTTTAGATTTGAAGAATAAATGAAAATAAGTCTCTAATCATTCCCTCTCCACTGTTTGACACTCCGTGAATAATTCAAATCTTAATCATGGATAGCATTTATTATAATTAAATATCATCTATAATGTACGTATTTTGTATATACAATCTAGCTAATATACCCGGCAATGCTCGGGAAATCATCGTTGACTGACTAATGATTGTATTTTTATAGAAAATCGTTGAAAAACCAATTGGAATCGGAATATCACAATTTTTCATTTCAGGCCTCCCTCATAACCCCCACTCCCGTTTGGACCTAAAAATTTTAATATATCTTATAATCATGGAAGAATTAATACTAATTCACATTTCAAGTTTTTTTAAGTTCGGTTCAATTGTTAATGCCCAACAAAATTGTTGGCTCCCACTGTAGTTTTTATGTGTATGTGTCGTTTATACTTTGTTATACGACAAAAATGAATATAACAAAAGTTACTTTAAATAACAAAATAAACAACTTTTGTCATTTGCATATTTGCAGAAAAACCAATAGAAAATGAAATACCGCTATTTTTAATTTCAGGCCTCCCTTACAACCCCCACTCCTGCCCGTCCCTAGAAATGTTAGTATGGCTTATTATAATAAAGGTGTTAGTGCTAATATGCATACCGAGTTTCATTAAATTCGGTTGAGTCTTTTGAGGCAAATAAAATTGTTGACACTGGCTTTAATTTTTAGTGTATGACGCCTTTATACTTCGGTATACGACGATAGTGTATATAACAAAAGTTACTCTAAATAACAAAATAAACAACTTTTGTTATGTGCATATTTACCGAAAAACTAATACGAAATATCGCTATTTTTAATTTCAGGCCTCTCTTATAACCCCCACTCCTGTTCGTCTCAAAGAAAATTAATATAGCCTAAAGTCTAAGTTGGGTTAGTAGTAACGTACATACCAAGTTTCATAAAATTCGGTTCAGCCGTTTATGCGTGAAAAGGTAACAAACAAATACACACAAAAGAAACAAAATGCAGTTATGGTGTCTATGACATGAGAAATGAAAAGTTATCATGAAATTTCGCGAAAAAAATCAATGTACAGACGGAGGTTACAATTTTATATATATATATATATATATATATATATATATATATATATATATATATATATATATATATATACTGATCTATAGACTCAAGAATGAAACATCTCCAACAGACATATTTTCAATCAAATTTAACTGACATTAAACTGAATATTTGACTTTCTGCTCCTATTATTCCACTTTAGAAAAACTAGCGGTGTTTGTACCATGACATCTTTTATCAGAGGTGGCTTTACCAATTATTTTATATTAGAAAAAAAAGTGTGAATCGCTAAAATTGTGGTACACCAAAGTAAAAAAAGTCAAAATCTCCAAATTTATAAATGTAAATAAATATTTAGGACCAAAGTCGGTATTCTAAACACAATATGATCTTTACATTTTTTTTTTTTTTTAATAAAACCAACACTAACGAAGATATTGATGAAAATGAGGTTTGACGTAGAATTAAATCCCCCTGCTAGATGAAAATTCAGATTCTCATATAGGCTATGTTGTACCTTAAGATAATAGACTCACAAATATAAAATTTAATAAAAATCCTCAGAGTTGTTTTTGAGTGACTGAGTAACAACAAATGAGTAGACATACAAGATTTCCAATTTTGATGCCATTGTTCTTAGAATGTTCTGAAACGTAGAAAAAAACTTATCCCTGCGTAATTTAAATCGAAGAGCAGGCAAACTTTAGAGTTTTATTTATATAGTTAATTATATTTCTTGGTTGTACCAGGCCTTTCACATGAAGCCATTAATTATTAAAAGTAAACTTATAGGTTCTGAGTCTTAAGCCTACCAAATAGTCTATTTATAGCGACTTTTAATACAATCATACCTTAAAGTCTGCAAGAATTTCACCTTCAGACTGATATTGTTCAGCTTTTATGTTTGACTCAATAGTAAGCATATCAATTGGCCTTTCAATTACTTTGTAATATTCTGGATATAGCTTTTTAGACGGTTTTTCCATGAACATAAGCATAGGCTGCCGTCCATCTTCACACTGTGGAAATAAAAAATGAATAAAGAACATGTAAAATAGAAATTTAGTGTAATGTAAAATAACCTGTAATGTCAAAAGAGAATGGCAGATAAATGTGTCAAGCTGTGACCACTTAACTTCCATCGAAGCCATGTGGCAGGTCTTGCCCCTTTATTATTATTAAAGATTATCATTTCCATGAAATATTCAAGGGTTACTATTTAAGTTATTATATGAGAGGTTCATTTGATTGAATGATGGACAAGAATGTATGGAAAGACATTAACCAATATATCAGCCATTATAATACATCCTCTCCTTAAGCCACCGAGCAGTAGGAATCTCAGTTAATTTTTTGAATTCTTGAGAAATACTCTTGGGGTAAGAAAATGATTCAAATTAATTTACAGTAAAGACACAAACAAACAATTCTAAAACAGAAGTACAGATAATTTGAGCATTTTTGACGTATAGTGAGAAACTTATAAAACTAAAAAAAGTTTGATCAAAATAACTGAAAACAGCTCTTAGTTAAAAAAATATTTACCACGTTTATAAAAATGGTATGATTTTTTAAATGCCAATTTTTTTCATTATTAAAAAAAATTGTACCCAAATAATCCTAAATAATATTTATTCCTAAATAAAATAACATTTCTATGATTCTTCTAGCACATTTCTATCGCCAGTGGCAGATTTTTGTCACAAAAAAGTCCATTTGGCACCACTGTGCATCGGCAAACTGTATATTTTTTATTTTACTATAATTTGAATTTTTAAATGCATTTCAACCTTTACTTATATCTAATAAACAATATAACATAATACAAAGTTAATAGACTTAAAAGCACTATAAAAAAACAAATAAACATAAAAATTTAAAAAATAGAAAAAAATACAATATTTTCATGATTATCAACCATACATGTTATAAAATAAGTTGTGCATTCTTTCAAACTATTAATTACTCATGGGTATGGTGTCAATCTCCCTGGAATCAGGCAAAACCACTTTAAATCTTGCTCCTTGGATATGACAGCTGACCCTCACTCTCAGTTGAGATAGCTTAAAAAAACTAGCAGCATGACTAGCTTGAAATGTTAGAAAATACCACCATATAATTATGTTCAGAAAGACCATATAATAATGGTCAATACCACAGGCCTTGAAAATCATGACATGGGCAGGAGAAACCTATGAAAATAGAATAAACAAGTTTTTGGGAATGACATCCTGATGCAAGCCACTTTCCCTCATTATTATTAGGATACTGAAGGATCATTCAGGACCTTTTCAGTCTGTGATGCATACCTATGATTATAACATTTATGTTTTATAAGGAAACTGTAACTCTAATCTTTCTATTTCTGTAAAAGCACGTTCAAGCAAAATTATTCAACATTGGAAATATAAATAATTCAAGAGTAGGAATTGTGTAGAATAGTCTGTGGGCCATGTTTTATTTGTAAGAAGAACCCCTTAAGCCAACATACGTTTGAATTAAGAATAAATAATACAAGCTACAATAGTTTGTAGCAAGTGTTTTAGGAATGAAGAATACTAGATGTGTTAAAGGAAGTATTATTTGTCACCCACATTTTTATAATCAATGGTCAATTGAAGACATTTTTGAAAAAATATGCCATGGGTACAATCTCAATAGTTTATTTCCCTTGAAGGAAATTTGCTTAAACTTTTTAATTAAATAAAACTCAGTACTTACAATATATTGCATAAGGCACTTGCAAAGGGAATAAAGCCTTTTCTTGAGAGGTATATTATCTAGATATTTTCCTTTTGTTAGTAGCTTGTTTGTTGAGTGCACTGGTGTTGGGGGTACAGGTGTACTTGTAGGGGTAGAATTCCCTGAATTATTATTGGGTCGTGGTTTTTTTGCAGGTGGTTCATCTACAGAATCATCTTCACTTGCTGAATACTGAAAATAACAAAATAATTTTTCAAAAAAATGTGTAAATCTTATACAAATATAAGATTATTAGTAAATGGGTAATAAAGTTCTTTTGATAATAATACCTGATGATCAAATTCTAGAAGCTCTTGCACTTTTTTTTGCATCAATTTTTGAAGTCGTACAGCATCCTAAAACATTGGATTTCAAAACACAACTGTTAAGGATACCCATAATTTTATATAAGTAATTTATAAATAAAATTAAATATTGAAGAATACTTTGTATAACTTGGAATCAGGACGATTATATTTCTTAGCATTTTCAAACATGATATTCATGTCTCCAGCAACTTCACTAACTGTACCGTACTGGCCTTTCTAAAACAAAATAACAAATAACATGAAATAGTTGTGTTCATTAAGGATATAAATAGAAGTTATTGTTACCAAATTACATTTTATACCAAGCAAGGATTATTTGCAGTTAAGATAGCAAAGCTCTCGTTTTAAGTACAATGTTACAACTAATTCTTCAATGGACCCTGCCAAGAATAATGTGAGGGAAAAAGTGGTAATATTTCTTTCTTTTCATACAATTATTTTGAAAATAAAAGTTCCAAATAAATTCTTGTCAGTAAAAAACATTCAGGATATCTTGCATCCGCGTATATATTTGCATGTTCCAACAAACATACACAAGATCACAACTTTTTTATTCTAGTAGGTACTTAATTACTTCTTGATGTAAGTGGATACCAGGGGCAAACATGATATTACAAGTGATTAAATAAACCTACTAAGTTAAGGAAGAAAGCTGGGCAATACATTAATGACTGAGGGTTCAAACAATGACAATGAAGGATGGGGAAAATATGGTGAATCACGATGGAGGGGATGGGAAAACCGAGATTTGGGAGAAATGGCAAATGGGATTCAATGGAAAGGGTAAGGGATAACATGAGGGCGAACTGTAAGGAAAGGTGTTGAAAAATGTTCAAATAGTAGGATGAAATAACGAGTTTGTCCTTCTTGAGGTTAATGGTATTACGATTCAAATTTATAAATAATATTTCAGCCATGAGAATTTTTTTATAATCTATTCTGTAGTGAGGATTTTTGTTTAGTCTTGGTAAAAAGTGTGATTATGAGTGATGGCTTATTTAGCGAGTGCGAGTTTAACGTGTAATCGTAGTGCATGTTGAGTTTAAGTTGTGATGAGGCTTTTTGTTTTACCTATATATACTGCATTGGTTTCACAGGGTTTCTGGTAAACCATAAGTGCCATGTGGAATGGGATCTTTCAGATTAGTGAACAATGATTTCATTATATCATTTGATTTTAAACCAAATTGTACGGAAGGAAGAGTCTATCTAAGGGACTTTTTAAGTTTATGTTTTAAGTTCTTTTTGTGGGTGTTATAGACCAAAACGTTGTTGGGGAATCGTTGGAGGGAAGAGAGGAAAGGACCATTTAGTTTACTGTAGACTGCCAAAGTACTTGAAACATCCTAAAATAAACTTCTTTTTAATTTTTATAGAAAGTATGCACCTACTACTTTTTAATTAATAGTGATTTATTATCTCAACAAATAATTAGTCAAATGTTCATTTTTTAGTATTACCTGGAAACTCTAAATTTTTAAATTATGATTTTATTGTTTAATGGGAGAGGCAATGTTGATTCAGTGGTTAAATCATTTGATTACTGTACAAGAAGTGCCAACTCTTAACCCCAAGATCACTGGCTAAATTTTATTCAGTTGTGCAGTTATTGAGCTTTGAGGTAGGACTTCTTTCTTTGAATACCTACTAGGAGACAATTGAATACTTACAAGTTGTGATCCTTGGTCTGTAATGTAACAATGGACATGAAATGTGTCAAGCTGACAACTTGATCTCTCAGGGAAGCCGTATGTGACAGATACTTCATAGGCTGTTGTTAGCGAAACAGTTTCATTTTCATTGCATAAACTTTAATAAAATTGTTATTCTCTCCAGAACAATTAACTATCTTTCTGAATGATTAGGTTTTAGAATTGTGGTATTTAAACAAAACAATGATGTATACTGACTGTAAGGAATTCCACATAGGGAATAAAAATAGTGGGGAATTGTACTTAGCCATTTTACCTTTTTATTACCATTGTTCTAGGACATTTCCTGTTATATTACTGAACTCTCTATTATTTAATATACAGTTTATATGGTTTTGGATTGAAAAATGAATATTTTTAATACTGGACATAGACAAAAAGAAGCCAAGTGATTTATTAAAAAAACAAGCTTGGGCTTCCAATATTTAGCTCTGAGAAGTAAGGGAAACTTCTATTGATACATGAAAATGGTGACATGATACATGATTCAGGCTTTCAGTTAGGAAATACTTTCACATGTGGCTTGACTTAAATACTACCAGAGGCTACATAAGGCTAATGTTATTTACATTGATGGGACATGCACTTGCCGAGCAGTACAACACTTTTTATGAAAACATACAAAATTGCCCTAATGACATGTCTCTCAAAAAACAACAATTTAAAGGCAATAGTCTTGGAGGAATATGGTAACTGCATATTCTACTACTAAATGATATTTTACAGCTCCGCCTCAGGTCTTTCTTTGGCCGTGCCAAATGTTTTTAACTCCTCTTCCACGATATGTTTTTAAAAATTAGTTGATTTTATAAAATTAGAATGGGTTAATTCTATCAGAACAAATATTAGGCTTTAATAATAATTAATTAAATAGATGAAGAAAATAGAAGTACTCTAACTAACCTGTAATTTTTTGCTGATTTGAGCTAAAGAGATTGGATTCCTAATTTCTTTGAAGTAATCAGGATAATAACGCTTAGAAGGAAGTTTTAAAAATGCTTCACAAAGTAGCTGTCCTAAAAAAAAAAAAAAAAAAAAAAAAAGAAATATATATATCTTTAGTGTCAGATCTCCGAAATTTCACATAAAATATTAAGAGTATGTAATAAAATTATTTAATTCTACAGGGCACAAACAAATCAAGTATAGGTAAAATTCTTCTCACTAATTGAAAAAAGAAAAGCTTAACTAAAGAGAGAGCTAAATAAAATGTATCTATTGAGTTGGCAAATAAGTCCTTTCAGTTTTTCAGAATGAAATGAAACTCAGTGCATTATAGATATAAAATTCATTTTAATTTACAATATATGGGCCATTACTTAATACAGCTTTTTCCTATTTTTCCAGTAACTGAATAATGCCATGTTCAGAGAATGTCTGGGGTTTAATGTTAAAAAACTGATCCAAGTGGTTTTTGATGCCGCCTTCCTTTTGGAGTTTCTTCCCATTCGTTAAGTTCTGCAGAGACCGGAATAAGTGGTAATCACTTGGAGCTAGGTTTGATGAATAGGGAGGTTGAGGCAAAAGGTCCCATCCAAGGCTCAATAATTTATAGCGAGTGACCAATGGGGTGTGAGGCCTAGCATTGTCTTGGTAGAACACAACACCCTTCCAATTACCCAGTTCTGGGTATTTATGTTTAATTGATTTATCAAATTTTGTTAAATGTGAACAGTAAAGAGTTGAATCAATTGTTTGTCCTGATGGCAACAGCTCATAGAAAATAACACTCTTGAAATCCCACTATATAGAAAGAATTATCTTCTTCCATATGGAAGACTAGATGCAATTCGGGTTTTGACATTTTTCTATGAGCCTCACTACTGGGTCCACAAGATTTTCTATGGACTTCATTATTGGGAAAATATCCATTTTTCATTTCCAGTTACCAATCTTTTCAAAAATGGATCGTTCTGTTAGCGTTTCTGTAGTGAATAACAAACAGATATGCATGTTGCCAAGTTGAATTCGGTTAGAGCGTGAGGGACCCAACTAACATAGCAGAGCTTGTGCAACTAAATGGTTTTCTATGCTTGTGTGTGACACATTTTGGGCCATAGCCATCTCTCAACAATGGTCTAAACATTGCTTGTTTCAATTTCATGTGGGTGACCAGACCATTGAGTATCATTGAAGTCAAAATTTCCTGAATAAAATTTGGACAACCAATTTTGGCAGTTGCATTCAGTTAAGGCATCATCAAACCCATAAACACTGAAAATTTTTCATTGAGTTTCTGCAGCATGCTTACCTTTTTTAAAATAACACAAGGGAACAAATTTTTATTAATTTTTTGTTGCATGGAGTTTTAGGCCTGTTGTTTACTAATTAGAGGTTGGTGATTACAAATCTAGCCTCAGTTTTTCTCCAGCAGCTTTTGTTTTTGGCAAACAGCTGATAGACATATATTTGTACTAGTCACATTAAAACCAATTCAACTGAATTGTTTAGTGAAAAAGTTTGTGCTCTTGTGTTAAATAACAATGTCCAAGTTAAGAAATATCTGTAGAAATGATCCAAACTATTTCTGTAACATTTGTGGTGAATATACATTCAAAAATTGTAGGCTAAGTGTGTCAGAGTTTATAAAACAGGTATATTTTGATTACTTTGGATTCACTTTGGACATCCGTGACAAGTACTGGATCCCTTATATGGTATGTAAAACATGTGTTGAGTCTTTGAGATTATGGGCAAATAAGAAAAGACCCCATTTTAAGTATCAAATACCAATGATTTGGCGGGTACCTTATAATCATCAAGATGATTGTTATTTTTGTGTGGTTGATATAAATGGAATTAATAAAAATAACCGGTCGAAATGTCTTATCCTAACTTGTTATCTGTTACTCGACCAGTCTTGTTCTCTGGCGATGCACCAGTACCCCAAGCTTCTTCATCTGTACAAAATGATCATGACATGGAAAAAAAAAACTATTCTTCAAGTGATGAAAGTCGGACAAGTGATTTTTACCCTGATTTTACTTCTGAGCCCCAGCTCTTTAATCAGGAAGACCTCAATGCATTAATCAGAGATCTTGGTCTTTCTAAAAAGACATCGGAGATTCTAGCTTCTCGATTAAAGAAATGAAATCTTTTAACCCCAGAAACAAGAATTTCATACTATCGTGACCGAGAGGCAGAATTGCTGTCATTCTTTTCTAAAGATGACGACTTTGCTTTTTGTTCAGATGTTCCTGGTTTATTGAAAGCAATGGGATTACAGAAGTATGATCCAAATGAATGGCGTTTATTTATTGACTCCTCTAAACGTAGCCTGTGTACGTAAATGTGTACACGTGTATTATTTGTTTATGGGACAGCAGAGCTAGGTCTGAGCACTGGATTAGAAAAGATTGGCCTTCCAGGCAATCTATGGTTCCGGGACAAATGAATGTAATAAATGAGCCCCTTGGGCCCAGGGATCGAATAATACTGCCACCTTTGCATATCAAACTAGGGCTCATGAAACAATTTGTCAAAGCTTTGAACAAGGGTGGTGATTGCTATAAATACATCTCTAAGAAGTTCTTTAATTTGAGCCAAGAAAAAATTAAAGCTGGAATTTTTGATGGTCCCCAAATAAGAAGGTTGATAAAGGATGAAAACTTTATTAGTTACATGACTGATACTGAAAAAAATGCCTGGAATGAATTCGTTTGGACTGCTCAAAATTTTCTGGGAAACAAAAAGGAAGAAAGCTATGCGGAGCATATTGAACTAATGCTGTTACACTTCCAGCAGCTTGGTTGTAATATGAGCATCAAGGTACACTTCCTCCACAGCCATTTGGACCGTTTCCCTGAAAATCTTGGTGATCTGAGAGAAGAACAAGGGGAACGGTTCCATCAGGACATTCGAATTATGGAGGAACGTTACCAAGGTCACTGGAATGCTCACATGATGGCGGACTATTGTTGGAGCATTAAAAACAGCCCCCGTGAACCGAATCAAGCCAGAAAATCTTACAAAAAAATTTTTTTTTATATGCAGTGGTAATTTTTTTAATAGTTTTCTTAATAAAAAATATTTTCATCTTAAAAAAACAGTTTATAATTATAACCCCAAAAGTAAAGCTGATACAAACAAACTGACTTCAGATCTTAAATTAGCACCTCGGGGAAGTAGAATATTAGTCAAAATATTTCATGCAACAAAAATGTTGTTCCCTTATGTAATTCACCAAAATATGCTGATAATGAATGATATTTAACAAGAGCAAACAAAATACTAAGATCTTATGGGTTAATTCAACAGATAAGATGTTTATCGTGGTGACATAAAAACCGAAAGGACTTATTTTCCAACCCACTGCAATACCTAAAATGTTCTTATACAGTAAACTATCTAAAATCCAAACTAATTAAAAACAAAGAATTTCAAATAAGTGTGAAACCAGGAATACTGAATGAGGTAAGAATTTAACACTTAATTAATAACAATAAAATTAAAAAATAAAATATAGCAAGCATAATTTTGCAATAGTTATAATAATTTTCTTGAGAAATTATTAGGTATTCTCATTTATTTAAAAATTTAAACCATCTTTTCAAGTCCCCAGAATATCCTTCAGCAATAGAATCATAAAATTGAGTAAGTACAAGGGAAAATAACCAAACTTTTAACACAAATGTATCCCGAATTAGCACTACAAAATTTGTAACGGATTTCCACTCATCATAAATCAGCTATTCAGATTGTTCTCATGGCGCAATTTTTTAAAAAATTCTTCAAAATGTCAATTCATCATTTCGTCTGACTATGAGGACTCCAACTGTTTCTAACCTTAACAGTGTTAATGACCAGGACCGTGGAAGTCTACGAGTAATATGTTTCTAACTTCTGCAAGAGGGATAGCATTTCATTTCGATAATCTTTCATACAGGTAAAAACACTCAATTGTATATGGAAACGTTTTATTAGAAATGATAACATCCTCGAAATACCCTTAATCTTCGTAGATATTTTCCTCTTTGTTCCAAATTTCTTGAACTGTTTTGCAGTTCTTTGCAGTTGGGCATAAAGACTCGTCAATCATTACACACATTATAGCCATAACATTAGAATCCTTTTTCAAATCTTTTTCTTCCTCAGTAATGCACCACCATAGTCTTTGTCAGTGAGCCACATTCCCAATCCAAACTTCCAGGAGGCGAAATTATCTCTTCCAAGAAGTTTCTTAATCCCAGGCAACCAAGCTGGATTATTATCCACGCTTCTCTTTAAGTTCATAGGTAACAATTTTTTTTATACTACATCCAAAACATATTATACCACTCTATCTAAACTTCCTCCATGACAATGCTCGTATGCACGTCGCAAAACCTCTCAAAAAGTACATCGCCCCCCACCTACCTATCCCACCCACCAAATTCTCCAAACACAGCTCCATCTGATTACCACCTGTTTCGAGCAATGGCCAATGGCCTTTTTGAGCAATGCTTTGCTTGCTATGAAAACGTGAGTTGATTTTAGGATTGCATCTAAAGACCATTGAATTCCATCATTGAATTCGCATGCTGCCAGAAAGATGGGGAAATGTAGTGGCTGGCTAATGATGGGCAATACTTTGAGTAATATATTTAAAACCATCTTTATAAAATAAAACCTAAATTTTTGAGAAAAAAAAAATCGCTACAAATTAATTCAAACACCCAAAATAAATAAATAAATAAATAAATATATATATATATATATATATATATATATATATATATATTTATAAACCTTGGATGTATGAAATTTTTATTTTTAAAACATTGTCATGAATACAACCTCACTATCTAATTTCCCCAAAGAGAATCTAATCTACCTATCTATCTATCTGTGTTCATATACTTTTTGTCAATAGATTTATTGGTTTTTTAGCAGATTTCCCTTAAGGGAAATCAGCTATTCAGGTCGTACTCATGACGCGATTTTGGAAAATGTTCTTCAAATGTCCATCGATCCTACCCAGGAGATGACGAAAATGAGGTCCGTTCAAAATTATATATATATTTGTCTGTTAACGCTCTAGCGGTCGCAATTTTTGTTTGATCGTTACCAAACTCGGAATTTAATCGTTTTATGTAAAAAGGAAAATCAAGTTCGTTAATGGCTGAAATCGGACCAGTGGGAGGGGGGGATTTTTAAAAATTCACAATATCTCCGTTATTATGCATCGGATCGAAAAATTGTATAGAATCAATCTTATTGCAAATTAAATTTACTATAAATATTGTTATATGCATTTATTCTCTATCTTGAATATTAACCGAGATATTTGCATTTTTATGAAGTCTGTGGTGGGGTATAGTTCGGATTACATCTGCCATCTTCGTCATTTCTCAGCTCAGGCGGAAGCTTCTTCTAACCTGTCGTTTTTAACCTTAACTTACCTTCGTTACTTTGTGAGATTTATGCAAATACGTTCTGTTCATCCGCCTTCCCCCTTCTTTAGTTCTTGGACAACTAAAATTTGAGTCATTAAAATATAAATTATTCTTACAATTCAGAAGCCGTTTCAGTGGGGAATTTGTTTTAATTAACTGAAAGATTTCTCATTATCTAATCACGGTGGTATTGTGTTACCAGTGTGCAGATTTCTTTATTGTAAAACTTCACGGTGGAAATCTGCTTAGTTTACGCAGCCCCTGCGTGACAGACTTTTTTTTTAATTAGTATTTATTTACCCATATCATCATACATTTTCATATTTTTAAAAACAATTTGTTTTTAAAATGAGTTTCACTTTTATGAAATATTTTATTTCCTTATGTTAACTATTTTTTTTTAAACTCTGATGGTGCAATTTTTCCAGTTCAGGTTTTTCCAAACAGATGTTCTGAAATAGATTAGTGCTATCTAAATTAAGGTAATGAAGTATGAAGATGACAAAAGAAATTAAATTTATTTATTTATTTATTTTATTTTAATCGATTTTCTAATTGTACCTATCAAGTATTAATAGTTAAATTTTAAAATGTAAAGGAAGGGAGAGGGAGAGGGAGAGCGAGGGAGAGAGAGAGAGAGAGAGAGAGAGAGAGAGAGAGAGAGAGAGAGAGAGAGAGAGAGAGAGAGCGCACAGACACACACACACACACACACACATACAGAATAAGCCTATAATACAAACTGAATGTTTTCATAAATCTAACTAGCCATAAAATATAATACCTTGTGTACCAGTAGCAGATTTAACAGATGAATAAAGCTGCCAACATGGATTATCTGGTTCTTCAATATCCACTACACTACCATCTTCATCTTCATCTCCTGCCCCTAATTCTTCTTCTTCTGTTTTCAAAGCAGCTGTTATTGCTGAAAGTGTTTGTCCACTCCTTAACCTTTTATGCCTAATTCTGTCACTGGTTTTAGTGGGGGATTGGAATTTTCCTTGTTCTATCTCAACTTTTTTTGCTTGAACCAGCTTTCTAAGAGCCTTTGCATCCTTATATATTTGGGAACCTGGCTCGTTAAAAATAGTAGCATTTTTAGTCATTTGAATCAGATCTTTTTCCATTTCACTTATACTGTTATATTTGGCTTGTTGAATTTTCCTAGCTATCAATCTTAAGTCAATAGGATTGTCTATGACTTCATAATACTTAGGGTAACGCTGCAGGACAGAAAAAAAATAAAAATGGTTATGACATGTAAGAAATTTTATTTTAAAATAAAATACAAAATAATTAAATGGAATATATACCTTTTTAGAAGGAAGTAACTGAAAAACAGTATTGAGAAGCCGTCCATCTTCTGAAGTGCCTGTCATTACTGCAGTAAACAAATCTTCACAATTGTTCAATTCTTCATCATAAGTCACAGAACCTTCAGATGTATCCTCTGTATCATCATTCTTTTTAGAATCTCCTTTCTTGCCCTAGTAACAAACATAAAATCTATCATTCTGCGTTTGTGAATAACATATATTACATTATTACAACACCATCGGGAAAGACAAATTAAGTATGGCTTCAAATTAGGAAAAGAAAGGTAAAAATGTATTAATTTAATTAATTATAAGATTATAAGGAATTTTTATATATATATATATATATATATGTGTGTGTGTGTGTGTGTGTGTGTGCTCATCAATGGTGAGAGTTGTTGAAGACTTAAATCAATGTTTCAGACATTAGATAAAAAAAAAAAAAAAAGATGAAAATTTATATTACAAAAATAAAAGCAAAACATGATAATGTAAATTTAAAAAAGTCCGTCATGCAGGGGCTGCGTAAACTAAGCAGATTTCCCAATATTCTTCTATACATTTATTCTCTATCTTTAATATTAACCGAGATATTTGCATTTGTATTGTGAGTGTGGTCGGCTATGTTCGGGAGTTTCCGCCGAGCGCTAGTGTGGCCGCTTCACTAACTATTCGTCCTCGTGAGAATAGGTTACTACTACTGTTATTATTAGGCAGATTTCTCTATTGTAAAACTTCACGTGGGAAATCTGCTTAGTTTACGCAGCCCCTGCGTGACGGACTTTTATAATGATGGCATTAGTGCTAATACACATACCGAGTTTTATTTAGTTTGGTTGAGTCTTTTGTGTCAAATTAAATTGTTCACTTCCGCTATAGGTTTTAGCGTATATCTCGTTTATAAATCGGTATATGAAAAAAATGTATATAACAAAAGTTACTCTAAATAACAAAATAAAGAACTTTTGTTATGTGCATATTTGCCGAAAAACCAATAGAAAACGAAATATCGCTATTTTTAATTTCAGGCTTCCCTTATAACCCCCACTCCTGTTCGCCTCAGAGAAAATTAATATAGCCTAAAGTCTAAGTTGGGTTAGTAGTAATATACATACCAAGTTTCATAAAATTCGGTTCAGCCGTTTATGCGTGAAAAGGTAACAAACAAACAAACAAACATGCACGAAAGAAACAAAATGCAGATATGGTGTCTATGACATGTGAAACGAAAAGTTATCATGAAATTTCGCGAAAAAAATCAATGTACAGACAGAGGTTACAATTTTATATATATATATATATATAATTTTGAACGGACCTCATTTTCGTCATCTCCTGGGTAGGATCGATGGACTAAACCTATTCATGTGGGACAAACAGTAAGGGAAACGGCCGCCATAGCTCTCGGTGGAAAGTCCCGAACATAGCCGACTCCTGCTGTACCACACACACAATACAAAAGCAAATATCTCAGTTAATATTCAAGATAGAGAAAAAATGTATAGAACAATATTTATAGTAAATTTAATTTGCAATAAGATTGATTCTATACAATTTTTCGATCAAACGCATAATAATGGAGATATTTCAAATTTTCAAAAATCCCCCCTTCCCACTGGACCAATTTCAGACATTAACAAACATGATCTTTCTTTTTACATAAAACGATTAAATTTCGAGTTTGGTAACGATCAAACAAAAATTGCGACCGCTAGAGTGTTAACAGACAAATATATATATATATATATATATATATATATATATATATATATATTATATATATATATATATATATAATTTTGAACGGACATCATTTTCGTCATCTCCTGGGTAGGATCGATGGACATTTGAAGAAATTTTTTGAAAATCGTGTCATGAGTATGACCTCAATAGCTGATTTCCCTCAAGGGAAATCTGCTAAAAAGACTAGTATAGTGGAATGTAGAAAATCTCTAAAGAAATATTCTATTAACTTTATATGTGAAGAATGCTTTATACTGGGTTATTAGAATCCCAAATCACTTAATTAAATAAAAGCTCAGTGGTTTCTCATTTAAAATTATTGTAAAAACCATTGTTGATAATTTAAATTGCCATTTCCTGAGTTTACGGAATGTAAGTAGCTCAGCAGGAGCAGACCTACTGGCCCTACCTGTCTCTGTAGTTAGTATCTCCATCATTTAGTATATCATCATGTCACTCATACATTAATTTAAGATTAATGTATTAAATATTATGAAGATAACAGTATTATGTTAAGAAATTGCAATTCTTAACTTTCAAAACACTAAGAACATTAGGTTCCATATAAGAAAACATTAATGAAATTGTAGAATACGTATTTTTTTCATAAATTTCATAAGATTATGCAACCACTTATACTTTTATATTTAATTGAAATAAATACGTTTCAAGGATAGTGGGTAAATGAGTATAATTACTTAAACCATAATGGTTTGAAAATGTATTACTAAGAAAAAACAATATCAACATTTAAAAAAAAAAAAAAAATTGAAGAGTATTGATACTATCTTAAACCTTATTCATATACTAAGGGGGCTAAGGTTAGCCATGAGAGTTTAATTGTTGGCCTTAATCTCACATGGTAAACCTAGAGTGGTGACTTTGATTCACACCTGGACAATTTATTTAGTGACAAACTCATTAAATAAAATCTGTAGTCCCACCCAGGCTAGAAAAAGGTGCTAACCAGTGGATACCCAGCCCGAATTAGCAATAGTAGCAAAAAGTGGGCATTAATCAATAATAATAATAATAACAATATGCCAAACAAAAGCAATTAAAAAAAAAAGCATTAAACAATAATGAAAGAATCAAAAACTAACCAACTTTCCTACTTTAAATGAAAATTTTCCTTTGGAGTCATCATCAGATGATTTAGGATCTTCTAATTTTGATTTAGTGGACTGTACTAGTTCCCACAACTCACAAGCATCTTTATATTCTTGAGATGTTCTCTGAAAACAATCATACATAAAATTATAAAAACACTGACAATTAAGAAAACAAAACTCCCCTCACTAAATATGGTTTTAAACAAAATCATGAATTTAATTTTCAAGCTATGAAAATTATTGACTAAGAGAGAAACTTGATCATGTCAAAAAATAAGAAAATATTTATATTTGAAAAAATAAGAAAAAGGCTGGTAATAAAAACTCTGATATAAAGCACTAACATAAAATATTTTTCAATCTCATTGATTAAGAATAATAACTTTTTAGTAACTCAAATAAAGGTTGGAACCGCCAGTATAAATGATACTGTTGTCATACCTGTCGGTGGAGACCGTCGTCACTGGCTGATAATCGAGTACAGCTGGCAAGTGCTTTCGATGCGATGGCGCCATCTTCAAGTCCGTCAAAAGTTGTCAGTACAAATAAAGATAATTATTAGCCAGTTACAACGGTCTTTACCGACATGTATGACAACAATAACTTTTTAAATGAAAATGTTCAAGTAAATGACTATATTTCTTGTGAGTATAAATTTCAAAGCCAATAGCTATCAGCCTACTGCTAATATATGAATAAATTGACAGTGAATAGCCATTTTGAATTCTACTCAGTCTAGCTGTTACTTACTTAACTTAGCAGAAGAGCCTATAGTCAAAAAGCATGTAGGTTAAATATTCTTTTTTTTTGTAATTCTGTGCTTCTGAAAGTACTGTCTTGAAGGAGCCGAGAAACATTTAGAAGAGCTGATAGTAATAGATTACGTAAGTGAAAGGTGAGCTTTATGATTGACTTTCGTCCAACAGAAAGTTGAGAGGCTCCTGTCACCCACTTTTTAATGAGTCAAAAATAATGACTTTTCCCTCAATGTGTATGTACCAAACACAATTGTTGCCACAAGGGTATGTCTTCATAACATAAATAAATAAAACCATTATTTGTACATACATAAATATAACAGAACGTGAAGACATAATACATTTTTTCATTTCCATACTTGCAAGTACAAATTGAACTTAATGTTGAATCTTTTGTGTTCATTATAATTTTCGAGTGCGAAGATCTGCTAATTTATTTCAGGTTTAATACTGGCCAAGTAGTGCGTTTCTCCAAGTCTCATCCATTCTCTTCTTTCTTCAGGAACTCGTTGCCATGTTAGATAAGGACTAAATATGGCGACATTTAGTCCTCATCTCCAGGTCCATGGAGTAGGTGGTCTTCCTCTCTTCCTCTTGTAGTTCTGAGGGTACCAGTTAATAAGATTTTTAGGCCATTCATCTTTATCCTCCCTCACCAGGTATCCTTGCCCCTGGCCATTTTCTTTTACTGATGATCCACGCTATGTCAGGAAATTTAGTGAAATGTCTTATCCACTTCCTCGACTTTTTATCACTCTCAGTGATGTGTAACGCTCCATTTCCCTCACTACAACTCTTTAGTTTTCTAATTGTGGTTTTGTTTAATGGCCATGTTACACACTCGTAGGTCAATGTTGGTAAGAGAGTGCTTTTCAATAATTTCTTTTTTAGTTCAGTGGCGGCTTTTGATCTGTACAGCTGCTATCTGAAAAGGGCTTTCCATTCAGCCGAGTACCTCATTTTAATCTCCAAGTTGTTGTCTTGAAGCATAATCAGCTGACCAAGGTACTTGATGCTGTACACCTCCTCTATTTTTATTTCATCTGTTTCCAAGTCACTATCTCATAACAATGGAAGGATTATGTCCCACAAGAAAGAATAGAAAAACTAAAATCTTTTGTGCAAAATAACAAAGACCAATTTTCTTCCCACATATTATGTTTTTTTTAATGAATAAAATAGATAATAAAAAATGAAAAGATCTGCCATTATTTAAAGAGAAATTAAATAAAATGGGCTCCGTGAGAGAAATCGCATAGTGAGTACTGGCACTATGAAATTTCTAGCGAGTTCTCTTGGATTAAAGAAGTTATCTTAATGTGCTAAAATAAGGGAGTCTTTGAAGAAAAGTTTTCATTCATCAAAAACATTTAATATTATTAAAGACCTAAAATACGTATGAAAATAAAGTTAATCTAACATAATTGTTTAATAAAGGTTAAGATGGTTCCTCACCTTATAAAATGCTTTAGTGTTACTAACTAATAATTCAATGTCAGCAATGAAATCATCAATATCTTCATATTCATCAGTCTTAATTTTTTGTTGAACTTTAAGTAAATCTATAGGATTAGCAACAACCTACAACACAAAATAACATACAATATATTACAATGCATTCATACAAAAGTACTGTTATTATATAAATAAAACAACAAATAATTCTTTATTTATTTGTCCCAATTGAAATATTTCGTTCTATTAAGTTTAAAAAGAATAGGTACAGTTGAACCCTAAGGGAAATCTGATAAAAGGTCCTTAAGTCCTCACTCATACTCATGGGATTTCCACTTAAAGCAATTTTATCATTTACTAGCTAAGGTACACAGCTTTGCTTGGGATACGTTAACCCAGATTCTCCTGAAGTCCTTGTGCAAGGACCTCAGACATATTGGGAGAAACAAAGGGATTGTGATGTTTCAAAGTGTCTCTTGTAGTGTCCGGCACCTGTATTCCCATCTGTAGGCTCTATGCTTCACTGTACTTATTGCTGTTTGGATAGCTTTAGTGTTTTAGTTTGTGAATCCTACATAACATTCGACCTCATTTCAACCATGGATGAACTTACTGACATTGTTGTTGAAGGGGAAGTACCATTCATTCATCGTTAGTGTCATTGGTGTAATGTCTCATGATATGTTTGTTTAAATGTATTGACTACACTTTCTAGCATTTACTTTGTTTCTAACACTGTAACCCTGGGTTCAACATGACCGCAAAATCACTGGTCTCTGCACAAGAACTTCAGGAGAATGTCGGTTCAAAATTATTGTGTAATAAAATTTTAACAAAATTTGGTACATTTAAATTCTTTAAAATCATTGACTATTCAGACAAACCTTTTTTGGTGATTTTAGAATATCTAAGTTATTTTTCTAAATGTAGCTTTGGTAATCACCAATTTTAGAGGGTGAGGAGGGGTTTTTGTAATACTTTTAATCCATATTTACTGAAAAGCTGAGTGAATTACGTATATAATCAGCAATTTATAATCCTTTTTCAAATGATTTTTATTATTATCATCACCACCTCACTAATTATTATTATAGAGCTAGTCATATTTTTTCATCAATCTAATCAATATGCAGCAAAAAGAAACAAATTCGGAAATTGCACTGAAAACGAAATGCTTGTGTTCATAGCCATTATGCTGCTCAGTGGATACATAAACATGCCAAGAACAGCTGTTGAAAAAAGTAAATAGATTTTCACGTGAGAAAAAAAAGAAAATAAAAGTTGATCAGCCTCAAGTTTTTTATTCTTATAATAAGTTTATGGGGGAAATTGATCGAATAGATCATAATATTTCACTATATCGTTGTGGCATCTGAACTAAAAAAATGGTATTTTCCACTCATAGACCATTGTTTTGATTCGTGCGAACAAAATGCATCGCAGTTATACCTTGTGAATGGTGGTACAATGAATCATTTGGATTTCCGAAGACATTGATATTGCAATAAAACACAAAATGTACCCAAATGCGTGGCCGGCCAACAAAGAAAACACCTTTCGACAGCCGCTTTGATGGTGTCAACCATTTGGTGAATACTTTGCCCACTGCTGAGAAGCTCATTCATTCAAAACATGGCATCGAAAACAAATTATGGAAAACCCAACTAAAATGTCGACTGTTCAAAAATGACTACAACTAAATGTGAAAAATGCGATGTTGGTCTACATGTAGAGTGTTTTTTAAAATATCACACAAAATGATGTATATATATATATATATATATATATATATATATATATATATATATATATATATATATATATAAAACTATTATATTATTAATATATTAAGATATTTTAAGTAAAATTTTGTCTTATTGCTAAAAGATTGTTTGTTTTTAGAATCATCCAACCTAATTTTACGAACCAGAAGATTTATGAGTTTAAAGGACAATTGATGTCTTATTCTCCTGAAGTCCTTGTGCAAGGACTTGACTTTTTAGCCAACCGGAAATGTCAAATTTTCCGGGACTTTTTCTGGGGAGCTCAGGGGCCTCCAACAAACTAAAATATCATAAAGAAATTTTAAAAAATACAAAAAATAATTCAGGAGAATCTGGGTTAATAATAAAAGTATTTGTTATACAAGGCTTCACTATCCACAATAGTTTTGTATTTCCTGTCTTTTGAATGTAAGTATCTTTTTTTTTAACATCATGGACCATTAACTCATAATCATGGATAATATTCCAAACCACGTATGAATAAAAAGCACAACATTTTAACTGCACTGCTAATAAATACCAGAAATAAGTGGGTACACCTCCCTAGTGTTTATCCTTTTAAATTATTTATTTATGAGAAATAAACAAATTCACATTTCTGAGAATAATACTATATTACTAAAAGTATAAGTATCAATTAATGTGCATGTATAAACCAATGTGATTTCGGGAGGAGTAGGCAGAAGTGATAATAATTATAAACTTATCAGTGCATTCCCGCCCAATAATAATGCTTAAACAAACCTATGTATTAACTGGGAGTTAAAGAATTTCTCTAGTTTCAAATAAAATAATTTCTTCTCGCTTCTATTCCTTCCAGTATTAAAATGCAAGAGTTTTATGCATACACTGATGAACACACTAAAAACTATAGCGGGAATCAGCATATTTTATTGGGAACAAAAGACAACAGGATTTTGTTTAATGAGTTTGTCACTAAATAAATTCCTATTGACAAACTTGGTTAATTATTATTTATTTTCACTAGAAAATAACATTTTAGCAGATTTCCCTTAAGGGAAATCAGCTATTGAGGTCGTACTCATGACGCGAGTTTTGAAAAATTTCCTCAAATGTCCATCGATCCTACCCAGGAGATGACGAAAATGAGGTCCGTTCAAAATTATATATATATATCTATATATATATATATATCTATATATATATATATATATTTGTCTGTTAACGCTCTAGCGGTCGCAATTTTTGTTTAATCGTTACCAAACTTCATATTTAAGCGTTTTACGTAAAAAGAGAGATCAAGTTCGTTAATGGCTGAAATCGGACCAGTGGGAGGGGGGGTTTAGAGGTGGGGATGTTTGAAAAAAACAAATATCTCCGTTATTATGCGTCGGATCGAAAAATTGTATAGAATAAATCTTATTGCAAAATAAATTTATTATAAATATTGCTCTATTCATTTATTCTGTATCTTGAATATTAACCGAGATATTTGCATTTGTATTCTGCGTGATACTGGTCACCAGTAGGCTATGTTCGAACTACCCGGCGAGAGCTCTGGCGGCCGTTTCTATAACTTCGCCCCTCCTGAATTGGTTTAGAGGTTAGGTTAACTGTTTTTTGGGGCTAGAAACTACTGGGTTATTACGCCCTAAATAATGTTTTAGGTTTAGAGGTTTCTTACTACTACAGTTGTTATTAGGCAGATTTCCCTATTGTAAAACTTCACGTGGGAAATCTGCTTAGTTTACGCAGCCCCTGCGTGACGGACTTTTTATTTATTAGCATCGTTATTTATTTCCAATAACAATTTAAACTATAAGAGAATTTCAGTTACTTAATTTTTATAATGTATTATTTAAACTAAGTCATGCTGAATTTGCCCAACGTGTGATATCAGAAGTTGTGGGAATTTAACTCAAATAGGTTGACATTATTTAAATAACTAGGTTCTATCTATAACTATTAAACGTTACATTGGTAATGTCATTATGACAAAAGACAATATGTGTTTAAACTCAATATGATTGTTTAAAGTGCTATTTAGGTTGCTGGGAGGGCTACAAACACTTCCCATCACCTTGCTTTTTGAATATAAATTAAATTATTTTTAGGGTATTACTGTTATTGGGTTGTAACACATGAAGTGTCCGATTTTTTAAACCCTAATCTTTATAAAAGATTAAAACGTTGTGTGTTGATTCCAAGCAAAATATTTACCATCTATAATAAACATTTGTTAATCCTCTAGTCGCAAGCTATGTTTGTTTTTGTCCCAAGTAGGCTTAAATATATTAGAATAATATCAATCGGGAACATGGAAACACGCGATTTCCAGATAATTTTCTTTTATGAGTATAAACTTGGTCATTCCACAGCCCAGTCAGCAAGGAATATTAATCATGCGTTTGGCGAAGGAAGTGCTAATGAAAGAACTATTCGTCGTTGGTTTTCAAAATTTTCTTCAGGAGATACGACTTTAGAAAATCAGCCCCGTGGACGACCTCATTCATCAGTGGAGGACGAAGATCTTAAAAAAAGCTGTTGAAGAAGACCCTCATAAAACAGTCAGAAAACTTGCGTCAGAGCTAGGCACGTCATAAGACGGTCTCCAGGCATTTAAAAACGATTGGAAAGGTGAAAAAGCTCGATTCCTGGGTCCCGCACGAGCTCAACGAACGTCAGCAGTTAAAACGCCAAGGGACGTGTGTTTCTTTGCTTCCTTGTCAAAGAACCAACGACCACATGTTTCAATACAGAGAGTGAACAAATCAAAGGAGTTTGGCTATGAATACCTACCACACCCCCCATATTCCCCTGATCTATCTCCTACAGACTACCACTTTTTTCGGAGTTTGGACAACTTTTTGCGAGGAAAATTTTTTACAGATGATTTAGACATTAAAAATGCATTTTCTGAATTTCTTTCAACACGTGACACAAACTTTTTCAAAAGTGGGATAGAAAACTTAGTAAGTCGTTGGCAGAAGTGTATTGAAAATGATGGTAAATACTTTGAATGAATAATATTTCAGATTCAATCTCAATTTTTCATTTTTTTCCACCAGTTAAATAAATTATTAGAACTCATTAAATAAATCCTTAGAGGCTAGAAAAGGGTGGTAACCTGTAGATAACCCGTCCCAACTAGCCACAGTTGCATAAAGTGAACGTTAATAAATAAATAAATAAATAAAAAATTATTAGAAAATTTGAATTGTTTAATGTTACAAATAAATATTTAAGTAAAGCAATGTTGATCATCCTCATGCGGGTACGGAAGTAGTATGGAGGCTTACACAGTTAATTGTCTTAACAACTTAAATGAATAAATTGAATTGGTTTTTTACAGGAAATTTGTAGATTATAAATGATATTTAATTATAATAAATGACATGATTATGATTTGAATTATTCATCGAGTGTCAAACAGTGGAGAGGGATTGATTAGGAACTCATTTTTATTTATTCTACAAAACTAATATTTCTATTCTATGTTCCCTATGGTTACCTGCCCCTTACGGAAAAAGAATATGCTGGAAAAGTAACTGTACACATGGACGGCTTACTATAGAAATACCATCATTATTCCAACAACAATGATTTCCCAGGAATCGCCGGATACCTTAGCTAGTATCTTGAATAAAAATATTTTCCCAAAACACTTCTCAGGTTTAAAAATTATGTATTCTTTAATTATAAATTACAATAAATATATTCAGCTTACCTCATAATATGCAGGTTCTTGCCTTCGCTTGGGAGCACGAATGAAAAAATCACAAAGCAAACTTCCATCATCCTTTTTGTGATTCCTAATCATATCGTATAATTGTTGTATAATTTCAGTCTGGAAAAATAAAGCTAATATTAATAAAGTTATTAAGTTTTCTTTATCATAACTTTATTAAATGTATATAATAAATAAAAAATATGTAAAGGCTCAGCCATTAAGAGTAAAGCGGAGGGGTGTAGTGTTCCACCATAACAATTATGTCTACCCAGCAAAATATAATGGAGCTTGGTTGAGAAATTTTACATTCACTGTACGGTCGTCCAGTCCTTGCTCCTTCTGATTATCATTTATTTTGTTCTTTGCAGAATGTTTTGAACAATAAACAATTTAAGAATGGCAATCATGCTAAAAACATTTCGATCTGTTTTTCAAGGTAAGAATCAAAAGCTGTAGAATTTAGAATCATGATGGTACCTGAAAGATGAAAAAAAGTCATTCATAAAAATCAGGTGTGGACACATGACTTCCTTGTAGTCCTATAAAAAGTCTGTCACACAGAAGCTGCATAAACTAAGCAGATTTCCCACATGAATTTTTACAATAGGCAAATGTACATACTGGTATAACTACACGGTGGTGAATATTAAGTGAATAAATACAAATGATAATGAGAATTGATTCAGTGAATTAACATTTTAATAAATTTCACAACAGGAAGTATCTGAATTCTAAACAAACAGGTCAGCCAATCTCTCAAAGCTGAAGAGATAGATAGAAATATTCTTGATTGGAAAGAAGAAGAATTAATGAACTATATCTGAATACAATATATCAATTCTATTGAAAACTATTTATTATATCCAGTACTGTAATTTATAATTAGAAGATCATGATCAATCAGCAAATGTTATTTACCAGGCACTATTTCTACAATGCCGATATGGATGAGGATACCAAAATGTGAATTATAAATATTACAGGGCGATGATAACCTGGTAGTTTTTCGCCCTTAAACCCTATACAACAACAACAACTATTTCTACAACCACATATAATGCAGTAAAACAGGAGAAACTAAATGACAACTCAAAAAAAGACATTAAGAACACAAACGCACAATTATAAATGAAGACAAACAGTTCTGCCATCGCTAAATACACCACCACAAATAACTAACACTATTGATTTTGACAACGCCTCAATATTAGACACACAAAAAAATCACCCTACAGATGTCTCATTTTGGAAATATTACACATCAGCGTGAACACCAATAGCATTAATTATAAAACATACAAACACAAAATATCTCCTATATATAAGCAGCTTTATACATAAGATTTTATTCGTAATAGTAAATTTCAGTAGAAATCACTTCCAGTAATGCCAGCATTTCACAGGAAATAAGTTAACTCAATTAACTGTTTTAGCCTCCTGTCAACTTCCTCCCGCATGAGGATTATCAACATTGTTTTCCTTAAATTATTAAACCCTAGGAATGTTTTAATAATTTATATACCTGATGGAATTAAATAATAGTGGTGCCATAAAAACAATTTCATTTATATTCAAAAAGCCCTCCCTGCAACCTAAGTAATACTTTAAACAATCATATCGAGTTTGAAGGCATATTGTCTTTTGTCATAATGACATTACCAAGAAACGTTTTATTGTTATGACAGTACCTTTTGGTTTCAATAACACCAAGATATCAAAGGAAATAAGATAATATATTACCAGAATCAAAGAGTTTGATTCCCCACAACTTCCGTTATCTCTCCTTGTGCAAATTCAGCATGACTTTGTTTAAATAATACATTATACAAATTAAATAATGGAAAGTTCGAATTTCTATTGAAAATAAATAACGAAGATATATTCTATTGAAAATAAATAAAAAATGAGGTAAATAAGGAAATACAAATGTTTCAAGGTGCATTTTTGCAGAAAACCAAAAACAACGAAATGAAGCAATTTTTCATTTCATGCCTCTCTTAGAACCCCTACTCCTGTTCGTCCCCAGAATGTTAATACATCTTGTAATCATTGAGGAGTTGATGCTAATTCACATACTGAGTATTGTTAAGTTTGGCTCTGTCGTTTGTACCCAATACAATTGTTGACTCTTGCTATACATTGTCGATATTTTTACCATACATCTCATTTATACATACTTCAGTATACAATACAGGTGTAAATAATAAAAGTTACTGTAAATAAAAAAAAATAAACCAATTTTGCTGTGTGCGCATTTCTCTAAAAACCAATAGGAAAAGCCATATCACAATTTTTCACTTCAAGCCTCCCTTATAACTCCCACTTCGTTCGTCGCTGAGAATATTAATAAAGTCCATCACGCAGGGGCTGCGTAAACTAAGCAGATTTCCCATGTGAAGTTTTACAATAGAGAAATCTGCATACTGGTAACACAATACCACCGTGATTAAATACAAACGGTAATGAGAAATCTTTCAGTTAATTAAAATAAATTCACAACTGAAACGGCTTCTGAATTGTAAGAATAATTTAAATTTTAATAACTCAAATTTTAGTAGTCCAAGAACTAAAGAAGGGGGGGGGCGGATGTATAGAACGTATTTGCATAAATCTAACAAAGTAACGAAGGTAAGGTAAGGTTAGAAACAACAGGTAAGGTTAGAAGAAGCTTCCACCTGAGCCGAGTACTGGCGGAAATGGCCGACCTAATCCGAACTATACCCGACCACAGAACCATAAAAATGCAAATATCTCGGTTAATATTCAAGATAGAGAATAAATGTATATAACAATATTTATAGTAAATTTAATTTTCAATAAGATTGATTCTGTACAATTTTTCGATCCGACGTATAGTAACGGAGATATTTCGAAAATCCTCCCCTCTAAACCCCCCCTCCCACTGGTCCGATTTCAGCCGTTAACGAACTTGATCTTTCTTTTTACATAAAACGACTAAATATCGAGTTTGGTAACGATCAAACAAAAATTGCGACCGCTAGAGCGGTAACAGACAAATATATAAATATATATATATATATATATATATATATATATATATATATATACAGTTTTGAACGGACTTCATTTTCGTCATCTACTAGGTAGGATCGATGGACATTTGAAGAAAAATTTCAAAAATTCCGTCATGATTACAACCTCAATAGCTGATTTCCCTGAAGGGAAATCTGCTAATAGCCTATGGTCCAAGTTGGGTTAGCAGTAATATATGATGCGACCTAAATACCTGATTTCCATTAAGAGAAATCTGCTAAAATAAAAAAAAAATCTGTTATGTGCATGTTTGCCAAAAAAAACAATAGAAAACGAAATGCTAATGCTAATTCACATACCAATTTCTCTTTAGTTCAGTTCAGTCATTAGTGAACAATAAAATTGTTGGCTCCGGCAATAGTTACTAGCATATATCTCATTTATATCTTGTTCTACAAAACCAAATTTCTTTCTTTTTTTTTTTTTTCCGAAATTTTTCGTTTCAAATGTAGTAGACACTGGTTGGTGTCTGTTTTTTTTTTTTGTTACCTTTTCACACCAAAACTACTGTACCAATTTTTATTAAAATTCGTACATATATTACTACTAACCACACCACACCATATTACTAGTACAAATTATACTATAGGCTATACTATTATTCCTTGAGATGCACAAAAGTCGGGATAATAAGGGAGACCTGAAATTAAAAATAGAGATATTTAATTTCCTATTGGTTTTTTCCAAATATGCACATAACAAAAGTTGCTTATTTTGTAATGTAGAGTAACTTTCATTTTACTCACTTTTATCATTAAGTATAAATTAGATATGTGCGAAAACTATAGCGGGAGTCAACAATTTTATTTGGCACTAATGACTGCATTTGAACAAAACTCGGCATGAGAGTTAGCATTAATTCTTCCATAATTATAAGCTACATTAAAATTTCTAGAGACCAGGAGTAGGGGTTATAGGGCATGAAATGAACAATCGCCATAATTTGTTCCGTATTGAGTTTTGTTTTATGTAAAAATACATCTAACAAAAGTTGTTCATTTTCATATTTTGAGTAACTTTTGGTATATACATTTTTGTCATAACAATGTATGAAGTATGTAATTTGCATAGATGTTTTATAAACAAAAGCCAACAATTCATTCCAATGTTTGAATTTTTTTTTTACCTTCCAATATTTGAATTCAATTTGAACTCACCACAAGAAATTATAGTGATATAGACTTTTTAATTATATAATATTAGAACACCATGAAAAGGTATATAAATTACCAGAACATTCAAATTTTTTAATGTTTTGAATAAATAATTTAGGAAAAGTAGTGTTGATAACACTCAAGAGGAGCTGAAGTTATTGGGAGGCTAACACAGTTAATGGTGGTAACTTATTTCCTCAGAAATGTTGGAATTATTGGAATCGCTGTCTACTCACATTTACTAATACCTATAAAATGTCATGTATATAACTAAGCTCAAACAATGTGCAAAAACATGTTTTTGACAGGAAATGTGTACATTATAGAAGATATTTAACCTTTCGATGGTAACAAGGGTGATGCGTCACTCCACATAGATTTATTTTAACAGATTTCCCTTAAGGGAAATCAGCTATTGAGGTTGTACTCATGACGGAATTTTCGAAATTTTTCTTCAAATGTCCATCGATCCTACCTAGTAGATGACGAAAATGAGGTCCGTTCAAAACTGTATAAATATATATATATATATTTGTCTGTTACCGCTCTAGCGGTCGCAATTTTTGTTTGATCGTTACCAAACTCGATATTTAGTCGTTTTATGTAAAAAGAAAGATCAAGTTCGTTAATGGCTGAAATCGGACTAGTGGGAGGGGGAGTTTAGAGGGGAGGATTTTCTAAAATTCGAGATATTTCAGTTACTATACGTCGGATCGAAAACGTGTATAGAATCAATCTTATTTCAAATTAAATTTACTATAAATATTGTTATATACATTTATTCTCTATCTTGAATATTAACCGAGATATTTGCATTTTTATGAAATCGGGGCGGATAACAGATGAGAGTAAAACTTCACGTGGGAAATCTGCTCAGTTTACGCAGCTCCTGCGTGACGGACTTTTTTTATGTTTTGTTGGTTGACGTGGTAGGGCAACCCTTAGTCACTTGCTAATCTCACTTCGCGTTAGGATTGTTCGATTAAGAGTGTTGGCCTCCGTGTCAGAGCCTTTTTACTTGATTTATCACGTGCTTGGGGTGACAAGTAACCCCTGTTACCTTTCTTGGTTGCCGAATTTTGTTAACATTTATTTGCATAAAATGGATTCCTGCAATGTTAATGACCCAAATTTTGCCGCATTTGTGGCAATGATGGTGATGATTCAAGTGGTGAAGAAGATATCCTACAGGAAGAAAGTGATGTTGATGTCATAATAGACGGATACTCTTCAGAAAAGGAGGAAGAAACGTCATCGTCTTCGGACACTGTAAAATGTAAAAATAGTCATGTATGGTCATTGAAACCACCTAAATCAACCAGAACACAAGCCCATAATATTGTAAAAATCCCTCGAGTAAAACCCTATTCAAACATCACATCTGAACTTGATGCCCTAAACTTACTAATTGACCCAACTATAGTTGAAAGAAATGTTCAATTTACAAACCTGGAAATATGTATTCGTCATGAAAATTACATCTATGCACATGAGCAAATGACAAAAAAGTGAAAACTGCTTGCAGGAAATGAGGTAAACCGACATGCAACGAGCATCACAAGTAAGTGTGTAGCAACTGCTTCAAGTAGTGAATTTCAATATATTTTTCATTTTTCAGTTGTCGATTGCATTAATAATAATTTAATATAAATGTCAAAATGTAAATAAATCATTGTGTTAACATTAATCTCCTTTATTGATTAAATAGTCCCTTCATACTCCTTTATTGATTAAATAATCCCTTCTTTCGGGGTGACGAGTCACCCCATGTTACCTTTCTAAGGTGTCAAAATAGTGTTACCAGTGGAAGGTTAATTATAATAATACTATCCATGATTATCACTTGAATTGTTCCCAGGGTATCAAACAGTGATGAGGGATTGATTAGGAACACATTTTCATTTATTTGTCGAAACGAAAATTTCTATTCTATTAGTCCCCTACCTGACTCTTACGGGAAAACAATGTGCCCAGATGGGGAGTGTAGTTGAACAGATTGAAGCCTTGGCAAAAAAAAAAAAAAAATCCATCATCATTCTGCCTCTAATGATTTCCCGAGTGAAGCTGGGTACCTTAGCTAGTATATATATACAGGGTGGTTCACGGGAAATGGACGGTTTTGAATCGCGCAGTACTTGGCGGCTGGTGGAGGGGGAAACGCGCTGTCAAGGTCACTCGACTCCCCACCGCCTACCACTCAGTCGCCATTATGCCGCTGTGGACGAAAGATCATTGCGTGTTTGCATACGACACATTTATAAAAAGTGGTGAATCAGTAGTTGAAACTCAACGATGTTTCAGGCGTTATTTTCATATCGGACGCCATGGTGAAATACCGAGTAGGAATACCATTCTAAGGTGGATAAATTCATTTAGACCTACGGGTTCTGTTATGAAAACAAAGCCACCTGGCCCTGCTCGGTCGGCATGCACTCTAGAAGCACTGAAGACGGCAATACGAAACCAAATCGCTCTAATCAATGACGAGCTATTAAGAAGAGTGGACCTCAATTTTCAAGAAAGACTTAAAATGTGTGTTCGTGAAAATGGCCCTTAAGTTATGTTATTTTTAAAAAATAAAGTAATGTATTTTTTAAAAATGGCATAAATTAAGCTTTATTTTTGTGTAAATAAAATGTGTCTGTCTTCAAAACTGACAGAGTAACCGCCCTGTATATATAAAATTTTAACCTCTGTCTGTACATTGATTTCTTTCTCTAAATTTCATGACACTTTTTCGTTTCACATGTCATAGACATCTGCAATTTGTTTCTTTGCTGTCTGTTTTTTTGTTACCTTTTCACGAATAAATGGCTGGACCGAATTTTATGAAACTTGATATGTTTATTACTACTAACCTAACTTAGACTTTAGGCTATACCCGTATTAATATTTTCTGAGAGGAACTTGAGTGGGGGTTACAAGAGAAGCCTGAAATTTAAAATACCAATATTTCGATTCTTATTGCTTTTTCATCTAATATGCACATAACAAAAGTTGTTTATTTTGAGTAACTTTTGTCATATACCTAAATATAAATGAGCTATACGCTAAAAACTATAGCGAAGTCAACAATTTTATTTTGCACAAAAGACTAAACCAAACAAAACTCTGTATAACTTTGTCATGTGACCAATTTCAATAACAACTTTTTGCACAAAGAATGCAAAATGCATGTGCAAAATTTATTACTGTCCCATCTCTGAAACATTAGTTAACCAGTAATGTTAGGTTTCCAATAAATGCATTTAAAATTTTATTTAATTCACGAAACACATAAATGATTTGAACATACGTGTATAGAATTATGAAGATAATGTAAACAGAATTGCTAACATATGTTGATGTAAACAGGACTGGGGACTTAAATGATTGGTATACCATTGCCAAACCTGAAAAGAGAGGAATGGGGACATCATACCTCTGAGGAACCTTTCTTTTTTCTCAACAACTGTTAATCTCTCATCACACTTAGCTACTTATTATCATTTTCCCTGCTATTAGAAACTTTAATGTACTGAGAGTATAATCGTGTATACGAATTAAACTATCCAATTTAAGACTAGTAGGATTTCAAGTAAAAGAGAAAATATTTTATTGTAATAGAAGAAACGATTCAATCCTAGAATCAGATTTGTATCAGTTGTATTTTTGATGGAATACACTAAGTTATTTATCATCACTTTCATCCCTCCCCCTCCCAACTTCACATAGGCTTATAACGTAATGAATGAAAAATTGTGATACTCTTTGTTTTCTACTAGTTTCTTGCCAAAGAAGCATATAATAAAAGTTGTTTATTATGTTATTTAGAGTAACGTTTGTTGCATTCACTTTTGTCGTAAAAGGAATTAAACACGGGATATACGCTAAAACTAAAGCGGGAGTCATTATTTTATTAGTACATATTTAAGTGTTTTTAATAAATGCCTATTATGACAAATAATGTTATGTTTTAGTCTTATATAATAGTTCAAAGTATGATTCGGATTACATTTATTTACCTAGAAAATAATTTTTTTACTTATTTCCAATCGAAATGTAAACTTTAAGAGCATTTCCATTATTTAATTTGTATAATGTATTATTTAAACAAAGTCATGCTGATTTTGCACAAGGAGTGATAGCGGAAGTTGTAGGAAATCAAACTCTTTGGTTCTGGTAATATATTATCTTATTTCCAATATCTTGATGTTATTGAAACAAATATGCACTATCATAACAATTAAACGTTAATGGTAATGCCATTATGACAAAAGACAATATGTGTTTAAACTCGATATGATTGTTTAAAGTATTACTTAGGTTGCAGGGAGGGCTTTTTGAATATAAATGAAATTGTTTTTATGATACCATAAAAATACTATACTATCATTTAATTTCATCAGGTAGATAAATTATTAAGATAATATTTTGAATCAATAATAAGGAAAACTATGTTGATAACCCACATGCGGGAACGGAAGTTGATGGGAGGGTAAAACAGTTAATTGAGTTAACTTATTTCCTGTGAAATGCTGGCAATAGTGGGTGCGATTTCCTTTGAGATTTACTATTACGAATATAATCTTATGTACAAAACTATGCTTAAACTATTTGTGCTCGGATTGGTTTTTGACAGGAAATATGTTCATTATAATGATATTTGATTGTAATAAATCCTATCCGTGATTATGGTTTGAATTATTCAACAACGGTGAGTCAAAAAGTGGAGAGGGATAGATTAGGAACACATTTCCATTTATTCTTCAAAACTAAAATTTCTATTATATTAGTCCCCAAAAGTTCTCCTTTAGGATTGCTATTTTGGAAAAACAATATGTGGAGGAGGGAAGTTTAATTGTACACATTGAAGTCTTGCTATAAAAATACCATCATTAGTCAGTGAACAATGATTTATATATAGTCACCTGGAATTGATGGGATTATGGGTGACATTTATTAACAAGTATTTAATATATTTCAAGAATTTATTAAATATATTAACAAAAGTTGTTTTAAAAAGTGAACTTTTTCTGATATATGGAAATGCTCCAAATTAATAAACCAGGAAGACACGATTGTATTACCTCCTCTATACGTCCCATCCATATCACTAATCCCTACTGCTGGAAAGGTACTCGAAAAGATACTTTGTAGAACAGGTATGGGCAAACTTTGACATATTGTGGGCCAAACTTTAGTGTGCCAATACGTTCATGGGACGCTTTTAAAAGTCGTGCATTTTAATGTAGTGTTCATAATTTTTAACGATAGCTATCAGAAACGAAATTATACAACAATGTAATTATAATACATTTTATTAAAATAACAAAATGAAATGGAAAAAATAGGTACAACAATATAATTAAATTGTGAAAATTGGAATTATTACAAACAATGAAACGAAATAGCTACACCAAAATCAATGAGACATTTGAACTTGTATTTGGGAAACTAATCCATCGATGTTTGTATTAATACCATTGATACAAAGGCATAAAAAAAATTCCAAATTATTGTTAGCCAGCCTTGTACGATGTTTTGATTTATTAACTTTCATCATTGAAAAGAACTGTCCGCATTTATAAGTACTGCCAAACACACAAATCTCTCCTCTTCTTCCTCATTTGGAGTAAGTAGTGTAATATTTTTGTTTAATTGGGTTTTTTAAAATGTCTCGCGGGCCGGAAGTTGCCCACATATGTTATAGAATATTGTCACACTTTTTATACCTTCATTTGAAGGTATAAAAAGTGTGACAATGCAACCAAATATATTTGGTTTTACGCCCCAAACATCTCACAGATGCCTTTCAGAAAGCATATACATTTATTGAAGAAGCATTGAACATTAGTAATCATACTGTTCTAATATCATTAGATATAAAAGGAGCATTTGATAATACTTGGTGGCCCTCAATTTTACTGGCCTTACATAGCCTGAATTCCCCTCTTAATTTATATAAACTAATTCGAGATTTCTTTAAGAACATGATGACTTACATCGCAACTCAAACAATTACTACTCACAAAATACAAACATTAGGTACTCTGCAAAGCTCATGTCTTTCTCTGTTATTGTGGAATTTAATTATGAATAACCTATCACCACAAAATGAATTATCTCGTAACACAAATCATAGCTTTTGTAGATAACAATTATTCTTATAAAATCCAAATTGTTTTTAGAAATTCACGTATTAATAAATATAATGACCCACATTACTGGTCTATGGGCATAATAGCACAAACCCCAAATTAATACTAACAAACGTAGTTCCATCATTTTTTCTATAAAAAACAGTCAATTCTTCTTCTTAACATATGCATTTAAGGCCAATAAATAAACAGGATAACTACATTAAAATATTAGGGAGTAATTATTGATAAAAAATTAAAATGGAGTATATGCATTGACCAATTACAAACCTAACTGCATTGACCAATTACAAACCTAACTGATTAGACTTATACATAACATTTCATTAAATTGGAATGGAGCCTCTCTTCTCAAGCATTACATATAATGCATAAAGGAGCCATTTTACCTGCATTAACATAAGGAATAAACATTTGGCATCATGTACTGAACAGGCAATACAACTTGAAAGACTAAAGAGTACAAAAATTGATGACACTAAAAATAATAAAAGCTTTTAAACCAGTATCATATGACGTAGCATGCATATTAAGTTAATAAATACCAATAGATCTCATTGCAAAGTAGCAGCCTGAAGAAATAGAAAGAGATAACCATTATAAGGGCAGACTACATCCTTCATTATATCCAAATAATTGTTTAAGTCCCTACGATAAGGCCGAAATAAGCATTTATACTGATGGCAGTAAGGATGAAACTCGAGTTGGTTGAGCATTTCTAGTTTTTAAAAGAGATTAAATAATAGAATTACAAAAATACAGACTTGGCAAACTTTACACTAATAATGAGGCAGAAAAAATTGCACTTTTAAATAGTTTACTGTAGATAGACAACAAACAACAATCAACACACATCACCATTACACTGGTAGCCACAACTCTTTACAATCACTTCAAAATTATACAAATCATGACCCTTTGACAAAAAATATCAGACAATTACTTACAAGACAAACAAAATAATATAGATATACACTTTTGCTGGATCAAAGGGCATTCTGAAATTTTGGGAAACAATCTCTTATCAGCCTTAAAAGATACCACAATTCCAGAATTCTACAACAAAATTACACTTAAAAACTCAATTAATAAACGACAATAGAAATGGTATATGAACGAAAGGAAATCACCTAAAATTATTTAGTCCAGAGATTAAAGAGTATTACATCTACAAAAATTAACATCTACAGACTATTACTTGACAAATTATTAACAAGACATGGAAGAACAAACTCTTACTTTAATCATTTTGGCCTAACAGATCAACTAAATTGTTACTGCGACTTTACCTATGACGACGTTTTTCTAAAATCTTGTCATGACAGTCTGCTAAAAGCCAAACTGGTAAAAAAAAAAAGGGGAAAATCAAATATTTTGTTTTTCTAATCCAAGTATTTAATTGAACAATAGTAAGTCTATTAGAACTAAAGTACTTATTGTTTAATATTTAATACTGATAAACATATAATTATGTTTACTAATATATTTTGAATAATAAGTGGACAAATACTGGAGCAAAGCTGGACACCACAACTAGTAATAATACAGTATAAAGTAAGGGATTATTTTAATCAATTTAAAATTTAATAAAGGTGCTCAGGTTAGCCATATTAGTTAAGACACAGGTCTTTATGTAGTTGGTAAACCTAGATTCCGGGTATGTTATTAGGAGTTTATTTAGAGACTAATTCATTAAATAAAATCATTAGTTACACTGTGGCTATAAAAGGGTGGCAAACTGTAAAGTAACCCATTCTAATTAGTCATAGGGGAATAAAGTGAATGTCAAGTTAAAAATAAATAAGTAAAACACCAAAGTAACACATTCTTTACTCATTAAGAATCAAAGTATAAGGTGTCAACATGCCCAAGGATAGTTTTGAGTAAAAGAGAATAATTTAAGAACATGGTTACAATACTAGGTTAACTGAAAGAAAAGTTGATGTCAGCAATCATGAAACATCCTACCCAACTGTACTAAATACCAACATTAATTTTCAGATCATGACCAATAAGAATATAAACAATAACAAAGTATATTGTTTCATGTAAACATTACTAAAAATAGGCTACTGAAACAAAAATGCAGGTCTAATTTGAAAAACAGTTCATTAAAAAATAGAATTGAGGAAGTAACGCATGGCATATTAATACAATTTCTTATCCATAACCATTATTATTAGAAAAGAAAAATAATATCTCGTCATGTTGACAATCCAAAAATTAAAATAAACAAGCTAAAAAATGGAAAATCTTTTAAAATATGCCTTCAATGATTGCTTCATTGTACTAAACACTTGGAGGGTGATATACACAAACAGTGATAAGAAAGCTCATGCCACTGGGTGTACAAAAACTGACAACTAAGCATATCTGCTAATTTTCCAGTTTATTAAGGTGCTTGGATGATAGCTTTTTAACTGAATGGCATGAAAGCAATAACAAGACAATTAAACTTCAAAAACTAATCCAACAATAAATATAAAGCTAATCATATAGAACATCTGTATGGGATAAACAATAAAAATAAGTACATATGAAAATATTATAATTGAGCATACCGGATCCAATTTCTTTTTCTTTCGAGATGGCTCAGAAGTTTGCTGAGAGTCCTCATCATCATCAACTCCTCGACTAGCAACGGAAGAGGTTCTCCTCCTTTTGCTCATTATAATTAGATTCTAATTTATACAAAACATTAAACTAACTAATGGTTGATGTAAGAGAACTTAATTTTAATAAGAATCACTTCCAACTCTAAGCACAAAATAACCATAGTTTATGCTGAAAATGGTTCCGAAGTAAAACAGCAATACATGTTCTGCTTTCCAATAATAAGGAACACTAAAAGGGTACGTAACCATTTATAAAAACATTAAAAAGCACTTGTTTTTTTACCGGTTCAACATTAATACGTAATTGCTGACTTTTCAGGAGAAAACAAAAACGACACTGATATTGAAAACACTAAAACAAGTCTCTTTTAGATATATAAAGCTTTAACGAACATAATATAAAATTAAATTACTAAAACTAAGGTTAAACGTATCACGGACAGGTACGATATATGCTACACAACCATCTTGTTTGGTCTGCCCCAATGTTGCCAGCCATAGAAAACCGTACTGAACTAAACATTTCAGGTAGGTTTACACATCATAAAATTTTGCCCTATTTATTTTCCATTTGAATATTTATATTTTCATATACAAATATATATATTCTGAATTTCTAAGGCTAAGTAAACCAATCGACTTGACTTAATTTATGTTGAAATAAAAAAATGTTTTTTGCAATATTTAATTTTGTATTAGACATAAATATCCTACATTACGGTTAAGAAGAAACGGCTTGAATTGATTCACCACTAAATACATGAATCATAGACGTTTAAGTTTAATTACCTAAATGAACCTTATTGTGCTAATACTTGTGTTTACATCTTTAAAGCTGGTCAAAATGTTAAATTTTAGAACGTTTAAAAAAAAGACTAGTTAAAAAATTAATTTTGCTGCCATATAATGTACACAATTCTGAAAATAATGACTAAGATCCCCCCCCCTATAGTAATCCTACAGCCGTTTCAGAAATTTCCCTAATGGGGAATGTCTAATAGAATGAAGCGAGATGCATGTACTTCATTGAGTGATAATTTATAATAGAATTTGTCAGTAAAATATTGCTGTTTTCTTAGTTTAATTATTTTGTTTTTATTTATTAATTTTCTTCTTTAGTGTGTTAAGGCAGGTTGGTCTCACAATAATACAGTTAGGTCTAATCATGAGTTGATTCACACGTGTGCAATAGGAATTTATTTCGCAACGTACTCACAATCATCAGCGCAGACTTTCGGTTTTGAACAAAAGGAGGCGACGTTTGGGCTATATGACTCAAGAAGAATTAATTGAATCTTCATCAACTAACCATTAACAGCTAGTTGATTTTTGATTAGTAGTAATCTGACAATAATTGTTACCATTTTATTTTCTTGCCAGATTAAAACTTCACACATACATTCTCAAACTCATGCTTCGAGATTAAGATTGGCCCATAGTCCTCTGTGCATGCACACAAAACATGTGTTAGTCAGGCAATCCATGTGTCAAGCTTTAGTTCTTATCAAAATACCAAAAATTTGTTTCGTATAATAGGCTAAAAACAATGGTGTCAGTAAGTACTAATTTACTATTTATTTAATTTTGTAAAAATCAAAAGTTGTAACATATAATTCTGGCTAATGTTATAGATCCATTATGTACATGACAACACCTTTAATTTAAGTATTACTATTTTGATATATTCAATGGTTGTTCATCCTCTGAACAACAGGCGAAATTAATCTTAAGTGAATACCTGCAGACAATGCTAGGGCCCCAGCTCTTAGGGTTTAAACTCTGCTGTTCGGGTCTGACTCAATGAGACAATGAAAAGTCCATCATGCATGGGCTGCGTAAATCAGCAGACTTCCCACATGCTGGAATGACACGCTGGTGATCTCATCGCACCATTTATTCTCTATTTCTCGCGTAAAAGAAACCTGCGTAGACAGGAACTGCAATATAAGCTGAACATAAGATATTTAGTTACTCTGTTCCTCAAAGTGAGTAAAGTGGCGGTTTACTTAAGACTGAATAATTCTAAATGCAAATATGTCTGCTAATATTCGATATATACACAAAATACATAGATCAATCATCATAGTAACAATCCAACAAACAATGCAATCACCGCTAGAGTGGTAACAGACCTCAGATATATACAAACACAGGGTGTTTCAAAAAGAATATATGTAGTACAAAGTATTATTTCGTCCAAACTATCGAACGCTATACTTTGTAGTATAGCGCCTCGGCTCGGCTATTGGAGAAACGAATGCATAGTCTAGTTTTTTATTAGAGCCACTAGATGTCAGTTGTTTTCTGTTGTGCTTGATAACCGTCATATGTTTAAAATGGCTAATCCTCAGCAGAAATCATTTTGTGTTCTCCAGTTTGCGAAGTGCAATTACTTGATTACAGTGCAAAGACGTTTCAGGTTGAGGTACCAAATTGATCCTCTCAATGAGAAGAACAATCGCAGTTGCTATCGACAGTTTGTAGATACAGGGTGTGAAGCAAAGATTCCTTAGAGTACTCTCTATTTCGAATCACAAAACAATGAAAACTTCGTTCTCCAAAAGCTATCAAATGATGATATACTGCTATTTTATGACACAGTAACCATTATTAATAACACTCATTTGTATGTCAGGCAAGTAAAATTTATATTCCTAATGGCACACAGTATGTTCAGTTAAGTATAACATATTAACTGCCCAGTTAATAAATGGAATAAGTGGGTACATCTCCCAAGTACTTTCACTCCACTAATGATCATCCTTTTAAATTATTTATTTGTGAGAATTAAACAAATTCGCATTTCTTAGAATAACATCACTTTACTAAATGTATAAGCATAAATTCAAATGGAAACATGAACCAATTTGAGGTTGGGAGGGGTGGGGCAAAAGTTATTATAACTTTATCTGTGCATTCCTGCCATAATATGGCTGACACAAATCTGTTTATTAACTAGGGGTTGTATAAATTCTCCTGTTTCAATATAAATAAAATAATTTCTCCTTACTTCAAATCCTTCCAGTATTAAAATATAAAAGTTTTATGCATACTTAGAACATTAAAGTAGTCGTAATTGTGAGGAAAAGTTAATAGCTTAAATATTCTACTGAGAGGTTAGTAGTGCGGAGACTGACATTCCACGGAGGAAGTTTCCCCCTTCCCCTCTCTACACTCAAGTTTGCCAACCAACCTACCACTCATTTAAGATCTTTGTTCTATTTGCATTAAATTACGTTAACAACTCTGATTTCAATATTCTCACATTGTTAAAATTGTATGTTCAATTGATTTTTGTGTTTTAATTAATTAAAGTATTAAATAAATGGAATAGGAAACTGGCATTTCTGATGAATTAATGCTTGGGAAAGATGGGGGGGGCATACTTTCATGCATTTATATATATATTCATATATTTACATTTTCGTGAAACCTGTTAATGGTGTTAAAAAATTAACTTAGATTTGAAAAGTTCAATGAAAGTTCGATAAGGTAAGCTACCAGATTTAATAAATTTAGTTTAATCAATTCATACTTCGGAAAGAATTGTTGACTACTACAATATTTCTTTGCAAATTAGGTGCTTTCTTTATACATAAGGCTAGCGGCTATTTTCAATTCCAATTCGTTGTTCAAGACATCATGGCTCATAAATATCATTATAGTGGATAACACCTTTTTATTATAAATTATGTAATATTAATAATTTCTATTCCCAAATTTGGCCCAAAGCACAACACTTTTATCTATTTTATATATTTAATAGTCATTATTAAAAATATTCTAATGTACCACCGAAGGAGAACATTTTATATGTAATAGTAAGTGTGTGTGTTTATACCCAGGGTGTCTCAACTTCCCGTGCCACCCCCGTTATAATCTCCATTTTAACAAATGGCTGAGATTTGGTGTGCTGTAATTGGGAGCCCTGAAGAATTCTTTCAGTTCATATTCAACCTTGTAACCTACTCCAGTACTTCTCCAGCGACCATATCTTGTGAATTTCCAAAGGAATGCCTTACTATTTATGGCGGATTCTTGTAGATACTTAATCAAATTCTAAAACGAGTTTATATCAGTGAATTTTTTGACGCATCCTTTAGCTGTAAAAACACAATTCTCTATTTGATAAACGGCACATTTTATTGAAAAATGCTACGACATAAAAGTTGTAGTCAAAGTTATTGTTGAAACAAGTCTACGGAAAAGGAATGGATTCTGAAATTAAAAAAAGAAAGAAAAATAATCGTTCTTAGAATTAATTTACTTAACACTAATTACATAGTAATTATTTGTAAAAGGGATACATTTTTCCAGCTGCATAGTTTCATGTAAAAAAACAAAAAAGAACACTTTTTAGTTGCTAGTGTTTACAAATGTTTGAAAAGGCGTCCTTCCTCATTTATGCACTTCAAAAAACTGTATCTGAAATCCCTTTTGGCGCTGTTCATTTTTGCTACTGAAATTGAATTTATCTTCAATCTGATTTTATTTTTCATGTCTTCAATATTCTGCGGCCTGTTCTGGTAGAGATGTCTTTGACCCTCTCCCATAGAAAATAATCTATAACTGTCAGATCGGGTGGCCAATCAATGTGCAAGCTGTGACAGATACTGCGTTGGGGAAAGATTTCTCTGATTATTGATTGAGATGTGAGAAAGAGATCCGCCATGCTGCAGCCATATTTCATTTCTTTGCGTCAGGGATTAAATTCTATTTAGTTGAGAAATTCTTTATTTATGAAGCGGTTGAAGACTGTCGCATTTAATGTTTTATCATAAAAAAAAATGTGGGCTGATGATTCTTTCCTTGAAGATATCGCACCTTTTTTTTTTTTACATGAAACTGTGAAGGTGGAAAAATGTATTCCTTTTACAAATGATTACTACGAATTAATTTTAAATAAATTAATTCTAAGAACGTTTTTTGTTATGTTGATATTCTTTGAAGTAAACTGTTTTTTTATTCATTCAAGAATATTTTTATTTTGCGTTAATTCGTTTAAATTCTTTTCCATTCCTTTCCACGTAGACTTGTTTCAAATATAATTTTGTTGACTACAACTTTTATGTCGTAGCATTTATCAATAAAAT